>ML675646.1:6465513-6756986 GCA_007922155.1 Mesoclemmys tuberculata
AACAATTATTCAGCATCAACAAAACACTAGCTGGATATCAGTGACCAAATATTTAGCATTTAGAATGGGACAAAAGTCTCAGATGTATCACACCAATCCAAATTCAGGCTAGAGACCTAAGAGACGGTACTCTCCTACCAAAGACAGATAGAAACTGCCTGGCCGTGTCATGGAATGGGGCACTGATTGAAATCTGAACCACCCTGACATTCACCATTTGATGTCTCCTTCCATTGGAAGCCTGGTCTACACACACAAGTTGCACCAGTTTATTAATTGATGCAAGCTAAATTGGTATAAACCAGGTTCCAGCTGGATTAAGAGCATCCACACCGGTTTTGCCCTGATTTTAACTAAGTTGTTAAACCTTTAGTTATATTGATAAAACTGTGTGTATAGACCAAACTAGAGTAAACAACAGAGCAAAACATGGCTGTGCCTGTAAATGCTTCTGGACCATGCTCCAAAGAGCAGCCCACGCTACTGTGATGGAGAGAGCATTACATCAGAGTGCATCTGTGTGTGTGTATGGGGGGAATAAGAGCTTCCTAGTGCATGGCATGAGCATTCTCGTTAAAGGGACACCGATGGCTTAGTTTGAGGCACAGCGTTTCATTTTGTTTAGAGGAGCCAGGCAGTGGAGTTGACAAGATTGACGTGGAATAGAAGTTTCCTGGTACCTAGATTATTCAATGGAAACAGCTTTTTTAAAATGAAAATCTTTCTCTTCAGTGCAGAAGTACCAGGAAGAGAAATTGACCAGGCTTCTGGTTGGCCAAGCTCAGTGGAAACCAGCAGCAGAAATGATGAAAAGCAAATTAGATTTTTAAAATCTGAACACTTTTTTAAATAATGACCTGGGCTAGGGGGAGCATTCCAAGGCACAAACAGGAGTGAGGCTCCCAATAAAAGCCAGCTCACGGAGTCTTGTGATTACGGGAGAATATCAGCTTTCATAAGTAAGCTTACAGCCATTGTAGTTAGAGAAAAAGCTTTAAAATATGATCTGTGTGCACCCTAGAGCCTCGGATCCCAGAAGCAAAATGAGCCCCTCCTCCCTGCCTTTTTTAAGACAGTCTTTTGATTTTTGGAACCTGTTTCATGATTGTTGACTGCTAGGGGTTAGCAATAGTGTTATCTTGACAATGTGCCCTTGCTGGAGGTTGAAAGAAGAGGCACGTGTACACCTCTGCATTGGTTTTATTGACTTCATACTGCTCTGGGGTTACCGGGGTTGGGATGCAGTTAGCAGGTGGAATCTTTTTCTTGCAAAGCTTTTAGAAAAAACTGCAATGCGTGACTTGTTTTATTCCCCATTCCTAACCCCTCCCCCACGTCCCCACCAAAATGTGTCAAAGGTGAAACGTTAACTTTTTTGTCTTTTCTTGAACTCGCTCTAGGTATCAAACTGGTTTGGAAATAAGCGAATCCGGTACAAGAAGAACATAGGTAAATTTCAAGAGGAAGCCAATATTTATGCTGCCAAAACGGCTGTCACTGCTACAAATGTGTCAGCCCATGGAAGCCAAGCTAACTCACCCTCAACTCCCAATTCAGCTGGTTAGTTTTTTTTTTTGGGTTGTTATTGTTCGTTTTTTTTTTGTTTGTTTTTTCCTTTAATATCTGTGTTTTCTTTTCTTTTCTTTTTTCTGTTTTCTTTTTTCGGTTGGTTCGTTTTTCTGTAATTTTTACGACGACAACAAAAAGAAAAAAATACGGATTTGATTTTTTTCACTTTTTTTTCCGTTCTGTTTTTTCGTTTGTAAAAGCGATGTGATCATGCTGTGTAACTGATGGTAACGTGTTGGGGTTTTTGCATGGATTAAAAATTCGCTTGAGTTGCTTGCTCCTCAGGAGAAAAAAAATCCTCCGTGCACAATTGATGTACTTCACCAGGGCTGAAAGCATGAGTGACCCTGATTTAAAAAAAAAAAAAAAAAAAAGACCCAACACGTACAGGATGTCCTAGATCATGCTATTTTCAGTCTGTTTTGCGTGGACTTTTATACCAATTTTTTGGCTGCTCACACCATAATGTCTGGATCACCTGCAAGTATGTGTTCTATGTGAATTTTATTTTCCTTTAGTATCAGTATTGGCCGAGATCTTCTATCTTCAAGGAAATCCAGTGGATTGATTTGTCCGTCCCCGACCTCCTTCCTTCCTCAGTTGTTTGTTGTGTTTTTCATTTCATTTGCTTTAAGGGACAAATGTGTGTTTGATCAGTTCGTCTTACCCAAAGTTCATCTTACAGTAGTTCAACTCTTCTGCTAAAGAGCTTTGAGAGGACTGTTTAATTGTAGCGTCTCTGTGCGCACAGCGCCACCAGATAGAATCACCATTAGTCCAAACTGCACATTTTTAGATGCTTGGTACTCATTGTTCTGAGCTGCAAGCTATGGGAGATTTGGGACCTAATTAACAGAAAGAGAGTGGGTGCCATGTGGTTTAAATGCTCTCTGTGTACATATATATATGTGCTTATTTTGCTCTAAGGAGGGAAATGTGAATACATTGGCTACGTATCATTCAGCTTGGTGTGTGATTATGATGCCCTCCTCCAGTGCATAAAGTGGGCTGATCTCAGGTATGCTGCTGCCAGCAGAGATTTAAACAGGCAATGGGCGTTTTGGTATCGCTGAAAGATTATCATCAGGACAGCTGACAGCATGCCAGCACTTTGTATGGCATTTTCAGGCCATCTAGAGAGATGTGGTCCTTTACCCTGAGAGTGCACGGTCCGAATTAGACAGACGTCAGACGTGCAGGTGGAAACAGGAAGAGGATAGGGAAACAGGTTAACTCAAATCAAATAACATCACATTCTATAGTGAGTGAACCAGGTTTCCAGAAAAAAAAACCTCCTCACTCTTTCTCCAAATAAGCCCTCTGGGCTTGAAACTCCAGTCTATTCCCTTGCTGGATTTTTTATTTTATTTTTTTATCAGTTCCTCTTAGCACAAGTCTTGTGCTGTGGATCTAAAGATCTGCACCCAAACCCTGCTGAGTGGTTCCATTTGAACTACAGTTTTGTTTCGTTTTGGAAGGAATATAAACCCTTTATGGTTCAGGGCATAAGCCAGCCTCTAGCTATTGGGGGTTTGGTTTCCCTGGGGAACATAACTGCCCCACTGCATTGTTTCTTGCACCTTCCTCTGTAGCATCTGGTACTCACCACTTCAGAGGCAGGGCACTTCACTAGATGGACCACAGGTCTGAGCCAGCCTGGCAATTCCTGTGTTTCTGTGTTCTCTCCCCCTCACGCTCATGGCTTTGTTTAGGGTTGCTTAGGCGGGTCCAGCTGCACTCACTGGTTTGTTGTGGTAGGGTTGTTCAGGAGGGAGAACTAGGTGGCTTCCATGACTTTTTGCTTTCATTTTCTTTTAAATACTTCTAAATTTGCAAACTTCTAAATCCTTTTCATCACTTTGCAAATGGCTCTCAAGTAAAAACACACTGGGCCTCCTGATACTGGCAAGTCCCCCTTTTTAAATGTGTGGAGTAAATTCAGGTGTGTGTGTGTTATTTAATAATTTTCCTTTTTAAATTGGGGGTTGTGAATAGCAGAGTCCACAATCCACACAAACGTGTAACCAGGGTGTGCAATTTTCATTCTTCTCCTATTTGCTCAATTTGAGCCTGATTCAAAGCCCACAAGGGAAAAATTCCAATCAATGGGAAAGTTCAGTGGACTTTAGAGCTGGCCCACATCCAGCCTAACAGACACACATCCAGTGGCTGCCCCCATTGAATAATGTTGCAGTGCAGATCTCTTCCTGCGACATTCCCCACACGCAGTAGCATGGCTTTGTAAAAGGTAAATTGTCCAGACTCTGCAGTAAACCACCGAGATAATCCTCTGATAACTTTCAAGAAAGGCGACAGTCCTGTTGTTGAAGCATAGAACCTGGAGTCCTGGGTCTTGTTTCTGACTCTGCCAAGATGTGTGTCTACACCCCAAAATGATGTACCCTTCCTCTCTCTGGTGCTAGCGACGGAGGAAGTGCTAGCATAGAGGGACACAAGTGATCTCAACACCATGCCACAAAAACCTTCCTTCCACTTTCAGCAAGGTCTCCGTGACCTTGGGTGAGTCACCTCACCTCACAATGGGATTAGTGATGCTTCATCTGAGGGTTGTGAGGCTTCATTAATTAGCATGTGTAAAGAGCTGTTGGACCCACAGATGGACAGCGCTGTAGAAGTGCAAAGTAGAACTGTTGTTCTGCCTACGCCTGTTCTATGCACCCAGGCCTGCCGTAATGCATAGGTGGTGCACAGGTCTCCCAGCTGTTGATGAGAGAGTGCTCTCACAGATAAAAATACAGCGCGCTCTTCCAGTGCCTTTTCACAGCCAGTGAAGGGAGGTGTTAGGGGGGTTAGCAATACACTGATGTTTTTTTCCAGGTTGTTGGATTTATTTTGTCCAAAACCCCTAGATTCTTCTTCCCTTTTTATTGGGGGAAAGAGAGCCCCAATCTCGACTCCCATCTCGAACATGACCCAGGATTGGCAGTGTGTGCTGGTCTCTCTTGCTGTTTGCTGCTCCTCAGAAGACTGTTGCCAATGGTCTCTGAATTCACCCCATCCTCTCTGGGAGACCTGGCCTTCGGCAGAATCCACAGGTACTAGCAAAGGCAGCACAATGCTCGGCTGTGATTCCTGGCCCCACATTTCAGAGCCCCCTTCCTCCAAGCATCACCTTGTCTCTTCAGCTAAGAGCAGCCTCTTGCCATGCCAGAATCTCCCCAGATCCTCTCTCTGCTCCCCAGGCAGCCTCTGTCATCTCTTCCCCAGGACTGACAGCTTTGTCAGTTTCGCCACCATAGTGCTCTTAGGGTCTGGCTTCCCCTTTCCCCCTCTGGAATGTCCAAGCTTTCTTTCCGACGAGGTGTGATGTTTGGATGGGGAGCGTGTGGTGCGGAGAGATGCCGGGCTAGCTCGTGTGCGTGCTGCCGTCTTCTGGGAGTGCAGAACAGCTACTGCAGTGCAAGCTCCCTCCATGCCACCCCAAGAAATTGTCCCCACCCTGATCTGCAGAGATCTGCACCAAGAGGTGGGAAGCGAGTCCAGTCCCATGGCTAATTAGAACCATGAGGGTGGTTTTCATGATGGGGTTGCCTGCCTAGGAATTGCACCAAGACAACTCCACCCCCCCCCAATTTATTTCACGCCAAATAGCTGCTACTGATCTGGGTTGGGTCCAGACTGGTGTGTTTTAATGTGAAAGGCTTCTTGCAGACTCACCTCTGCCTCTGAGAAATCAGCCAGGTAACAGAGGCTAGGCGAAGAGGTCGCCAGGCATCGCTGTCACTTTGTCTGTCTGTAATAACAAAAACAAAATGGCAAATGTCTATCCAAATCATATCCCCTCTTCCCACCTGTCACACATCACTTTCTTCTACGGCTGGCAGTGGGCAGGGGCGGGGTCCCGGTTAGACAGCACCAAGCACAATGGAGTCATGATCCAGATCAGGCGCCTGAGTGCTACTGCAGCGTTCCTGTCAGAGGATTATTTATAATGCTGATCGCAACTGGGAGTGGCTGATGGGATGGCATGGCAACCAACCCCACCCTTCATTGTCTATATGCAACCACCCCAGGCACACAAGAGGCTACCAGTATGTCTCCCTGTTTTGGGGAGGATAACAGCATAGAAATGCCATCTCTGCAGGGCTCCCTGCCTTCCCCTACCACTCTCCACACCCCTCTCTGCATTGGCTCCCCTTTCCACAGTTTCAGGAGACAGGGCAAGTTGGAGGGAGAGGTGCCTTGCAGAGGAGCTGAGACAAGGATCCTGGCAGGGGCAGGCTGAACTAAGGAGTGGGATGGGAAGGGAGAGGTAGAGTTAGTGCAGGGGAGAGAAGAGAGTAGGGAAACAGCGAGAACAACGCAGGAGTGTAAGAAAATGGAGGGGAAACAAAGGCAATCCATCCTGGGGGGGCCAGCACCTCCCGTGAGCCCCACGCGGGAAGGGCTGTCATTGGGGAAAGCCCATCTCAGGAGTCAGGAGGGGTTAGTGTATTAGAGGAGGCCAAATGGCTGGACCGCACAGAAAAAAATACTGAGGTAAGGAGTGGGAAAGGAGGACAGACAAATGAAGGGTCTGGCAGTTCGCACTCAGCACTGCCAGACAGGCAGTGCGAGGTCCAGTCTCACTCCCACAGACTAGAGAGCGGACCCTTTGGCTGATCAAGGGGCATATAGACATGCTCCAAAGGGCAGGGTCCTGCTCAGTCCTCCGAGGAGGTAGGAGTTTGGTGCCAAGAACCATAAAAAGCGCAACAGATCCCGGGGCCTGATGACCCCTTTGGATGTTCCAAATAGGCTAGCGTGGCTGCCCCCATGCGATCCAGGCAGCTTGCACATGAGCCCCAGCCAGCGCGGTTAGGTTCCATGAGGGCAGCCGTTCTGTGTGAGGAAGAGGCAGCGTTCACGGACCAGCTGCACAAGCATCTTCCCTTGTGGTTCTTGGGCGCCCAGCGCTGTGCTGGTAACCACAGCAGCGCAGCTCAGCGGTGACAGATCTGTGTCGTACGTCACACCGAGGCAGCGCACTGAGGGCATCCGTTGAAGCTGGTAGATCGCCAGTATAAGAGTGCGCGATGAGTGGGGGGAGGGGCACACAGTGAGTTGAGGGGACGCATCTGGTTTTTTGATACATTTTCAGTTCACAGGGCAGATTGTGGGAAATGGGGGGTGCTGAGGAGGGATTTGATGAAGAGAGGCTTCATGAGGGCTGGATAGTCCAGGCCTGGGGGTCTTTGCGTGAATTAAGGTGATATGGAGAGTAATGGAATTAGCAGAACCCATGGCCCAAGCAGGGGAGAAACAAGCCACTAGAGATGGGCTGAAGGCGTGGGCAGAGCCCTGGGCGCAAGGTCCAGACATCAGAATTTGAAGGGAAAATGGGGTGAAGATGGGTGTCCTAGAGCAGTGGGCATGGGAAATGAGGTAGCATTAGTCCTGCCGTTTTCCTCCATGGTGCCCACCTTGCTGGAGATCAGCGCTTACGTTTGTTCAAAGAACTCAGCAACACATTGCCAAGGGTCTGGATCGCATCTCTCCAGCCACCGTCCTGGAGACACCTGGATCAGAGAGTCCCGCTCCCTCAGCCCCGGACGCTGGAACATGGAACGACCTCTCTCCCAGGGCATGCCAACAGAAGCACTGAGCAGAGCAGCTCCTCTGAAGCTGACAAACCTGTGCCAAACAAGGCCCCGCACACGTTATTGTTGCAGAGTCAACCACGGTGAAAATCAGCTCGAGGCCCGCAATCCCTTTTTATGCTGCTCTGGGAGGGGATTGCCTCAATGGGAAACCAACACCCATCCTATCTGTCAGAAGCCTGAAACACCTGCAAGCCTCCTGTCTTATGTGATCACCATTGAGCCTCTTGTCTTCTGTTGCCTCTGCCTTCCCCCATCCTTTGTGGTAGCATTTGGTCACGTTAGGTGGAAATCCAGCATAAGCCTACCGGGACAGGGGCTCTATCACTGGATGGATGTTCAGGTGCCTTTTGCCCTTGTAGTGCTGTGTAAATAACTTGGATAGTGAAACTTATAATTAAATGTGATGGGCAAAAAAGAAGCCAATAAGCAATAAGGCGAAGTAAATTAGATGTTTAGGCGAGATTCTCAGCTGATGTCGATTGTCAGCATTCCACTGAAGTCTCCAGCTGAAGACCTGGTTCATAAAGTTCTTCCATCATCATAGATGGCAGCAGACACGCTAAAAAACTATTCTGCATGTCTGTCTGGTGCCAAATTCCGATCATCAACAGATACATTCATCTCCCGTTGACTTTAAATGTCAGTCACACTTGTATGGCTGCAGGCAGAATTACAGCCCTGGGTTTCGTCTGGGCAATGACGACTTATGTGGCCTCAGCATGATAAAAGTCCATCACATTATTGGGGCTGAGAGTGTTTCATGGTATGGTGCAGCAGACAAAGCTGTGACCTGTTGCTGCACATGTGATTTGCTCTGCGATTGGGCACGGTAATCATTTGTACAAGATGCCCTTGTTTGTAACGCCCTTTGAACACCGCATGGCCAGGCACTTCACTGAGAGAGACTAGTAAGACGAAATGTAGGATTCAGGGTGGGGTTGAGGAGTGTCGAAGGGCAGTTGGGGATAGAAAGGTGAGACAGCAAAGAGGTTGACACGAGTGGAAATGAGCAAATCGTGAAGACATTTGAATGTCGGGGAGCAATTGTGAATCAGATGTGGAGATCACAGAAATTAGAAGTGGAAAAGACCTATTTAGACATGCCTAGTTAATCTCCCCTCTGGGATTGGTGCACTCAAGTCACGAGGAAGTTTATAGTAAAACCCACCACTGGGGACAACCTGGTCAAGTGTCCTTGTACTGAAATGGCCAAGACTTTCTCTGCCGCAAAAGCAAAAATGACTAAAGAAATCTTGCTAAAGGGCTATTCCGGTGTCCTGCATGATTGAGCTGGGTGGCGCGGGATCCACAAAGAGGCTATGTCCCTTTGGGGTTGGCTATGATGACAAAGTTAATCTCCCCTCAAACCATACGGGCTCTCTTACAGCATGTTCCCCAGTGCCTTGAGCTGTATGGTTTTAAATGGGCCGAGTGTCTAAGCTTCCATCACTTTCTGTAGGAGGCTGTTCCTTAGCCCAAGCCCTGTTGCTGTTCAATCTTCATGTCAAATTTAATATTTCTTATTGTCCTCCCAATGGTACATGTGAACAGTGACCATATCCCCCCACCACACGCCTCCATCACTGTGGGGCAATAAGCCAGAGAGGGATAGAAGAAGAGGGGATGGATGGGAAGCAGAAGAAGAGGATGGAATTCGGAAGTTACTGATGGGAAGCCTGTTAAAGGGACTAGTGATGAAAAGGTCTTAGGTTATCGTCTGATAAAGCACAGATGCTAAACAGCTACAGCAGCAGCCCCAGGTGCTTTTCCTATTGTTAATTAATTAAGATATTGTTATTGTTTGCATTATGATGGTGCCCAAAAATTCCACTCAAGAATCAGAGATCCTTTGTGCTAGGCCCTGTATCACATATGTATGTATGTATCCTAGCAAAGAACCTGGCCCCAAAAGAACGTACAAGCTAAATGTCGGTTGTTACATTTCAGCACTCGTGAAGTCCCGGGTCAGGCTGCATTGACCATTCAAAAGCTTGAGTCACATAACATGCGCCCCTGGATCTGTGATGAAGCCTCTTCCGATTTCGATAGTGCCTTTTAAGCTCAGGTCCCTTAGATGCTACTGAAGTTGTCATTCTGATGACAGCTCTTGCCCCTCTCCCCCCCCCAGTGCATTAGCCCCTCTCAGCTGCTTCTCCAAGACTCTGGGCCCTTGTAATTTTCACACATGACTTGTACATAGACAGCAGAATGCTGAAGCAGCACCACAGACAGCGGAAAGGGCTATCTTGGCAATTACTGCTCTGATGCAAATGCATTCGTACATGCAGTACATTGGTATGCGCATATTTATCTTTGCATCTCCATCAGCAGGGAGGTGTAGTTAACATTTGTGTAGTCACATACACTGTAAAAATACTCTGTGCCAGTAGCAGTGTATGTCTTCTGAACGGCCTGTCTTTCGCCCCTCGTGATTTCCAAAACATTGCTGCTCTTCAGAACGAGAGTTGGTGGCTGTTTATTTTATTTGTTGTTCTCCATTCTACACTCTGGTTTGTTCACTTGCAATCAAATGTCAGTGACATGCATGTTCTTCTTCTTTATTTTAAACTGGAGAGGGTAGGGGAGGATTGAATAAAATAGTTGCCCTGGTGGAGATAGAACAATCACTAGCAACTTCTGAAGGAAGTGTTGTCTAGTGGTTAGTGCAGGGAGCAGTGGAGTCTTGGGTTCTGCTCTCGCTTCTGCCACTTACTTGCTGCGTGCCCTTGAGAACATCACTTCACCTCTCTGTGCCATCTGTTAAAGGGGAAATAACAATTCTCTCCTACCAGTTGTGGGGCTAAAGTATTAAGGCTGGCAAAGTGCTTGGAGCTTCTCAGAGGAAAGATGCAATACAAATGCAAAGTAATATTATCATCATATACTTTTACCTTTAGTGTAACCCCAGGTGCAGAAAGGCAATGGAAGCTCTTTGTCTGCTAAGCGAGAGATGTGGAGGTTTCAGGATTGCTATCTACTGAGTAGTGCCTATTGTTTCTTATTCTTGGCTCGTTCTCTGCAACATACTGGGCAATGTTTTGCAGCAACACACCCACTATCGCCTTTTCTGAGTGTGTTCTTTTCAAGTGCATTTTGGGTCTGATCCACTCATGTCAAAGAAAGTCTTTCTGTGAGTTTTAGGTCAGGCTCTTTGCTGTGTGATCTTCCTGGCTCCCCTTAATTTTGAGACCTTCTCCAGTCTCATATGGGACTTGTGAAGAGATGCTTTGAGAGTTAACACCTGTGTAGGACAAACTCTTAACAGCAGAGCTCGCCAGTTGACTTCCTTTCCCCTTCTTGGAAGCAGGTTCCATCCGAGAAGCCTCTCTGGTGAGGATTCTTCACTCCCTCTCTATGCCGGGAGGAGAGAAATGGGCTGTTGATTTGTTTCAGAGCTTCTTACGCATGACTCATTGCTGGGCAATTCCACAAAGACGATGGTTGCTGATCTGAGTTTGAGGGGGTGGGCAGGTGGTGGAAATTTGAGCAGCTTGGGGTTGTCTCAGTACAGTGGAGCTGACCTGGGCCCCTGAAGTCTCCCCCTTTCCAGGCTAACGTCATGTTTATAACCCAACCTTGCACGTTGAGCTTTCTCACACTTCATGCGCTGAGCTGCACGAGTGTTTCAAAATAATTCCGGGAAGCCTTTTTTTTCATGCGTTCCAGTTGTGCAATGGTTTTGTTTCCTCTCTTCAGTGGGCAGGGGAGATGGTCAGTTACCTCAGAGCTGGAAGCAGAAAACCTTGTTTCTGCAAAGACGTTTTTCTGTCCCACCCAGTTGTCTCTATTATTATCATTTTCTATTGTAACGTGATGACTTGTGCATGCGGAGGGCTCCCTGGTCTGTAATTTGCTTGCAGAATTCACTGTTGATAGGAAGCTAGCATGGAAAGGGGTAGGGGATCCTGTCATGGTCCATCGTGGGTGCTTGCGTTGCCTCACCAATGTCTGTAATCTGCCAGAATGGAAGTGTGGGATGCCAAAGGACGTTAAGAGGAGGCCTCGTCCTTATGAACCTTAGCTTCTGGAGGTCTGCCACCCCACCTGATGACATGGTCCAGGAATTAATTTATTATAGAGGGTAGCAGGACATCTTCTTGTATAACCTATATCCTCAAAAGCACAGTTCCCCCTCGTCTCATCGTCAGACCTCCTCTTAATATCAGTGGGAGTTCTGGCCTGGGGCCGGGTAAAGAATCTGCCCCTTACGCACTAAGGCTGAGTTGTTCAAAATGGCCTAAAGGATTTGGATGCTCTCAGATGAATGGGAATTGGGCATCCCAGTGCCCTAGGCTGGATTTTGAAAATATCTGCCCCCAGTTGGGAAGTTGTTAAGGACCAGTCTTATGTTGAGATGTAATAATGTGTGGCTTTGTATAACCTCAAGATTGCACCCTTTTTTTTGCTTGCTGTTCTTCATACTACTAACCTGACTGTGTTGTGTTTTTGTTTTGGGGTCGCTCTGCATGTCGGTCCTTCCTCTTGGCTCAGAGTTGCGGGGTGGATCCTTTTCCTTTCTTTGATTCAGGTGCCTCACTCTTTCCTTTCCAGGTTCTTCCAGTTCTTTTAACATGTCAAACTCTGGAGATTTGTTCATGAGCGTGCAGTCACTCAATGGGGATTCTTACCAAGGGGCCCAGGTTGGAGCCAACGTGCAGTCACAGGTAGGGACCCATCCGATGTGCTGCCAGTAAATGCGTTAGTGTTGGAAGAGCCCTTGATTGTATTGGCATTTCCCACTCCGGTCCCAAAAGGGAAATCTTATATGGTGCAAACAAACCATTCAGATAAACCAACAGGAAAAACCTCCCAACCCCCACCAAACCAAAAAACCATTGTCTTGGGGAATCTTGCCCACACTTTGTGAATGCATTTGGCTCTGGCTTGTTAGTTGCACTAGGAGAGGTTTAAAAGAACAGGCATGTGCTCAAATGAAATTAGCCAAGGTCTAGTTTGCTTGCTTTATTTTTCAAGGGACGGGACCAGCTGATCGTACTGGTGTCTCATTTGCAAGGCTTCCACTCGTTCGTTTGGTGCTGATGCTCGGTTATGAAAGGAGAGCAATGCTGAAATATACAAATACACCCTGTTTTAATTATCAGCCAAAAGCCCAGGTTTAGGCAGCCAGACAGCCCCTCTCGAGTCCAATGAGACAGGGAAGGGCTTTGGCTGTCATTTCAGAAGCGTCAACAGCTTTGAACAACAGAGGGTCCTGCCCATTAATTATGTTCTTCATTAGATTATGTTAACATCTTCTATAGACTTCTTGCTTCCCATCCATCCCCAGCAACTCCATGGGTCCAGTAGGCAGTCAGGGCTTCCCAGCTGGCAGGAGGTGACGCCCGCTCAAACGTTTCTGGCTTGGCAAAGAAAGCTTTCTAAGCCATATCAATCCTGTTGCCACCCTGGATGCAGAGCAAGGTGCCGTTGATGAGGATCATCCAACTTGTCCTTGATACAGCGGGTGGCTTGGGATGTAATTGGGGATGAGAGAGGGGGAGGGATGGTGACCTGTTGTCATGGTAGGTATGCCCATATTCTGTGCCCTCTGGGATCAAGCAAAGGAGCCACATGAATGATCTTCACCTAGACTTGGCGTCAGGCAGTTCTCTTCAGTCAACACAGGCATCCTAGTCGGTTGAAGGATGGAGAGGTAGAGAGAGGGAAAGGGTGCTGGAATTTCATTCCTGTGGATAATCACTGAGTTAGCTGCAGCAAGGAACTTAGTGCCCCAGTGAGTTTTTTTTCCTCCCCGCTGTCTTCGTTGCGATGCTCAGAACCGACAACTGAGAATGACAATGCTGGTGGAGGGTGGGGGGAGTCCTCCATCTTCCATCCCAAAAGCTACCCTGAAACGGATCACAATGTTTGTTTTTTATAACGCGCCAAAATGCAACCCAGAGTGGCTGTGCCTAATAATCTCTCTGTCTCTAATTTTCTCTTTTTGTTGTTGGTCTGTTTAGGTGGATACCCTTCGCCATGTTATCAGCCAGACAGGAGGATACAATGACGGGCTCGCAGCAAGTCAGATGTATAGTCCGCAGGGCATCAGTGTAAGAAAAATAGGCTTGTTTTTCTTTTTCTTGTTTCATTTTTGTTCTCTCACTCCCAATTATTTCAAAGCCATAGGGCTTAGAATGCCACTTAGTAGCACTTGTCTTAGCTTTACGGTCACCTAGTTTATTGCTTCTGCATCGGTCGCGCCGACGGCAGAGTTCTGCCCACAAAAAGTGGCGATTGGGCAGGCTTCATGCAGGCAGCTGGCGTCTAGGCCTGTCAGACGCAATCAGCGTTTGCAAGGCACCTGCGGCCACATGCGTTCAGCTGAGAGGAGCTGCTAAACAGGTGACACCTAGTTGAACAGTGGTAGAAAATGTCACCGTGAGCCTGAGCCTTGAAATCTTCACAAGGAGGCCAATGGCCGGAGCCCATCATGGACAGATTCGTGGTCTAAAAATAACCCTTCCCTTAGTCGGCGTCTAAAGCCAAAAAATGATGGTGATGATGATGATGGTGGTAAAAAGGGGGGAGGGTTAAAAACATCTTCTACTTGTTCTTGGGTGTGCTGGCGGCTCCTAAGCAGCATGAAAATTCATAGCGACAAGCTGTGTCGTACAGAGTGAAATCGATCAGACAGACACAAGGAGAACCGAGTGTAGATTCGGGACAGCAATCCAACTTCATTTCTCAGATCAATCGTCCACCATCTCAGCAGCAGTGACAGCAAGCTGGGACAAGAGGGCAGCCTGGAAAAGGAGGCTGTTCTTGGGGAGTGTTTTTTTTTTCCTCTGGCTTTTTTAGAGGTCACAGAATCAAGCTGGGGGGTTACTTGGGAACGCTCAGAAGAGGAAAATGTGTTTGCAAATGTGTTTTGTTTTTGGTGTATCTGACTTGGGAAGAGAGGGAGGGACAGTAAAGAAGGCCATTGATGGCATGGGCAGAGGTAAGGTGAAGGGTTTAGATCCCTCCCTGTCTCTCCAGACACCCTTCCGGATCCATACGCTGCCCACCCAAGGGGATCTGTTCCAAACGAACCACCTCCATTTGGGAAATGGGCAGGACGTCATTGGCTCTGTCAG
Organism: Mesoclemmys tuberculata; assembly: GCA_007922155.1. NCBI lineage: Eukaryota > Metazoa > Chordata > Testudines > Chelidae > Mesoclemmys > Mesoclemmys tuberculata. The sequence continues at coordinate 6,479,765 of ML675646.1, forward strand.
CATTTTCCGTGAGTTCAAGTCATTTCAAAACAAAGGCACTGGGAACGAGATGTGATACGAACGGAAGCATTAAAACAGGCTCCCCAGCCATTTTGTGAAGCTGCATTCAAAAAAGCTTTTGAACCCAAATGCTAGTGGTGCCCAGGTGGGACGCGGCATCCAGCCGTCTCAATCCATCTGCAACCAGCTCGCGTGTTGGGCTGAGCGATGGGAAGCCCCTTGTTTTGCTCCCCCTTGTGTTTCCTTTACGGAGCACAGTGGAGGCTGAAATTAGAGATTTCCCAACGTTAGGCAGCAAATTGAGACCTGTGTATCATTGGGATGGCCAAAAAAAATCCACCAAAGCAGGGGGAGACTTAGAACGCCATCATGCCTGGAGAGAAACGTGGTGGAAGGCTTGGCTCACTGCTGCGTTGCTTTTACCTTCTTTATAATTCAGCCGTGCTGAGAAAAGGGACATTAAGGCTTAGCACAGAGGCCTGACGTCACGAGGCAGAACCAGGCGGCTTTGTGAAGTAATGCAACTGAACATGTGCAGATAATTATGTCCGATTACATAAGCCTGTTGCAAAAACTGTGCTTGGAAATGCCACATGAAAGATCCCATCGTTCCACATTAATTTCTGCGTTAGCTGAATTTATTCCCTTTCTGGCTTTTTAATAGTGAAGAGCAAATGAATCTGCGGCTGATCGTGATAAGATATGATACGCTTGTATACATTAAAATAACCCTGGGGAGAGGGTGAGCTTGATCTGACCAGGGAAGTATTTGAAAATAGCAGCTGTCTGGGCTAAGTCAAAGTATTGGGGGGAATTACTAGTAAGGGTGGGGGGATGGGACGAAAGAGACACACAAAGGGGAAAGCAATCTCAAGGCATTGGGCTTGGTAGAGCACCCCCACTCTGTTCAGCCTGGTAGTGCAGGCCAGCAGCAGAACTGGGGGACCCACGTGGCCCCGAACAGACCATTAGAAACACAGATGTTGCGGTGACACAGACGGGGGCTGTTGGTTCCTGCGATACGTTTCCGCTTTCAGTTTGGAGGTTTGGGGGATTTGATTGCTGGTTTGGGGGGAGTAGAGGAGGTGAGGATTCAGCACAAAGGTGTTGGGTGAGGGAGGGGTGTTACATGGAGATGGCAAGTTGGCTAATGGTTACAAAATCCATAAAAGATGGCTGTTTTCTCTCTTTCTCGTGACATTTCTATTCCTGTCAGTGTGTCCCGGGTTTGAATGGCACTAAGCATTGCTCCTTGCTTGTCAGTTGGATGCACTTAGACATGGATGCTCAGGTGGGGGTAGAAAACAGTTCATTTGCAGACAAGCAGCGAGTTTAGAATGTGTCTTCCTGTTTGTCTCTCTCTCTCTGAGGCTCTACCGATTGAATATGTTGTGTCGCTTACAGGCCTGACCGCACACTACTATACGTCTGTAGCATTCATTATCACATCATTTCACCTGCTTTCAGCCAGAGGATCCCAAAGTGCAGGGAACTCCCCCCCACCATCACCACCACCATTGAAATACAGCCACTTCTGGGGAGGTCTCTGGTAGCTGTTTACCACCCCACAGGAATTTTAAGACAGGAAGTGGAAAAGAACACCATGTCCAGCTGAGACTACAGGCAGAGCGAGACACCAGGCTAGGGCTGTATCCACACTCCACAGGGCTTGACTAGACCTAGTTACCTTTCACATCAGTGCAGAATTCTTCACTGCACAAGTAACGATGCTTCCCATGACGGCTCCCAATTCTCAGGATAGGAATGTCTAAGGGGAACCTACCAGCAGCATGGGACACCGTGCATTGCTGATCACGGCGTAAGCCATCACTGCAAGCTCTCCGCCTGGGTGCGTTAAAACCAAGTGAGGATTGGCATTGCTGAAGATCCCGCTTGCGGCAGGGTCAAGACTGTCGATCTTATAGAGATGTGGGGGGCTGGGGCTGAATAATCTGAAGAGTGTTTCTGAGCTCTGTCACTGGATAGTTTGACGATGGATGCAGCTAAGGAAGTTTCTCCACCATGGTCTTTCCATCACTGCCTTGGCATCATGTCTCCTGGTGGATGCTCAGTCTTAAAATGTATTGTAGTCAAGACAGTCAGAGCCAAAAGGGCCTCTGTGTACTCTGTAGGTAAGCACTCAGGATGCCTTCTAGTCAGAGCTGCCACATTGCTGACAAAACCCGAATGGTTGCTCCTGTTAGCTCTGCTAAAATAGCTGGATTCTCTTTCTGCCTGGTGCATCACGAACAGACTTATCAACGATGTCCCAAGTGTAAAATCTTTATTAGCTGTGTTTGATGTCTGTGGCAGAGAGAAACCAGTTGGATTTCCATATCCCAGCTGGAGTGAGCATCACCGACCGTTGGAATCGAGACCCATCTTTTGACTTATAAAATGAATGGGATTGATCAGGAAGCGGCTGAGGGTCAGTAGCCCATGGTGTTACTTTTCCAGACCCACATTTCATGCACACAGTAGACGTGGATGGGCAAGTGACCAATGAGCTGAACCCTGGTTAGACATGGCCTAGGAGAGGCGAGGATAAAAAAGTAAATGTTAGGGTAATACGGAAATAGGCCTGAGTCACAGGACTGGGATCCAGAGGTGCCCTGGATTATAGGGTGCTAGGAGCTGGACTTTTAGGCTTGTTTGTAGGTGGGGTGGGACTGTGAGAACAGGAGCATATCTCTTCTGGGACCAGTTTGGGTCAAAAAGCAGGCAAGTAAGAAAGCCAGGCAGCCTTCTTCTCCAGCTTCCCTGAGCTTGGGAGTCACATCTAGGGCGGAGCGGGAAGGATGTTTACACGCCAGCAAGGGGGTCAACTAGTGCCAGCTTTGAGGAGTGTGCTAGGATGTGGCCATGTGTCCGTGACATAAACAAATCTCACCACCAAGCCCCCTCATTGGCTGTCGCAGCAGAGGGGCCAGCGACTGAATGGCCCATGAAGAGTGATTAGCCCTCTGAAGCCTAGAGATGGGACCCAGTGTCAGGGTGAACTGCCAGTGCTGGGTCTGTTTGGGGGATAGAAAACTTGAGAATCCAGACACTGCCATTAAACACACAGACAGTTTCTCTTTAGGAGGTTATTTTCTCCAGCCTAGTTCCCACCCTTCCCATCTTTTGGCTGTGGTTCAACACAGACTCATTTGGGGCTGAAGTGGGGTCAGGTGTCTTGTGACTGAGTGACACGAAGGGCTAGAAGTACGGGTGGATTTTGTAACAAAGGCTCCAGATTAGGAATCCGAACTCTTGGGTTCTGTCCTTGGCCTTTTGCGGATGCAGCAAGTTGCCTTGGGCCAAAATTTCACAGGGGGCCAAGCCCCTACTTCTTCCACCAATGAAAGCGAAAGTCAAGGTTTATGGGGCTGAAACGGGGACGCTAGTCAAAAAAAGTTCAGCAAAACTTTTCTCCATCTGAAAATGCCGTTTTGTGGAAACCAAAAGGTTTTGCACGAATGTAGTGAGTTTGGTGGAAGTTCCCTTGGGAATTCTTCCAAGGTGGAATTCATGGAGAGAGAGGATGGAAGACCCCATCCTAGCCAGTAGCCCACTGGTTTGGGCCTTCACCTGAGATGTTAGACCCAGGCTCCAATCTCTCTCTGAATCATGTAAGCGGGAACCTGAACTTGGGTCTCCCACATCCCAGCTGTGGGTCCTATCTGCCATTTAATACCCACGAAATGAGGCACTCAGCCATTTGAGGCCACTTCTGAAAGCGTGGGCCTGGACCTTGCCACGCTTCCTGTGGCTCGTTTGTAAACTGGGCAGTAACGACTGCCTCAGAGGAGGGGACTGCTTGGGTGAGTTCATTGCTTTGTGGAGACCTTGATGTGGCATGCTCCCTAGAAGTGCACAGTATTCTTGGGTTGGTGCCATTGCATTCCCCCGGAGAGCAGCACGCCAGTCCATAAAGCCCTGGCCTAGCTTTTCTGTGAAACCACTCCAGTGAGGCACTCGCTGGTCGTGAGCAATGACAGTGCACAGTGCCCTCTTGCTGGGGAGCCAGGAGTCTTGCTCACTCACAGATGGCATGCCCCCCTTATAGGACTGAGCAGGGAGTGCTGTGGTGACCACACGATGGTAATGATTTGGTTGCTGGTGGCCACTAAGGAGTGGGTTGTCTTTGTCCTTAGCCTGGGAGTGCAGGAGGATGGGTACGAGGGAGCCATCCTAACATCTTGCAAAGGCACGAGTCCCTGCGCTCACAAATGTCAGTGCTGCTGCTTCCTTCTGCCCCAAGGGTGCCAGTCGCCCTGTGAAGCTGACCTGCTGTGCCCTAAGGAACTGACTGCAGCAGCCACAGGAGGGGACAGCATGGGCACTCCCCCTCCTACACACTGGGGAACTGGGTAGATTTCTGACCTGCTTCCGAGCTCAGCCCTCCTCTCCCCAGGTGGGCTAGTGACTACGGAGCTCTGGCCTGGGATATCCCAAGTGTAGGGGTGTTAAATCTGGTGTTATGGCCGAATGCCAGCTTAGATAACTATACTTAGCTCTCAGTTACAATTTCAGTTTGAAACACTATTCGCGCCTTCCCTTCCTTAACAACTGCTGCATGGTATTTCTATGCTCCAGTGAACAGCTGCCACACTCCACCCCAGAGAGAGATGCAGTTCAGTGGTGGATATCTGTCTATTCAGCCTGTGTGTGAAGTCACCACACTGGTTAAAACTTTCATTGCTTGCTGGACAAAGTTTTAAAGAGAAGAGAGATGATTATTTGAAACATTCTTTACCTGCACTACCTAGATAGCTGCTCTCTCCAGTTCCTCAGCTAGTCTGTGGCCCTGGGTTTGGCCCATCATGCTTAAAAAGATTAATTAAAAAAAACCTAGGCAATTCCCCCACAAAAAACTTTAGCTTATGAGTTAAGGTTGCCCGTGTGTATTTCGCCACAGCACCGCAAACTCTAAAAGCAGAGGAACCCTAAGGTTAGGGCAATAGGTACACTCTACACCATACCCAATCTCCAAGCATTAGCCCAAGGCCATCACAACCCTCAACCAGAGCAGCACATGAAAAACTTCCCTGTCTAAATGCATTCCCTTTCAGTTCAGTGACGCACCATCAATACACAAGTCAAAAACCAGGCAATCACACTGCAATGCACAACCTGACCTGTTCGTTTGTGTCCTTGTATAGCATTATGAATATATATCCATATAAGAGAGTGTGTGTGTGTGCATGTCAGTAATATTCGTCTGACTTTCTTGAGTGGTGTTTATTTGGTAGCTGATCTGATTTGCTTTTCAGGCTGTGCGGTAGGTATTGGTTAGAAATGCGTGGCTTTGATAAGTTAGGAAATGATGATCTACTTGCAATCAACTCTGGATTCTTTCTCCATCTGGTGGCTGGTATATGGGGATGCTGAGATCATCATTTGATGATGATATCTGAGCGTAAGTCACGTGGTGCTGGAAGGTTAAAAGTTAAGGCTGCGAGGTGCAGGGGCAGATTCAGTTCTCCAAGGTGCGCACTGAGGCGATAGAGCTGCTGAACACAGTGTGACTGCGATAGGGAGAGTGGTCATGCACTGGAGTGGCTGGACACTGGTTACAAGAGGGGCTTGAGTGATTCTCCGGCTGTTATCAGGCTTTCGACCCTCTGTAAGGCTGTTTGTTGGTCCTTGTAACAGGAGCAGCTCATTAACTCCTCCTGGGAGGTGAGGGCGGCTCTGAGTGGGGAGGAGCTGGGAGGCCAGGATAGAGGTGGTGCTGGAGGGACGCCCTGTTGACAACCAGACTCGATGAGAGAGCTTCAGTGGAGGGCTTGGCCATAGTAGTGTTCCTTTTATTTTGAGCCCTCAAGTAAAAGTCAGGCCCAGGCAGACAGGGAGTTTGGAAGCTGCCTCTAGATCCCTCAGCCTTGTTGAGGTCGAGGTAGGGGCTCATTTGATCCCAGAGAAGGGATCCTGGAGACCCCCTGCACAAGGCAAGGAGGAAGATGACAGAGGGCTACGAGTGAGCTCAGAGTGCAACCCTGCAGTGACAAGCCCAGCAGGAGGCACCGGCTGAGACCCCACCATTCTTCTTGTGGTTCGTGAAGGACAGCGAGCCCAGCAGGAATGGCGGCAGCTCCCGAAACAGCCACATCAGAGACTGATTCGCCTGGTCATCCTGCCCAGCCAAACGCTGCCCATCCCTGCACAATCACTGGAGCAGGAGATGACCCTGGTCATTTAACAGGTGGCTGCTACATCCCATAGGGAGAGGAGTCCTAGGCAGTGATGGCAGAGGCACGTGCCATGTACGAGTCTTGCCCAAGATGCTGCTGCAAGGGGCAGTGACAGCTACTCTCTTGGCCCACATAAGACGAGTTGGAAGAAGATCACCAACATGGACTTTGAGGGGAACCGACTGCGCCCGAAAGGCAGCTGCACGTCTTCGTCCAGTGCCTGAGGGAGTGGGCAGCTCGCTGGCCCAAGCTCAAGATCCCAGTGACAGTAATGGAGAGGTGCCAGGAGGATGTAGACACAGGCATGCCAGTCGCAGCTCTCCAGACTGGCGGCGGTGGCTCAGTAGGCGGGAGAATATCTGGAGATTATTGTGCTGGCGAGATCCTCACGCCTGCAGCTACAGCCGGTCAGGCTGCCAGAGGGAAACAAAGAGCCTTGGGTTCTGCAAGGGGAGAGCCAAGAAAAGGCATTGGCCCCAAATACAGGGGGGAGCCACTTGTCCCTCCCGGAGCGTGTGTTCGTGTAGGAGGCTGGAGCTCGGGGAAGAGTTCTGCTCCTTGGTGGAGTGGGAGAGAGATGAGCTGTTCAACGGCATGTGTTGTGGGGTGACCAGAGCTGTAGGGGGCTCATTCGGATAGAAGGCAACGTGGGGGCGGCACTGTGTCTGGTGCCTGTGAGGTGCACCCACATGCAGGTACGGGGAGCTTCCTTGGTGCTGAACCATTGCAGACATCAGGAGCCATTCAGTCACCTGTCCCCAGTCAACTCCCAAATGGAGCCTGTGCCGTAACGCCTACAGATGAGAGGGCATGTTGGTCCACTTGGGGCTGGTGTGTCCTGTGCTGGGGAGAGACGGGACACAGTCACGCCCCCTTAGGCCACAAGCGGTGATCCTGGACCTCACTCAGGACACCAAAAACTCTGCAGACAACAAAGGTCCCAGGTCTTCTGGCGGTGGCATGGATCCTGAACAGGGAAAATAGGGGCGAGCGCTCCTGTGGCATTCCTTCGGTCCCTGCGTAAGGCTGCTGAATGGCTGGCTGGCTGGCTGGCTCTTTGGGGTGGGTGTGGCTTGTCAACTCCAGCTGGAATATAAAGGAAAAACACTGTCTCTGTGTCCATCCGTCCATCTGTCCGTCCCCTCGCTACATGCTTTGTATGCTCCCCATCTCCTTCAGCTGTAAACTCACCAGAGCAGGGACTGTGTCTTTGCACGTGAGCAGTAAATAACAAAAGCAAAAAGCAAGACTAGATAAAATCCAGAAGGAAATACTAGGAGCACCAACTCAGGGGGGAAGCTTCCGCTGAGATGGACGTTGGGCTTTGACATTGCCACTAACGCCAACCCCCCAGGAAGGGGGTGATTCTGGACACAGACTCGGGGTCTATGTGCTCTGTAGGGAATGGGTTAGGGACCTGGCCTGCTCACAGACGAATGCCTGGAGGCTGGCACTCCTGTGGCTATGGCTGTGGTCTGAAGTTGTGATTTCCTCGCTTTTAGCGTTCGTGTCGTTGGGAGAAAAGATAGTGAGTAGCCCTGAGTCCTAGCTGTGCCACGTGTTGGTGTGTGCAGCGTGGGATTCTCAGAAGCGCACCGCAATAGTCTTGCTCTGTTCCCAGTGAAACCAAGGAGGGGCATGCCGCAAACATCAATGCCGAGCCCTTTGGAGAGCCTCGTCCATTCAATCAAAGGCATCTTGCGATCCTTTCAAATGAAGGGTGTGACCAAAGTGGGCGCTGTTGTAACGCGGCTTCTTGGAGCCCAGCTTGGAGCGCTAGTGGCTCAGGATGCTGGAGAAACATCAGGGTCACCTGTAGCACACTGGATCCCATGGGCCTTATCCAGGCCCCATGGAAGTCACTTGGCAGCTCTCCTTGAACATCACTGAGCTCCAGCTGCAGCGTTTTCCAGTCAGGGCGAGGGGCACCGCTAGCCAACTACATGGTAACTCACCAGATGGGCGATAGCCAAAAGCCACAGTACCTACAGAATCCACGTTTTCCTGGGCTTCTCTGCGAGCCTTTACAAAAGAGGCTGCCCAGGGGCAAGTGCTCTTTCTTCGTCCTAAAAAATAAAGGCCATTACTAGACACGAGTAAAGCAGGGGCTTCCCAGCCGGCTCTTTAGGGTGTTAAATAGCAAAGTGCCACATTGGTTGTGGGAACTGTTTTCTCTCTCTCATTTCATCAGTGGATGGAATAAAAAGAACCTCTAAAAATAGTGAGGCACAATAGGAACGGCAGTCCTGTTCTGAATGGCGGCTCCTCCTCTCCCCCTTTCTGATAGCCGTAATGACCCTGCAAACACTAAATGGCATTTGAGTGCATTAAGCAGCAAACTCTCGGGTGACATAGCAATTACAGCTCTGAAATAGATTTGGTGCGTCACAGAAGATAAGGGTTTTGAAAGTTTCTGTTGTGATTATAGCTTGTAACTCCAACAAATAACAGGCTTCAAAATAAGAGGCTGCCAAAAGAGCCATTGTGGTTTTTCCTCAGTGATGGCACGTAAATTGCTATTCATGTCCTAAGTGTACTTGAATATGCCAGTCTCCGGGCAGCAGAGTTGGCTCAGTGTCTCTCTTTACACAGCCTGTCATTGTCAGGCTGATAATCTGTGGTAATTGCTGCCTCTTGCAACGGTCAGGGATGTGTAAGGGTGTATCTTCCGTGAAGCCATCAGCAATGTGTGTCTGTGCCTGTGTGTGCTGTATGTACACAAGTGACTGCGGTATCTGCTTACCGTCTGACCTTGTGCGTCTATGTCTATAGACGTATGTGGCGTGTGTGCACAGTGTGAGGATGGGAGTTTGGGGGCAGGCTGACCGGCATGTTGTTGTGACTGTATTATAGCAATACAGAGAGAGAGAGTGTGTATTTGCAAGGTAAATGTGAGTGTCTGCCTTAAGCTGTGTGTGTGTCAATTGTATGGATGTGTGTGTATGTCCTTGGATATTTATACGTTTGCACTTCTTCGTGCATGCGTCATTGTATACAAAGTGAATGTCTTCCCTAGGTGGTGTATGCGTGTGGAAGTGTCTTTTAGAGCTCTGTGAATAGGGATTTTTTTGGCTTGAATTGAAAAATAAAATTTAAAAAAATTCATCTTGGCTTTACCTAATATGAAAATTTTTCAGCGAACCAAAACACTTGGTAAAAATTGTTTTGAGTGGCATGTAAACATTTTCTTTCTTTCTTGCATTTAACCTTTTATTTAAATAAACATGAAGTAAAATTCAAAACAAGAAGTTGTTTCAAGTCCAGAAATCAAAATGTTTTGATCTTTATTCAGAATTTTGTTTCAACTGAAACAATTCAGCAAATTCAACACAAATGCACAAAATGTGGCCATCGACCTAAATCTGCATTTTGGGGCAGGAAAAATTTTGGTTGAAAATTTTCACCCAGCTCTGGCTTCTGTGTATGTATGCATCTGTAGTGCATCTGAGTGTGTCTTTGTACGCCGTGCGAATGGCTGTGCACAGTGTGTGTGCGTGTTCATGTTCCCCTTCTGCACGAAACCGGTTTTCATTGCCAGCCTGTTGTAGCAACTAATACAGAGTAGCTTGGTTGCGGCTTTTGTGTCTGGCTGGGATTGTCTCTCCTTTCTGTGGACTGCCCTGCTGATGCATACCCCACATTGGTGGCTGCGTGGTGTCTCCTCCCATTATGATCATTTCTCGCCAACCGGGCCATTGCCAGAGTGACTCAGGGAGATACCTCATGTGCACCCTGTTCACAGCAGCTGTGGTAACAGCATATGGCCCAGCTGCAGACACGCACTCTTGGTGCTGATATCAGCCACTTTGTGGCGCCCCAGCGTTTTCTGGGTTGCAAATGAGACTTTCGTACAGTCCCAGGCTCACTTGCGCTGTCCTAGGCAGTGATGGATTCTCTGCGTCAGCAGAGCACTGCGGAGGTAGGTGCAGAGGAGAGAGATGGCTCAGGCATGTCTAAAACAGGACAGCGGCTGCCACTGATTTGGGTGCTGGCAGGAATTTAGAAGGATTAATTAAAGTAGCATTGAATCAATGTCAGAGCGAGGTAAGGAGGCTGTGCGCACATCTGCTTCTCTCCAAAGGGGACAGCAGCTAGGAGAGAGAAGCAGCAGGAAAGGAATGGCTGGTAACCTTCCGTTCCCCTTCCCCTCCTACAGCGTGGGAGACGACAGGTCCTTCCTCCCCGCTCCACCTTGGACACCCTACCAGTGTGGCCATGGCGAGAAAAGTGCCACGGTTTTATCCACCGTCTCCCACTCCCACCTGCTTGTTTCACTAAGATGCACATGCTCCTTCGCAATAGCCCACAGCCTGGGATTGAGCTGGGAGAGCCATGCTCTGCTTTGCAAATAGTCAGCAGGATTGCAGCTAAGCTCCAACCGTGCCATCCCCGACGCTGCTGCTAGAAGCAGCAGAGAGACCATGGCGGGAGCTCCAGATCCCACACGGAGTTTGTGGCACCAGCCCATGTAACTGTGGAGTTTTCTACTCATCAACAGGGTGAATTTGTTGTGGAGTCATTGAGAGGGAATAAATCCAGCTGCCCTGGAGATCATTGCACAGAGTCCTTTCTTGGACGGTAATTGCACTTTAAGACAAATGAGCACTCATAGGTGGCTTGTTTGTGGTTTTTATTCTACTTAATAACCCACAGTAAAGCCAGGCAAGGGATTATCCTTGGCAGTTTACACGGCTGACATCCCAAATTTCACAGCATTGGGCACAGCTCACGTCTTTCAGGGCAGCCAAAGTTTGGCAGGGATCCAGATGCCAGTTCAAACATTAGGGCCCCTTTTCTGGGGTCAATTCCTGTGTAAAAAGGGATTTACTGAAACCCTCTGGCCTGCCTGAATTGGGAGGCTCTCACTGCTGAGCGTGTGCTCGCCCTAGAGATCCCAACCCCATTAACCTTCAAATGGCACCAGAGACCTGGGCAGTGTCATGTCCATGATAATCTTCCTCCCCAAGGGGTTGTTAGCACCCCTCTCTGCCCAACTTTCCCTGCTTTAATACTTGCTGCCCATCAGCAAGGCCCAGCCTCGCAGCCTCCCTCCTTCCAGCCAGAAAGGACTTCCATCAATCCCACCATGGATGGTCTGGTGGCCACTCTACATGATGTGTGCCCTGCTCCGCTGGCTGTGCAGCTTCCCCCTTCCGACAGCCGAGCTGGCAATGGGGGCCAGATAGGCTGAATGCTCTGGTTAACCCCAGAAGAGGACAAGCACCGGCAGTTTATGTGCATGTGGCGTCCACATGGCCACGCCCAGCACGCCTCAGCTGGAAGGGCCACACTGGTGGGCGGCAGGCCTGTTCCCATGGCCTTTCTCGAGTCTCTGGCTTCTCAGCTAAGGCTGCCAGCCAGGTCAGTGCTAACTCAGAACTCTTGGCAGTGTGATGCTTTTCATCTGCGTGGTGCTTTTGAAGCCTTCGCTAAGCCCCACAACATCCCTGTTTCCCAGGGCTGCCCAGGGAGTCAGTGTGAGAGCTGGGGTTGTGACTCCAGCATTCCTGGCCCCTTGTCTGCAGTGCAAAGAGAGTTTTGGTTTGGTTTTGGGGGCGGGGAGGAGCAGGATACCTGCCCCCAGGGAAGCGTGACATGTTTTATATTGTTTCTGTGTATGGGGAGACCTGCTTTTGTGAGGTGTTGCGGAGAAGCACAGTAGAACTTTGTTGGTGGGGCTGGTTTTTCTGACAGGGACACTGGTCCACTAGAATCTGGAGGGAGGGTGAAGGAAACTAGCAGCTTTTAGTCACTGCCAGCCTCAGTGGCATTTAACTGGTGATCAAGGGATCCTTATTCCATTCCTGACCCCCCAAGCCGTGCAGCTCGTCCGTGTGGGACCATTTTTCAGTCTGACTGGAGAGCCAGCACAGAATCATAGACGTGTAGGGACCTGGGGGGTCTTCTAGTCCAGTCGTCTGCACGCAAGGCAGGGCTGTCTCATCTAGACCAGCCCTGACAGATGTTTGTCTAAGATGCCCTTAAAATGCAGTGTGCACAGGGATTCAAGGTCATACTCAGCCTGCTTGACCTTGCTGGGCAGCTCCCCTCGCTGGCCAGTGGCAAGCACATCTCTGTGCAAACCTGCCTGCCCAAAAATGATTTCGGAATATTTGGAGTTTTTTCGTTAAATGTCCGAGGCTGCCTCCATCCAGTCCAAGTGTCCCCATGCACAAGTGGCCCATGGAGCCAGCAGCCTGTTAGTGGAACCAGGAAATTAATCTGGCCTTTTACCCCTATATCCCAACGTGGCAGCTATTTGATGTTGCAACACCATGACGATAACGTCAAAGCAAATTCCATGCAGGTGACAAGAGCTGGATCAATAGTCCCTAGAAAAAGCCGCTGCTGCCATGCTGCCTCGCCAGACATGCAAGCATCTCATGCTTCCTTGGAACACGCTGCTTGTCAACTCGCAGCTTTCGGGAGCCCTCCTTAGAGTTCAGATTGACTTTGCCAGCTTGATGAGTCACTCCCAGCTGCATCAGTTGTAGCTCAGTGCCTGGCTTCGTTTCACACCCAGGGATGCATGCATGAGAGGACAGTATTAATGTGGCACTTGATGGCTGAAAAATGTCTCCCATACAGGAAAGATTATGCACTATGTGGCAACTTTGCCACTCACACAAAAGAAAGTACAATCCACCAGAGGGATAGAGATGAAACAGGCCTAACCAGATAAGAGGGGAGGTGGAGTGATGGCTCATGGGTGTCCAGCTCTGCCAAACCCCATCCTATCAGATTCTGCATCCAGGGGGATGTGCTGGTGTCTTTCAGGTACAAAGGAGAGACACGTCCTGCCTCCCAATGGAAGGTGATTTGATTGGATGGGCAGCCAGTCATAAAAGGCATGTCTATACCTACAGGCTTCCGACTTGCCTCAGCCCTGGGTGCTGCTCCTGTTTGTGTTCTGTGTGTGTACAGCACCTAGCACAAAAGGCTCCATAACTGGAGTTTCTAGGCACTAGGCTAATAATAATAGTATAAACGGGGTAGAGACGTGGCATCTCACCCTGTCCCATTTTTGCCAGCATAGACTTGCCAAAATGTTTGGGTGGGGAGTTTTGACTTTTCAAGATGAAAAACTGATGAGGTTTCAGGTTCGGGCTGAACGTCGGGGGGTTTTCTGCCGAAGCATGCTGGGACAAGTGCTGTCCATGGAAATGTTGGTTTAGCATTTAGAAAACACGGTTCTGGTTTGGACAGAAAAGTTTTGGCCAGCCGTAGTTTTGGGGTATCACTGCCCCCACCCTCGGCCCCATTCAGCACTAGGTTGTGGCACACGGTAGTTCCACGTCTGCTCTAACCTCAGGTGCCGCACACGGCTGTGCTCAGAGGGGCTGTACCGAGCAAATACGGGCAAGTGGAAGCAACCTCTGGTCAGCACCGCCAATGGTGAGGATCGAGTCCATCTGTAAGGTGATGCCCAGGGCAGGACGGCCCTGGGGCAGAAGGGCTCAGAGTCAGGTCTGTAAAGGTCTGAGGTACCTGAAGATGATCCAGGCCCTCAGTCTCCAGGAATCCCGAGCTGGCTGGCAACAGCGTGCGCTAAGTGGATGGAGCATGCTAGGAGCCAGCCGGGGATGGGGTGCCGGCATGCTGGGCTCGGCCGGCCTGTTGGTAGAAATCGACTGACTGCGCTCTTTGTTTCCCTCAGGCTAATGGAGGTTGGCAAGATGCTACTACCCCCTCATCAGTGACCTCCCCCACAGAAGGCCCTGGCAGCGTCCATTCTGATACCTCCAACTGATCTCCCAGCAAATCGCATCCCTGGCTGACCCCGGCCCCACGCGGGGGCGGGCGAGGTTCTCTCCTGATACTGAAGCAGTCAGACTGGAGGTGGAACCAATCGGGAAAACACAACAAGAGTCGCCTTCTCTTCTCTTCGGCGGGATGCTTTTTTCAGCCAATCTGGACACTTCTTTATACTCTCTTCCCTTTCTTTTCTGGGCAGAAGCCACCTCTCCTCTCACCGCCACCTTCTCCCCAACCTTCTCCCTGAAGAATATTTGCAACAGCTAGAAGAGTTTAAAGAGGGGGAAAAAAAACAAAACCCAACAACAGCAACAAAAACGCCTGTCCATTTCCATGCTGGTGGTTTTGAGGAGCCAAAATTTACCTCATTTCTTTCCGAACAGGCAACCCACCTCCTTCAGCTTATCTTGCACTCACACTACCTCTTAGCAGGAATATTCCACATCAGCCTCTCTTCTGCTGCTGCTTCACTACTCTTCCAGTTCTGGGGACAAAGCCAACAGAAAGCTGTCCTGTTCCGGAGTGATCCCCAGGCATTTCCAGTAGCAGGGAGGATAAATGCATTCCCAGTGCTGTTGGGCATATAGGAAAAGGGAGCAAAACTCCTCTGCTGATGCTCTCCTCATTTTCAAAAGGTACCAGGACATTGTGCTTGCAAACAGACATAGAAAGCAAAGAGTAACCCTTCCCTCTGCCACCGGGCTTTGCGTCAGACCCCAAACACAAGCTGTTCAGCTCTGCAGCAAATGCACGTGGCACTCGCCAATGTGCTTTATGGCAAAACTCTAAGGAACCAAAAGTAGCCTTCCCTGCCTATCTCCTTCGCAGCATGGTCCTGCTAGGAAGGAAACAGCAGAGCGCAATGACTGAGAAATTATGGGCATCTGGAATGCTAACACTTAGTGCTTATATAGTTTCACCCAATCAAAGTGCTGCAGAAACACTGGCAAGCGATTGATGGGAGTGGGGCAGATTTGCTCTGCGCGTATGATGTCTGTAGCGTCTTTTCTTGTTAGCACTGAGAGCATTATGCTGAGTATGAAAAGCAAGCAGAGCCTGGCTTGTGCTTTGTTCAGAGGGGGTGTACGTGCCCACCTGCTGTGGAATTGGATGGGCACCGGAGTGCCCCTTCTGCAGTTGCAATGAGAAACAGGCACATGTATGTACCCATTAGGTACAATTTGGCCCTTAAAAAGTGTTCTGATAGCATCCTGTGCATTACCAGGCATGAATGTTCCTTACAGCCAAGCCAATGAGCAGTGAAAGGTGAGGGGAGAGAACAGAGCCCGAGAGATGGGCGCGCGCAGTCAGTACATCAATTGCACGGATTGGATATTTTAAGTAGCTATTAATAAACCAGGTCTGTTTTTGTCAGGGGGAAGAAATCCCCATAAACTAAAATATTTTCTAGTTTGAGGATTTCTTACAACTTAAGGTGCTGGTTTCCATGCCACACCTTTTTGTGAATCTAAGACGTGACATGAGACGTACTAAAATCAGTCGTGCACCTTCCACCCAGCCAGTCGGTAGCCAGGATCTTCCGGCTTTCTGCAGCAGGCGGTTCTGTTCACCTGTGCTTTCTCCTGTAGCACTGGGTCAGCTGTAGGAAGGAGGAGCTCCTGATTGGCGGAGGAGGGGGCGGGGTTTATTCCTGGTGGAACATTCCATTGCTCAGCAGGTGGGAGGGGTCTCCTTTTAAAAACAAAGCGACAAGGAGGGAAGGATGCAGTCGACAGTAACTTCTGCGAGTGAGTTAAAATAGATGGAGCTTTGTCATCAGCGGGGGGCCTCTCTGGGGACATTGCACAGGGAGGATAAATGGGAGAACACAAAGCAGAGCAGTCTGGGCAGGAAGGCCTGTGTAGGGGGGTGACCGCTGCCTTCAATGGGATTTCATAACGCTATGAAAATCTGCTCTGTCTGCTCATTTACAACCTACGGCCCTGATCCTGAAAACACCTATGCGCAGTAGTGCCAGTGCGCTCAGGGGCTCAATGGGTTAGCTCACGAGCATCACGACAGGCACGTGTGCGATTGTCTGCAGGATCAAGGCCTAAGTCTTAAGCGGGGTGGGTGGGGGGGGGGTGTCTAGCCCAGGGGTCAGCAACCCGCGGCTCCGGAGCCACATGCGGCTCTTCAGCCGTGGTAAGCTATGTTTTGGGGCTCCAGACTGGAGCCGCAAATGGCTCTTTTGATAGTAAAGGTTGCCGACCCCTGGTCTAGCCCATGCACCTTCGAGCACATCTCCTGCACGCTAGCCACTGACCTCCACTGGCCTTTTTTCCTACCACTTCCAATATTAGAATAGTGCAATTATTGAGCTGCTTCAAGTAGCCACCATTTAAAATAAAAGCTGTCTCAGAAAAATAGCCCCTCCCCCCATCGAAAAAAAATCTCCTGATTTGTTGCCAGGCATGGGCAATCTTCAGCCCTCAGTGAGTGGCAGGTATATGGCCTTGAGATGCTGGAGCCCTGCAAAGCAAGAATGGGGAGAATTAGTCTGTCCAAGCAGGGAAGTCCTGCTAATAGCCCATGGATGGTCCAAGATATTGGCTTTGAAATTTGTGACTCTTTTTTAAATAGACACGCTAGTTCGGCTGGATTTTGTAGAATTCTAATGTGTAGGTATTTACATCTTTTCCCTCAAGAGTCTTGTACAGTTGGATTCAGGGTTGTTTTTTTTTAAATTTGGACAAAAAATGTCCCAAAAAATTCTCTTGGTCTCGCTTCCTGCAATTTTCCAGTAACCTGTAGTGCTGAGACATCCGTGTTGAGGAGGAGGGATGCAAAAATAGTCCCGATTAAGGGCCAACATGTGACCTCCCCCTCCCCTTTACCCACAACGATAAGCAGTTACTCCCACAAGTAGTCCCTGCCGACTAGTTCATTGTGACTAGTCATGGGTGTTAAGTACTCACCAGTGGGAGTAAAGTGGCCACCATTCGATCTTATGCATTTAAAAATTGTCTAACCCATCCCTACATGCCATATATAGGACAGATGATGGGCCTTGACTATTCCGGTTGGGAGTGACATGTCCATCCCACAGCCGTCTGTAAAGCTTTTATACTGCACCAACCATCATCCGTTGTCTCTCGCCTCATTGCTAGGTGGTACATGCACACAAACACAAGAGCTGTTTGGATGACCAGGGGGCGGGGGGGCATAAGGAAGAAAAAATAGAGGTCCCTTGAGAACATGAACTGACATTTCAGTCCTTGGGCCACGTCTGACACTGTGAGTGTCTGACATGGTGGCTCAAGTGGGAAAATGGAAATGTTAGGAACAAAGAGGGACTTATTTTCTGAAGGGACCATCCTCATATGCCACCCCCTGTATTCATTATGCACACAGTGTCTCTGCCACCTTCTCCCCACTTCTCAAATTGCCCCCCGCCCCAGTATACAACTATCCCAATATGGCGTCTTGGCTAAATCATAGCTGAAGGCCTTGATCCAGCCATGAACTTAGGCATGTGTTTAACTTGGAGCAGATGACTTGTCCCATTGAAGTTGATGATTTCAGTTGACAAATGGGCGTGATTGTGGGCTTACCACTCAGCATGTGCTTAAGCGCTTTGCTGGAACGGGGTCTGTGGGCCAGAGCCTGTGACTGGCTCTAGGCACATGGACCTCCCCCCCGTTATCTACATGGCGCCCCAGTGAAATGAAGTGGCCTCCATGTAGGTGCAAGGGCCCTCCTCAGAGCCAGCGGCAATGGTACCTCTTGAAAATGAATCATTTGAGAACCAGATTAAAGCCTGCCCCTGGCGGTCCCTGTTCTACTTGCAAACTGCACTGTATGCCAGCCACCTCCTGAGCAGCCAGGAGCATTTCGCTGGAGCTGCATTTATCCGCCTGCGGTTTTTAACTTGTCTCCCTCTCATGCCCCCATTCACCACAGCATGATGTCGGCTCCCTTATGACACTTCACACAACTCCTGGGTTTTGGTTTCCTTTTTTGGTCCTGTTATATTTTGTTGTTGTTGTTGCTGATTGGTTGGTTGCCTTTTTCTCACAAACTTTGAATTTTGGGGTTTTTTTGGTTTGTTTTTTTTCTGCCCAGAAAATCCTGACTTCGATACCAAAAAACAAAACAAAACAAAAATAAACAAAAAACCTGCAGAAACTTAAAAGAAAAAAAAAGAAAAAAAACTAATAAAAAAATAAAAATTAAAAAAAAAGACGATTCTTTCAGCTTTATTAACATTTTCCATTGTTTCTTGCGATTTGTGTCTTGTTCTTTGTAGCATTGATGATAATGAACATTTGATAATGAATGTTCTTGTATATTCAGATAAAGGAAAAAAAAAACCAAAAAAGCAGTCTGAATTTAATAGTGTTTATAATAAAAGAAATTTAAAAATGACCCTCATAGCACGCAAAAGTGAACGGGGAAGAATTTCCACTCCAGTTCTTTCTGTGGCAAAAAGCGCTTCATTCCTGTATAGTTTATAACACCAAACTACCTACATTCATCTTCTCTTTTGTTTTGGTTTTTTTTCCATTTTTAAAAATTTTATTTTGTTTTTAATTTTCTTGCATTTGTGAATTAGTTCAAGAATGGTAGAAAACTGTAGCGTTGTGCACATTCATTTCCTCTTTCACAATGTTTAAAAAGTGACAGTAATTCATTTTGTAAAACTTTAAAAAAAAATGGTTGGAATAGTGAGCATAATAGGTACATTCTAACACTTTATGTTATTAACGTTGAGCCCCCGTAATTACATTTTTTTCGTTTTGCGTTCCTTTTTTTTTCTCCTTCTGGGGGCTATTATGATGACAATGATTATTTTTTTAAATTGTCCAAGACTATGGCCTTGTAAACGTCCCTTCCTCCACTCTCAATGTATGTTCAAGGTGATGTGAAAAGCTTAATTGGCAAAAAACCATCTCGTTTGTTTGTTTTTCTCGCTTTTCTCATGGAATTGAATCTGCTCTGAAAGGCCTTCTCCCCCCCCCCCCCCCGAAAAGTCAGATGTTGCTCAGTTTCTGAGGTGAAGATCTTTGATCGTATTTACAGCCCTACACATTGATTTCAATGGCAATTATGAGCCTACATATCTTTGTGGCTGGACTTAAGTGCCAAGCCTGCTAGGTGCTGCGTGCTTCAGCAAAAGGATGAGCATGTGCGGGTTCAAGACTTAGCGATGGTCTCCAGTTCAGCAAACCATCCTTACTTAGCAAAGCTCTTCAGCCAGTGCTTAAGTCCAGTTACAGGCAACTGAGCACATGGTTAATGTTAAGCACGTGCTAAACATTAGGATGTTTCAAAGGAATTTAAGGGAGTTCAGCACCCAAATCCCATTGTGCTGCTGAAAGTTCCAGGCTAAACTGCTTTGCTGAATAGGGATGAACATCATACTTAAGTGCTTTCCTCAGTCAGAGCCCCTGTGAAATTCAAGATGCAGTCTCTGAGCTCAACCCTCAAATTCTGGAGGGCCCAGCCTTTTACAATGCAGCTTGGCAGTTTTTTTCCTTCTATAATTCAGAGCACTATCAAATGATTGGGTTTTGCTTTCCTTTTCCTCATTGATCCCAGCAAAAACTAGCATCTGGCCACACTGCCCTGGCTGTTTCTCCTATGACTTGATCCAAATCCATTAAAGCCAATGAAGGACTCCAGCGAGATTTAGAGCAGGCCTAAGTCTGGCCCAAAACACTGAAGCGTACAAAAATATCACCACAGAACGCTGGCTGTTACCAGAGAACACATCAGTATCTTGCCTAAACGGCTCCTCCAGTTCTGATCACAGTCTTAGAACTGATGTGGAGTTGTTTTATTTTCTGTTTGTAGTAAGACGCCTTTCCGTTTCCTCATGACCTGATCTAAACTCAATTAGGACCTCATCCAAAGTCTCCTGAAGTCAATGGAAATACTTTTTCACACAACGTGTAATTAGATTGCGGAACCCATTGCCACAAGATGTCACTGAGGGCAAGATTCAAAGAGGACTTGAAGATTTCTCTGGATAACAAGGACAGGGTCATAAGGCTAAAAAAGAGCACTGGAAGGAAGGTAAAACCTCATGTTTCAGGGGTTAAACCAATCTCTATTAGAGCTCAGATGAACCCTTCACAGGGGGGCAGATTGCCCCACATTTGCCTGCTGCGGAGTTTCTTGCATGTTATGCCAAAGCATCCTACGCTGGCCGCTATTGGAGACTGGATACTAGGTTATACAGACCAGAGGTCTGACCCAGTATGTCTGTCCTAGGGAAAGCATTCCAAGCACCTCCAGTGGGCTTTGGATCTGACACTAAGGTAGCGCACACTTTCACCAGGCCGTGAACTGGACAAGAAGTTTGGAGCTGAGTAAGGGCTGGGCCTGTGGCATTGGCTCCTGCAAATGCTTACACACGTGCTTAAATTTACACACATGAGAGGAGGTGACTGATTTTCAGTGGGCCACTTCCCATGCAGAAAGTTAAGCATGTGCATATGTGTTCGTGGAACCAGAGGGCTGTATTTGGAAGGTAGGCGTAATTAGCATCATAAAGGAAAATAAAACTTCAGTTATCTCCTGAAAAAATATACAGTCCAAGGTGCCAGTTCAAGGAGAGCTGTTTATTAAACCATTGATTTTAACTTTCTTTTCCTTTTAAAGAGGTCCAAAAAAATCTTAACCTTTCACATCACTATTTGGTTTTGTTTTTTAATCTTGAAGCTTCCTGGAGTAATTTTGCTTTCACGCCCACTTTATTATTATTATTTTATTAAAATCTAAATCAGCCATTGTAGGGTTTTTAAAAAAAATTCTCATTGCGAACTCGTTTTTCTTGTAAAGATATTCCAGTTGTTCTGAATTGCTTTTTCTTCTCTCTTCTTTTTTCTAACGGACTCAGAATATAAAACCTAAAAAGACTCTGCTGTGACTTGGTTTTTGAAACGTTAAGCTTTTCTGCTTCTGTAAAGACAAAGGCCTATGTCTTTTTGACCCCCAACTGAAACTTTTATGTTCTATAATGTTACTAACAAGGTGTAGGTTTTACAGTCTCCTGATTTGTACTGGTAATGCATATTCCAAATAAATAGTTTCTTTTGTTGCAAATACTGGAGTATTTCTTGCAAGCAAAACCAAGTCACCAAACATGTATTTATATTCAAAGGCCAAATATAAGCACACCACACAAA
Source organism: Mesoclemmys tuberculata (assembly GCA_007922155.1). Lineage (NCBI taxonomy): Eukaryota > Metazoa > Chordata > Testudines > Chelidae > Mesoclemmys > Mesoclemmys tuberculata. The sequence continues at coordinate 6,500,829 of ML675646.1, forward strand.
GAAAGCAGGGTGGTAGTTTGGGAAGTCGATTTGAAGAGCCGTACACAAACCAATTCACATTCACCCCCAGCCCAGCTCTGCCAACATACCCCAATCCTGACCTCCAACATTGCCATAACACAGAACAAGGGCGTACATAAATCTCAGAGCACTTTACAAAGGAGGCCAGTATCATTAGTCCTATTTTACAGATGGAGAAATAGAGGCACACAGCAGAATCATGCCTTACCCACGGTCACTCAATCATTCCATGGCAGCGCTGGGCATACAGCCCAGATTGCCTGGGTCTCAGCCCAGTGCTCTATCTGCTAGGCAACATGACCTTCCCTTAAGCTTCCTTATTTGTTAAACAGCCATGAAGGAAGCCATCTCTGCTGAACCCACCCTCTGGTGTTGCTTTGCTCAGTCCTCTGTGGATTGTAGCCTTTGGCTCCACATAGTGGGAGGCTGTCAGTCCTTTGCGTCACCGTCTGTATTTTGCACACCCATCTCCGGCTCACCCAGTCCTGGGCTACACACACAGCTCCAGCCGCGCACCCCGTAACTGTCTCCCGTGCGACGCTGCCAGCTTGTTCAGCCCACTCAGAGATGTCAGCTTCTGCTGAACGGCCTGGGAGCCCAGATTTGGTCTGCCACAGCTACAGTTAGTCGCTCTTGGAAACGTCTCGCCTTCGTACCATGCTTCCTTTTACCAGCATGTTCCTAGTTGCCCAGGATTAATTGCTACTCTCATTCTTTGCCATGATGGGTCAACCTGGCAAGTTAGCGGGCCTGCCCCTAGTAGCGCATCTACTTCATCATCCCCACCCCAGCCATCTCTGGAGAGCTCCCTACCATTTATTTGCCTAGCTTTTTGCAGTTTGGTTTCACATGACCGGCCCCTTCCCCCCCCAAAATGGACCTTCCCTCATGTCCCTTGGGAAGGTAATGGGGCTCTGTCACCACTAAGAAACACTGCCTGGTCTTCAGCCTACGTTTGCTTTAGCGCAATAGCCCCTTATGTCCTCACGGCAAAGGGTGATGGTGAAGCAAGTGTTTGGAGCTTGCCTTTCAGTGGTTGCCGAGAAGCCTTATCCAGGATGTGATCCACACATACATGAAGTCCTGGCCTCAGTGTGTCTCCACTGCCGGTGCGCCCTTTCCAAGGACAGCGTGTCTCGTTTGGCCCCAAATGCCTGTGAGTTCAACGCTGGACATTGACAGGCCAGGCAACTGACACAGACAGCCTTGGCTAAAAGGTGGCATTAAGATGGAGCCGTGACTAGGGCCAAGAGCTTTTCAACCCCGGAGGGCGCGCTTAGGGCACTGAACCTTGCGGGGGGGGATTGCTCTCGCTACCTCACGGACCATTAACAGGGCCGCTGACGCAGCCCGGGCTAGCTATGTTTGTGGCTGTGGGGAGCCTGGCTATGTATATTGCTGCTTCCCTGCGCTACTATGGCCGCACGTGCTGCAGTCACACCACTGACTGCAGTGTAGACATGCCCTCCCCGGGGAAAGCCTCAGCATTAGCCCCCAATGAGTGGGCCATTGTTGTTCCCCTTAGCCTGCCTAGCGCTTCATTGCAGAGGGAGAGACGAGGGGCAGCCCTGCTCTGCGCCCCAGCCCCCTTTGCATAGCACCCCCCTGCGTGCACGGAGCCCTTTATGCGCGTGCCCTGCGCTGGGGGAAATTGGTCTCATGCACCGGCCCCAGACGCATTGTGACCCCGTTGGCGTAATACCGTGTGACACCGGTGCAAGCGGGCACATCTGAGCCTATATTGCATGGCTGGGCTTAAACTCCCTTTCCCACCACGCTGGTCGAAAGGAACAGTTTGGTCAAAAAAAAGAGGGCGCACGACAAAAAATCGGTTTTTTTCAGTGCAGAACATTCGGGAAAAACATTAAAAAATATGGCATTTGGCAAAATTTTTCTGAGCTTTTTTGTAGTCGCCTTTTTTTATTGCAAACATTTTCGGCGATGGTTTGCTCTCATAACCCATGTTTGGGGGGGAGGGGCTGCTTTTTGCTCATCATCAGTGCGTCAACAAGTATTTTTTAAAATGTTTTTTGCTAAAATAAATGAGGTGAGCGGCCATGTTGTTTGCTGGTGGTGTAGCCCTGACAGTCCCAGGATCTATGAGCCAGTGACAAGGTGGGTGAGGTAATATCGTTTAGTGGACCAACTTCTTTTGGCGAAAGCGGCAAGCTTTCAAGCTCCACAGAGTCCTTCAGGTCTGGGCCCAAAGAAGAGCTCTGGGGAGCGTGACAGCTTGCTGCTCTCACCCACAGAAGGCGGTCCAATGAAAGACTTAACCTGCCCCACCTTGTGTCTTTTAACAAAAAAATTCAGATTAAAAAAACCAGCACAAATGTTTGACAAATGGGGCACTTTGAACCCTGCAAGATGAAAACAATTTTTCAGGGTTTGTTTCCCCCCCATTTCATTTTTTCAGTTGGCTCTACATTTCGCTGGTTTATGCTGCAAGGTTCAGTCACCTACGGGAGAGACGGGGTAATGGCCAGAGACCAGTGTAGACGTGGTGGTGTCAGTGGCCAGAGGGGCCAACCGCCCAGAGTACAAGCCTGTCTGAAACCTTAGGTATGTACTCAGGGTGGCTGGCCCCACCCAGTGCCATGCAGCCATGGCCATGCTGCTGTTTCTAGTATGCTAGCTCAATCAGAGCTAGAGCGGAACTGGTGAGCCGAGCTGGAAAGTGCACCTCCACATCCCGTGTAAACACGACGTCTGAGTCTAGGCAGCATTTACACCTGGCTTTGTCCATTCAGCCTGAGCTGCTCAAAGTCGCCCAAGGGAACTGGTTGTCTAAAAGCCTTCACCAACTTTTCAAACCTCGTTCTCCAGACCTCCCAGTCTTACTAGGTGACCCAAATGGCCGGTCCTACTGTAGATGTCAGCATCCTCAAGAAAGGTTGAGCTACACCAACGCTGGAGCATGCCCAGAAGCCGTGAAGACACGAGGAAGAGATTGTCCAAATGGCTCCGATGCCAAGTAAGTGCGGAAGAAGTGAAGGCTCTAAATAGTTTGGCGCAATCGGGTGAGCCCCTTAAGATTCAACTGGTTTCTTAGCTGGGTTTCAGAGTTACATCCTGAGCTGTGTTAATGGGTGTACCACCCCTACAGCTTCTTGCCCACAGGTGGCCTTGGGAGCTCTTTGCAGGGGTGCTGCAATGACAGACACATGGCATTGTTTCATCGCCCCTTTAGCGCCCCTTGTCCCATACGCCTCATGTAGTACAGCCCCCTCCGTCCCTGCATGTCCCTGCCCTCCCAAGCCAGGTCGGTTTAGTGCACCCTGTTACCAAAGGGCATTTCGTGCTAGCACATCAAGGTTCGTTTCAAAGCTAAATTTGCTCTCTGGAAAACTCCTGCAAGCGCCAAGAAGCAGCCAGCCAGCTGTGTGCTGCAGGGCCCCGTGTTTCCATTGCCACGTGTGAACACTGTTCCCCCAATAGCTGGGCCCTTCTCCCCCTAGCCTGGCGCTGACATTTGTTCTGAGCCGGCTTAGCTTTTAAATGCAGCGCCTGCCCTTTCTGCTGAATCATTCCAAGTTCTCCCTCACTCTTCCGCCTGCAGTCCCATGATAAGCGTTTGACATTTGCTACTGCTGCAAGAACATTATTTGCCGAGTACAAAAGCTCCATCCCCTAAAGGGAAAGGAATGAATACCTTGGCTCTTTCCAATCTTCCACTCTCCACTGCCATTATCCACCTGTTGGGATGGTGCAAAATTACCATAAATCACGGTGGTTGACGTAAGCCTGATAAAGTTTGGTACGTCCGAGCGCTAAAGGAGTCTGGGCGTAAGGCCTCTTCGCACCAGACACATTGTATGGCAAAGCACTAAGAATACAGAGTTTGCACTGGGCACCGACCTAAGCCAGGAACGTTTACCCAGCCCTGTGGGCGTAGCTGTGCTGCTGGGACAGACCAATGATCACGGTCAGCCACTGGCCAGTTCGCCTGGTGTGTACACTGAGTGTGTGTAATGGTGAATCTGGGACTAATGGACCTGGGTCCACTGAGCGTGCAGAACAGCACGACATCAGGTGCCCGGGCGAATATTTGACAATATGTACCTCAGCCAGTCCCTGTTCCTCCCAAAATCAATTAGAAAAACAAGTTATAAATAATCACGATACGCTAAATGAGTGCTAGCAGAGCATATTTTGGGGAATGTGACTCCTTTGAGAACGGTATAAGTACTGGGGAATATCACATGCCATATAGAGAGACATCCCAATTAACAACGGAAGAGGGATTTTAGACCCAAGGTCAGTGTAGCCAACACCCTCCTACAAGGGCCCATTAAGTCGATCAGGTACTCAAGAAGAAGAACCAGACAGTCAGGGTAGCCAAGATCCTGCTGCGGGGGGCTCAGAAAACAGATCAAGTACCTAAAGGAACCCCAAAAAAGGAAGGAAACAATCTCCAGCTACAACTGGCATCTGCCCCGGCTTTGTTTGCCAATCAGGATACGATGTGGGGCCAGCATAGTTACTGAAGGTTTATGCTTGGGAAATCGAGGCTTACTAAGGAGAGGCACTGTATAGGTTTGTCTGTGATACCTGTTTTTCAATAAATAGCTCTGCACTGAAGAGATTGAATCCTAGTGTTCACCAGTACATGTTATCGGGTGCCCGGCTGTGGGTATGTGAATCGATCCTGACCCAATGCCACTGGAAAAAACCTGACTCAGGGTGTCAAAGTTCCCCAAGCCATTGGCCAGAGCAGGTCAGTTTCACAGTACATGGTACACAAAGGAGCACCCCGCATCACATCCAACTGCTTTCGACACCCATAACCCAAGGGATGGGTACCCAGTTGGCACCTGGACATGGCCTGTTGGTATGAGCTCGTGCGAGCTATGAACCACTGCCCTTCTGGACTGTAGTCAAGTGCCTTAACCATGCAGTTAAAGTGCAGACTTTGTTTAGCCTCTTAGCATTCAGATGGGCCATCAGCGTGTCCCAAAAGTATCCAGAGCTGTGGCCGGGAGTGGGGCCAGATGGAGGAAGGAGGCAGAGTCCATCTGAAGGCCTGAAGCACAACCCGAGATTAAAAATAACAAGGGGTCAGCAAGAATAATGTGCTGCAATTGCACCCAGGGGCTCAGATGTTCTTTGCTACGGGTTAATGACTGGACGCCTGACTGGCCCAGCCATGAGGGGTTAGGGAGCCTTAGTGAGCGTGAGTCTCTTGCTAGCGAAATGGCGGCACAGGAAGCTCTCCTCACCGTGGGGTGTGGTCGCTGCTCATTATGCCAACCACGGGCGCTGCCCTGCTGCCTTGTGGCCACCCGGCTTGGTCAGTTGTTTCTACCTGATGCCTCACATCTCTTACTTAGCGTGGGGCGGGGGCCCTCTTTTCGTTACCGAACCCTGAGAGTGGCCTCTAGGCACTGCTGAACCAAAAGGAATGAGTGACTTGTCCAGAACTACAGTGAGAATTTCTGAGAGAGCGGGGATTAGCTTTCTTGTTCCCTGACGCCTCTTCGCCTCAGACAGCACCTGGCTGGCAGGCTCCTGGGTGGCCACAGGCATCTTGCTATGCAGGTAAGTTGGCTTAATCCACCTGTCTGGGAGGGGTCGTTTTGGGGTTTTTTTGCTCCTTTGCTGCCCCTGACATTTGCTTGCTCGGGTTAACGCCTCCCTGAAGGCCTGCCGCATTGGCAGACACTCACGAGCCCCCTGCAGCAAGAGTTACGAGGCGCAGGCTCCTGGCACCCGCACCTCTAATGGCCATGGGAGGACTTATAGGGCTGGAAGCTGAGGGTGGCTTTTAGTTGGTGTGTTTTTAAACAGCTCGTTAAACTGCAATCTGTCTGCACAGTCCCAGCTGCGCCGCTCAGCCGTCGAACAGCTTTTTCACATATAATGAATATATGTAATATAAGCAGCAGTTCTGTCGTGCCTCTGAAAAACGACAAAGTGGGGGAAAGAAATGAGTAAATAAAACCCGTAGATGGCCTCTCCTCCTGCTGTTCGGGGCCTGATTCGCTACTGATTGGCACCAGTGACGCCTGGCCACGGTGGGCATGAAACGCCCAGGCAGTCTGAGCTGTAGCACTTTATAGGCACTTTGCTGTTGTTTATAAGAAAATTATCCTTCCAATTATTAGAGTCCATCAAGTTGTGTCCATGTTTCACCTACTTAGCGCTCTGGGCTTCCTGCAATTCTCCCCCACCGTGTGCGCTTATTGCAATTCTCCGCCTCTTCCTGCCCTTCCTGTGCTCCCATCTAGTCTTTGTTACTGGTGGTAAGCAATTCACAGCAGGGATCTGCGACAGGGTAGGAAGCCTGAAGAACTCTGGTGCTCTGCAGGAAGAGGACACAGGGCTACTTCCAAATGTTTGGCTAGATTTTTTTTTTAAAAAAAAAAGGAAATTCTCAGGCAAAAAAACTTCGTTAGATGTTCAAAAGTTCATGACAGTCAAAAGAACTGATAACTTCAGCCCCAAACAGTCTTCAGAGAACCCTCAAAAAGGCACAAATGCTAAGAAAACCTGGAAGTTCAAAGGGCAGGCTCTACTTCACAAAATAAAAGAATAAAATAAACTCCAAACAAGCCCACAAATACTCAGAAGTATGTAAACATATACTGAAGGCAACCCAAACAACCTTAACTCTGCCCCTGCTGCACCACCAGATGACCAACCAGAAACTCTGAAACAACTTTACCTGTCCTTATCACAGGTTGCTCTCCTCAGTGACCACAAAACATACAATACCTTGGGCCAGCCGTGGGCTACAGTAAATCAGTGTAGCTCCATTGATCTGCCCATGTAATTGTACCATCATACAGTCACCTGCCTTCTTTGTAGACCTCCCTGGTTAAAGATGTATTTAACAATTTCTGTGTAGACAAATAGAAGGCAGGGAAACCATCTCTCCCTGCTCACAGAAGTTCTGTGTGATGCCCAATAAATGACCTTCATTAGACAAAGCGCTACAATAGCCACCTATGGAACCTCCGTGATAAACACCATGGTTAATGGATTCCAAGGGCAGGAAGGACCATCGTGATGGGCTAGTCTAACCTACAAAACTCTGGGAACACAATTTCAGTGAGTGGTTCCAGTGTCAAGCCAAACTTCTGTTTGAGCTACTGCATCTCTTTTAGAAAACTATCCAATCTAGCTTTAAAGGTTAATGATGGAAAGTTTATCACACACCTCAGTCATGTGGTCCAATGGTTAATTACCCTCACTGCTAAAAATGTGCACTGGTTTGAATCTTGCTGCCTTGCTGAAGCTGTGGCTCTTACATGAAATTAGGAGAGCTTAGTGGGGGGACAAAATATCAGATTGCCATGAGAAACAAGTCTGTCAGAAACCTTTTATGAAAGCCAATACTGGGGGTTCACATAGTCAATGCTCTCAACTCAAGGGAAGTGCTGAGGGCAGAGTTAAGGTTATTTGGTGACTTTACCAAATTTTTTTTGATAAAGCAAATTGAAACGTTAAATTTGAATGTGTAGGCTTCCTAAAACTTTTGTCTTGGGGAAAAAACTACAAGGGTGTCTAAAGGTTGAAGTGACAGATACTTTCAAGCTTAACTGCAGTGTAGCAAAGATTCTTCTTCAAGTGATTGTCCATATCCATTCCAGTATAGATGAGTGCACGCCACTGTGCACAGGTTCCCGGAACGTTTTTCCCCTTAGCAGACCCCGTAGGGTCGGCTCAGGTGCCCCCTGTAGTGCCACGCACATGCCACGGTATATGAGGCACCGCCGACCTTACGCCTCCTCAGTTCCTTCTTCCCGCCCCTGACGGTTGCTGGAACTAGCACTTGCTCTCTGAAAGGACCACTCCCCTTTATTCGATCTCTTTGTTCTTCTAAGTACTGTAGTTAGTTTAAGCAGTTGTTAGATAAGAAGTCCCTAAGGGACTTAAGGTGGCCAGGCCATGTCCTGGCTGCCTGGATTTAAGACCCCCGATCGGTGTGTTTAGTGCGTGCCCGGGGGGGGCGGGGAAGGGGGGAGAGAGAGCAAAACAAAAAACCCCCACCAACCTGCTGCAAGATCTGCAGGGTTTTTAAAATCGCATCAAAGCCCTGCACATGGAATCGTTCCACTCCACGGCAGAGCGCACCACCGGCACCGGGCTTGGCTTGGCATCGAGCAACAGCCCCTGATGCCAAAGGAGAGGAGGCAGCACGCAGAACGCAGCCACTCCCCTGCACCGTGGGTACGGGCAAGGTCGAGGGCGGAGATGCACCAGCCATGGCCCATCGAGTCCTCTCAGGTGCCTGCATCTCCAAGCGGGGAGCCACCCCCGACACTTGGGAGTGGGAGAGTGCCCCTGCCAACGCCGTCAACACCGGAGGCTTTTTGGGCAGGAAGAGCCTTGTTGGCCTGCTTATGCCACCTCTGTCCCCCCTCTGCCGAGGGAGAAGGGGCCGGTGTCCTGGGGCAAGCCTGTGTGGGGTCCCCCCGAAGGGCGGTGGAGACCCCCGGTACGGGGTGGAGTGGGGGAGGGTAAGATCTCCCACCAGATGGCCACTGGGAGTAGTGAGGACGCACCCCAGGAGTCACTCCAGGTCGGCATCATCAAGCCAACCTGCTTCGACTCAGGATGTGGAGTCCCCCTCTCGGCGCCTATGTCAGTCCTTGGCACTGAAGGCAGTGCAGGCCAAGAGCAGCACCGGTCAAGGGCCGCCAGGCGGTGCTCAGACATCTCCAGCTCCTCATCCACGACACGGAGGAGTTCGCCTGCACCGCAGGTGACGCAGAACCCGCTTACCGTTGCAGGCCTCGGCGCCGAGGGCTCTGCCCACACCAAGGCGGTGCGGAACCCAGCTGCCACGCGAATACCCTGCACCGCGAAGTCCCTGACGCAGAACCGGTAACTGGAGCCAGGCTCGGCACCGCGAGTCTGGAGTGACACCGGTCCCGATCACCACGGGGCAAGCGGCACCGCAGAGTCCTCAGTACCGAGGTGGCATTCCGGTACCGAGAGCTCTTCGGAGAGCGCCTCCATCCGTTAGCACTGCTTGCAGCAGCGGAGGTGGTCCTCCTCGTCCTCCACGTCGGAGGCGTTGAGAGGACGGTCCCCGGCACCTGGGATAGAGGGCGGCCATGGCACCACCGGTCTAGTGGCTCGGGCCACGAGCATCACAGCAGGTGGCACAGTCAGCTTGGGTTTGGCCCCAGGGACAGTGGCCACAACAATGGCTTTATTGGCCCCCAGGGGCATCGAGATGGGACCGGGGCCCCTAACCACCCTGTCAGCAGGGGTGCAGTCCATGTCCACAACACAGGAGAAGGCCCATAGCCACTGCTCCTCAGACGAGGAGTCGGACCCCATGGAGGGACCCTCTACGGGCGCATTCCTTCGGCATGCAAGGGAGCACCCGCAGGACGTGCTCGGCAGTCCTCTTCTTCATCCCCAGGAGAGGCAGTCTCCCGGGACCATATGGCGCCACTGGCGAATTTCAGGGCACACCAGGAGCTGCTCAAGGGGGTGGCCTCTAACTCGGGGCTGGCAGTCAAGGAATTAATAAGGCAAATGATACCCTCTTCAATGTACTGGTGGTGGCTGCTCCAGTGAGTGTAGCCCTACCTGTCCACAGTAGGGCTCTCAAAATTGCTAAGGCCCTGTGGAAAATCCCTTCCTCAGTTGCCTGTACGTTGAAGGTGGCCGGGAGGAAGATCTATGTCCCGGCTGAAGGGTTCGAGTATTTGTTCATTCACCCAGCCCCGGGAACCCTGTTGCTCTGCTCTCAGCTTACGCAGCCCACCAGTGGGACAGGCAAAGTCAGCCTGGTTCCACTCCCAAGAAGAAGGGCAGCAAAAAGCTAGATTTGTTCAGGAGAAAGATTTCTTCCACGGCAACCCTGCAGTTCAGGATTGCCAGCCTCAGACTTCGCCACTGCCCTGGATGAGGGAATCACGGTGGCGAGGGCAGCGCCCCAGATGCCCGGTGACGCTGCTGACTCGGCAGGTAGGGCCATAGCCTCTGCCATTTCCATGAGGAGGCGTTCATGGCTGCAGTCCTCGGACCTGTCCTTCGATGGGCTGGCCCTCTTCTCTGATCAGACCACTGTAAGCAGCACGGTCTGAAGGTCTCCGGGGCCATGCTTCGCCCTGGACCGGTACATGCCCCGGTTTTCCAGGCGGCAGTCACAGCCCCAGGCGCAGCACCAGCCGAGGCCTCCGCTAGGCCCTTCCAACCCTGTAGAAGTAGGGACAGGAATAAGGGTTTAGAGCCAAAATCAACCCCTCATCTCGTCCTCAGCCCCCAGCAGGGGCACCCCAGATGGGCAATCATACAGGGCCTCCTGTGTAGGCCAAAGCCTCTTTGCCGGCCTGTGGGAGCTGCAGGTTCGCACCTGCCCTGGTGGTGGCACGCCCGAGGGTGGTGCCCCTACTGCTCTCTTGGATCTGCCTGCCCTTTCCTGAAGTTCACCAGCAAGGCTGGGTGGTTTAGGCGTGGACTCAAGTTTCAATGGGTATGAGCCACCGCTGGTTCACATCTGCCTGAAGCAGCAAACAATGCTGTCCCCCAAGCCTTTCACGAGTAACTCCTCTTGCAGGAGGTGGACACCCTCCTCCTCATAGGAGCACTGGTATGGTTCCTCAAGGCAGAAGAGGTCCTATCTGAAGTACCCAAGGCAAGGGGAAATCCGAGACCCATGTTGAACCTGCGTTGGCTAAACAGAACATCAAATAACTCAGGTTTCGCATGGTTTCCCAACCCCCATAATCCCTTCTCTGGACCCAGGAGACTGGTGTGTCACTCTTGATCTCAAGGACGCATGCTTCCAGTGCCCATCCTTCCCAGCTTCAAGCGCTTACTCGGCTTCATGCATGGCGGTAGCAGCTGCCCACCTGAGACGTTAGGGTGTGCAAATATTCCCTTACCGGGATGATTGGGTGATATGGGGCAGGTCCAGGCCTCAAGTTTAGGAGACCATGACCTTCACTTGCTCCACGTGGAGCAGGCTGGGACGGCTCATAAATGAGCAGAAGTCCATACTAACCCCAGGGCAATACACAGAATTAATCGGGGTCATCTGAGACGCTTCCCAGGCCAGAGACTTCCTGCCTCAGCCACGTTTCAAGGCAATGGTCTATATCATCTCCTAGCTGTGCCAATGCCCACAACAATAGCCAGGCACTGCCTTCAGCTCTTAGGCCACATGGCGGCCTGCACATTCGTACTGAGACTAACTCGCCGGAGGCTCAGATTGTTTCAGGCATGGATGGCCTTGGTATATGTGCCAAGCAGCCACCCACTGAATCGGGTGGTCATAGTTCTCCGGCCCACCCTAGCCTTCCTACACTGGAAGGAGCTGAGGGCTGTTCGCCTAGTGTGCAGTTCCTCCAATTCCTGACAGGCAGACTGCTGCAGGTGCGGACAGACAGCACCACAACCGTGTTGTACATAAATAGGCAGGGAGGAGTGCGCTCCCCGGCCCTCTGCAAGGAAGCTATCAACCCATGAGATTTGGCAGTGAGGCACGATTTCCACTTAACTGCCTCTCACCTCCCAGGAGTGAGGAGTGACTTGGCAGATCACCTCAGCAGGTCATTTCTACCCCACCATGACTGGTCACAGCACCTGTAGGTAGCGTCTATGGTCTCCCATAAGGGGGGTGTTCCCCAACTAGACCTATTCATGTTAGCCTGGAACACAAAGTGCCCAAAGCTCTGCTTGCTCCAGGGTCACGAGACCAGGTCGATTTCAGAAGCATTCCTCATCGACTGGACAGGGACCCTTATGTATGCGTTTCCACCCATTCCGATCTGACCCAATGTCCTGCTTGGAAGTAAGGTGGGACAGGGCGGACATCTTACTCATCACTCCGGCCTGGCTGAGGCAGTACTGATTCGGCATGCTACTGGACCGTTCGATCATCCTGCCCATGCAGCTTCCGAGGCAGTGCGACCTTCTCCTCCAGGACCATAGTTGCCTATTGCACCTGGACCTGGACTCCCCGCATCTCATGGCCTGGAGGCACTGCAGCTGATGGAGGGAGAGAAAGCCTGCTCGGAGCAGGCCCAACCAGTCTTGCTTGGCAGCAGGAAACCTTCTACACAGGGTGTGTATTGGGCTAAGCGGAAACAGTTTACCTCTTGGGCGGAGTCCTGGGGCATTCCGGCAAGCCTCTCACCTGCGCAGGCAATCCTGGAGTATCTGCTCCAGTCAAAGCTCCAGGGTCTGGCACTGGCCTTGTTAAAGTTTCACTTGGCGGCCATCTGGCCTCCCATCAGTCACTAGTAGGGAGATCTCTGTTCTTCCCTCCCCATATTGATCAGGTGCCTCAAGGGGGTGGAGAGGCTTTATTCGCAGGTACGTGATCCGGTGCCTCACTGGGATCTCAACCCTCTCAAGACTCATGGAGCCCCCCCTTTTTTGATCCCATGACTTCATGCCCCCGGCTCATGCTTTCATGGAAAGTAGCCTTCCTGGTGATGGTTACCTCACCTAGGAGGGTCTCTGAAATTAAGACCTGGACCTTGGAGCCCCTTATACTGTATTCTATAAGGACAAGGTCCAGCTCAGGCCGCCTCCAGCCTCCCTATCCAAGGTGGTTTCCCAGTTTCATTGTAATAAAGATAGTTTTCTCCCCATGTTTTCCCAAACCACACGGCTTGGAGGAGGAGAGGAGATGGCATCCGCTGGATGTGAAACGAGCCCTGGCCTTTTACACTGAGCATACGAAGCCATTCCAGAAATCGGCACAGCTCTTTGTTGCAGTGGTGGACTGGATGAACATGACGTCCTACATCAAGTTTGGCTATGAGCAAGCGAAGGTGCCGCTTTCAAGAACCATCATAGTGCACTCAACCAGAGCTTAAGTGCCACTGCCCAGCAGGTGACAGAGGACATGGGATTCGGCAGAGCCTTGCTGCAGGCAGCTCACCCGTAATTCCTACCCACCTCCAGGGTATGGCTTTGTAATCACCTATACTGGAATGGATATGAGCAATCACTCAAAGGAGAGAACATGGTTACTTACCAGTAACTGTTGTTCTTCAAGATGTGTTGCTCATACCCATTCCACACCCACCCCCCGTCCCTGCTGTCGAGTTGGCAGAAAGAAGGGACTGAGGGGGTGTAGGGTTGGTGGTGCCTCATATGCACGGCATGAGCGCAGCACTACATGGGGTACCTGAGCCAACCCTAAGGGGTCTGCTAAGGGAAAAAAAGTTCCAGGAACCTGTGCATAGTGGCATGCCCTCACCTATACTGGAATGGATCTGAGCAACACATCTCGAAGAACAACAATTACTGGTAAGTAACCATGGTTTTTTTGCCTGAGATAATCATCTCTTAGAAGCTTGGACCCATGCTGCAAAACAAGGAAATTGAGAAATCCCATTAAGTATATGTATTATTAACAACAAATCCTCAGAGTTTCAAAACTACAGAATGTCCAGTCAAAGAGAATTTTTGTCTCTGTTGGAGTCCACTGTCACCTCACAATATAGAATAAATTAAGATTGGGGGATGAAATGGTTTATGGTGCAAGGACTGCTGGTTCCATTCCCTCAACTTCCCTAACAGATTTATTTTCAGGAATGTAGCAAAGCCACTGCCTAAAGCTTGAAATTGCATTACTTTAATGGTTACTTAAAATTGATTCTCTGCTCATTAATACAAAATTTACTTTGCAAGCATATTTGAGAGTCTGAATGCTATTTTGAGGGAATGCAAGAGGCTTTTAGATTCCGACACTGAAAAATGTAAAAAATGAGCCTCATTTGGAATTAAACTGCCCTTAATTCTCCTTGTCTAGTTAGGACTTCCTGTCTTCCAGAAATGTCAGAAACCAGATTACAGAAGGGCAGTAATTCACCTACTAAAGATTTTAGAATTATTCCAATACAAAAAAAATTTACAGACTGGACCAGACCCAATGTCCATCTAGTCCAGTGTCCTGTCTCCAGGACTGGTTTTTCCAAAGGATGAAACCCTGTTAAGGGATAACCTGGACATAGGTAAAGTCTCCTACTAACTCCAATAGTCAGAGGTTGGCCCTCTGGCTTATATCACTTCTGAAGCTCTTGTTTATTTTTTAGTATTCACTATTCTAACTGAAGATGTTCTTTTTAATCCATATAAATTGCCAGTCCTTTTTGGAATCCTGTTAAGGTCGTGGCCTCGATGATATCTTGTGGTAATGAGTTCCACAGGCTAATTAAAAAACGTCTTGTGTCAAAGTTGCCAGGTTGTTCATAGATCACTGTCACAAACGTCCACAATCTTGGAAATACCCAGTTAAGTTTATCTCCCTGCCCGTCCCTATCACCTGCTCAGGCACATCCACCCTCCACAAACCTACCTCTTCCATCACGTTTGTAAGCAAACACACAGCTGTGAATGGGAGCTGCAGGGAGCCTGTGCAGGGATCAGATGTGTCGGTGGGGACATGGGGCTAATGACAGAGGAGCATGAGGACATAAGGGGCCTGGAAGGAGCAGACATCAGGAGAATTGGGTACTGAGCTAGGAGGGGGAGATGAAATAGAAGCATCGCCACGCCTGCAGTGCAAGCAGGAGAATTGCAGCCTACGAATTAACTGAAGAAGAAGGTGACTGATTGGTTGGGTTACCTCTGACATCACAATGACACTAAGCTAGGGTCCTGTCCCGCCCTACAATCACCTAGTGTTTTTACTGACACCGTCTCATGGAGCTGTAACACTCAAAAAAGCCACCAAGCAACTGCTCTTGATTTTCTGGCTCCTGTAATGTGTTATGGATCAAGGTTACCAAGTGTTACACCCTTGTCACATGGCCTGGTCAGCATCCAGATACAGTGTGGGTATTGTTACATCCAGTCAAGTATTATTAAGGTCTCTGCCTTTCTCTTCAACACAGCTTAGCAGATAATAGCAATTTTCCTCTTCGTCTTTGGATTTCTGGGGGCCCTTGACAAGCACCACAAGCTGCGTTACCTTCCTCCACTCCTCATGTAGGTTCGTGCTTTCTTTGTCCTTTGGCTTCCTGCAAACTCCATAATCCTAACCAGTCTGGACTTTGCCCAGGTGGCTTCCAGCACTAGGGCCTTGGCACCATGTAGTGTTTTGTTTGCTTGTGTGTAACATGTAGGCGGCAGCAACACCCAAGACTGATTCTTACTCAGAGAGATTCAGGCAGTGAAAACGTTACTGTTGATATGCTCAGAGGGTGAGATTTTCACACAGGACAAATCGATTTACTCCCTTCCCCTACGTCACTTTGGCACTTGTGAAAATCCCACCCAGCAGCTATAAAGAAATGCACCACAGCTCACAATAAGTATTCATTTCACATGGTAATTGCTGACTAACAGAATTTAGCCGTTCATACATTGCCCCCCAGCGGTATTACTCGTACATATTAACTCTCTTTTGGCTCCCTCTGTTTAAATCAAAAAGGGTTTTAAAGAGCTGGTGTGATCGATATGGTGCTCCCATGTAATAATTCATTAATACTGCACGGTGACCAGGTTATAGGGATGTTTGCTGAATGGCTATATTGGGCTCACTCAATAGGGCTGTCAGGAAACAAGTAGCAGGCAAAAACAATGACTCTAGGTAGGTCACCCACTAGCAAAGACTTGAGGGTTGTTACAGGACAATTGGGAGACCCTTAATCCTGAGGAGGTTGGCTTGCCCACCTATGGAGCCCACCAAGCTGCTTTTGGAATGGCAGGGCCAAAAAGCCTAGGAACTGAGAGAACCGAGAACCCTGGCTGGATAAGAGTTACTCTCTCCATAGGGCAGAGGCAGTAGCTGTTGGAGGCATCTGTTGCTGAGAAGCTGTTCAGTCTGAGACACAGAGATACTTGGAGATGTCTGAAGTTAGACCTAGCTAAGCGTCCATCAGGGGAATGCTCTAGTTAAGATAGCATTGCATCTAGGCTGTTTGCTGTTTTAAAAGCCTTGTTCTGCTAATTTAGTCTTTAGTCCTAGTGTTAAGATTCAACAATACTTTGGTTTAAGCTGGCCGTCTGGTTTTCTACTGGTCCCAGACTCCTAGGAAAGGTAAAAGCACGAGGCCTGACACCTGAGGAGGTGCACTCAGAGACCAGAAAGGCGACAGACTGTATTTGGGCTCAGGGTCTGGGTTTGCTTGCCAGATCAGATCAGGGCCATGGCTGTGGTTTGAGTTGGATGTGACTGTGCCAGATCTCCCCAGGCTGGCTGAGATATCACAAGAATGGAAGAAACCTTGTGAAAATGGTGCGCTTGTGAGTTTGGTTTCAAATGCAGTAAAATGAGAACCCAGGCCCCTTCCCAGTTTGAATCTCTGCCCAAAACAAAATGGTTGACGTTTGTTTGGAACTAGAGATTTATGTCTGAACCACCTTAAATTCAAAGAGATTCTTGGGATTCTCTGGTTTGAAAAGTCCTGCGCTTTAACGTGAGCTTGTATCAAGGAACGGAATTAATTCAAAAGGAGAGACGCAGGGTCTTCACTGAGCCATCACACGCTAACTGAAATGGAACATTGTCAGATGAAAGGCTGAAAACGATGACATCTGCTGAGAAACATCAAACATTTACAGTGGCACAGCCAGTCCCGCTATAACAGAAGTCAGTGGAAGGACTTCAGTGGTAATTGCAGCAGGTTCCTAACTGTTGAAGTCCAGAAGGGCCCTGAACCAACACACACAATGCCACAGACAGAACCAAATGAGCCCAGCAGAATCCTAAAACCCAGCTGTCATCTCACTGCTGTATGCTAGCATATTGGGGCCCCGCAGGTCCGCTGATTGGTGGTGGTGCAAGCCATGAGGCTGACTGCATATTCTCAGTGCAACTCATTTTATTTCAACTATATACACCACTCCCGGAACAGAGATGGTCAAACAGCACGTCAACTCTTCCCGGACTACTATAGCCTCTTCCCTCTACCAGGAATCTCAGCACATACACCAATGTCCAGTTCCCAGAGCACAACTCTACCCTCTGAATTGCCTCGAGTTAGGAGGCGTTAGACCGAGAGTGAAAGCTCTTGCTGTTTGCAACAGCTCCCCACCCAAAACTTAAACTGTGTCCAAACCAACAGCAATCCAGCATTTCTTAAGAAACTGAAAAATGCTAGTAGGCTAAGAACTCGTAAGACTATGCAACATCGCCATCTAGTGACACTGCTATAAAACAGCCTATTGCATCTGCAGGGTGAGAACAAAGGAGGTCGGCAGTGGTTTCTTGGGGTGGGTGAACAAAACCCACAGCCTTTTCTGTTCCTCCCTCCAGAGAGAAGGCTGTATGAGCAAAATATCATGGCTAGGTGTGCTTATTTGGATTAAAAAATGTACATATATTGACCAAAAATGGGGACCGCGGGTGTTTGGAGAGTTGCTAAATGTAGCCTTTAGAGCCTCTTCCAAGTTCCCTGTTCTGCTGCTGGGTGGTGGGTGACCTGTGTGCGGAGCCTGAGCTTTATAGTTATTTTTTATTTTCTCAATGCCGAAGGAAGCCATTTATGAGGCAGACATAACATGGAAGACTGAACCTGATTCTCCATTGGCCTGCACCATCATTGGGACTAGTGCAAAGTGGGTGTGACATGCTACCATCCTGAACTGGTAGCACAGAGATGCCAGTGATTGCGCTCAGTGCGTGGGAAGGGAGAATCGGGACCGTGTCTTTTGTCGAGAGAAGAAAAAACAAATGCAAAATGGGAGATAATGGAATAACTGGCTTGGCAGCAGCACCGCTAAGAAGGAACTGGGAGTTGTGGGAGATCACAACCGCAACACGAGTCAACAATGCGTGTTGTTTCTAAAACAGGAAATGCCATTTTGGGTTGTGTTAACGGAGGCATAGGATGCAAGTCACAGGAGGTAATAGTACCGCTCTATGTGGCTCTGGTCAGGCCTCAGCTGGAGTATTGTGTCCAATTTTGGTCATCGATGTATAGAAAGGATGTAGAAAACTGCAAAGGATCCAAAGGCAAGTGACAAAGATGATCCAAGGGATGGAATCATACGAGCAAAAGCTGAAGGAACTGGGTATGTTTAGCGATCTTCAAACACTTGAAAGGCTGCATAAAAAGATGAGAAAAGTTGTTCTCTTTTGCCACAGAGGGAAAGAAAAGAGGCAATGGATTTGACCTACAGCATAACAGATTTAGAATACATTTCAGAAACACTTCCTAACTGTAAGAACAGCAGGACAAAGGAACAGATGGCCTCAGGAGGTCCTTCACTGGAGATTTTCAAAAAGAGGCTGGATAGCCACCTGTCCTGGATGGTTAAGACACAAGTCCTGCATCTTGGCAAGGAGTTAAGACTATATGGCACGTGTGGTCCCTGCTAATCCTCTAGTTCTAGGATTTCTCCCCTTCGCAGTGTGACTCAGGGCCTTAGGAGCTGTAACTGAGCCCTGGTCAGTAGTTTTTTAAGGATGCCCATGTGATTTGGATGTCCAGTTCCCACTGAAACAAACAGGCAGCCAACCGCCTCCCTTTGGCAGCTCTGAAAATCTCAGCCTAAATTGGAGTGTGGTGGGAGACGCTGGAGCTGCACTGGGTAGCCGGCGCGTACTTGGTGTTGATGGACTTTTGAGATTTGAAAGAGTGAATGTACTGGTTGGATGGTGCTGGGGGATTCTGGTGTAGTGGTGGGAGTGTTGTCATAAATTAACCACACGAAGTATTATTTATACTTGAAAGCGGGTGCGGAGTTGCTGGAGACTTCAGAAAAATGGGAAACCGAGGCACCAGTCATGATGTAACCTGCCACAGGAGGGCCCTCCAGGTGGGACTGCCCTATGAAAATAAGGTATAACGAGGTCTAATGGCTGAAAGTTTGAGCTAGACAAACTCAGCCGAGAAATAAGACAATTTTACAATGTTTTTTAACAAGGAGGGGAATTAACCATTGGAATAATTTGCCAAAGGTTCTGGTGGCAATTCTTAGATCAAGATTGGCTGTTTTTTCTAAAAGAGATGCTCTAGTGTACATGGGAATTAATTCAGGGCTCAGTTTAGATGACTCTTCTGGCCTTCGAATCTATCAATCGTTAAATGACCCTGATCCTACATCAGAAGCTGGAATTCCAGAAAAAGCCCAGGAACCTTTTCATTATAGGGAGACTGAGGAGACCCTGGATTCCTTCCTGATTGCTTTGCCCTTGTGTTTTTTGAAGTCCCATTCAATGACCGTGGTAGAGATGGGAAAATAAATATCCAAAGAACCTACCCCAACAACCCAGATCCAGGCACCCGGGATATAAAATCGGTCTTGTTTTGAGTCACTGCCTGGAACTCATCCCCTATGGATTTCTTGTCAATGATTATTCAATCTCCGGCCTGACCTTTCTACTCTAAATAACACTGCAATATCAGTGTGGCGCAGCCTGCAGCACCGACAGGAAATTAACTGTATCAGCCACTCGCAGGAGACCCGAGAAATCCCCTCAGTAACTGAGCTCTGCCTAGTTTTCTAACACACCCCAGGAATTATCTCCCTCCTATCCACTGCTCCTAATACCAGTCTAAATATCACCTCGCTCCCAGCTGTTTAATTCTAATAAATACTCATCTATTCTCCAAACAGACAAATGTTAGGTCTCAAGTGGGTCCTGTGCTTGATAGGAGGGAAAGGTGGGGGGGAGGAAAGAAAAGCTGCCTGAAACTACCTCTGGGTTTCCATTCCTGTAAAGAAGGTGGCTTGTAAAAGCAGCCGGCAGTTCCCAGTCAGCTGGGGAAGGCAAACGCCGTGGATGCCTGTTTATTCTACAGAGGCGGCGCCATCCTGAAGGTTGCCGTGAGCTTTCAACTTACAGAGCAAGAGCCCCGTGTTCCACCCATTACCGATGATGCTGGGTCACCAGGCTGATCCCAGTTGCTAGTCAAGGGACACATGAATTTTCGAGACATCCTTTGGCTACCCTGCTTGCTAACTTTTCTTATTGTAGGCCTGCCCTAAAATCACTCCAGCTGCGCAATCCCAATCCCAGCACATGCCAACCGTCACGTGCTTCAGCAGCAACACTGCACCTTGGCACAGGTCGCCTGCAGAAGCTAAATCGAGCAGAGCAAAAGGGGGTCCTCACATGGAGTGTGGTGGCCACCAAGAGAAGTCACTGGATCTGACGGAATCCGGTGCACACTTCTCATCGCCAGGACTGCCTCGCTGGCCCCGCCATCCAGCCAGTTTCTGACCTTCAGGCGTCCCAGGCCTGCTTCCCAGCTCATGTTCTGCCATAAACCAGCTCTGTAGTTGGTAGTCTGGCTGAGCGTCCGTCTGTAGGCATCGCAGAGAGCCCCCCAGCCAGCCCTTTACTCTCACCTCCCTGCTCCTGGCAGGCCAGTCAAGGACATCAGTGGGCCACTCAGTCTGACACGGGCCTGTCAGCCCCAGGCTCCCCCCTGGTGAGCTGCCAGAGGAGGCTTGCCAGAGGGGAACCTGCCTCCATCGTGCAGCCGGAGGATCCCACCCTCAGACTATTGCTGCATGAAACGCTGTCATAGAATCACAGAGGAGCAGAGGACTTTTCTGCAGAACTGCCGCCTAGCCAGTCAGTCCCCAGTCTGCAGCAGTGCATGGGATTCATATCTACCACTCCCCCGCAGCTAGCTGTCATCTGCCAACTTGCTGATGGGGCAAGCCACACCACCCTCCAAGGTGTTTCTTGCTATTTGGGGCTGTGATGTGGAGGGCGCGGGGGGGAAGGGAAGTTGTGCAGTGGTTTCCCCCATATTTACTGATGGCATTGAAAGGAAATGCTCCTGCAGCTTTAATGCTATGCTACCCTTGGGCCAGATCCCAGGATGGTGTAAATCAGTGTGGATGCTCCAATATATTCAGTGGAGTGCTGTAAATTTTTCAATCACTGAGGACCTGGCCCAAATGTTTGTGTGTGGTTTATGTTTGTGCATGTTCATTGGTGCACTGCCCCCCATACACTTACAGAGATGTTTAAAACAGACAGGGGGTAATTTACTTAGCTAAAAACACAGCAGCCCATATGTTCCGATCTAGGCATCCAACATGCCATGTGTGGGCATGAGTTGCGCTCTGTTTCCAGACGCACCCACCTGAAAGCTGCAGCCAGGGACCGAAAGCCGAGGAGTCCTGTCCTTTGAAAGGATAGAAACTGAGAATTCTTTAGCGTCATTCATCCCTCAAAGCTCCAGAGTGCTTCACCCCAGCAGTGAGATCTCCGCATCCCTCACTGACACGCAGCCATCTCTAGGGCACAGGGTGGCAGCTGCCTAACAGCGCCTAGCACCATTGCACAACCGTTTAGGCCAGGAAGTGAGGGAGATTTTCAGGAGGCAAAAACCTAAGTTGCAATTAAGCCACGACATCAGGGCTGACTGCATGGTTCTGGCCAAAAGTCACAGGGAGGCAAGCCTTGACATCTAACAGCAGCAGAGCTCCAGAGCACAGGGTCCCCAAGGTTTCTCCACTTGGCACAGCCCAGGATGCTGCATATCAGGGCTGCGGCTCTGCCAGGGACCCAGAGCAGGCAGAGTTAGTCAGGCTTTAGGTGCATTGGCAGATCTGCACATGGGAACCTTGCACAGTGCCCTACGTTTGGCCGTTGTGAAGGTATTCCCCCTCTTCTCCATCTTGGGTTCCCTTGGAGCATAAATTAGATGGTGTAAGCTGGTGGCACAGTCCGGCCGGGGTGTCACGACCCTTCCTCGGGTCCAGGCTCCGAGGGAGGCCACAGCGCCTTGCTACAGATGCACAGTTACATGTTACTCGTAACAAACACCAAATGGCTCCAAGCCAACGAGCCCCTAATTGCGCCCCTCCCCCAGCCCATATGCACAGCGCAGTCTGGCTGGTCCAATACCAAATCCCCCTCAGATTCTGGACGTACAATATTCACTCCCACTTAAGCACCTAGTCCCACAGGTGGAGGATGCTTTGAAAAGCTATTGTTCTCGCGTTCGCCCTCCCACACACACTAATTGCCTTCAGATAAGTATGATTATCAATTTTGCAACATACCAGCAAGCAGCCAGTGGAACTAAATTAGATAAAACTGGCTGCTGTTCTGATCAGCTAATTGAATTAGCTATTGTTGTGTTACAGACCAGGACAATTTGGGGAGAGAGAAAAAACCAAAAGGCCCAGGCTAGACATGGTTAGAGCCAATGGAACATAGCAACAGGAGCGCATAAAGAGCACGTTTGTATTCTGATTCAAGGACTTAGACTCAAGAGATCGGTGTTGAATTTTTGGCTTTGCCACAGATCCCTCCCACCCCACCCCTTGTGTGATCCTGGGCAAACAACTTAATTTCTCTGTGCCTCAGTGCCCCAGCTATAAAACGGGTCTCCATTCATTTCTGTGCACGAGAGGCTGTGCTTTGGTAAGGGAGGTCATATAAGAACCTAAATAAACCATAGGGCTGATCAAACATTTTCCATCAAAACTCTTTTTTCCCAACAGAAATTGGATGTTGACAAGACTTTTTTTTTTACTTAAAATGACTGCTTTCCTTGAAAATATTCAATTTTCATCTGAAAACCAATCTTTTTTCTCCTGAAAACATGGATGAAAATGAATTTTCCCTCCATTTTCACTGAAATCTTCCAGTGCTGGGGGAGTGGGAGGAAACATTTTCTGGCTGTCTCTGATAAACACCTAAGTATACATCACATTAGACAGAGGTATTTCCTCCAATTTAATGGGTGCTTTGACAGTGAAACCAAGCCCTATTTTTTGCACTGCTTTCCTTATACTTTTCATTAATATGACTTTTATCCCATTTCACTTATCTCTGGTTTCATGTTCTTTCCATTTTTTCTTCTCTTGTTGGTTTCCATTTGTCCCTTGTTCTAGTGTTCTTTCTTTGGCTTCCTTTCAAACTCTTTCTATTTGCTTCCCAAAGTTTGTCTCAATCCTATGAGCTGATCCAACTAGACTAGTATCTGAATGCTGAAGTTTGCGTTCTCTTCTATTAGTTAAGGGTAAATGCCAAGAAGTTGGGAGGGGGCTAGAAGCTGATAAATTTGTTGAAGTGGTAGGGTGGTTGTGAGGTTTTGGTTTGCCTTATTTGCTGGTTATAGGTTATTGCGTAATACACCACATAATACACTTGTATGGTGTATTTCATAGCCAGTAGCTACAGCTAAGAAATGATCCTAAACAGCAAAATAACTGATTTTACTGGTGCTATGTCCAGCTTCTAAAAAGAATTGCACCACGCCTAACAATAAGCATTTTCCTCAGCTCTTACTGCCTACCTAGATAAACAGATTGGCAAGATTATTTGCAACATCGCCATCTGGTGACTCCTAATAACATAACAAACCCAAGTCAGAATTTGAACTCTTGTCTCAGAATGTGACAATAAAGCTGAAGCAGGATGTGAAGTCAGGTCTCCTGATTTGAAAATTGCTGTTCCTGTTGAGCTCACCCATTGCAGAATATTCGGGGTCTATAGCCTGGGCTATATTTTGTTATAGATTAGTTGAATGTCCTTGTTTTTAATAAGCGTACATCTCTTTGTTTAACTCCAACGCAGTATGTGCACATGGCATATCTGGCCCGGCATTAGCGTTGCTAGGAAGTTTGCTGGAGTCTGCTGGCATCTTTCCTCGCCTGTCATCCAGATGACTGGGTGATTTTATGTAGCGCACACCGATTCTTTCACGCATTTTGACCTTTCAAACCTGCTACATTTTATAAGCGCTGACTGGCTATTTGCATCCCAATTACCAAAGTACAGGTTGTGACATCTTCTTTTGCCTTCCATCGGCAGGGTGCCACAAAGGTTGTCAAAGGAGGGGGTGCCTTGTCAGAAATCCCAGCCACCCTGTTCTCTCTGCTTGCTAGCACAGCTCTCAGGATCCTGGCTCTTTCAGAGCCAGGTATATGTCAAGCAAAATCCCACTTAATGATTTGGTGTCAAACTTGGACCTGGAGCTGATCCATATCAAAGCAGTATGGCTGAAATCAAATGACACTGTTTGTCTGGCTAGGAATTAGCTGACAGGACTTGCTTTCCACCGTCTCACGCAGCCAGCTGTTGACTGCAGAGCTGTGTATGTGTGGTTTCCACTTGCTGACATGAGGGTGTTTGCTGCTTATGCAAATGTGTTGTTTTTCTTGACTGTAGCTTCTTGACTTTGTTAGCCACAGCATCACCCAGAAACCAAGCTTGTATTGCTGGGGAAGCGAGCTAGATATGGACTTCTAGGGAAGGGTTGAAGTCACAGTGTGAGCGCCTCCCCCCCATCATTGCTCTTATTTAGCTGTCATCTTGGAATAATCTATTTGGGACAAGCGTTGCCTTCCATTCAGCCCAGGGGTGGGAGACAGGTCACTGGGAGCTCCTTGTATAGCTTCGGGGTTTCTAAGGCCTAAAAACAGCAGTATCATCTTCTAGTCTGATCTCTTGTATAACACAGGCCAGAGAAGTTCATCTACTTACTCCTGTATTGAGCTGCATAGCTTTGGGTGAGGATTTTCCAAAGTGACCAGTCATTTGGAGTACCTCTGGTTTCAGTCACCCAACCCAAGACAGCTTAAGGAGGTTTGAATTTCAGAGGGAAGGAGCCCAGTGTCCAAATTCGAAGCTCTTGACCATGAAAAAACATTATTGGCCTTGGCTTGGGTTGCCCATCTTCTCCTGCCATGACGTCAGACCGACACTGAGAAGGCTTCGAGTGGGGATGTGGGAGGGAACGTTAGCGGTTAATGCTGTGAGTTCCAGCTCTCGTGAAGGGCCCCCACATTGGCCAGGACCCCTGGGCCTGGGACAATCTGCCACTTTGAGGCTCCCCTAGAATGCTGGCACCCCTAGGCACATGGAAATCCAGCCCTGGACACGAGTTGTGGAGGCTCCGGGCTTTGAACTCCCCTGCTCTCTCCAGACGAGGACACAGTTCTATTGTTGGCGAGATGGCTGCGATGCCGGCTGCTGCTCTCCCCCCAGCACAATGTAGTTCTCCTCTGGAGGGACCAGGGCCTCCAGTTTTTCAGACCATGCAGCATCTTTCAGCCCTGCTGAATGGCATTCAAAGGAAAAGCATTTATCAGTTAATGACGGTTGGTTCAGGTCAGATAGGGCCTGGATGTAAATCATCTCTTAGCCAGACAAAACCCAGCTGATGGGATTTCATAACAACTAACCCCATAGCCAGCTTTCTTTAGTAGCTCCTCCAGTCCATCTGCTAGGAGCCAGTGCAATATCGCTCCCTTATGCTATTGCCTCGTGTGCTTTGTCCCCTCCCTTTTGATGTGCTTCAAACAACAAGCCGTCCACCTCTTCCCTTGGGATACTATTGCACAGCCGCATAGCTCGCTCGCCGCCGGGAAACACCTCCACTGAGCGCTTTGCGACTGGCTGGGAGAACAGGCCCGGTGCTGGGCAGGGGGAAGGAGAGAGATTCCTGAGACTGTATTTCTCTTCGCTCCTTGTTTCTCCAGTGGCTGGATCTGTGCATTCCGCTACCCCCACCACCGGTCTCTCCTAGTTTGGGGGCGCGTGTGGCACGCTTGTGTCACTCAGTCAGTAATGACCCGCCTGCATTTTTCAATGCAGTGGGGTTTTTTAGAACGAAGACCAGATTTTGTGCTGTGTCCAGCTTTCCCCAGGCAGAGCAGCGTTGGGTGCTGGCTGTCAGGGAGCTGGTTTGTCTCTCTGGTTCTCTCCAGGCAGGTTAGAGCTGCCAGCAATGCGCCCACTGGGAACGGTCTGCAGGGACCACCTCCCAGCTGGGGATTGCTGGAGCACATCACTTTGTGGCCATTCCGCCCACCTGGAAATGCCCCCATGTCAGCTGGTGTCAGAGCAGCTCTCTGACCTCAGAGATCTTCCCCACGCTGGGGTAATCTGGGCAGCGGGCTTCCGCCCAGCCTCTGCTGCCTTTGCCACTCGGGTGCTGCAGAGCAGAGCCGAGACTTTGTGACCTTGCTGTGATCAGTGATGTCCGAACTCTACTCCTTGTGTCATCCGGGGGCACCCTGATTCCTCCCCGCTTCCACCATTCGGGGATCCCTGAATTCAACACCTCGCTTCACGCACGGGCCTGATTGAACCCTTCAGCCTCTCCACATGCCTCACTCCACCTGCTGCAGCACCCGGGCCGGCTGGGCAGTGGCTGAAACCGCCCTACCCCTGGGGGCGATGCCAGGGGAGCCTCTCCCCTAATGCCCTGTGTCAAGAGGTTCATTACAATCACTAACAGGGCTGATGTAGACCTCTCCTCTCCCTGAATGGCTGACTGTAGCCACAGCTGCTTCTCACTGGGCTACCCCGTATGTGTCCCAGATAGTCTGCCAATACCTCTGTGGCAGATTGCATGATCGTGGGCAGCTGGAGCATCAGTCCTGCAGGAGCTCTGCAAGAAGCCCTCTCCTCAGTGCTGTTCTAATTTCATCAGCCAGTCACTCTGCTTAGGATGTCCACTGCCTTATCCTGTCATGTGTCCACTACAATTATCAATACTTTTTGCTACTAAGCCATGATACATCATCTAGTAGCCTTCCCTGGTGTTCAAGGATTTCAACCCCTTCCATTTTGTCTCTTGTACACAGGCCACGTGCACGCTCCTTCTCTGCAGCGTCTCAGCTACTTCTCTTAATTTCCCAGTCATTCTTCCCACATTCAGGGAAGGCAGATGTAGTTCCTGTGTTCTCCTCTTTAGCCACATGCACCTGCTTGTTTTCTACAGCCGGCAGGTGAAATGGTTACCCATCGCTTGCGGGGGGATGCCCTAACATTGTATTCCCTGAATACAACAGCGATAGAGCTCAGTGATTGGCCCGACTTTTACAGATCAGCGGGCCAGGCCTGATGCTCATGAAATTGGAGGTCCTTTTCCTTCATGGCTGGCGAGCCCCAGCTGCCCATGCCTCGCAACAAATACTGAACATAAGTGAGGCTCAGAGAGACTAAGTCACTTTCCCAGCATCACACAGGAAGCCTGTAGTGAAGCAAGGAATTGACGCCAGGTTGTCAAATCCTGGATTAACACCCTGGCGTCTGTCCCATTATTCTTCTCTCCTATTCTATGGGAGCCTTCCCATTTTGTGGGAGCTGGAGCTGGCCCTCTGGTAGAAAGCTGCCAGGAACAGAAAGAATCCTAGAGAAATAAAGATCCTTGGAGACCAAGGCAAAAAGATATGCCTGAAACGCCTGACATGGAAACAGACGGATGCCCCAGTGGTGGAGACCTGGGTTCAAGTCCCAGTTCTGTCACAGAAGTCCTTTGTAACTATGAACCCATCATATTGTCTGCCTCCATTCCTCGTCTATAAAATGGTAGTAATAGCCCTTTCTTCCCTCCTAGGGATGTTGTGAGGTGCTCAGGCACTACAGTAGTTTCACTGGACCTAAATTCTGCAGCTGGGTTCTGTGGAGAGTAGCTGTCGTGGGATGTGGTTTGGGATGCAGGATAAACATATTGCCTACTGAACTTTCTAGTTGTGAAATAGCTGCTGCACCTTTGGTTGTCATTAGGTTCAACGGTTAACAAGTCACCGTGGTGAAAGGGGCTTGTCGACACTTCTCTTACAGCAGCTGTTTCAAGCTGTCTGTCGACTCAGAAGAGCGCACTGCACCAGGTTACGTTTGGTTCGTGTTACCCCCTGTCTCCATAACCACAAGGGTTGGAAACAAAATGTAAAGAACCAAGAGCAGAGTTCTACAGCAACGGCCGGGTTCTGCCTCAGATCTCGAGGGCTCAGAATCAAACACCAATGGGATTATAGTGCAAATGCTTCTCTGCGTCTGACATGGGCAGACAGGACGGAGCAGGAAGCAACCCGGTTATGCAAACAGATTCCTTGCTAAGGTAGCAAAGCTTTCTCTGACAGGCTGCCTCGTCAAATGGAACAACGGGTAGCCCTCACGGCAGACAGGCAGGCAGGAATGCCTGTTCTCTGCAGGATCCGATACTGTATGATCTCTACCTGCTGCTTTAAACTGGTTCTGGGAGGCACCTACTTTTGTTAGTTTCACATACCTACTTTCAGGTGTCAACAGCTTCCAGGGCATTGGGGTACAATAGATATGACATAATTTCTCACAAAATACCAGTCTGGTGCAGCACGACCTCCTGCACGCCTCCTCCAGATTGGAGTCATGTAGATCTGATGGAATACGAACAAACCTGACGCTCACCCACAGCTCAGGGCTTTTTTGAGGTTGGAAAAGTTTGGATAATTTTCTGGCTGCCGTCAAGAAAGAAAGTGGAGTACCAGCCTACGGAAACAGGGAGATTATGCTCAAGGGAATCTAGGCTGATTTCTTAACCAAAGAGGTTTCAAATACACTTGGACAGATGGAGTCAAAAAGTTATGTATTTTCAGTGACAAATTTTGAATAAAATAAATTTCTTTGGACATTGCTTTTCAGGGTTTTTCAGTTTCTTCCCTTTTCAGTTTCTCTATGATTTTCTGACCAGACTGATATGTTTCTGTGAAAATGTTCATTTTTCTCATAGTCATTTTCCATTGGAAAAAAAATGGTTTGATTAAGAAAATTCCAAACAACTCTAGATTTGGATAACTACCCAGGGCAGGCCTTGGCAGGCTGTGGACCTACGCTGCCAGAAAGGGAAAGTTTATTATTTGAGATTTGAAACCTGCGCCTTTCCAAAACCATGAAGCACTCTTAGAAATCTTTTGAAACACACATACATGCTTCCACTTGACTCTATAACTAAACAAAGTTCATGAGTTCCATCCCATATAGCAGATGGATATAGGGTCAGCCTGTGAGTTGCAGAACCTGACTGGCATGCAAGACCCTCAAGAAGAGGAAGGTGTCTATAGACCATTAGTTTCTGCTGTATGCTTATCGATGGCGCTGAAAACTCTTAGGTGCTTCTGAACCAAAGGGACCATCCAGAATGTTTGCCATTCCCCTGCACCTATTTTCTTCCTCTTCATCAGAAATAAGTAAGCCCACAATGAAATATTCCCATGCAGGGCAGGCAGACATGTGCCAGGAAAATAAAACTGGACTCCAAACATTCTCCTTCTCTCTAACCAAAGCCTGCCTCTTTCCAAGGTGTAGGCAAGTCTGGTCTACATTAAAACCAGAAGCAAAAGAGCCACAATGACACAAGAAAGGGTGTTCCAGGAATGGTGATCTCTTCCAGACTGAGTGAAAGCTGGAAACCTGGATATGTTGCAAGAGAACAGGCTCTGATGAGCTCTTAAACTCAACTTTGCATACAGAGGCTTGGATAATGTGAAGACCTGCTCAGCCAAGAGGCCATCTTGCAACAACAACATCATTGAACTTCTGAACAATACCACAGACCCTATCCTTATATGCCAGTTGATGGCACTCTTAATCAGTATTAACCATACACACCTATCTACAGATACTGCTTTTTTCACATACAACTCTTGTAACAACTAGTTCAGCTAAGTATCCAAATGTCTGGATCTTTACTAGAATTGCACTGAACCTCTTGAGGATGTGCAGTGAAGGAGCTAATAACACTTATTGGCTTATTGTAGAGTTGGTGCAAAGGAGGAGTGTGTTGATATGCATAAAGCAACCTTTATAGGAAACACTGGTTACTTTTCATCATAAAATGATGGGACCTAATTTTTTCTTATTTGACCTTTTCATGTCAAGAGTCTCTTGTTTCTTTCTTAAGAATAAAAACCACAAGTAAAGGCCCATCAAGAAATCATGGCCTAGCATGACACCTGGTGTAGTGTGTTATCTTTTCATAGAATAATAGAATCATAGAAGATTATGGTGGGAAGGGACCTCAGGAGGTAATCTAGTACAACTCCCTGCTCAAAGCAGGACCAACCCCAACTAAATGATCTCAGCCAGGCCAGCACTAACCTCCCTGCAATAAAACTGAGAGTCTGCACTGGCCGTTACTGATGGCTCCAGCCAGCTGTAGGATGTCTCTATTCCCAGACCATCCCATGGAGCTGGTTAAATTGCTGCACTAACAGCACAAAGTTCTTGTATGGCTAAAATTCTATGGGCCAGATTATCAAGTCAGCTTGAAATTGAAGTTAATGGAGCTCTGAGAGTTTATAGAAAGGGCCAAATCTTCATTGGGCGTATCCCTCGCTCTTAGTGCAAGGAAGAAGACTGGTTTCACAAGTGATTGTGGGTCTGGGTCTGACATGAGTAAATGTGTAGCCACTCATGCATGGAAGACCATTTTAGTTCCATAAAAATTAATGCAAACCAAGACCCAATGTTAGTGACCTGCTGGAGGTTGTTGCCTTTTCTGTTGGGGCATGTATCGAAGGGAAGATGTGCTCTGAGCTGCATAACTCATGTACTACAATGTGGCTGCCTGTATAGCTCTAGCGAAATGCTTGTGGGCTATTTGAAGGAAGCAGAGTCAGCTTCTTCAATGGGCCTCCCTGGTAAGATACCAGCAGAAGAGCAGGCTGTAGTGCGGCCAATTTGTACAGTGTTGTGGTGGGAGAACCGAAGATGGGATTTTCAAAGGAGCCTGAGGGAGGTACCCAACTTACATTGAACTTCATTGGGAACCGGGCGCCTGAATTCCTTCAGATCTTCTGAACCACACAGGGTTATTGTCAGGGCAGTGCAGCCAGGAAGTTAAGTTGCACAAAGAGCAGACCAGCACATAACACAAATCAGTCGACCAACTAATTCATGCTTCCACCCCATCCTGTTGCTTCTCTTATCATTTAAGGTTTGCTGCTTTCTTATTTTTCTTTTGAGTATGTTTAATACCAGTTAAGGGTGCGAGATGACAGCCCTGGAGCCTCTGCTAGTCCTAGATACAGGTAGAACAGCAGGGTAACCTTCCCCCACACTGGCGTGCTTGACCTCTGAGCTCGACCTCAACCTCAGCCGGCGTGGTAGGGAGTGCCCTTTCCACGGCTCACCGAACCTCTCTGTTGAGACTGCCAGTGAGGGAGACGATGGTGGAGGTGGCTGTTTCATGAGGTGGGCACTTGCACTCTAGGAACTAACCTGTCTCCGACGACTCATTTCAGACAGGCCACTGGACTGGCATCAGAAGGTAACAGGTGATGACCACCCAGCCCGGGGCTGGAACTGAATGAGTGGCCAACTGGGAAAGGCTCAGTGCTCCTCAGTACCAGCCATCCCTCTAGTCTAGCTGTATTTCTGACCAAATTCTCTATCCCAAAGTCATCAGCTAAGGATCTGTTCAGAGCAGAAACTCAGCTAGACCAAGTTGCATAGACAGCAGCAGTTTTCTCCTGCTTCTCTTCTCCTCAGCCTCTTGGTTTGTGAAGTTCTGAGGACCTCCGATGGTCAACCTGCTGTACTTGGCAGGATTTCTGCGTGCAGAGACAGCACTTTCCTTTCCACGGCGCTTGGAGATATCACTTGGGCTGCTGCAGCTCACACAGATTTGTAGGAACTTTCCAAAAGGGGCGTGCCTTAAAATACTTTGAAAACAACTAGCCCTCTTGTAATTCTGTTCGTGTCCACTGATGGCAGGAGTGAATTTGGTTCAGCATGTTTACGTGGCTTCATACTGTGTTAGGAAAGGCCAAATTCAACCTTAGCAAGAACTCCAGTACCCTCATTGCAGTAGGGATAAAGTGGCCTGGAGCTGTTGAGGGCAAGGAAATAATAACAAAGGGAGATGTGACCTATGGCTAAAGAATTAAAATTGGACAGATGTAATGTAATCCATAGGAATAAATGGGAGATAGAATTTAGCTCTCAGGAATGACTGCAGGTTTTGAGACAATGATCTGGATCATTTTAGCTATAAATAGCCTTCTTTGTGGGCAGCTCTTTCTACACATGTATTACGGTAAGCCCTCAAGGCTCCTTTGTGCTAGGTGCTGTACAGACACAATGAGAGACAGTCCCTGCCTTGAAGTTTGTATAATCTAAACAGATAAAAGACAAAGAGTGGGAGAAAAGGTGTATTATTATAAGTAATTGATGGCTAGGGCCCTGAGGCCCAGAGATGTTAACTGCTGTTGGCGCCATGGGCACAGCTGATGGGACAGATTTTCAAAAGAGGCTGAATTCCCATTTAGGCAGCTGAACAAAGTAAGGGACTTACCCAAGTTCACAGAGCAAGTCTAGGGTAGATCTGGCAACAGATCCCACACTGAGTGAGTCTCACACCAGTGCCTTAGCTCTGAGCTACACACCATTTTTCTAGCAGCTGAACCAGTTAGTGGTGTGATTTTTTTTTTAAAACCAAAATAGTTAAACTGGTACAACCCCTCCTGTGGACACAATTATACAGCTACTAAGGTGCCTTATAATGCGATAGATAGCTTATTTCCCCAAATCTGTGGGAATAAATTATGATATAAACACCTTTATACCAGTATGAGGGGGTATTGTACTATTTTAACTCGCTGGTATAGATAAAGCAGAGTGTAGACAAGTCCATAGCCGCTGGACCATCCTTTCTCTCTGATAATCAAAAGCAGAAGTAGGTCTGGGCCAAAGCCCAACATCCAATGAGGGTAATAAACCATTGAAACAACGTACCAAGGGGTCACGATGGATTCTTCATCACTGACAATTTCTAAATCGAGACTGGATGTCTTTCTAATAGCTCTGCCCTAGGAATTATTGTGGGGACATTCTCTGGTGTGTATCAGACAGGCGGTCAGACTAGATGAGCACAGTGGTCCCTTCTGGCCTTGGAATCTATGAATCTATGAAAAAAGCATTGCAGTCGGTTTTGCTTGTGGAGTGAAAGCAGCACAATCTGTGGCAATCCCTTTTCATTGACTATGCTCTTCTGGTGAGGTATAGGGAAATGTTTTAGGCTGAAGTGCAGCCATGTGCATGATTTTAGGGAGGGGGGAAAGGACCAGTAGAAAAAAAATTAAAGAGGGGTGAGACTCTGGGGGGTTCTACTCCAAAAAAAAAAAAAAAAGATGTGGAAACACCAGATGAATTTTCCTGGGACTCCCTCTCACCCCCAGATCTCTCCCTTTTCACTCCTGTCCCTTAGCCCCCAGGAACACCCTTTCACTTTCCACAGGACCTTGGGTACTTAATTGTAAGCTAACAGCAGCCTTGCAAATAGAAGCACAGCATCCGTGTATTTGTGGTTGATACACAGCAGCCCTCCTGGAAGCCTCTTGGATTCTCTGTAAACCCAAGGCCCTCTTGTCTGTGGCCGCCGCATCCATCAGTCAATCTCCTGTGCTGATCTCAGCCTAACTTGCCTGGCCCCTGGTGTAACTGGAGTGCTCTGTGTCTGTACAGGGGGAAATCGGTAGCTAATAGATGAGCTGGCACGCAAGATTATGTAGCGTAGTTCCTGGGTTTTGTAGAACCAATGACTGTGCACTGCAAATGGCCTCCTCTGGCCACTCTTTCCATGGAGCTCTTAGCCAAGGGCTCCAGATGAATCTCAGAAAAGATATTGTGCATCCGATCGCTTCCTTCTCAAGTCCCTGGGCCACTGGTGGGTCACTCCCTTCACTCCTGCCATTTATTCCCACCGTTACTACAGCAGTCCATCACTCTTCAGGATTGACTTTACCCTGCTTGTCACACCCCGCTCCTGCTCCTTGGGAAGCAGTGTTTCATCCCGTTCTACGTATTGGGGTTTCAGAGATCTCAGGCTGCTTCTTCCCATGCTGTGTTTTCTGCACTCTCACTACCTGCTTCATTGTCTCTGGGTCACCAGCTGTATATGAAGATTCCATTCCCAAATGGTTTATAAAGTGGAGGGACATACTTTGTAGCAAGCTCATTGCACACCCCAGGGTCTTCTTATATTCCCACAGGATTCGTCTTAGAATACAGTAGACTCATATTTCTGTCATTTCGGTGAGAGATTTCATAACCATTTACAGGGAACTGGCTATGGTGACAAATCCAAAGTTTGATCTCACTTGCTTTGTTTTTTCCCCCCGTCAGTTCACAAAATTTACATTTATTTGTCTGATTGATAGGGGGGAATTTAAAAAATTCTGAAAATCACATCCTGCTTATTTGTCCATCTCTCAGCATGCACCCCTTGCAAGTAGCACAATCATGAGTGAGCTCTGCAGGTCATCTCAAGTGAGCACTGATAATCCCATGGTACAGCATTGCTCCAATCTCGATCCTGTGTTACAGCTAGTTAAAGTCTTTCAACATGTATAAATTTAGAATTTTGCCAGCCAAGAGGGGGGGAGGAAATGAAAGTTGCACACTCCCCTCACTCCATCACTTCTTTGAATTGGCATGGGAGCTGGTTGAAAAATGCTAGAATTTTGGCCAAAATAATAAAACTGTGGGGGGGGGAAATGTTTGCAATTTCCATCTTGTTTATGGTTTTGTTTAATCAGCTCTGCATTGTGCAGGTGCCAAATGTTACAGGATAAATTTTGAGCTCCTCCATAGACATTAATCACTCTCTTCCTCATTTACAAAATGGGGATAAAAACCTCTGGTTGTCTATTAAGCTAGCAAGTACGTGTCTGTACCTTGAGTTCAGCATGGGCTTTGAAGTTCTATTCTATGGCTCTTGGTAATACTTTTACTGGGATTAAGCACGTGTTTAAGTGCTTTGCTGAATCGGGGCCCTACCCCTAAAGGGCCTGATCCCTCCGACCTCAAAACTGTGACATGTCCAGGTACGTATAAATAATTGTAGGTGTTCTCAGGGCTCCCTTTGAGCTACGTACAGTGGGAGTCCAGGTAGTTATAGATCTGAGCTAAACGTTGATGGAGCAGCAGCAAGCATGGGGCAGAGTCCCTCTGAGCTGCTGCTCCAAATGGTTGCAGTAGTGTTCGTGCTTCTGCCCTGCATGGAGCAGTTCAAGGCGCACAGCCCTCCCGCTCGAGCCTGCAGGCTGTGCAAGCCGAGGTGTGCAGTCCTGGTGGATATCGAAGCATGCAGCAGTTCTTTGGGGCCCAGTTCACTCTCTAGCTCCAAACCAGAGCGTGTGCTGACTTCAGGCTGCTGGGGAGTAACATCAAGGAGGAGGAGGAGGTGTTGCTTTGGTCCATGCTGCTGCTCCATGCTCTACCTTCTGCCCTTGATTTGCATCATCCTTGAATTGCTCCCTGAGGCGCCTGACCATACTGCTAGTGAGATACAAAATACAGTCCCGGTCTTTTTTTGAAAGCCTCCAAAAACATTTGTAAAGAAAAATCCCTTTTCTAGATCTCCTGGGTCACAGTTCAGTGCCTTAACTACCAGTTCTGAATAGTGCCCTTGCTGGATCACTGTGGTGTTTGCTTTTGGAAGTGGCGGGTGGAGGGAAAGCTCACCATTTGGGGGAAAGAAGGAAATAGTTCTCTGCCAGGTTGATTTTTCAAACAACTGGAAGCTGTTTGAAGCTCCTCAGGCATTTGAAATGCTGGATTTAGTCCCAGGAGAGAAGAGTTGGTAGACAGAGCCCAGGGGAGGAAGTGAAAGGAAGATGGTTGGTTGTGTGATAAAGGTTATGCCCTGGTGCCACACTTTATCACATGGGTATTGTAACCCATTGGGGAATGTGTTTTACAGCTGCCCTCTTGGCCAAAACACCACCACATTTGTGGAGGTTAGAATTTTCCAAGGGGCATAGGTGAGTTAGGTCCCTCACACCTATTGAAAGTCTAACTCTGTTAGATCTCTTTGAAATCCCCCCAGCCAAGGTTTTCAGTACTGCTTTTACATTCATATATAAGCACAGCATCAGGCACTCCTGACTGCAGTTGGGTAAACTATTAGAATCGTAGAAAATTAGGGTTGGCAGGGACCTCAGGTCATCTAGTCCACCCCTCTGCTCAAAGCAGGACCAATCCCAACTAAATCATCCCAGCCAGGGCTTTGTCAAGCTGGGCCTTAAAAACCTCTAAGGATGCAGATGTTACCACCTCCCTAGGTAACCCGTTCCAGTGCTTCACCACCCTCCTAGTGAACAATTTTTTCCTAATGTCCAACCTAGCCCTCCCCCACTGCAACCTGAGACCATTGCTCCTTGTTCTGTCATCTGCCACCACTGAGAACAGCCTGCCTCCATCCTCTTTGGAACTCCCCTTTCAGGTAGGCGAAGGCTGCTATCAAATCACCCTCACTCTTCTCTTGTGCAGACTAAACAAGCCTAGTTCCCTCAGCCTCTCCTCATAACTCATGTGCTCCAGCCTCCTAATCATTTTCATTGCCCTCCTCTGGACTCTCTCCAATTTGTCCACATCCTTTTAGTAGTGGGGTGGTGGGCCCAAAACTGGAGCTAATCCTCCAAATGTGGCCTCACCAGTGCCTAATAGAGCAGTGTTAACAGCAAAGTGCTTATTTGACAAACATAGCCCCTTTTCCCATTCCCAAATGATCAGTGTTTACAACTGATTATTTTTTATGCATTGATTCATTATTCAAAGCTAGTTGAATGGCTCACGCGGCCTTATGGATCACGCCTGAACTATTTGCTGCAGCTCTTGCTTTGATTGTGCTCTGCTCCTGGCCCATGTGCTCTGTGATTAGTCACATGATGTCTCTACTTCCCAACTGGAAAACTCAGATGCCACAAAGGGCTTTCAAGGATGGCTGCTGGACACTTCAAACGTGAGTGCTTGTGCACATTTGCACTAGTCTGATATACTTTCTACACACATTCTTGGGGGGAGAAGGGAAATCACCTGTGTGCACACTTACAGAAATAGACTAAAAAGAATAACGAAGCAAATTTTGCTTGAATGAATGTTTGTAGATTTTTTTTTTTTTTTTTGCTATGCTTGCCACTTTACTCATGAGCTTTCACCCTACACTAACAGATCAGTGTATGCAGGCCCACCCCCTGTAGCAGCAAACCAGAGATAGGCTTTATAATTTTAAAAAACAATTTCAGATAACAGATTTGAATTTAAAGATGGTTATAATAATTGCAATTAACTAATAATTACATTCACCTGCAGAGAGCAAATACCTTGTGAACATTAGCCACCTCTACCTACAACCACTTTATGGAGAAGTAAACTGAGGTGTAGAGGTTAAGGGTCTTGTCCAAGTCACCAAGCCTGGAGCAGAACCCAGGAGTCCTGAAGCATTGTTTCCCCATTCTGATTAGCGGACAACACTTCTCATTATAAACAATGAGGAAAAAGTTATTTTGAAAATAGCAAAACATCTTGACCATGTCCTTCCTCAGAGTAGGAGCTTCACTTGTTAAATACATTTCAAATGAAAGGAAGAAGCTCCAAACAAAGGCATATTCCTTGTAGCAATTTTTAGTCTGTAACAGATGCCTCTGCCTCACCCATATTCCCTTCGCTGTTTGTGAGACTTTGATTGCGGCAGCCTAAAGATTCACACAGCGTGAGTTATCGTCTCTTAATTATATATCACCTAGTGCAGAAAGCTTTTTCCCAGACACATTCCTCCAGCCCCCTGGATTGTCCTCTAGCCAAGCTCGGGGCTAATACTTGGGCCACAAAAGGAAAAATTTCATGCATACAGGCATTAGGCAGCATCGTGAATTGTACCCCGGTTCCTAATAATCCCTCCAAAATAACCGAATGGTTTGGAGGCATTAAAGTTATCGTTTGCAGTAAAGCCTGGGTCTGTTTCCTGGTGCGTTTAATATATCGCAGGAAGTTTCACCCATAAAAGGTGATTGTTATGTTTCTCCAGCTCGCCAGAAGTGTACAACTTATGACCTCCATAAATGTGAGTGGGTCTCACGAGTGAATCCATCCATCTTTGGAGTAATTCTGCTTTGTAGTAAAATATTTTACTGCGTCCTCCCCGTGCCTCTCATGGTTTTTGCTTCAGCCTCATGCAGATGCCCCTACAATACATAGATCTCAGCTGCTACCTGACTGTGCTCTGCAATGAGGGGAGTGGGGGGGTGTAACCTGCTCCTTTTGCACAGGTGTTCCCTGCAGCTCGGCTGGCAGGTCCCACTCAGACTCTGCTCTCTTCAGAATGACCCTCTCAGTTGAGCTGGCAACAAAGTTGCTCTCTCTTGTCAGAGGCTGCCATCTGTAACTCCTCAGATACCACCGTGCACACCACACATGCCCGCCTCACCGCAGCATGAATCTGCAGCCTCACGCCCACGCACCACATCATGCTGCTTCACATGCCACAGGCGGGCTACACAACACCACACTGTAGCCTCCCCACAGCACAGGTGGGCACTTTGCACGCCACACATCACCTCTATGCCACAACATGGGGTGGACACCGCTGCCTTGATCTGATGGGGCATCACCCACCATGGGCATATCCTGCTCACCTCTCATAAGGCTGCCTCTTCATGAAGCAATGCAAGCCTTAACATGGCGGTGCTGTCTGTACTGGAGCCTCCTTCTGACGGCATACATGCGTGGCGTCCCTCTTTAGTGGGGAAGGTCTCCATTTCCCAGTCGCTCCCTCCCAGTTCATTGTATGCCAGTGGGAGTACATGGGCTCCTATTTTCCTTCCCAGAGGCCCTTATTTATATCTTTCCAATGCTGACACAGAGATGTGAGGTACCTGTGTTACCCACATGGCATTGCAGGCTCTCTTCTGTGCCCTATTTACAAGAGGGGAATCAATCTCAGCGAGCCAGCATTAGCTCACGCTTTAGTGCTGGAGGTGCCCAGTTCAGTCCCCGGTGTATTGGCCAACAGGGCAGCCATTATACTGGACTCCAGTTGGAGACAGTTTTCAGGGTCTGTCTACAATGCAACAAAACACTGGTGGCTGGTCTCTGTTAGCTGAGCTTAGGCTGCGGGGCCGTTTAATTGTGGTGTAGATGTTTGGCTTGGGCTCGAGCCTGGGCTCTGGGACCCTCATCCCTCACAGGGTTTCAACCTGAGCCCAAAAGGTCTACACTTCAGTTTTGAGCCCCATGAGCCAGAGTCAGCTGACCCAGGCCAGCTGTGGGTGTTTGATTGCACTCCCACAAGGGCAGGCTACCATCGTTCTCAACAGCGAGGCCAACTGAGACCAGACTCTGAGAGAGACTTTACCTTAGGAGGCAATGCCACCAGCAGAGTGCTTGCAGTGACGCAGGGCTGGCAGCCGTTTTGAAACAATGCTGTATTTATTAGTCCATCGCAATATGAGGCCTTAGGCTAGTGTGGAAAAGCCACACCTAAGGCAAAGTCCATATTGTTTGAAGCAATGGTTTTGCCCTGCCATGAGGGCCATCTTCACTCTCTCTGTCCCTGTCTGTGCAAGGGCATGTCTGCCTCACCAGGTCACGGGGTGGGGTTCTGCTGCTCAGATTTCATTGATAGGATTAATGATGTTTTTCTCATAGATTAATAGGCCAGATCCTTAGCCGGTGTCAAGGGGCAAAGCACTTTGGACTGCTATGCAACTACATCACTTGGCTCCAGCTGAGAACCTGGTCCAGTATGTTAACTCTTTGTCATTCAGGTTGTATTTATCATGCTTTGTGGGTGGCTTGCAGGGGGGATATAACTAAAATGAGGAGCTGATGGGCTTTGACACTGAAATTTGACTCTAGCTCATAAGCTGGTGCAAGGATAAAAGCATTTGGTTTGGAATGAAGATGAAGGGAGCATCATAATTTTATTTCAAAATGCATTTTAGTCAATTGGAGTGCACCGTAAGACAACCACTGAGGTTGTGCACCTTGTTCGGTTGATGTCTGTTCCAATGGAACATCATTTTGCTTTGTGTATGCAGAATGGCCCTATCCCAGTGGCATCATGGGCCATGACCAGAGCTTCTCGGTTAATAAAGACATACACATCTAAATGACAGTTTATCATAAATTAGCGAATTCACCCACTCCCCGTCTCAAAAGGGGAATAAAATAAAACTGAAAAAAGGAAAGAGAGCAATGACTGATCTATTTGATTCCTGTTTTTCAGGGGTAGTGTGGATTTCATCAGAAACTTTTTTTTTTTTAACTCAAAATATTCAAAAAAAATTAAAGTTGCTTCTCTTTGGTGGGGTTTAAAATGGGTTGTTTTGGGAGACTTTTTGGAAATTTCCCCCCAGAAGTGTTTTAAATTGAATTTTTATTCAGGACTGCCCTAGACATTTTTATAGAAATCTTTCTTGTACATGGTCCTTGTTCTGAAGTCAGTTACTCTACTGTAAAGTGAAGTAGCACACTGAAATAATGCTGCTGGTCCAGAT
This sequence comes from Mesoclemmys tuberculata, assembly GCA_007922155.1. Lineage (NCBI taxonomy): Eukaryota > Metazoa > Chordata > Testudines > Chelidae > Mesoclemmys > Mesoclemmys tuberculata. The sequence continues at coordinate 6,540,741 of ML675646.1, forward strand.
TGTCCCGGGGGTAGATAAGAGCTACACGTGCCCCTGTCACTTCTCTAGTTACATCTACACTGCAATAAAAGATCCTCAGCATGACTGGGGGTTAGCCCCGGATCAGCTGATGCTGGCTGGCAAGGCTAAAAATCACAGTGTGGATGTTTAGGCGCTGGCTGGAGGCTGGGCTCTGAGACCCCACGAGGTGGGAAGGTCAATTGACCCAGGCTCTGAGACTCACTGCCGTGGGTTTTTTTATTGCAGTCTAGATGTATCCTTTGATGCCAGCTTGATTCTGACCTGGTGACAAGAGATGGGCTCAAACTGCAAAGCCATGATCCAGTCCAAGTTCAGAGGTTCAGGGAAAATCCAAGGTTTCGGGTCAAACCTTTCTCTACTAGTGACTGACGTTGCTTCCTCCCAGTGCTGACGGGGCCTTCCCCAGCTCCTAACAGGCAGGTGTTTACATTGTGAAAGCCACCGCCACACCTGGCACATCCCAGCCCCCAGTGCTGGTGCCTTCAGCAGAAAGGATAAGGACTGAATGCCCCATGGAGGCTGGACTCCCATCTATCCTAGACCCTCCTGGTTGGAATTGAGGCTTATGGGCTTTGTGTCAGATAAGTTTGTATGGCTTGTGCCCTTCGTCTACTTGTCTGGTGGACACAGAAGATAAAGACTTCTTCAGATCTGTCAAACCAACACTGGGGGCTTTTCATGTGGCCCCCATAATGCATCAGTTTCTGGTTCTGTGCGTCTCCTTCCCTCTCATGAGGCAGAGGCCTCAACTGTTTCTGGTCGAAGGCCCCTTTCAGAGATCCACTCTTCCAGCTGCTCTCCTAGACCAGCACAGCATTCATTTTAGGACACCTTGTGGTCTCCAGTTCAAGATGATAAAGGTGAACAAGATTTCAGAGGAAAACAGAGCTCCTCTGAGGAGGTGTGAGCCAGTTTAGCTATCGTGCTCATAAGGACCTACCACTGTAGTATCTGAGTGCATCAAAGCAAGGCCGTGAGATAGGGCAGTGCTATGAGCCTTGGTTTACAGATAGAAGCACATGTCTACACTGCACACTAAATCCAAGCTCTGACTAAGGTTTGAGCCCAAGCCCTCCATCCTCCCTTCTGTCCACCCGGGTCAGCAAACTCACAACCTGGATTTTAGAACCCTTCTGGGGAGTGGATCAGAGCCCAAGTGTCAGAGCCTGGGTCACTGACTTGGCCTCACAGGACACATGTTACAGGGCTAAAATAGCAATGTAGACATTCCCAATGGGGCTGGAAACCAGGCTCTGAAACCCAGAGAGGAGGGGGTCTCAGAGCCCAGGCTCCACCCACGTGGGAAAATCTACACTGCTATTTTTAGCCCGGTAGCATGAGCCCAAGTCAGCTGACCCAGGATCTGAGACTCCCTGCTGAGAGTCCTTTTTTTGTCATGCAGATGTGCTCTAAGTGATTTGCGCAAGGTCACAGAAGACATCTATGGCAGAGCAGGGAAATGAATGCAGAACTCCTAAATCCCAAGCTAGCTCTGTAACAACTGAACCATCCCTCCTCACCTGGACCAGTGAGACATTTGCCATTGACTGAAATAGCAGCAGGATCAAGCCCATGAGCCTACTCACATTAGTTTTAAAAATCTCCTGTTTTTGCTGTTCTGAAAATGTTAAATACCAAGGACAGAGCTTTCTTCTCCCTGTACGGTTCCTCTCTGTCTTTTCCTTCGTGCTGCCTGATTACTTACGGCATTTGAGGTGTGTAGAATTAGTTGGCTTTTTTAAAAAACAAAAAAATTCAACCCCCGATTTGAAGTGTGATCTACTGGGAGTGTGAGCCGCACCTTTTAATTATTGCTAACAAGGTAGTATTTAAATAGCTTTATATGGAATTGATGAGCCCTTCTACGCATTTGCTGCTTGATTCAGAGAGGTCATGAGAGTTTATTAAAAATTACCATCATAATAAAGCAGCAGATCTTCTGGTTTCAAACACCAAGGGGAACACCTAAAAGAGTTGGAAATGTGTTTCTAGAAGGAGAGTAACAGAGAGACCCTACATTATAGTGTACCCAGATGCTGTTGTGTCATAAAAGCTGGAATGGTGCTGGCAGAGCTGTGGAATTTTAGGAACTCTTATTAGAACCTGTTCTGAAGACTAGTGAGGTCAATGGCCCTTGGTTTTGGATCAGTCCCTTAGGGAGAAGGAAAAATTGATAAACGGAGACTGACGCTCTTCCCTTGAGAAATACATATCAGGGGAGACTAAATTGTCTGTTAATAGGGTAAGGAAGGGGTAGCCTGAAAGGGAACAGATTCTCCTTACTATTATTAAGTCTTAGAATGAGCAGAAAGATTCTAGCAAGCTCAGAGTAACAGTTACATCTCCTTTAGGTGGTGTTCATAACAAAATGAAGGCAATCTTATTAAGGCACAGGTGTGAGTGTCACATCTTGGCTCAAGTTCTTGCTGTGCTATAGACTCCCTGTGTGACCTTGTCATGTAGCCTGTCCAAGCCTCCCTCTGGAAAGTGGGGGATAATCCTTCCTCTATCTGTGTTGTCTTTGTAGATTGTGAATTCTCTGGGGCGGGGACTGTCTTTGACACCATGTGCATGCAGTGAATAGCACAGCTGGGTTCTGATCTCAGCGGTGACATTTAGGAGCTAGTGTAATACAAATAAGAGTAAGAAGATACATTAGAAATAGTCACTGCTCAAAAGGCATTTACAGGGTTAACCTGACGCAGGGTTAGGGCAGGAACAAGAGCAGGTTGAAATGTCCCCCGTGTGAAAAAATTCTGAAGTGTAAAAATGTGGTTGTGATCTGAATTGCGACAAAAAGAGAAATTATTTAATTTTTTTTCATAGAATAGGAAATTCAGAAAAAAATTAAATTTGAAACGTTTTGACATTCCTGACATCCAGCCTAAAATATGCTTTTATTGAACTATGAAAAATCTGCTGACCACCAGAAAAACATGGAGATGCCTGAGTCCTGAAGCTTGTCTACGCGGTGACTTAGTGCATGGCCAGGCCCTGCTACCCTAGTGTGCTTTGATGTACTTAACAGGTTCCACAAGGCAACTGAGTGTGCAGCGAACTGGTGCACTATAAACTCAGATCCCAGCTTGCTATGCACTAAATTGCCGTGTAGACAAACACTTGGAAAATCCAAGAATCCAAGGATTCTCCCTAGCTAGTCCAAGCCCTCCAGTGTGTTGGCTGTACCTGCCTCAGAGTTTGCCTCACCCTCCATGACCATTGTTAAGAGCTGATGTAAAGAGCTGCATGTTCAGTTCTCTATGTCCACTGAAGGTAGGATAAGAAGTAATGGGCTTAATCAGCAGCAAGGAAGTTTAGGTTAGGTATTAGGAAAAGCTTTCTAACTATAAGGGTAGTTAAACTCTGCAATGGCGGTTCCACAACCTCCCTTGGAAGCCTATCATTGGAGGGTTTTGACAACAGGTTGGACAAACACCTGTCAGGGAAGGTCTAGGTTTACTTGTCCCTGCCACAGTGCAGGAGGCTGGACTTGACCTCTTGAGGTCCCTCTTGAGGGTCCCAGCCCTACATTTCTGTGATTCTATGCTGGAAGCCATTGGCAGTGCATAACAACTTCTACTGGGCCTACAAAATCTTATGAACAAGGTTCAGCACCATCTACAGACAAAGTTATCTATTAAGTGGCCATCCCTTTTATAGAGAGTCCTTGTAATAACCATGGCCTCTTATGACAGCTATTGCATTCCACTGGAACTATGAAACTAAGGACCAAGAGAGGGATTCAAGAGCTCAAGAGACAGAATTTTCATAGAAAGTGGGCCTAGACTATAGAACTGCTCCAGTGAGATAGAACAAAGACCACAGAACTAGTCAATTCCAGAGCTATATGCAAGAGATTCCTTTGGCTTAGCTTTGCCACAATAAATTCTGCACATGAGCATGTGTGTGCATGCATACACACAAACAAACTTATTAAATAAAATGAAATCCTACCAGTCAGCTACTCAAGCCATTTACCTCTTAGGGCTCAGAAGAGGAGGATGGTGGGGAAAGGCAGAGATAGTGATTTACCATTACTGAGAAGGGCTCAGATTCTACAACGTGGAATATCTTATAAGAAACCAGCTAGACAGAAACATATTATTGACCAATGAAAACTTCCCAGCTCTGCTGTGATTAATTAGTGGTTAGTTTTGAAGGACACTGCACTGTGAGTTTTAGGGTTTATTCAAACCAAACTTAGGAGCTCAGGGACTCTGTGCACATCAGATCAGAAGAGAAGATTTACATGAGCCCTTCAGTGCTGCAGAACTGCATACAGGAATAGTGGTAATCCCAAATTTTTACTGAGTCCCTCAGTAGCGTCTTCAAGCCTGAAAATGGCTGCTGGTGCCCTTTAAATCAAAAGGAGTTTCTTATTCCTTGGAAGTGTCTTTTTTTTTTCCTGTGTGGAATAAATATGTTCTTTTCTTGCTGCTGCAGCCAAGACAATAATTTTTACCCAAAAGTTGACGTTTTAATGCAAACTGCCCTCCCCCATCATCAGTTACAAGAAAAGGTAGGGGAGGAAAGGCTCAGAGACTTACTGATCTCCTTGCTAATTAAAAATGCAAATTAAGGATCAAAGCTCAAATCATACGTCCTGTTAAATCTTTCCGAAGGTGCAAATTACAAGAGTGACGCATTAGCAAAGTGGCTGCTTTTAATTTCAAGATGAATTTCCATTCTCCCAGAAGTAGGAGAATAACATGGTTACAAGCATTACATAAGTGGTAGCTCCATTAACCTCCAGCAGCCAAACTATTCCAACCCACCGAGTCCCACAGAAGCCTTTCCCCTGTTGCCAATGCGCTTCGGATTAAGTTCTAAGCCTGCTTGAAGTTAAGCAGCGCAGCTGCTTAGCAAATGGTATAAAAATAGTGGGGGGCAAATCATCACCATTTTTAGTTTTCAAAAACAGAACAGGTTTTTGGTTTTTGAAACCATTTATTGAACTATTTCATCAAAATGTTTTGCTTTTGCTATGGAAAAATCTTTACAAAAATTAATTTTGCAATTTAAAAAAAATTGTATGGTATGACTGAGTTAACCAATCCAGGTGACACAGTGGCAAGACAAAACAAACAAACAAAGGAGAAGAGGTGCAGGAGGAGGATGAGGAGCATTTTTCATTATGTCACTCCCCCCGCCCCACACACACACTTTTTTCCCTTTCCCCCCTTTTTTTGCTTGGCTACTTTATGTCTTTTGATTGGCTGTCTGAGCTAAATGATGAGAGTTTTAAAAAATTCTATGAAAATTTTCCAAAAAAAGGATTTTCAAATATGAAAAGAAACAAAAAATCAGAGACGAAGGTTCATGAAAAATATAGCTACTTGAAAAAGGCATTTTTATTCACAAAATTGCCGCCAGTTCTATTCCACATCTTCTAAAGCATTTCGCCGAATAGAGATGAGATTACTCAAATGCCCAACGTTAAGCACATACTTCCATTTTCATGAGCAGCGAAATGACTTAGGAGCCTAAGGGTATGTCTACACTGCGGCTGGCTCTGGTCTGCTGACTTGGGCTTGCAGGCCTCAAGCTGCAGGACTATAAAACTATAGTGTAGACGTTCAAGGTGCTGGCTAAACCTGAGCTCTGGGACCATCCCCCCTTCACAGGGTCTCATACACTGGTCTCCAGCCCGAGCCCAGACATCGGCAGTGCCATTTTATAACCCTGCAGCCTGAGCCCCCCGAACCCGAGTCATCTGACACGGGCCAGTCGCGGCTGTTTACTTGCAGTGTAGACAGTGTAAGTCCAGCTTTCAAAAGTGGTTTAGGAGCCTGAGTCTCACTGAGACTCACTGGCAACTGGCCCCTTAGGGGCCAGCTTTTGCAAGGACTGAGGCAGCTGTGAGCGGCACAATGGGGTTCTGTCTTGTGGAACTTTCTGCCGGGGATTAGGTGGGTCCATGCGGCCTCGATTCCCCATAGAGTGCCAGGGGATATTCAGCACCTCAGACCGGACCTGCTGTGGAGTGGGAGTCACTGAGCTAGCCACGACTGAAATGCCCGGGGGGGGGAGGAGAGTGGCTTGGATGCCTGCAGGGCTGATCCCATGCACCTGACTGACGAGCCAGAGCACGCTGCCTCCCCCTGCCCAGAACCCTCCGCCACAAACCTCCTACCGGAGTCAGGCACCTCACCCAGGTCAGACCTGCAGTGGCCCGGGCCCTAGCAATCCAGCCTGTCTCGCTCTCTGTGTCTCCTGCTCACACGCGATGCCTGTCTGCCGCTCACCCTTCATTTCCCGGTGGCCCCGGCTGGTTTTTGTGCACATGCTGCGCGGCTCCCACCTCCACTGTCCCTGGCCCGCCTCCAGCCCTCCTGCTGCGGGGTCTGGCGTGTATCAGGTCTGAAGTGTGCTCAGCGCTGGCCTATAGGCTTGGGCCTTGCTGGTGAGACCAGCACACCCCCACCCAGTTTGAAAATCACACTTCAGGGCTTCAAACTTTGCCCGGAGGGGGCTAGGGGCATCTGAGGTGTGGCTTTCAAAATGTAAGTGGTGGATTTAGTTGCTAAATCCATTACTCCTAGGGCTTGTCTACACTTAAAATGCTACAGCTGCACCTCTGTAGTGCCTCAGTGTAGACACCACCTACACCAACGGGAGGGGTTCATCTGTTGGCGTCGGTAATTCACCTCCCCGAGAGATCGTAGCTAGGCTGATGAAAGAATTCCTAGCTCTGTTTATACTAGGGGTTAGATAAGCTTAATTACACTGCTCAGAGAAGTGGATGTTTCAGATCCCTGAGAGATGTGGCTGGGTCAACCTAATTTTTTAAGTGTAGACCAGGCCTTAGTTTTAATTGCTGAAAAAGCCATTTCCCCTGTGTGTAATGAATACATTTAATTAGAGCTGCTCACATTTTCTTTTACATTTTGATGAAACATGGCCTTTTTCTCAAAAACAATTTTTTTTGGTGTAAAATTTTTTAGTTTCAATTCAATTTTCAGTTTTTTCAGTGAAAATCCAGAAACTGAAAACTTTTCAGTCACCATTTTTGGCTTCGTTAAGAAACTTTAGTTTGCAGAAATGTTATCTAGTTTTCAAAAAGTGAATTTATTTTTATAATTTTCCAGATAAACAGTTTGTAAAAGCTGAAAATTTTCACAAAAAATTATTTTTTAAAACCAAAACTTTTTATTGAACATGATTTTTGGACTCCAAAAATGTTTATGGTTTTTGTTTTCCATTTGTCACCGAAAAAATTAAAACAAGAACCCTCCCTCTTCCCCTCCAAATTGCAGGAAATTTAAATATAATTAAAATATATATGTATTTAAAAGATTCCCATGAATTTTGGGGTATTTTTTGACCAGATTACTATTTAATCCATTTTCCAAAAAACAAAAAGGTACACCCATTGATATATTTGTATACTGCATTGTATTACTTGCCTTTTACAACGCCACATTTTCATTGTCAGATTAATGAACCCATTTTTCTTCTACTTTAAAAAACAACCTTAACATTTTTTTTAATATCTACACATTCCAAAGTGCTTACTGAATTTTAATTTTCAGAATGAAACCTACCATCAGATGGCCCCTTACAGCATTCTCAAAGCTTTGGCAGAAAAGATCAGCCCATGGCTTGCCTTTTCATTTCTTCAAATGTAAGTATTTCAACTAACTGCAAAATTCAGTGATTACTTAAGAGCTCATTATTATTATGTTAGCATCTAGAGGCCTCAGCAGAACACAGGGACCCACGTCCTAGGTGCTCCACAGACACACAGTAAGAGACAGTCCCCACCCCAAAGAGTTCACAATCTAAACAAACAAGACAGAATTATTATTATCCAAATTTAACTGATGGGGATCTAAGATAGAGAGAGGTTAAGTGCCTTACCTCAAGTCACACAGGGAGTATGTGGCAGAACCAGAAACTGAACCTCCAGCCCTTAAGCAGTGACGCAACGCTCTAAGCATAAAGCCAACCTTCCTTCTCAAGAAGGGCTCATTGAAAACCATTGTCTCAAGAGTAAATATCAGCTTTCCTTTGTAGTGGCAGCTCAAACATTTTCTCATGCCAGGCAATTATTAGTGCCCATTTTTGTTTGGAGCACTGCCTGTGGTCCCAAATGAATCAGTGGCTCTCATTGTCCCAGAATCTCTCCATTCGATCTACTGGACAGCTAATGAAACCAAGTCCTTTCAAAATATTTTGCAAAAAGCCACCCCAGTATCGCCCCTAAGCCAGTAGACAGTGCACTACCCTGGGATGTGAAAGAGCCCAGTTCAAGTCCCACGTCCCAAATAAGTGCCTCACCGCTACATTACTGGCAAGTCTGTGGGCTCTTGCTCTTTCTGCTTTGAACCATTCTGAAATTCCATCTTGGACCTGAGTCATCTGCCAGACAACATTTTAGACAAAACCAAAATGTTTGGGTGAAACATTTCTGTTTTGTCGAACTGGCATTTTTAGACCCCCCCCCCAAAAAAAGTTTAGTTGAGTAATTCCCACCCAGTTCTACATGTGTATGCAGGATTGGGGCCTGGAATCCAGACCTTGAAATCACTAATGAATTCTTTATTTACACACCACAGGGGGGAATCAGCATTAACACATGATGACGCCAATCCTGCATGGAGTTTTTAAGTTAACAGAGCTGTAACTTTTAGCTCAGGCAGTTGCAGCACATGATTTTAGATTCAGAGGTCCCAAGTTTAATCCCTGGTGCCAACGATATACCCAAATGTTTCACATTACACTTAGTCTGGGTGTGATCCAATAAATGCACTTGCTTAATTTTTCTCCTGTGAGCAGTCCCACTGACTTCAAGGGGCTTACTTACGTGAGTATTGTTACTTACATTTGTAAGACCTGGCCTGGTCTTCACTGCAGAATTAAATTGTGTCATAATTTGAGTGTTGCCCCTAACTCAAACCCTGTCCACACACAAAGAAAACCCTTAACTTGAGACTGGTGGTGCTTCTAATTCCAGTTTGCTGGCCCATCTGGGGGCCCAGGAGAAAGCGTAAGTTAGCCCAACTCCTCAGCTGCTAATGTCATCACAGTTTGAGGGTTATTCTGCAGTGTAGCCACTCTCACTTGAGTGAAGCTAACTCAAGAGGAGTTAACTTGAGTGTCCAGAACGCGAGTGAAAGCTGCAGTGATGACAGACCCATACGCAGGCTCTGGGCCTATGTGATTAAATTGGCTTACCTGAACTGGCCCACTGAAGTCACTGAGTGACGCGTGCTTATGGTGAAGCATGTCTGCAGGATCAGTGTTACAGCCAGCATGCTCCATTTTACTGCCTGGGTCTGCTGCACTCAGCCACGGCTGCTGGGTTTGGGTTCCTGGTCCTGCAAGGGAAGACTGAAATGCCAAAAAAGAATTTGCATTTAAAACCCTATTTCTGATTTGTTTGTTTCTTTGTTTTACAAAACTTTTTGGACCTGAATCCCTGATTCAGCAAGGCACTGGCAAAACACAGGGGTAGTCTCATGGAAGATAGTGGGACTTAAACATGTGTTTTGCTGAATCAGGGCCAGAACGACTGTATAATATTTCCACCCAACTCACATTATTAGACTAGGGTCTGTCAGGCATGTATGCTCTGAATGTTCAATTAATAGATGCTGCCAAAGTCCAGCTACAGTAATTATCCTGTTAGTTTGCTGACTCAGCTACATCAGACTTCCCCTACCCCTGCTGCTAATTAGACTCCAGCCTCTCATCTGTTAATAAGCTTCCAGTGTATTTGCATTGAAAAAAAAAGGTGAAAGAAGCCCATTTCACCTTCAACATGTGGCTAAACCTTATTCAAATATTGACCCTCTTCCTATAGCTCAGAAACATCTGTGTATATTGCACCCGGAAGAAGCAGATGTGATCGGGTTGGCCCTTCCAGTGGGGGTCCCTAAGCCCTCCTCCTGAGCAGATGAGAGGGAAGATTAACGAGTGTATTTATTAGGCAATATAGAAAGACATTGCAGTGCCTCAACAATGCCATCCCCGTAATAGAAAATCCAGCTTCAAACTCCTGTGTCCTGCTGCCTGATGACCCAGATGGAGTGACCTTGGCAAGTGCCTTATCTCACCTAGGCCCAGCATTGCTATTCCTATTTTATTCATATCAGTGCTATAAATGCCACTTAACTGGGATGCAGTTAATTGGAATGGCCTTCCCTTGCACTCCCTTGCAATGGCGCCCAGAGAACCAATTCTGCCCATCATGAATGTGACCGCTGAGCTGGCGCAGCATCACTAGGCATGACGTTGGCTAGAACTCTCCCATAGCATGATCATCTTACAAAGACAGCGACTAAGATCAAAACATTCAACGACCTGCTTGGAAAACTGGCCGTAACAACATGGGACGCGATGCCCAAATGTTACACACTGCAGCCTTGGCCTTTGTTATTCAGGGGTAGAGTACTGTACTCCAGTATGGGTTCGCTCATCTCACACAAAGATGATTGCTGTACAACTAAGTTCCACCCTGTGTATTATTTCAGACACACTTAAATCTACTTCTCTACCATGGTTATTGGTTCTCTGCAATACTGCTCCCCCCAGTGTTCGCAGAGAGGAAAGCATAGCAAAGCTCGTAACAAAATTGCATGATATGTCACATCTACTGTTAATTAAAGACTTGCTTGATCCACCACATGGTAGTCTGCCCTCTCGTTGCCCATTGTGGATACATTTACGGAGTCAGGGATTTATAGTACAGCAGTGGCTCTCATGCTTTCTAGATTACTGTACCCCTTTCAGGGAGCTGATTTGTCTTGTGTACTGCAAGTTTCAACTCACTTAAAAACTGCTTGCTTACAAACTAAGATGTAAAAATACAGTAGTGTCACAGCACACTATTAGTGAAAAATTACTTACCTTCTCATTTTTACCATAGAATTATAAATCAATTGGAATATAAATATTGGACTTACATTTCAGTGTACAGTACATGGAGTAGTATTAATGAGTCATTAGCTGTATGAAATTTGAGTTTGTACTGATTTTGCTAGTGTTTTTTATGCAGCCTGTTATAAAACCAAGCAAATATCTGGATGAGTTGCTGTCTCCCCTAGAAGACCTCTGAGCATCCCCAGGTTGAGAACCATTGCAGTAGAAGATGCCGAGTGAGCTTAATGGCCCACAGAGAAAGTGACAAATAATTATCTTATCTGAGGCCCCGCACCCACTGTCAACCTGGGTTTGATTTACCGCAAAGGCAATGGAGCCTTCTGAACCAGTTTTGTACAGGACATGGAATTTGTGCAGCAGTGGAACTTTTGTGGCTTTTTAGAGACAGTCCACTATGCCAGCATGGGCAGCCACAAACCAGGACACACATGGTTGAAGATAGCAAAATTACTCAATTTCCTGGAGGTCTTCATGCCTTGAACATCGTTAATTAGAAAGCTGTGGTTTGGCTTGACCGGATTGAGTATGCCAAAGAATATATACTACAAACATTCCACTAAATTGGAACACATCTGACTAATGCCAGGGGGTTTAACTAGGTGCTGAAAGACATGATTTTGCTAAGTGCAGCCACCTATGGGGTGAAATGCAGCAGCTGTTGAACAATAGCCACTGGCATTACACCAGTAGTATGAAACCTTCTTTGGGTGCATGAGCAGACACAATTGCCCCCCTCCCTTGGCCTTTAACTAGTAGAGGGATGTCAATATATTTGGAATTTTGATTAAAAAAATCAAAATTTGAAAAGAAAAATCAGGAAAAAATATTTTTGGTGATTTTTTTTTTCAAATTTCCTCTCTACACCTATGTACAGCCCCATTGATGCCCACATGTGTGGGTTAGATTGCAGGATCGGAGCTGCAGTGTGTGAGTGTTGAAGGGAAACATTGCTAAGGAAATGGAATCCGCATCAATTTAACCACAGATCTCTCTAGCAGCAGCGTGCTCCTCAAAAGTAAAAGCTGCCACAGTGCCCTTTTTCTCCTACAGCAGATCTCTGCAATTGGCAGCCAGCCCAGTGTAGCTTGGCTTGCTAAGGAAGGCAAATCTATTGACCTTTTCCATTAGCAGTGTTCAAGGGTTGCAAGGGAATACCATAGATGCTGTGAAACAGAATCTGGAGGCGCTGATAGCAATTCCATTGTTAAGGCTTGATTCGGTTTTTCACCTAAGAGAATGCAGCATTGTTGTTTTGGATGAACGTGATGGCTGATGCAGGACTGAGCCAGCAATCTTTAGACCTGCTATACCTTGAGTTAAATACTCCACCTTTCCTAGGTATTGTAACAGACTCATATTCTTTGTGCATTAAGAACAGTGGGGAGCATCTGTGACACTCACCAGCGGGTTACATGGGGAATACTGTGTATTTGACCATTAATTACAGCACATCATCTTTGAATGAAGAACTGTTAATGACTATTTGAGTTACAAGTCAGATTAAATGATCCCTTTAACAAAAATGTTAGGTTCGAATCTCATTATTTTCTCGGGTCCCCCTAGCTAACGCAGATGGCTTCTTACTAACCCTTCAAACTTTACATGGAAACTTCCACAGAAAACCCTGCTAATGTGCTACATTTGGAGAAATGATGAGCGACTTAAGCAAAGTAGTTAACGGTTGCAATCTATTTTGTCAAATATATTTGTTAGTGAATATATTTCAAGTTGAATGTTGCTCCAGAATGTCAATTTTTTTTTAATTTATTTTTTTTAAATTATGGGCTAGGTCCTCCACTGGTAAAAAAAAACAGAAGTAAATGGACCAGATGCCCATTATTAGACCTGGCTGAAAACTGGGAATATTTTTGCGTAGAATTTAAAAATTGTTGAGGTTATTTTTAGTCTTCATGTTATGAAAAGGAAAGATTTTTTGTTTATGCCAAAAATGATATGAATATTTTTATGGGAAATAAAAAATTACATTTTAAAAATTTTCCTTAATCCCTCTTGTTTCTCCTTTTCCTCTTCCCTGCTTTTTCCCTTTTACCATTTTGCCTTTGAAAAAAGGGACAAATGAAGGAAAAAACTATAAAAATGACTCTTTATTTTTTAGTTTCATTGGAAAGATGGAAAATTTAGAACAAAACCCAAACTTTTTAAAATTAAAAGGCCATTTTTCAATGATTAAAAAAAATCAATTTAAAATGTCGGCCACCTCTCCCCACTACAAAGCTCTGAAACATGAGGAGCTTGCAAGCTTGCTGTACTATAGATACAGGACCAGGTCTCCAGAATTTGTGAAGGGTCATCCATGCTGTATGGAAACCAAAGGCAAGCAGCTAGATTTCCTAATTTGCTAGCTATCTCCAACTCTTTGCTGAATCTGAATGTGGTTGATTTCTTATTTCTTCGGATACCTCTTATGCTTTTGTCACTTCAGGGTTCCAATCCTGTAGAGCAAAGAGGGTCTGGAACGTTAAGGTTGTAAGTAGCGACATGCGGAACAAATATTTAATAATGGGCTTTTCAACCTAGCAGACAAAAGCATAACAAGAGCCAATGGCCGGAAGTTGAACCTAGAGAAATTCAGACTAGAAATAAGGCTTACATCTTTAACGGTAAGGATAACTCACCACTGTAACAATTTAACAAGGGTGTGGTGGATTCCCCATGACCAGCAAGTTTTAAATCAAGATTGGATGTTTTTCTAACAGATTTGCTCTAGAAATTATTTTGAGGATGTTCTCTGGCCTGTGTGATACGGGAGGTGAGACAAGATGATCATAGTGGCCCCTTCTGGCCTTGGCATCTATGAGAAGCCTTTCACCTCTGGAAAAATGGGTTTATGTTTGGTAGCTCATAAAGCATTTGCAGACTTGGTCGACATTCAACAAGACGAGAAGTTTATGTTGAAGGGGGGTGCTACAAGTTGGAAGCAAGGTTCATTGACAGAGCTGAAATAGCACAGGTCCCTGCATGTCTGGAGTTTCTTTGAAAGAGCTGTGGAGGGGGCCCAGAACTAGAACAGAAGAGGGTCATGCAGATCAGGATTAAGATGCACTGACAGAGATGTATGGGGGATAGGGTCAGCCCTCAAACTTCCGCTCTGAGAATTTCCATATCCAGAGCTCACCCAGAACATTATCAGGTGGGCAACCCAAGGCTGCTCGTCTAATTCACGATAGTCCTTTAGACATGGGTATTCTAGAAGGAAAAGTGGGTTCCCTGCAGGGCTCATTTGTGTACTATAACCCAGAAGCTCTCACAGCCGTTTCATGGAGATTCCTCTTTGACCGAGCTCTGGAAACAAACCCAGCAGGTTGAACCGTATTGGCCAAGGCACCAAACCATTTTCTGTGGTGAGCTCTGTGAATGAAGATGGGGACAGGTTTTCTCCCTCTGTGCCTTTATGTACATGGCATGTGTGCCAACAGAAAGTCCTAAAGAAGAATAGGCGGTGTGGGTGAAAGCTGTCTGATGAAGGTGAACCTGCCATCCTAGTGCTGTGGGCTTCTAGGTTATTTGACACAATTAATTAACCTGGGACTCAGAGACTTGCAAATAAACCAAACAACAGCTTGTTTGCTGGAGCGCGTCCAGCAACACGTGACCTGCAATGGGGGTCTGTTTCAAAGCCTTCTGTGCTACCAGCTTCCCCGTTTTGTGTGCTTTGGAGGACGCAGACAGGGCAGAAGTATCAGACTGGAAAATTGCCCACTGATCTGTTACAAACATATTGTCAACTGCTGTGCCACCAGCCCCTGTATCATGAGTGATGGGTCAACGTCCTACCCCTGGGCTCGTTGGAGGTCGTGTCCGCTGCTGTTCCTACAGCTGTGGAATACCCTGCCCACTGAAGGATGCTCACAAAGATAGTATGGAGAGAAGAGGTCAGCAGCCCTAGCCATGAAATGCATACTAGAGGCTGGAAATCATGACCAATGACAGTTTCCCTTTCTCCTCCGATTAGCTCCTAGGCTGTTCTTCTCCCAGGCCCTTGAGACTGGGCTATTCTAACTGCATATGCTTTACATAGATAGAGCTATGAGACATTTCCAGCTGCCCTTGTATGGGCACTGGGTGGGGGAGACCCACCGCCTCATCTTCTGTATTTATGAACAACACTACTGCTCCTGTGGATGCCATCAGCATTAAATCACTGCTGATGCATGGTGTCATCACTGTGGCAGCCAAAGAGGAGAGAGGACAAAATCGTTCCCTTGCCATCCAGTTCTTGCAATGAACTCCAGGCTCACGCTGAGTCTCATTTGGAAGCTGTAGTTTAGCCAGGCATGCTAAGGAGGAGTCTCCTCCCTCTGTGTTTGTCCCTGGGAACTGTGCAGAGCTTGTTTGGGGCATGTGTTGATCTGTACATACCTTACTGGGACATTTCTGTCTTCTCTTGAGAGCTCTTGTCATAAAGCCCCATATCTGCCAGCTGTGGCCATATACTAGAGTGAATACAACTCATCAACCGCCTCTCCTGGCTGGTTTTGTCTATGTTAGTGTCTGGTCACAAACTGGAAACTGAAGTGAGAATTCAGATGTCTTCAGCAGGCTACCCTGCCTCTCTTGCTTTTCTTTCTTCACTTGCTTTGGCCCCTTAGCTATTGGTCCTGGTCTTTTTCATATTATAATGCTGGGGGAGAACTCCAAACCCTAATAAATTGGAGACACTCTCAAGGACTTGTTCCAACACCACTGTGTTTCTTGATGTCCCTAAACTTATAACTCTTGGTCACTCACACCTAACCACCTTTTCCGCTGGAAGAGGAGCTTCTTCAGGGGTATTTTCAGAACTGTAGTTCTCAGAGCCCTTTTTGACCAGGAATGCCTGCTTGTAGCCTCTCTCAAATACTCACCTCTCCCTTCCACACTGAGAACATCTGGGAGTCATGATGTGATAGGTTGGAATACCTAGATCTGTGCAGAGAACAGACACTCTGTTGCATGAAGGATTGCAAAATTTCAAAAACAGGCTTTGTTCCAAACTGGAGTGAAAGCCAAAAATTCCTGCAAAGGAAAATTCTGAAAAACACCATGTTTTGAATTGACTTTGTATTATAGAATAATATTGAATACAAAATAAAAACCAAACAAATAAAAAGTCATTTCAAAACTTCACACCAAAACATTTTCTTCTGAAAATGCCAAAACAGGGTGTTTTGACATTGTCTCAACTTAATTTTTTTCTGGTTTTTTTCTGACATAAAATGGTGATGGTGACCTGATTTTGCAAAGCATTTCAATTTTGATGGAGCTGCAGAGTCCGACAAAATATGGTTCCATCAAAATGTCTCCGATCGGGTCTAATAACAATAGGATGCAGGAGAGCTGTCTGAGATGTACAAACCGTCCTGAGATAGCGGCATCAGCCTTTCATTCTCCTGTGTCTAATTATCTCCTGTGTCTATCATTCTCCTGTGTTTAATTAACGGGCATAACTAGCAACAGTGGTTCCTGTGCAAATAGGGAAAAGCAGAGGCGAGGCTGGCTGCCCTGGATGGGTACTTTCCTATGTCAATAGCTTTCTCTGTTGTCCAGGTAGTAGGAATATAATCTGATACAAACATTCAGCTGAACTAAGTCTCCAGAGTTTAAGGCTTAGCTAGCCTCGGTGGTAGCTGCTACTGTCTGTGCACAGTATCCAGACTTCATCTTCCACATGTATATTCATAGCCATGACGGTTATTATTTATTATGTATGATTAATTGAATTACCATAGCACTTAGGATCCCCAGTCCAGGAGCAGGGCCTCGCTGAGCTAGAAGCTGTACAAACAAGTAACAAAAAAGATAGTCTAAGTACCAATGAGCTCCTAGTCTAGGTGTCAGACAGGATGTGACAGGTGGACAAAACAGACAGATGGGGTGGGGGCAGATAGACATAGAGAGGAAAAAAAGAGAGAGTTCAGCAGGACTATAGAAGTCACAGCTTGTCAGATGTCTAACCCAAGGCATGCATAAGTGGTTTATAGACCTCACCCCAGAGATGAGTTTTCAGGAGGGATTTCATGGTAGATAAGGGGGTACCTTTTGATGGGGAGTTTTCCCCCATGCATTGGGGTGTCCTAGGAGGAAATGTTGGGGGGACTTGAGGGAGCAACAGCTAGATGGGCACTCAAGGTATTGCTGGGAAAACTAATGATGTCATTGATTACACATATAGCAAGGGGAGTTTCAAGGTGCTGAAATTCCTATTCCGAGCTGAGAACAAATATCCCATGCATTTAAAAACACACCAGTCTGTCAGTAAATCGGTTAAAAGCATAAACGTGATATGCCATCATCCAAACCACACAGACCAGTTCCCTGCTCCCTCCAGTTGCACATCCTGAATGAGGTTTTAGAAAGACTATTAGTGCATGCTCTTATTGACTTACATTTATTGAAGGGTGGCAGCGATGAAATAAAAACTCCCTCCGTATATTTATTAACCAGCTGCTGAATCTCATTCAGTATGTACATTATACTCAACTGGCATTTAGAAAAGGGACTTGTGTTCCTAAAACTTTGTGATGCTTTTGAAAATCTCCACCTTGACCAACAGGGGAGGCAGTTGATACTGGGTATTCAGAAAGCCTTTGACAAGGCCCCTCACCAAAGACTCTTAAGTAAACTAACTAGTCATGGGATCAGATGGAAGGTCTAATCATGGATCAGTAACTAGCTGAAAGAGGGAAAACAAAGGGCAGGAATAAATTGTCAGTTTTCACAATGGAGAGAGGTGAACAGCGGAGTCCCCCAAGGATGTGTGTCGTCACCTGTACTGTTCGATATAACTGGAAAAGGAGGCAAACAGTGAAATGGCAAAGTTTGCAGGCAATAAAACATTATTCAAGATTGTTTAGTCCAAAGCAGACTGTGAGGAGTTACAGAGTGATCTTACAAAAATGGCAGCTGAAATTCACCCACTGATAAGTGCAAAGTAATGCACACTGGAAAAAATAATCCCAACTACACATATACAATGATGGGTTCTAAATTAACTGTTACCACTCAAAAAAGAGATGTTGGGGTCATCATGGCTAGGCACCAGGTTGAATACAAAAAAGGATGATGTACTTTGCACTACTAACCTGTGGAATTAATTGCCATGGAAAGTTGAGATGGCTAGAAGTATCACTGGGTTCAAAAAAGAGCTGGATGCGTTTATTGAGGATAGATGCACAATTGGTTACTAGCCAAGATTGTCAGGGATGCAACCCCGTGCTCAGAGCCCACCTGACTACCAGAAGACACAGGTAGATCTCTCCATAATTGCCCTGTTCTGTTTACTCCCTCTGAAGCTCTGGAACGGGCCACTGTCCAAGACAAGATATGGACCATGAATGTGAGCCAGTGTGGTAGCTCTTATTTTCTATAAACAGGAAGTTGATAGTGGAACTAGCTGTGTCTTTTCAGCTTAATTATTAATAGTAATGATACCTGAATGCATACACCACCTTTCATTTGAGGAGCTCAAAGGGCATTCAACAGAGGGTAAGTACTGGTGAGCATTACTAGGTGGCATTGTAACACAGTTTTTCAACTTCTTTTCCTTAGCATGCCGGTACTGTTGTTAACACAGGCTCATCTGGGAGAGCAGCTGCAAACAGTAAGGGAGTTTGCTTTCTACCTTCATCTGGGTTTGGGGTGTGGGTGAAGATGTCTAAAAAGAAGGACTGAACGTGAGCCCAGAATGTGTTCCAGGACTAGTGTATACAGATGCATTGAGAAAACACCCAGACGTCGCTTCACCTATTTCTCCTCCAGCCTGCATGACTCCAAAATCTCACCATTTGACAGAGGGGCAGCAGTATGATTACCTCATTTTGCAGAAAGGGAAACTGAGGCACAGAGTCGTTAAGGGATTTGCCCAGGAATAGAAGTTCTGTCTCCACTTAATTCCCTTCCTATCCCAGGCCCTGAGGCAGGAAGCATCCCTATGCAGAAAAGCACACAGTAATAATTATTATTCTTAATAAACATGAGTTTAAGTCTCACTGAAGTCATGGTTTTGCATGTGCTTAAGTCATTTCCTGAAACCCTGATTCAGCAAGTTATTTAAGCACATGCCTAACTTTAAGCAAAGCA
Source organism: Mesoclemmys tuberculata (assembly GCA_007922155.1). NCBI lineage: Eukaryota > Metazoa > Chordata > Testudines > Chelidae > Mesoclemmys > Mesoclemmys tuberculata. Next base: position 6,559,725 of record ML675646.1, read on the forward strand.
TCTGCTTAGATGGGACGACTCTTGCGCTTAAAGTGAGGCAAGCGCTTAAGTGCCTTGCTGAACTGGGGCTGTAAACCTTGATCTTGCAAGGTGCTGAGACCCCAAATCCTCAAAGGTATCGAGCTGTCTAGCTTCCGTTCCAGTGGGATCTGGACCTGAGCGCCCATAACTCCCATCAACTCCAAGCACTTTGGGGGAGGCCCTCAGAGCTCTGTCCTACATAGTGCGGAGCATTTTGGGCGGTGCTGAGAGTCCTCAATGCCGAGTGATGTCAGTGGAAGAGTAGAGGTCTTGGAGGACAAGGGTTTTAGGCCCCAATCCACTTAAGCACAGGGGTGACATTACTTATGCGGGCCTGCTCATACAGCGTACAATGAAATGGGCAAAAGTGCTTATAGCTCTGGGAGCTTTTGCCACATGCAAACAGAGATCTAAAAATGTGGCTTGAAAGTGCAAGTGTTCTGCCTCTCCTCCCACTGACCTTTCTCCACAGGAAGCAAAGCCACACGTCACAGTTGTTTGTGCTTTCTTTCCTTTAAAGTCTGTAATACCAATGAGTTTTGGAACAGAAAGAGCTAAGACTCTCCAGTCCTGAATTCTGTGGACCGAGACAGCAACACTAAAGAGCAACCGAAGCCACTGAAGCACACACTGCCACGTTATTGTCCAAAGCCAAAATGCCCTAATTATAAAGTAGCATTTTTATGGATGTCACGGGCTGCTTTGCTGAAGTTGAAAGATACAGGGAGGAAAATGTGATCATGGATCCTCACTGTCTTAAGAAAGTTAATTAGACTCTTTTTGGCATATTAGTGAAGACAGGCTTATTAGACCCATTTATACGCTAATGATATGCATATAAGTCTGCTATCAAAGAAAAATGCATTTAAATAAATTGATTTACAGTTCAGCTGTTATCGTGTCTTTAACCAGCACTTTTGCACTCACATTATACAAACTTAATTGGCTTTGAATCTGAACATTTTTTTGACATCCCACCATTAATTTAGCTCCATCCATTGTTCATCTCTTCTTTGCTATAGTGCGCCTGTATGTTAAGGCTACTGCGGTCAGTGTTTTTTTTCTTCCTTAAGTGAATTTGTGCTGGTGAAAGATACCAGAATTATAACCCTGGAAGGCGAGGGATTCTATTTATCCACAGGGGAAGCTTTTCCAACAAGCCTCCCCGTGCCTCAGCCCTGAGCTAGAGGGACCATCACTACAAGTGGAGGAAGAGTTCAATGTCGGGGGTCCATTTGGTCCCTGGCCTCACTCCTGAGACTGCCAGTCAAAGGACTAATTAGTGCCATTTGGAGCATGAGCATCCAGGAGCTGTACTGGGGCCACCAACTAATTTCACACAGGCCACCAGCCAATAATAACTTTCAGTCACTCCTAACCTCAACTCAAATTAGTGGCCTGAAGGTGAAAGGCTCCCTTGTGCAGTCCCAACCCCCTGAACCAGCAGTTTTCAACCTTTTTAAATTTGTGAAAATTTCAAATGGAGGTGCAGACCCTTTGGCAACCTTAGACATGAAAACCACTGCTCTGAGCCATCTGCAGAGCCTTTGCTAGGGAAGGATTTAACAGACTCCTCATTAAGTAGTAGCATCTTTAGGGCCAACAAATGTGCCAGCAGAGTACATGAGCCTTTTCAATGGCCTACGGGAATGCTATGATAATCCAAATAAACAAACAACAGAGCGTGCCACTCAGCTGCCTTTTCGCCCATTACCAGGACACAGGCCTCGTTTCACACCCCAAAGTGCAGCCACCACAAGAAAACATTTCCAGAAACACCGGCAGAAAACTGCAATTCAACAAGTCAGAGTTTGAAATTAACACAGCCCCCATTAAGAGCCTGAGCCAATGCCACTGCGATCCCTGGGAGGCTTTTTGTTCATTTCAATGGGCAACGGATCGGACGCCACAGCCAGCTGCAAGACAAAGGGACACAAACGTAAGTCTGTTGCCTTTAGCTTCTACTGGCTTCTTGACAAAGGTCAGCTCAGGGCCGTGTGGTCAGCGAAGGTTAGATGCCAATACAGGGCCGCATCCTCAGCAAATGTCAGCTAGGAGAGTTTAGTGGCATTTTAGAGCCGAGACCTTCTCAAATCTCGTCCTACCATCACTCCCAGGCCGAACTAGAACCTAGGAATCCTGGCACATGTTACTTGCCCTAAACATCCATTCACACCGCTGTTGCATGAGGAAGTGTATTACAAAGAGTCTTGTCATGCTCCCCAGCCAAGCTTCTTAGAAGGGCTCATCTTACATAGCTTCAGACATTTAATACCTGGGCAAGCTTATGGAGCATTTAATACCTAGATCTGTTTGAATTGAGTGTTGGCTGTAAAGTGTATAGTTCACTCACATTAATCCTCCCTGAGCAGAGCTATTATTACATATCAGGGCTGGCTAGAAAACAGGAATTCTGTTCAGGAAGAAATTTGGGGGGATTGAAATTTGTATCTGTTCTGCATTGCAGAGAAATGGAGACCCTTTGGAATTTTTCACAACCAACTTGAGAGCAAGAGAGAAGTGCTCACCGGGGGTGTAGGAAACCCAGATTAAAGTATTGTCTGCTAATCAGGCAAAGATAGGACTTGAACCTCACATTCCAGGAGCACATCAGGGGTTTGGTTAAAGGTCCCTGACCCTGGGAGTAGATGCACTGCTGCTGGCTCTTGAGTAGCCTACAGGTTGCTCTAATTCATGCCACTGGCCTACAGGATCCTATGTCAGTGGAAGATCAGTGTAGCTCAATCCTGCCTCCAACCACTTCTCCACAATATCGGGGGTGGGTCAGCTGGCAAAGGAGCTAGCTTCTCCGGCTTCACACTGTGGGAGAGTTCTCCTCTGCCAGGGAATTCACCATTGGCCATTTGTAGCCAGAATTCATCTCATTTGCACTGCCTGAGTGGTGCAAAGTGGCTAGACTGTATGGGACAATCTGGTCTATTGTCTGCAATAACACACGGGAGTACTTTCCTCTGCACAGTTCAGCTGATTGCATGCACTCACAAGCCACCCTGAGGCTGCCAGCCACTTTTTTTACCCTCCTTTCACAAAACTTTAGAGCTCTGTGTGATTGGGAAACAAACCAACCTGGAGTTGATTGGCCAATAAATACCAGGCTTTCAAACTGATTCATCCTGAAGACTTGAGAGGAGCTTCTCTGGAAATTCTCCTTTGTGTCAGAACAGGTAAATGAGAACGTGCAGGCATACTTATTTCATATGATCCAACAAGACCTTTGTTCTGTTCTGTTTTCTCTCATCTGAAAGTCAAGGATTTCTGCTTCCACTGGCTTTCTGCTATTGGATGTGTTTGTACTCCCTCTTATTAGGAGTTAATAGCCAGTCAATGACCACGGTAATAACTCTTCCTTGCTCTCTCTTCCCCTTTGTGGTTATACTGTCATTGTGGTCAGACACTTGAGTTCTCCAGGAACTTGAATGCACCCAATCATCATGGTATTTTTGTTTCTATTTTTCAAAGGTCTCTTCCATATCAGGGAGCCTTTTATAGGGCTGAAGAAACATGAGATTTAATCATGTCATGGTGTTCCCGCCCTGTGGCAACTACAACACCATAAGAAATCAGATCTTGTGCTATTTCAGCCTTGTAGATGGCTCCCTGCAGCCAACACCCAGTGAAAAACAACATAAATGCAAATATTAGACCTCTCACTCACCCCTAGCTGTAATTATTTAGAACAGGTGTTAGAGCTCATCCCTTTGAAACACAATAGCACCTAGAGGCTCAGCCAAGACCAGGGACCTTTGTGCTAGATGCGGTACATACTTACAGCGAGCATCAGTCCCTGCCCCTGTTAACACAAGACAAAGGGAATCAGATACAAAAAGGGGGGAGGGGCTTGGCCAAGGTGACTCAGCTGATCAGTGGCAGAGCCAAGAACGGCATCCAGATCTCCCGACTCCCAGTGCAGTGCCCTTTCTCCTAGATTGTGCTATAAAACCACGTGCCAAGAAGGGGGCTGAGTTTTGGGCACTGAGATAGGGTGTGTGTGTGTGTGCTCTGCAGAGCACGAGGTAGAGGCTCAGCTGTATTACAGAGGCCAGCTGCAAACTGGATTTGTATTAGGAGGTGATTTCCAGCCCCCATCCACAAAGCCTGAGTCTGTTGGATCCCAGGTTTTGGTTCAGCCCAAATAATCGGACTTTGCATGGCTCACCAGAAAACGAGGCTGAAGCCTGAAGCCCTGTTGTGATAATTGGACCTACGAATTTACCCTAATTGGCAGCTCAGCAGTAAAAAGTATGTGAACATTCATAAAATGTCACAATAACTTATAACAAGATATGTGGATGGGGAAAGGTACGAATGGCAGAAAGACAGACTGAATTAGCCTAAAAAGAAAAGGCCAGATTAAAAGACTTCAAAGACTATGTTGAAATCATGCTAGGTAAAAACAGAAGATGTAGAACTGGAAATTAATTAAGCCATATTGATGTGTTGGAAATTAGGCCTAAATGGTGGACAACTTAAAGAGGGGTTGGGCTATTCTGCCCACCTCTCCCTTTTGGGTCCTTAAGGAAAGAACTGATGGAGAAAAAGAAAAATGGAAAGGAAGCACATACTTCACCATCCTGGCTGCCACCTCCACCATCTCCTGTGAGGGTAGGCCTTCATCTTCCTCATCCAGATGAGAGAGGTACCCAGACGACAATCGCCATCTCTACCAGTTCCTAACCATCACCTGAGATGAAAGGTGATTGGACTCAACAACAACAGCTTCAGCCCATCTCAGCTAACTTCTCCTCTATTCCCCCAAAAGACACTTATTCCCTGTTCTTTCCTGGATATAATCTAAGAGACTGTCAAACAAGGCCTTCCTCCCCCACACCCTAAACCTCTCTCCAGCTACAGGGAAAGGGAACAAGAAATGTTAAAATGATCGCCTGACTTAATACTTTCCATTTCAACAGCTTTGTTTTCCCTTCTTTTCTGTGTCTTTAATAAAAGGCTAAAGGGATTTGTAATGGTGTTTGTGCCATGGTTCTAAACAGATTGTGGTCTCTGTATACCAAACCTTATTTAACACTGTTTAATGCTGGACAGTGACAGGACTGTGATAACACTGTGGCTGAGATATTCCATCTAAATTAATACAATGGTCCTTACTAGGGTGACACACTCATTGACTTGGGAGCGGTATGTGTTCTATACTTCTGAAACTCAGGCCACCTATTTAGGTGCTCCAAAGTTTGAGAAAATTGGCCTTTGTCCATAGATATCAGCAAGGCCATGAGAAGACCTGTGGAATCAGAAACACCATGAATTCGTAAGGGTGTGAGATCAGGCCTTGGCATCTGCCTCTCCTTTGCCACCTGCTTCACCTACAGTATCGGGACCTTGGCTTCTTTTCCCCTCCAGCTGTTGGTCCAGGATGGACTAGTGGGTGGGTCTCTCTGTGTCCCTTTGGCTGCAGAAAGTGCATTGTGTTTTTTCAGACATTCTTCACTGATACTTAGACTTGGTTTCTCATCCAACTGGAAGGGGAGTGATGAAATCGTGTGTGTGTGTGAGAGAGAGAGAGAGTGAGAGAGAAGGCTTTCCAGAAGCCACAAGTCTCTTTAAGACACCTGACATAATTCAATTCCAGCTGTATTAGCACTAGCTTTCTCCTTGTATGCAGCCTGTTATTGGAGTTGGACTCAATATGTTTTCCACCTCCTCATCTCTCTTTGATTCAGGCACCAAAGGAACGGAATGGGTTGGAGTTACATTAACTTTAATTCATAGCTTAGCCTGCAATGTTTGAACACCACAATCACATCACCGCTGAAATTCCCCTTGGGTCTGGTCTGTTTCATTAACTAGTGGTTAAAATTCTTCCCTGCAAGTTTACAGTAGATACAGACTTTTACTGAGAATTTCTCCCATCTCCTCTCCAACATCCAGCAGAACTCCAACAGGATGGGCAGAAGGGCCCTGCCTCACTCTATAGGTAAATATTCTTCTGGCGTTATGCTGTGCAGACGGGTTATTCTGCAGTAAAAGCCTAAATCTGAAACACCCCAATACTGAAATAAATTCAGATCCAAACTCTGCTGCTCAGGTTCATTTCTGGTTGTCCCAGCATTGTACCTTTCAGTGTGCATTTCTTAGGAAGCAGTGAGATTAAATATGTGCCCAGCTAGGATTTCCCAAAAGCAAAAAAACAAATTTGCACTGTTAATAATAAAAATGTACCAACAGGGAAAATCTGGAGGAAAAAAAATAGCACTGGGGGCTAATAAGTGCATGCATGTGTGTGTTTTAGTGGCTTTAGCAAATTCCATTTTCTGTGCTGCTAGACAATGTTTAAAAATGAAATATTAAGAAATTAGCATGATATAATTTTATGTTTATTATCTAATATTTTATATTTATTGGCAAATATGATTTTGCTTATGAATCTGCTCAGAATCTCACCTAATCGGGTCTTTAAAAGTTATATAAATAACAAGAAGTACCAATGAGTTGGACATGTCCCTGGGAATCAGAGGGGTGGGAGCCAGGATGGAGCTGAGCTATTCCATTCCTCTCACCTTCAGATGAGCTCCATGGAGTTGTAGCTCCACAGGGTGGGAGGGGATTAGTGATAGTGGCGAAGACTGGAAATAGGCATTCACCACAGTCATGATACCTGGAATTACAGTCTTTCTGAAGCAGGTGGGTTTTAAAGGGAACAGCTACAACTGCAGACAAACCAACAGGTTTCCCCACAGCTTGAGTTCCAGCTTTGCCTCTCTTGATTTGTTAGGGAAAAGTCAATCTGGCTTGTGTAAAGGGAAATCATGGCTCACCAATCTACTAGAATTCTTTGAGAAGGTCAACAAGTATTTTGGCAGGGGTGATCCAGTGGATCTAGTGTAATTGGACTTTCAGAAAGCCTTGAACACAGTCCCTCACCAAAGGTTCTTAAGCAAAATAGGCAGTCATGGAATAACAAGGAAGGTTCTCTCCTGGATCAGTAACTGGTTATAAAATAGGAAACAGTCAGTTTTCAGAATGAAGAGAGACAAATAGTGTCCTCTAGGGGTCTGTACCAGGACCAGTGCTGTTCAACATATTCATCAATGGGCTGGAAAAAGGGATGAACAGTGAGGTGGCAAAATTTGCAGATGATACAAAACTACTCAAGATAGTGAAGTCCAAAGCTGACTGCGAAGAGTTACAAAGGGATCTCACAAAACTGGGTGACTGGGCAACAAAATAGCAGATGAAATTCAGTGTTGATAAATGCAAAGTAATGCACACTGGAAAATGTAATCCCAGTTATACTTACAAACGGATGGGATCTAAATTAGCTGTTACCACTCAAGGAGATCATAGAGTCACTGTGGATAGTTCTCTGAAAACATCCGCTTAGTGTGCAACTGCAGTCACAAAAAGCTCATATAATGTTAGGAACTATTCGGAAAGGGATAGATAATAAGACAGTGAAAATCATGGTATGCCCACACCTTGAATACTGTGTGCAGTTCTGATCTCCCCATCTCAAAAAAGATATATTAGAATTGGAAAAGGCACAGAGAAGGGCAATAAAAACTATTAGGAATATGGAACAGCTTCCATATGAGGAGAGATTAAAAAGACTATAACAAAAAAGAACTAGATAAGTTCCTGGTGGACAGGTCCATCAATGGTTGCTAGCCAAGCTGTTCAGTAATGCAAGCCCATGCTCTGGGTGTCCTAAGCCTCTGACTGCGAGATGCAAGGACTGGACAATAGGGGATGGATCACTTGATAATTGTCCTGTTCGGTTCATTCCCTCTGAAGCACCTGGCATTGGCCACTGTCGGAAGACAGGATACTGGGCTATATGGACCATTGGTCTGACCCGATATGGCCATTCTTATGTTTGTCTACTCCCAATCTAGAGCTCTATGCTGCACATAGAGACATCTAGTGGCTGAACAACAGAATGCAAATAACGGCATTACAATAAGGAGCTTTAATCCCTGTTCGATTTGCTATTTAACAATGGAAGGAAAAAGATTTTCTAATACCTTTCAAGGATACAGGCAGGAATAGGTCTACTAGGATTTCCACTGAAAAGCCCTCAGAAAGCCTCAGCTGGAAACTCAGCACTCCCAAGTTTCCTAACAAAAGCAAGAAACAGAATGTATTGTTCTTGTGTGGTCTGTGCACTGGAGATTGGGGGCATGGGAATAAACTCAGAGGTAATCTAAGCATGAAGGGGCATGCAAGACACCACTCAGGCTATGCGGTGCCTCCCTTTGGGTTAAGATCATGAGCCTTTGCTAGTAAGGCACATGATGCTGTAGTACAAGAATATCTGAGCCCCTGACGTCTGATATCTGTGATGGAGCACCATAAGGCTCCATCCTTTGTCCTTTTCTCTACATTTACAGTGTCCCACTGGGATATTACGTTAGCTGTTTCAACCTCGGCCCTCGCGTCTTTGGGGATGACTCTGTAATGCTACATCTTGCTCCGAGCATTCTCTGCTCACTATCGCTGTCAGCTTCTGGCTGTATCATAACGTCTTCTTGAGTGCTTCCAAACCTGAAATACGCTTTGCATACAAAATGTCCTCTGCAGCCCAGGCCTCTGACTGTAATCCCTACCATTCGCCTCAACTTGTCTTCCAGGGCCAACGATCTGGACATCGCCTTGTCCCTCGCTTTTCCCGTCCACCTTTTCATCTGTAAATCCAGCAAAGGTGTGTCAGACTGACAGCTCTGAGGGCCACAGTCGTCTTGCTACAGAATAGGGTCAGCATGAGCAGCACACAGGAAGCCGCCCACACACTGCCCTGTCAATGTGCCTTGACCCTGTAAGAGAGATTCATGATTCAATGTCCCTTTCGTTCTGCTGAGACTGCTAACAAGGAGGTGGGGCTGGTGGCTTATGTGATGTTTGTTGCTGGCTGGGGCAATAGGGACTCCTCTTTCATACAGGGATCCTCTTTCATACAGGCCTCCAGGCACACATCAGATGGGACCAGCTTTTTATCACCACCATGTGAGCCTGATTCAAACCAGCCATCTACAGTGGATGGATGGTATCCCATTACCGGGTCCCCGGTCTCCAAGCTGGGGGATATCAACTTGAGGAGGCCTTTGTTTCTTTTTCCTGTGCGTGGTGAGTTGTCCCATCTCTGTTTCTGTCCATTGTAATGGTTGCTGGCTATACCCTCTCCTGGGACCAGACCACCCAGGAAATGTGTGCAACTAATGTAGTCAATGGGAGTCACAAACAAGGGAGCTGGGTCCCTGATCTACTGTGCAACACTCCCAGGGAATGCGGCGAGGACTCTGAAGCTAGGTGGAGCCTTTGGGCTTATTTTAGTCAGGGCTAGTTTAGGATCCCAGTTCAAAGTGCTTGTAGAGGAATTCAGACCCTGCATGCCGCAGCATGGGCCCGCAATGCCGTCTGCTTTCAAGTCATTCCTTCTATGATGCTGACGCACATCTCCATTGTTCCAGTACGGCCCTGCTTTGCGATAAGAGCGGCTCCAAAGAGTGCCCCTGCCTCCGGCTGTCGGGGAAGGGGCTGCCCACACCGTGCATGAATCCTGTGAGGCTAACACAGCTATAGCGCTAGAAATGGCTTCTGTTCCAGGGAAAACTGTGGTGAGTAGGACAACAGCAAAGTTGCACAAAAGCTGGCGGGATTGTTGTTGGACAGATCCTACTTCCCGCGTACCTGCACAATCTCTCCTCTCAGACTTTGGTGCGGACAGGAAGGCCAGGGGAAGCATTACCGACTGGGTAGATGGGTGGCATACGCTGAATTAGCTGCTAGGATCTGAGCTGTGATGCCCTTTTCCTGAGAACCCCCTGCTTTCCTTAGAGGCTGAGGCCTACTTGTTCCTTCTCCGTGCAGCTTGCACACTGTCAGCCTTTATCAGGATCTTCCCTGTTCAGGTGCACATGCAATCATTATTTTAAGACCAGAGATGCGAGTGTAGTGGAGTTTATGCGATTAGCCGCTGAGATAAATGTTAATTAGTTTCCAATTTCTATAAAGAACCCCACTGACAGAAAGATTTGTTCAATCTGTTAGTGGCTGCAGACAATTCCGAAACTGGGGGAAAGGGGAGCAGGAAATTACTAGGGGAGAGGAGAAAGGGCACTGGAAAGGCATAGCGTATATGGTGGAAGACAGGCAAGGGTTAAACCCAGCATGAGCTGAACATGCTACTCACACAACAAAAATCGTCTGCGTTATTGAGATGTCAAGCAGGATAGACAGGGAGGGGATGAAGGACAAGGAGATGGGGGGGAAAATTGGAGAAGCAGAAGGGTAAAGGGGAGGCAAGAGAGAGACATGATGGGGAAAGCACCCTGCCAGTTTGTTCAGTTAGCTGAGAAATACCTTACTGCCCTCCAGAGCCATGTGCTCGGCTGAATTACCGAGCAAATGTCGACACCACCTGCGGGAAATATGGCCGGTAAGAAGAAGATTCCCAGAGATCTTGTGTCTTTTTTTTTTTTAAAGGCTTTCATGTATTTTCCAAAAAGGCACCTAAATAATTAGCCCCAAAGCATGACGTGGTGCAATTTCAATGAAGCCACCCCCAGATCTTGTACACAGTAAAAATAAATAAATATCCCCCCTGCTTGCAACCCCCTCACCCCCCAACAGCACGTGATGTGCTTAGAAGTGAATTGCAAATGACATTTCATTAGCAGCTTGAATAAAGCTGTTTTCCTTTCTCTTCCACGATGCCCAAAAGCGACTGTAATCTCTGGCACAAAAGTTATCTTCTGACAAACAAAGCCAAGCTGTATGAATGGTTATGGGTGAGGATTTGGTGCCCTGATTTTAGGACAGATGATCTTACAATTCACTTTGGAGAGTAAAATAAATGGAGCAAAATCTACAGGGAACATGAAGGGTCTTGGGCTAGGAGATAAGGATAGGCAGGGTGGGCTAGTGGTTAGGACACTGGAGTGGGATCCAGGAGACCTGGATTCTGTTTCCAGCCCAGCTGGTAGAATAGCTCAAGTACCATCTGGGCTAGGATTGATGGCCTGGTGGACAGAGATTGGACACCTAGGGTCCATTCCTGATTCAAACACAGACCGCCTGCATGGCCTTGGAAAAGTCATTTAGGCTGCTCAGTGCCTCAGTTGCCCATCTGTAAAATAGAGAGAATCTTTTCCAAGCTCTCAAGGGTGTCGTAAGAATAACAGCCTTCGATGATTGTGAGGTGCTCTGTTGCTATCGTGATGAGGGCTAGGTGACACTTAGACGATCAGCTCTGGGTGAGTCCCCGTGGAGTCAGGGGTCCAAGAAATCTGGGCTCAGACAGCTGGGAGGCTTAGAGCCATCACGGTTTGTTCCATGCAGACCAGGCCAGCTCTTTGCGCACCAAATGGATGCGCTACTCCGGGAAGCACCTGTCGCCACACGAACCTGTGAAGTGCCATGGACTTGCCAGCTCCTGCCAGGGTCTCGTCTGAAATGTGACAATCTTCATCGTGTATCTCCTGCTGAGAGGACAGGCAGAGACTGCTGGAGAGAGCGAAATGCTAAGTGGTTGTGATGGCCCTGCTCTGGTACAGTAGCTCAGTGCTCTCATTTCCTCCACAGCTCCCTCTGAGAGCTAAGCAAAACGTAGGTGTTCTTAACCCTTTAGAGACCGATGGAAATATGGCCGGGATCTGATCTCGCTCTCTGTCCACCACACACATTGTAGCACAATTGCTCTCTCGCTCTCTTTTTTTTTTTAAAGGAAAAGCCTTTCATGTGAATTTGGAGAGATGTGCTTGGCCAGCCGCCCTAGGGATGGAAGCCCTGTCTTGATCCATGGGACAGGTCCAGCACAGATAATGTTAGTGTAAGATTTCCAACACGAGAGTCAACTGCCAATGTGTTTCCCCATGACCTAAATGGAGAATGCTTCTAGGCATGCCCAGATGCCAGACTTATTCAGCCATTGGCCTTCCTGCTATGGCTGACAAAGGGGCCAGCTGTGATGGTAGTTTCCAAGACGGGGCCACTGGGCTAATAAAAAATGGCCAGAGACGCTCCCCAACTCATCTCCCATATGCCACCAACCCCCAGTAACAGCTTTCACTAACTATGTCTCTGGGCTGTAGGCGCAATAGAGGCTTGGAAATGAAAGTCTTGGACCTATCGCCAATTCTGCTGGCCATCCAGCCCTTCCACGTTTTTACAACCACAACGACTTCACTCTGACGGGAGGAAGTCACTCTCTGCGAAATGGCAAATGGCTCATTGAAATGCACCACAACGATCTGGGGCTGTCATGTCATGGTCTCCCACCTGGATTGTCATTTGGCCTGAGCTCACCTTGAGCAGGTTCCATCCACCAGCCATGCATGTGTAGAGCCCTAAACATTCCTTTAGCCTGCAGTCTGAAAACCGCTGCTGTTTTTAACCCATCTGGCCGGTGGCACCATAGAAGAACTCCTTAAGGCAGCCACAGTCTGACTTCAGCCCACAAAATGAGGAACCACAGGCTGGTGGTTGGGAATTTTCCAACAAAACATGTTTTTTCATATGAAAATTTTCATTTTGCTCAACAGTTGTGAGCCATCCTGGTTATAGCTTATTCTCTAGAACGTTGGCAGCTGGGCTATGTGCCCCTAAGAGCACAAATTTACCCCGGAGGGAAAAGGAGCAAAGCCCTTGTCCCTTCCTTTGCGCTAATGTATCGAGCTGACCAGCCACAGAAGAGGGAGCAGAGCTGGCAACTTTCTACAAGCTGATAGGGAGCTGAGGGAAGGAGAGACTCCCTCCTGGAGTTGCCATTGCAGGGAGCTGTGTGGACCTGCAATGTCTTCCACTTGGGCCTGTGCCTTACGGCATAATTTGGGCATCCGCGCTGCAAGCGCACATGTAACGTAGTTTGACCTGTTCTTGCTTTAAACTGCTCACGGTTATGGGTTGTCATGGAATGATGCACGACCACTGGCTTTCTCCCCCCACAAGCTGGGATTGTTTTTTGTGACATAACAGTCAGGAGAATTAATATCTTGGCTAAATAGAGCAAAAACTGCTGTTAGTAGTTACTCAGCTTGGCAAATAGTTCAACACTTTGAGCCTGATCCAGCAAAGAACTGGAGCATGTGCTTCAATGAAGTTGATAGGACTTAGCCGCGTGCTTTCAGCTAAGTGTGTGCTTTGCTGGATCGGGGGCTTAAAAACTGGAGTACCCAGAGAGGTTTTTATTCAATAAGGGAAGGCTGCAGTGTCCTGCAAACAGCACTTCATTTCCCCCAAGTTTTCCAGCCTAGCTCCCTGATGGCCTATGGAAAATTCAATCTCTGCTCTAGGTGCCCAGGGTTAAACACTTGCTCTGAAGCCCAAGGGACACAGTGGAAAGTGTGTTTGAAAACTGGAAGGGGGAGAACCGTGTGCGGCCCCTTGCAGCTCACGGTGAATCTTTATAACCGATCCTTTGCAAATCAGGATTTGCGGGTTATGAGCACGCCCCTGGCACCTGGTGTGCTAGGTGTTGTATACCTGCCTAGTGAGGGGCAGCCACCACACTGAAGGGCCAATCTCTGCATAGACAAGGGTGGGAGGGATGCGAGGCATAGAGAGGAGAAGTGACATGACTCCAATATCACAGCAGCTCGGGGACTGGATAGAGCCCAGCCCTCCTGATTTCCAGTCTAGTGCTATATCCATTAGACCATGCTGCCTTCCCAGTAATGTACTGCTGCTTTGGTAATGAAGCACCACTGAGCCTTGCTTATTCAGTACATGATTATGAAGGCGAGGATGTGCGTGCAAACTAACAATCCACATTTTTTCCCTATAGGATTTGGGTCTTATTTATTAATTGTAGAGCTGGGCCATAGCTAAAATTCCCTGATCCAAATATCCCTGAACTTTGGGAAGTTCAGACCGGGCTCCAGATTGAAACGTTGCAGCATGAGTCCATTTCTGATTAATGGGCAAACCGCTGGGTAAAGGAGTATAAGCCAAAATTAGGAATTCGTTTACGTACTGCGTCTACACACTGAGCACGTCATTTTCAAGGGTAATGTAAATGTTTCTCGTGATTTACACGTTACCAGTGGAGAATGACATGATGGATGCGACTAGGTCGTGGAGAGTTGCTCTTATTCCATGATCTGAGCTGTGTCTAACTGCATGGCTGTTAGTTTTATACTCCTCAGGGAGCTTTGTTTTTCCTTTGCAACAATCCACTGATCCTCCTGCTTTGCCTTCAAGCCAGTCTTTAAAGCCCAATCCTTGCACTTTCCCTCTGGTCACTGATTTCCTGCAGCTCCGTCTCCTCCATCCCTCAGGCCTCACCCATCATTTGTTTGCGTTGCTCCTCTCCGAGTCTGAATCAGTCCAGATCATATGAGGTTCACACCTATGGTGCGGTGTAAGGAATACATAGAATAATGATGAATCTGGACAGGGAATGCCAAGGAGAGCAAATGGCATTGAAAAGAAGAGAAATTAAAGCACGTTAGACTGGAAGGAGCATGTCTCAGTGGACTGGTCAAGGGGCTAGGAGAAAGTAAATCTGGTTTTTCCCTGGCTGCAGTACAGACTTGCTGTGTGAAATAGATCAGGTCACTTCACTTCTCTGTCTTTGTTTCCCCATCTGTGCATACAGTATGCTTACCCACGTCTATACTAGTGCTTTGAGACACACAGCTGAACAGTGCTGGATGGGCTAGACCCTAGCTGGAGATATCACCATGGCTCCACTGATTGGAATGGAGATGTGCTGATCAGAATTTGCACGGCCGATCAGGGCTTCCCGAGTAGAGAATGAAATGTCTGACTAGGACTTGCTTGACCTGTCCTGAATCCACAAGCGCTTTCTTTATTTGATCGTTTTCTTGCCTTCATTCTGGCGCATGCCTGCCTGGCTGGGCATTTCCGCCAGCACAGCTGTGGCAGGCAGCAAGGCGTCCACCGCTGCGCAGGGGCTTTTTGCAAGGTTTCGTCTGTGCACTAGCGATGAGTTAGGACAGGCAGGAGAAGGGACAAGCCCCGGCTGCCAGGCCCACTGTCAGAGCAAACGTTCCCTTTTCCATTAATGACTTTGATGTTATTAGGCTGGACAGAGGGATGTCTGTGTGAATCATTTTCAATGCTATTACATATTCATAATGGACTAAATATAGTCAGAGAAACAGGACTGGCGGGCATAATCCTCTGGATGGTCAGAGTGGATGACTTCTCCATTGAAATGAAATGCCAGAGCTCGCCCCACTGCTCCCCGTGGGGCAGAGAAACCCATACCCCTCTCCCCAAACATGAGCATGAAACTAAGACATAGTTGTTAGGTTTTTAGCCCGATCTCCCGGTGGCCAAATTCAAATAACATTTCATCTGGCCCAGGCGTTTTGTTCTGACTTGTAGAAATGTACAGTATACAGCTTCAGCCGGGAGTGGGCTTTGTCAACCCGCTTCTCTCCTCCAGGGCTCCGGGGCCCTTTTCAGTGCCAAAGCCCCGGAGTCGTGTTTTTCATTAAATGAGAAGGTTAATGATTTCAATTATGTAAAGGGAAGCAACTAAATGATTATAAATAAACCTTTTTTCCTCAGCTGTGGAAGGAGGGAGGTAGCAGGGGAGGGGGAAGGAAACGGAGGGGGTGGAGGTGAAATAAAAACCCACTGGATGTGCTCCTGAAGATGGCAGGACAAGGGGCTGGTTGGAGGCCTCCAGGCTGAAAATGGGGTCAAAGCAGAAACAGATGGGGTTGCTTGTTTGTCTGCAGTTGAGAAGCTGACCGAGGCACCTCTCTGCGTGATGCTCCAGCGCGAAAGGTGGATAAGCCAACACAATCACCCCAGGTCCAGCTAAAAATTCATCAAGGAGGCACAGAGCCAGCGCAGATGGTCCCTCTCTGTGAAAACAGCTCCAATGGCAAACAATGCCCCGTGTAGGCTCCCAGCCCCCCCCGCGTGCGCCTCTTAACTCTCCCACGTTGCGTGAGAAACCCCACGAGGGTTTCACAGAGCCCGCAGACCACAGGGGCTGGAGCTGTCACTCCGTCCCTCCCAGCTGGAAATGCTCTTCTCTGGTCTTGCTGCTGAGGTGGGGCTGGAGGGACTGACAAAGTGAGTTTAAAAGGACTAAATACAGGCAGCTTGGCTGCAGGCCGACCAGAAGAAAGAGGGATGCGATAACCAGTGAGCTGTGTTTGGAGGGGGAAAGCAGCAGGGTAGGAAGGGATTTTATAGGATGGTCTCGTTTCAAGTTGAGCCCTGGAATAAGCCGAGGCACGTCCCACTGGAACAAATGTCCAGCAATGGGCTCGGGTGGCCGGGTTTCAGTCTTAGCAAAACATCATTTGTGTTTTGCGTTCCCTGGGACCCAGTGCAGATGAGTCCCAGTTTTAGAGACCCCTCTGTAGAGCTATTGAAGCGTCTGGCCTCCTGACTCGCCTCCTACTGTATCATGTCCAGCTCACGCAACAATAGTCACCTCCTTCAAGAATTCTCACCTTGGTGCTGACAGGATGAACGGACTGGAATCACCTCAGTCAATATGGCAGACACTCCTGGCTCATCAACCATGCAAGTGCACCACGGAACAGCTCCAGGCCAGCGAGTATATGCAGAGATTCATTTGCTTTTCCAGCCTTCAGCATTACTCAGAACCGTAAAGTAGCTTGCAGCAAACTCACTCCAAAGCCTGCCGCCAGCATCGCCAGAGCACACCGAGCAATGTGGTAAACACGTCCTTGCTATTGCCAACATATACACAGGAGCAGGCAGTTCCCCAACACCCAGCATTAGCGTCTCCAATACAGCAAGAAGTCATATCCTGAGTGCTCTCGTGTGTAGTGTCGCTACGAGTATCCCATCCAACACAAACCCTGCAGCAGCTCCCTGGCTGCCTTGCTCCATGCCAAGCCCATCACCCTGGCGGCATATCTCCTTTCTATCTCTCCGTCCCAGCACTCCCATGTTGCTGCATCCATACTAAGCAAAGCTGGCACCTTTCCATACACGCAAAGTGCTACACTGCCTCCCAATCAACTGGGTACCCCACACGTGGCCCTCTCCGAATCAATGGGGTCTGTTCATGTAGGGAGAGAGGAAGGGCATTGCAATCCAGCCCTATATCAGTCTATCTCTAGCCAAAGCTTTCTAACCTAACGTTAGCCTCCTCATGCTATATTTAAGTCAATGAGAGCTGCAGGTGCTCAGCCCTTTGGAAAATCAGGTCACTCCAATCTGCATGCCTAGCTGTAACTTTAGGAGCCTGACTTTGGGCCAAGAGCTGGGGGAAATGTTGGCTCAAATATTTAATAGACCAGGAGAGGAGATCTTTTTCCTATTGCCCCTTACTGCAATAACATCACATTGAGAATTAGAAGGGGAGAGAAAGAAATAGAAGGGTTGTAGAATGCAGCAAAAGTGTGTGATCTAGTTTATACTGAGAGCTATGTACGGGCAAAATGTTACACTCTCCAATGTAATGTACCATGTGTTATGTGTCTTCACCCAAACTGCAAGAAGAAAAAGATTTTCCTCCTGGTTGGGTGTGAATGAAGGTCCTTATTCACACCTCTTTGTGTGTGGAATTGTAGCGTAATAAGGGGCTTCTCCCCACACAAACACATGTACAAGAAAAATAAAGGCCCTGTACCTGATAGTGGCCATGGTTCAGCAAAGCATTTGGGCCCATGCTTAACTCTGAGCATGCAAATAGCTCCTGCAAGTTACAGGAAGAATGGGCTGAGGTGTTTTGCTGAATAGGGGCCATTGTCAACGAAATAACCCAGATGTCTCGTTCTTGCGGAGGTGTGTGGGTATGTACGTGTGTGTTCCCACAGATGTGTTCCTGAGGGTGAGTTATACCCAGGGTGGTTCTTGCACTACCCAGTGCTGAGAGTCACCTAATTGCCTCCTGCTTGAAGGAGTCTTTCTGGTGGTAGCTGAGCGTCAGCTCCCTGACACCACCAGCCCTGCAGCCACTCCAGCTCTCCACTCTGGGCAATGCCGGCCCTAATTTCATGGCACAGGTTAACAGTAGGTGCATCCCAACCCGAATCCCTGTGAATTGCTCCCCTGTGATATCCATCCCCCGACACTGACTACTCACAGAAGTTCCAGGCTCTCTGCACCCAACAGTGCAATGTGGCCAGATAAATCTGAGGAACTTACACCACCACTCCTGCAAGCCACACAGCACTTGAGAGCACTTGAGATAAAACAAAAGAAGATTGAATTAGAAATGAGAGAAAGTGAAGGAAACAACTGGTTACAACACAAAACAGAATCATAAACCGCAAACCTGGCTCTGCACTTATCAATAGGTGCCTTTCCTCTCTAATAAAGTCGGCTTCTGCCTCCAAAGTTCAGTCTGTGCAGAACTGGCTGGTTTCACAAGAACCAGGATCCGAAGATTCATGAAACCTACCCTGCTTCTTAAGGGGTTTCCTCAGTGCATGGCTGAATGGAGCCACCTTCCCTTTGCCTTCACTCTGTTCTACTGAAACGACCTTCTGTCTTTATTCACAGCCAGGGCCATCTCCTGCCTGCAGGAAGGGTCCTGCCCACCTCCGAGTGGCTTTGATCATTTGCCATTGCCCTTGATGGTTTTCCATTGGCTGTGGTGAAGGTAGGCAACAGACCCCCGCATCACCTTGCCAGCTGGTTAGGGCAGCTTGAGTGGGTCATCACCGAGACACACCACCTGCTAGTGGCCAATTCCTACTCCAAGTCCATAAAGTTCAATATAAACACATTATTCCTTAACTATGACCCGTACATACATATAGCAATGACCGTGAGTCTTGACAGGTTATGAGCTTCCTGTAGCTACCACACATTACTCTTGATGGAGAAATGTCCTGTAAGGACATGACTTTGGTGTAGTGAGTTTGGCAAGTCTTAGGTGAGTGCAGTTTGTAAAGATCAGGGGGACCCTTTGCCAAGGGGTCTCTGTGTCACCATATCCTTAAAGCCAAGCCTGTGTGCAACTACTTTGCTCAGTCAGGATGATATTAAACACGTGCCTAAGTGCTCTCCTGCATCAGAGCCTATATGCAGAAATTTTAAAACAATAAGAGGAGCTGAGATCAGTAACAAGCAGGGATTTGAAAAGAACCAACCACCCCAGGTGACTGGAGGTGCCCCTACCTTGGCAACTAAATTGGGAATCTTCAGATCCTAAGCAGCTAGATCTGCTATCTGTGCTGCAAGACAAATTCTGACTCTGGTTGCTACTACTGTCTGTACTGCTGACTGCCTCTTCCAAACCTCTAGTCACTAATGGGGGAGACTGATACAACAGGGTTTGGTGCCCACTGAGCCATGCCATCTGTGGTTACTAGAGATGTGCGCATTACCGATTTTTTGGTTCACTGGTAATTACAAAAATTTAGGGGAGGAAGGAACCAGTGTGTGTTGGACCAAAAATAAAAGACATTTTCTGAAAGTTTTGGAGAACTAAAAAAAGGGGGGGGGGAGGGAATTCATTGTGTGTCAAATGATGTGCTGATGTTGAGCCTTTTTTACAAATCTTTTTAATTTAAAAAAATAAAATTCAAGGGAGTTTCAAAACAAAACGTTGTTTTAAATAAAAATAGAAACATCTAATTTGGAAAACTTTAAAAACAAACAAAATTTTTTCTAGAGGTTTTTCTCCCTCCCCAACCTAAACACGTCAGCAATATTGACACAAATTCACAAACTGTTTCTGTGTTGTTGAATCTGCATTTTTCACTGAAAAACAAAAAAGTGTGTCAAAAAAATTTCCCCGAGCTCTATTGTTTATATCAAAGGACTGCCATGTGACTCCATCACTGAAGGAAGTCAGACCATCTAATCTGTGACTTATAACTAGATGCTTTTTTCTTTATTGGCTATGGAATTTTTACTCAGAGAATAAAATAGTAATACAGAGGCATGTTTTTAGCCTGGAAATTTGGCTTAGAGCTATTGCTATCAAGAATTATGCACATGCTATTTCATTCTGGCCCGCAAAGGTTTTTCCCTTTGCAAGAAACTGTACTGCCTGTTTTCTCCTTTTAAAAAAGAATCTAATTTGTTCACTTTTTAAAAGTGGATTAAGATGATACAAAGCCCATCATTGAATATGTGCACATTTTACTACATTACAGCGTGACACAAAATAGTGAAACTTGAACTGGTTGAAATTTTTCAACTTTTGAAGTGTCATGAAATTTTTATTGAAAAAAATGCAGAAGCTTCAAAAATATTTTAAATTTTTTTAAACCAGGTCTATTAATGTTTTTCCTCCTTTACTAAGCTACTAAGAACCACAATCAGCACTGCCAATTCTGGCAGTTGTATCCCAGGTTGCATGATATTGGTATCACTTTTTCAGCCCCAGCTCTTGGAGTCAGGTGATTAGGTGAGAATCTCAGCTTTCATTTAATAAAGCAAATTTTTAACCCTGCTGGTTGCAGAGAAGCATTTGAAAATGTGAATCTTGTGAACCTATTGGATATTTTAATTTTTTTTAATTATGCAAATAATATGTCATAAAATCATGAGATTTTTAAAGAATCTCTCATGATTTTTGAATGCTTGGGCTTGGTAATATTGCATAGTCCATGTCTACCTTTCCCTTGCATCAGCCAAGGTCATCAGAGTCACTTAAAGCTATAAAAAGAAGGCAGCTCCCTTCGCTGCTTTAGGGGCTAGCAACATCTGTCTCACGTTATTTCACAAAGTTGTTGGAAAGCAGATGGTGATCAGTTGTTCTCCATGTCCACCAAGGGTAGTACAAGAAATAATGGGCTTAGTTAGCAGCAAGAGAGAAGGATCTTAGAGTTAAAAAGAGCTTCCTAATATCTAAGGGCAGTTAAGTACTGGAACAGGGTAGCCAGGGTGGTTGTGGATCCTTGGAGATTTTTAAGACAATCATGTCAGAGATGGTCTTGGCTGACTTGATCCTGGAGGGAGGTTGGGTGGATTTCAAGATCCCTTCCAACCTTACCTTTTTAGGAGTCTCAATGCAGACTCTTTCAGCCCAGATGTGGACATGTAAAATGCTTTGTTTGCCTTTAAGATACGTGTAGGCACTCATCTTCATATTTCATATTGATGCCTTCCATATGTGTTGCCTCAGAGGGAGTCTCATCATCAACTAGCATAACTATATGTTCAGTATTAGCATCCATCCATCAGTCAAAGCTAGTAAGTTCTCCTGCTATTCTTGCTCGGCTGGGCAGAATGTTCACCCATGCTCCCACCTATATTCTTCTGCAGTGAACCATGCGAAGGCCCAAGCCAGACTGGAAGGCAACATCTCCATTTTAAAAACTGCCTCAGACATTTGTTTGAAGAGGCTGGCATTGCCGTGGGCTGAAATGTACGTAGAACTGTATCAAGAAGGGACAGGCTATTTTTGAGGAAACCAGACTCCAAACTCTCCCATTCAAAAGAGCTCGCTCGCTATGACGACGCTGGGGAAGCTGGCACCCTTTTTGTCTATCCCATCAGGCTTATGCTTTCAGCAAAGAGCAATGATGAGGATGGTGGCATCTATGCGTGATGGGCCATGGTTACAGAAGCGAGGAAATGAGAGGTGACGAGCCAGTTTCACCAAGAGCCCCCCTTTCTTGACTAATCACCTGTCTGTTGAAAGCGTAAAGTTATCAAAGAGTGGCAAAGAAGAGTTCTTCTTCAGGAAATGTAGTGATGACAGCTGATGTGGATGGCTGGAGTGGAAGAGGGCACTATGCAGCAAGCCTGATACTGTTCACTTCCAGAGGTGAATTTCAGAATACACTGGGCTTTCTTTCTTCAGCTTGTCCCTGATATAAATGTGGGACAGCTGCATCAACAATGCTAAAATCCAGCTCACTGCCTCTTATTGCATGGGGGTCTTCATTAAGTGGCTTTTCTGATGACACCCAGTCAGACATAATCAGACGGTCAATGTCAGGAACTCTCAAACTCCATGATCACTGGAGCTAAGCGCTGGGTACCTGTATTCATACATGAATTCTTTGCTAGAACAATCTATAGTACGTATGTCCTGTCCTAATAGCCCAGAATACTGCTAATTCCATTTTCATCAACATTTTTCATTAAAAGGTTTCTGGTTTCCAATGCCCCAGCCCTCCCCAAATTTAGTCAAAATTGGCTTAACAAAGAAGCCGATCTTTGTTGAAAAGATGCTTCACAAATGGCAACCATTTTGACATGATATTAATTCACCCATTATGGTGTGAACAAACACACATGGGACTTGACCATCATTATGCTGCATCTTGTGCACTCATTTAAACCAGGGCAAAGTGGGAATGAAATACTCACAGTTCAGAATGGTGGCATTTTGCACTCATGTTGGGCTGATGCAAGTGACTACACAAGGGCCAGGGCAATGGAGAATCAGGCCCAGGGTTCCAGCTCTGCACAGTTTGGTTTAGGCACACGCAAACACCGAGTCTGAGGCTACGTGAGGACAGGTGGTTAACACACCATGCAGTATGAACATCTCCCATTTGTACTTTCTCTTCGCGGAATATTTTTAGTAGGGCAGTTTCTTCACAATTATTACAAGGTTGTCATTAGCTGATAGAGCCCTATAGCTTTGTCTTGATGTGTGTTTTGAGTTAATGTAAAATGCAAATTATTGCTAATATGCCTCAGGGTATTAACGAACGCCGTATGTAGCCAAACAGACCTATGGGCTCTATTATAGCAACTCCACGAACATTACATAAAAGTCAGAAGCAAAAGAGCTTCTCCACCTCCAAGGTCTCCAGCCAAGTCAAGACACTGTCTCCAAGCAAACAACAAACCATATTTGACACCAATAATTCAGAAGGTCAAGAAGATGCTCTCAAGTAATTGGGCTATTTAAAGAAGTGTGTTACCCAGTTCACTGTAGTGGTTAGTAGGAAGTTCCTATGGTAACTTTTTTACTTAAAGACAACCTAAATGCACCTATTCACCTGATAGACAGCAACTATTCCTTCCCAGTCAGTGTCTGGCTTGTCCCTGGACTTTTTTTTAAAATCACTCTCTTCTCCCCTGACTTTAATTCTGGTGAAAAGTTGCTCGAGTGACATTTCACAAGACTGAAGGCCTTTATCTAGTGCCTGATCCAAAGCCCTCAGAAGTCAATGGGAAGATTCCCATTGGCTCCAGTAAGCTTTTGATCAGACCCCCCCCCAACGCAGGTAGAGTGTGGGTGACAGCATCCCTGACACAAAGTTCCTTAGCCCTGTCCTAGAGCGATCACCTCTGAGAGCGAGAGAGAAATTAGGTCTTCATGGCGCATTCAACCCTCGATCTCCCTGTTGAGTTAATGCCATTGATGACGATTATTATGATATGAACAGCTAACCACAATCAACTGGACCTAGAACCCAAACTCATTTCTGATATATTGCTAAACTGTCTTTAGATTATAATGTTCAGTCATAGTGAAGCCTGCCTTGTCAGAGATGAACAAATAAGATTTTAAAGGCTTAGTAATCCTTCATGGAACTTTTGTCCCATTAAGTTCTTTGCAGTGGGTTTTCCCTGATGTTTTTTAAATGATGTTTAAAATTCCTTTGGAGGGGGAAATATTTCTGCCCCTTCTTGTACATAACTCTTGAAATGAGATCACTTGGCTTGATTTGATTCACACTTTTCCAAGACTATCCACTGATTCCCAAATGAAACTGATCCATTGTAAGATCCCTGCTTCTTTTCATTCAAAACCACTTGTAAAAGAAACATCAATTGTATGAAGCATTTCAGACAGAATGACCATGCAGCAATATGTCAGGAGGACCACTCCATGTGCTTCTATTATACTAGTCTCCCATTTGTGCCTTCAAGCTGGAAGCTCTCTGGCATTCTCCATCTATTGTACAGCACTATGCATGCATAAATAGTATTTATGGATTAAACTGGCAAAATGTCATTTCTATCAATTAAATCTTTATTGGGGGGGGGGGAATGGGGGAACAAGTCCCTTAAACCACTAACTTCATGTCAAGTTATTTATACTTCCTTCCTGGAACACATGGCTAACGTAGTTGGTTTTTCTTTTCCCCCCTTCTGGTTTGGTACACATTTGTCCCCAGTACTGGAAAACACACATGATGAATTTCAAGAGAGTGAATTTTTTACTCTACTTATAAACCCTCAAAATGACTGTGTACAATGGGAAAACGCTGACACAGCCCTCGCTGTCTTAGTTATCATGGTGTGGAAACACAGCTATAAGACACATACCAAGAGAGAATAAATAAAAGAGAGAGGTGCAAATGAATAACCTTCCGTGTCTGGATGGATGCCTTTAATGGCAGGATAATCATGTATATTGATGCTGATTTAAGGTTGGGGATGTAGAATTCCCAAGTAACCAAACCAGCTTGTGTGCAACTCTAGCTACCTCTAGTGGACAGAACTGGCATTGTACTGTTGCATTGTGTATATATTATGTGTCAGGCTGTCCCAGCCCTGGAGTATTAAGGCAGACTCCAAAATCTTGTTCTGTTCTAAACTGGGCAGTGATAGTTGAAGATATTTTGTGTCCAGCTAGGTGGTCAGAAAGATCTGACTGTTAGTGGAACGTGGTGGCTGTTCTTTTTAATTTTAAAAAGTGAGATCCAGATTTTGGTAAACCTCAACCTGTTCCCGACTAAGGCATTCCAGCGAAATTTAGGCCCTGATCATTTCGGTGTGACAAGCATATGCTGAAGGGCTGATCCAAAGACCACTGAAGTCAATGGAAAGAATTCTTTTGAATCCAATGCATCGGGCCTAACTCAGAGCCATAAGCACACATTTCATTTTAAGATGAGCTCAACTCCATCCCTATGAGACAAAGCACATACATCCACGCTTAAAGAAAAGCAGATGCTTAAATGCCACACTGAATCCAGGCTTAAATTATGAAGCTCCAATGCCAGGCCTTTCTGTCATGAAGTCACACCGCCAGTCCAAGCAAGAAATAGCAATACCCCAGAGAATTTCACTGGGTCGCTGAGCTACAACAGCAGCATTGCCAAACCCAAGTACTCAAAAATCATGACTCAGGCCCCAGAAATCAAGAGTGGCTCAAAAAAGATCATGAGATTAAAAATATTTTTTTCTAAAAAAAGCCTTCTTTTTTTTTTTGAGCCTTTGCGATTCATGTTTAAGGTACAACATTTTAACAGTGAGCGTCATCTACCTGTGTCATACGGCTGGTGCACAGCAGCAACTGCAATTTCACCCGAAGTGGATTGAGCCGGATGGCTACACCAGGAGTGTCTGAATTTGTTGCAGTGCTGCCTCCTTTACGTTTATAAATCGGGGAATAGGTGGTGCTGAGTCTGCCGGTCTGCCGTGGGGAGCCACACTTGCACTCCATGGAGCCCTTGATGTTCCATTTGTGCATTCAATGTCTGCATCTTCCATGACTGGTTCGGATTCAGTTCAGAGTGGACCAAGATATCCATGGGAGGTCGAACCCAGGAATCTTCTGTGTGGGATCTGGCACTGGGTGCTTATTTTTAAAGTCTTGTTTAGCCCAATCTGTTTTCCAAGCCTCCTTCTGATCATAGCTGGATTGCATGAGGCTAAGCCAATATTCCCAGAAAGACCTGTGGGATTAAGCGTTGAGGGTTGGGGAACTTGTTGTGAAGGTCTTGGAGGACAGGAAGACATCCGTTTTCCTGGATTTACTGAGCTTCGTGAAGTGTCGCAGCAGTTCGGCATATCAGCGGGGGAGTGAAGTTACACAGAACAGGTAGCCGTGTTCCAGTGATGCACTGCATCACTGTGTTCAGCTGGGTGTCAACAAGTCACATGTGGCTGCATCTGTTCCATATTGGTGCACGATATTCAGCTACCGAATATACCAGTGTCAGTGCAGATGTTCACAACACTAATGCTGATGCACTACAGGCTGTACCTGCTAGTTTCTGAATTATGTTTGCTCTAGTTTTTGTCTTTGGAAGGTGAGGGTGCAGTCGAGCTTTACTCCAAGGTATGAATGTTGCACATTCAGTGTGTTTTTGACATTCCTATTATCAAGATGAAATACATTTACTATTGTTTTTCCAGGGGTTGGTTGAGGCTCCATTTCTGGAAGTATTGTTCCATAATTGAGAGGTCCCCGGTTAATGCTTTCTCACGGTGTCATGGAAGTTTGGTGCTTGCATTGTCATGGCAAGATCATCTGCATATCAAAATTTTTATGATTTAATTGGAGGCATGTCACTTATGTAAATATTTAAAGGGGTTGGCATGCATACAGAACCTTGTGGTAGCTCATTGTTTGTGGTATGGAGTGAGCTGCTCTTATTACCCATGTACAGCTGTAGATCTCTATTACTCAGCATAGTGAGAGTGATTCACCACTTGGAAAAACTGCCAGAGGAAGTGGTGTGTTCTCCATCTCTTGCTGTTTTCAGCTCCAGACTTTGTGGAAGAAATGCTTTAGTCAAACTGAAGTGATTGAGCTCAGTACAGTGACAGTTAGGTGAAAATCTTGGGCCTGTGTCATACAGGAGGTCAGACTATGATTATCTAATAGTCCTGTCTGGCCTTAATCTGTGAGTCCATACACACAGTTTCAAGCTTCTCTCTGCAAACATGAGAGCTAAAAATGATTTTTTTTTAAATGAAAGCTGAGATTCTCAGTCACATGAATCCAGAAGCTGTGGCTTTAACAAAAGCACCAAGAGTTGGCAACACTCCAGTAGACGGGTTGAAAGCTCTATTATAATGCACTTGCTCTCCTGCTCAGAGTATAGCATGGATATCAAGACAATGGGGTGCCGTATAGGAGCCTGAATAGATTAGTATAATCAAGGATAGTGTTTTATAGAGAGACAGAAGCACTTTTGAATACTGCTGCAAAGCATTGGCCATCTGGAAGCACTGCATGTTACCACTATTTTCAGCAAAGCTGGTTGGAAAAAAAAGGGAAACATTTCCAAAAGTGTTTAAATCTCCCCCCATCATCACTTTCTATTTTGTCATTTAACAATTTCAGCCTACTCTATACAGCGTGTAGAAAAACAGGCAAATGAATATTGCAGAAATTACATCTGACATTTTCCCCAATTTTTTCAAATTTTAAAATGGTCACAACATTTTAAAAAAAAATTAAAAAATTTAACTACCTCTAAATTTTAGCATAAATGGGGCTGATAGGAAGGATTAGACTTACTGAGAGTCATCATCAAAAACATCTATCACTCCTCTCATGAGTTTCTTACTTTGGTAGAAATTCTGCTATGACTGGATTCCCTTTTTATTTATTTTTAGTTAAAGAGATAGACTGATATTAGTTTTAATGGTCCATGACTGTAATACAAATAATAAATCATAGATAATAATAAGATCCTCTCTGCAAATTCAATTCCATTGCCTAAACCTCAAACTCTGTTTCAATAAAAGGCCAATGTACCTCCTCCTGCTGCTCGTGTGATGGCCACCATCTTGGCCCACACCAGAGAACGACACAAGACCTCCTCCTCTTTGGATCAGGCATGTGTGTGAGACACACACACACACACACACACACACACACACACGGGCTGCACTCTCAGTTCAGATTCACCCAGCTGCTGCATCCTCATTTCACCAGGCAGTGAAGAGAAGAGCACTGAGCCCAGACTATACCCCTTCTGCTGCCCCACATTACTTTAACCCTTGCAAATCAGCAACTAAGAACAACCCAATAATTGTGGTCTCGTGGAGGTGTTTCCGGTATATACCCTAGTCTAGAAGCCAAACCCTGCCCTTTCACCCCATGCAATCTCATTGGCATCAGAGTGGGTTGCACCTTGTTAAAAGATGACTAAATTTGACACTGCTACCAGTTGCTCCTTTAAGCTCACAGTGTAAACATAGTACAGAGGTACTGTGGCTTTGAAGGCCTTCTGTTCAAATGCTGCTGATGGGCCTTGTGGAATGTACACAAGGTTCCACGTGCTGGAATTTCTGCGGGATTTCTATTTTTGTTTTCAAAGCAAGCCTAGGGAATTCCACCCAAACCATGTTAAAAAGAACATGATAAGGATGCAAAGCCAGGTGCCCAGACGTTAAGAAATGTCAGAATTAGGTTGCTTTTGCAGCCTTAATCCTGCTGTCTTGTGCCTATGCATTATGAGACAGACTGTAATTATCACAGTTTTCCCCCTCCCCCACCACTGGAGTCCTGCTTCATCCAGTGCACAGGATGAAACATGAATGTTTTCCCACAACCATAGTCTTCTAACTCTAGATTTCTTTTTCCCCAGAGGAATTCCTATTGGATTTTGTGTGTTTCACCTTGTTTTTAAGAACACAGGCAGGGCAAAACTATCAAAAGATCTGCTCTCTAAAGGAATCTGAATTCCTACTCTACAACCTGAAATGATAAGGCTAGACAGTAGACACTGCCAGAGCACCCTGCACATTGTTGTTATTATTAATAAACTGCACTACTACAGGACCTCAGAGCCATGCTCACGTCCGCAGGACATCTACCTCCCTCTTCCATGTCTCCTCGGCACCCTATGGGCTGTAGAATGAGTAAGGTGACTCAGAATTCTTCTACCACCTGTGCACCTTGCATACTCACAGTTCTTCTTCGAGTGATTGCTCATATCCGTTCCAGCATGCCACCACGCACAGGTTCCCGGAACTTTTTTCCCCTTAGCAGACCCCGTAAGGTTGGCTCAGGCGCCCCCTGGAGTACTGCGCTCATACCGTGGTACATAAGGCACCGCCGACCCTACGGCCCCTCAGTTCCTTCTTTCCGTCCGTGACGGTTACTGGAACGACTCTTGCTACTGCAAGTATCTTCCCCTTGTTATTTTAGCCGTTTCTAGTTAGCAGTTGCTTAAGTGTTGGTGTAGGTAGTTCAATTAGATAGGAGGCTTAAGGATTCAGTACTGACCTGGCCATGGCCGCGTCTCCCGGCTTCAAACCTTGCACCGGCTGCGGCAAGGCTTGCCCTGTGAGTGACCCTCATGATCGCTGCCTCAAGTGCCTGAGAGAGCAGCACCGCAGGGAAAAATGTAAAATTTGTCAGGCTTTTAAGCCTGGAACTCAAAAGGAGCGGGAACTCAGACTAGATGCCATCCTCATGTAGGAAGCGCTCCGTCCCGCTTCTGAGCTCCATGTCTCACCGAGCGTTTCCTGTGCGGAGAGCCCCATCGGCACCGGAGCCATCAAGTCGTCCAAAGTCTCCGGTGCCAAAGGAGAAGAGAAGACAGCACGCGGTGTGCGCTCGCTCCCCTGTTCCATCGACGCCGGCGGGGTCGAGTGCGGGGATGCACCAGCCACGGCCCATCGAGCTTGCTCTGGCACCTTCATCTCCGTGCGGGGAGCCTCTCCTGACTCCTGGGACTGGGGAAGTGCCTCTACAGGTGCCGTTGACACCAGAGGCTTCCTGGGCGGCAAGAGCTCTGATGGCCCTGCCCACACCTCCGCCCCCCCTCGGCCGAGGGAGAAGGGGCCGGTGTCTAGAGGTAAACCTGTGCTGGGTGCCCCAGGAGGCTGGTCAAGACCCCCGCTCAGGAAAGAGTCTCCCACCAGACGGTCACCGCGGATAGAGCGTGGAAGCTCCCCGTCTACCTCATCAAGCTCTTCCACTCCGTACCGAGGTCGGTCCCCAGCAGCAGAGTCCTCCAGCGCCCGCCGATGCCATTCGAGGTTTGCCTGGCGTTGATCAACGAGCTCAGGTTCGCGGTCCCTGGCACCGAGCCACTCGTCGTGGCACCGGCACCGTTCACCGACATGGACCCGGCACCGGTAGTCTCCCTGGCACTGCACCACAAATTCAGATCACTGGAG
Source organism: Mesoclemmys tuberculata (assembly GCA_007922155.1). Classification (NCBI taxonomy): domain Eukaryota; kingdom Metazoa; phylum Chordata; order Testudines; family Chelidae; genus Mesoclemmys; species Mesoclemmys tuberculata. The sequence continues at coordinate 6,589,416 of ML675646.1, forward strand.
TCAAGCTCGGCACTGTGTGGATCCCGTTGGCACCGATCACGCTCTCCAAAGGGCAAACAGCACCGGAAGTTGTCAGTGCCGAGACGCAGGCTGACAACCAGTTCTTCAGAGCACACCTCTTTGTGGCACTTCTCCTGTCGGCACCGGCTCTCTGCATCATCCTCAGAGTCATCGAGGGGCCGTTCCCCTGTGCGGAGCACCAGGAGGCGGAGGCAGAGCAGAGGTCACTGCTCTAAGGACTCGAGTCCCCAGAAAGAGAAGGACACTCACCAGCCAGTTCCGATGCTGGCACTGGGGCGGCCCCAATGCCCTTATTGGGGCCCATGGGGAGCACAGATGGGCCCAGGCACGGTGTCCGTCCCATCATCAGGTGCCCGCTCGGTGCCTCCTGTGCCTGAGAAGGAGCACGAGGGCCACTTCTCAGAGGAGGAATCGGAGCCAGGAGAGGGACCCTCCACAGGGCCTTGCAAATGGGGCAGGCATCCACAGTCCTCCTCTCTTCCCCGGATGAAGCAGCTTTCCAGGATCAGAGGGTGCCCTTGAAATATTTCAAGGCCCATCAAGAGCTGCTGAAGAGGGTGGCCTCCAACCTCAACCTAGAGGTTAAAGAGTTGTTTGAGGAGGAGGACCCCTTGTTTGGGGATTATAAGGTACAAGGTCCCTCTCGAGTGGCCTTGCCAGTACATGACAGACTACTGAAACTGGCAAAGGCCTTATGGCAGACCCCTGCCTTGGTAGCCCGAACATCCAAGGGTGCCAAGAAAAAATACTATGTTCCCGCTGAAGGGTTCAAGTTTATGTTCACTCACCCAGCCCCAGGAACTCTGGTGGTGGAGGCGGCCAACCAATGGGACAGGCAGGGATTTCAGAGCAGCACACCCAAGAACAAGGACAATAAAAAACTTGACTTGTTCGGGCGGAAGGTTTACTCCACTGGGACCCTTCAGCTACTCATAGCCAATCACCAGGCCCGGCTGGGGATATATAACTTGAACCTCTGGAATTTGCTTAGGAGGTTCGCAGATGCCTTGCCCCAGGAACAGGCGGCAGACTTTGCCATGGTGCTGGACGAAGGGCGCATTGTGTTGGGTCGGCCCTTCGTTCAGCCAGCAATGCAGCGGACAGTGCCAGCAGGGCTATGGCGTCTGCGGTGGCTATGAGGCGGTGCTTGTGGCTGTGGTCCTTGGGGCTATCCCAGGAGGTGCAGCAGTCCATACATGAGCTCCCATTTGATGGGTCGGTCCTCTTCTCAGAGGAAACAGATGAGAAGCTGCGTGCCCTCAAGGACTCACGAACCACCCTGAGCTCTTTGGGCCTATATACGCCTCAGGCCTCTTGACGCCTCAGCAGCCATGCCAACAACCTAGGCCACCGCCTAGACCCTATCAACCCAACAGGGGTAGAGATAGGAGTAGGGAGCACAGCAGGAGCAACAGGCCTAGCTCCTCCTCTAGACCCCAGCAAGGGCCCCCTAAAAAAAAAAAAGGGCCAGTTCTGATGGTGCGCCCGAGGGTGGCATCCCCCCCCGCTCCTCTGGATCCGTCCCATCCCTTCCTGGGCAGGCTGCACCCTTTCTTCACAGAATGGGCAGGTGTTACCTTGGACCGCTGGGTCCTTGATATAGTGCGCTGAGGTTACATCATACAGTTCGCGGCCTGTCCGCCAAACAACCCACCCCCCATCCCTCTTCAGGGACCCCTCTTATGAACAGCTCCTCTTTCAGGAGGTAAATGACCTCCTCGACCTGGGGCGGTGGAATCGGTCCCCCTGCACAAAATAGGGAGAGGATTTTATTCCCAGTATTTCCTCATCGCCAAAGCAAAGGGGGGGCCTGAGGCCCAAACTGGACCTATGTCAACTAAACAAGTTCGTAAAGCAACTAAGGTTCCACGTGGTCTCCCTAGCCTCCATTATCGCAGCTCTGGATCCAGGTGATTGGTTTGCTGCCCTCAATTTGAAGGACACATACTTCCATGTGTCAATCCTTCCCAGCCACGGGCATTTTCTCTGTTTTGTGGTAGCTGGTTCCCACTACCAATTTATGGCCCTGCCCTTTGGCCTCTCTTTTGCCCCCAGGGTGTTCATCAAGTGCATGGCAGTGGTGGCAGCCCATCTCAGATGGCGAGGCGTCCAGATCTTCCCTTACCTGGATGACTGGTCACTAAGGGGCAAGTCCAGGGCCCACATGCAGGACAGTGTGTCCTTTACCTGCTCTACATGTAACAGGCTGGGTCTGCTCATAAACGAGCAGAAGGCCACGTTGTCCCCGGTGCAGTGAATAGAATTCATAGGGGCCACCCTGGACACTGTATGGGCCAGAGCCTTCCTCCCGCAAGCTCAGTTCAAGGCTATGGCTACGATTATCACCCAGCTGCATAGATGCCCCACGACAACAGCCAGGCACTGCCTACAACTGTTGAGACACATGGCAGCCTGCATGTATGTGGTGAGGCTAGCACGCCTCAAGCTCAGGCCACTCCAGGCATGGCTGGCCTCAGGGTATGTGCCCATCAGGCACCCCCTGAATAGGGTGGTCACAGTTCCCCCTGCGGTGTTGGGTTCCCTGGATTAGTGGAGGAACCCCAGGGTGGCGTTGAAGGGAGTTCCCTTCAGGGATCTGGCCCTGTCAGTCACCCTGATCACCAATGCCTCGGATGTGGGGTGGGGAGCCCACATCAGCGTCAACTTGAGTACTCAGGGCCTCTGGTTGGAGGAGGAGACCCTCCATATCAATGTGAGGGAACTCAGGGCAGTCAGACTGGCGTGCAGTGTGTTCCTCAGGTTCCTAATGGGCAGAGTGGTACAGGTGCTGACGGACAATACCCCAGCCATGTTCTATATCAACAGACAACGGGGGGGGGGGGCATGGTCTTTGGGCCTGTGCCGGGAGGCCGTTTGACTTTGGGATTTTGCAGTGAGGCACGACTTTCATTTATCTACCTCTCACCTCCTAGGGGTCAGGAACTGCGAGGCGGGCCACCTCAGCAGGTCGTTCTCACCCCGCCATGACTGGTTGCTGCATCCGGAGGTAGCGGCTTTCATCTTCCACTAGTGAGGTGTTCCCCGACTGGACCTGTTTGCGTCGTTCTGGAACAAGAAGTGCCCGAGGTTTTGCTCACTCCAGGGTCTTGAGCCGGACTCCATTTCCGACACGTTCCTCATCAAATGGACAGAGACCCTCATGTATGCATTCCCCCCCATTCTGCTCCTGCCCAAAGTCCTCTTGAAAATCAAGAGGGCCAGAGCAGATTTATTCTGATTGTCCCGGCCTGGCATGCTCCTGGTCCTCTTGATTGCCAACCCAGTAGAGCTCCCGAGACGGCACAACATGCTCTCCCAGGACCATGGTCGCCTGCTATACCTGGACCTGGACTCCCTGTACCTGATGGCCTGTAGACTCTGTGGCTGACAGAGGGAGAGAAAGCCTGCTTGGCGCAGGTCCAACAAATTCTGCTGGACAGCAGAAAACCTTCAACACAGATCGGGTACTGGGCCAAGTGGAAAAGGTTTTCCTGCTGGGTGGAGTCTTGGGGTCTCCTTAGATTAGAGCTTTGACCTTGGAGCTCCTCTACACAGTATTCTTTAGAGATAAGGTGCAGCTGAGACCACACCCAGCTTTCCTGCCCAAGGTGGTCCCCCAGTTCCATTATAATCAGGATATCTTTCTTCCTATGTTTTTTCCAAAACCACACGGTTCAGAGGAGGAGCAGAGGTGGGATTCCCTGGATGCGAGGTGAGCCTTGGCCTACTACATCGACAGGATGAGACCTTTCCGGAAGACGACTTAGCTCTTTGTCACCGTGGTGGACTGGATGAAAGGATCCCATCTCCACCCAGCGCATCTCCAACTGGATCACCTCCTGCATCAAGTGCTGCTATGAGCTGGTGGGCGTACCACTCCCCGGAGTCATCACAGGGCACTCAACCAGAGCCCAGGCCTTGTCGACGGCCTTCATCGAGAAAGTGCCCCTGCAGGACATCTGTAAAGCTGCCACGTGGGTGTCGGTGAACACCTTCACATCCCACTACGCCATGGTTCAGCAGGCGAGAGACGATGCGGGATTCGGCAGAGCCATGCTGCGGGCAGCTCACCGGTAACTTCTACCCATCTCCAAGGTATTGCTTTTTAATCACCTATACTGGAATGGATATGAGCAATCACTCGAAGGAGAGAACATGGTTACTTACCAGTAACTGTTGTTCTTCGAGATGTGTTGCTCATGTCCATTCCACACCCACCCTCCGTCCCCGCTGTCGGAGTGGCAGAAAGAAGGGACTGAGGGGCCGTAGGGTCGGCAGTGCCTTATGTACTGCAGCATGAGCACGGTACTCTAGGGGGTGCCTAAGCCGACTCTATGGGGTCTGCTAAGGGGAAAAAAGTTCCGGGAACCCGTGCACGATGACATGCCCTCACCTATAGTGGGATGGATATGAGCAATACATCTCGAAGAACAACAGTTACTGGTAAGTAACCATGTTTTTAATCCCTTCACCTCTCCTAAACACAGAAAAGGAAGCCACTCATTCATGAATAGTTCATCATTTCTTAGCTATGTCCTTTACACGCTGAGTGGGAAACTCAGCGCAAATAGTACTGGGACGCTGTCTGGATTAGGAATGACCATTTATAATATTACTAATACCAATATTACAGAATTGCAATAAATGGCGTATAGGATATGCTATGCAAGGTACTGATGGAAAAGTCATACTTCGCTAAGATTGATAAGCATGTTTATATGTATGTCTCAGTTTTGTATTATAAGTGCTAAATATGTATGGTATATTTGTATTTCAATCTTGTGCTGTGTTTCTAGGTGACACTCCTAGACAGGATAGCAGGAGCACTAAACCTGCTTAAAGGGAACTCAAATGTACAATGAATCTAGTGAAAGATTCAATCAATCCAAGGGCTACACCTTATGAATTACTAGGACATGTAGGAACATGCCTATGGACAAGGGAATCTGAGGCTTTTCCATGCTGTGTTTGGGACAAAGGAAGTACAAGCCTCATGGCAGAAACTATAAAATGCAGGTGCACTGTCTCCATCTTGTCTTCATTCCTGCTTCCTTCCTATTCTAGATCAATTATTCTACACCTGAAGCTGTGAAACAAAGGAGTGAGACCTAACCAGGCTGTACTGCAGAGGAACAGTACAAGCCTGCAAACTTCACAGTTCTGCTAAGAATCTGATATATATGGACTTTGAAGTCATTTGTATGTATCTGATTGCTTTGACCATTTAACATCTCTCGTCTTATTTGTTTCTTTCCACTTATAATAAACCTTTAGTTTTAGTTACTAAGGATTGGCTGACAGCGTGGTATTGTGGGTAAGATCCAAACTCACATGGATCTGGCAAAGTGGCTGACCTTTTGGGGACCAGGAGAACATTTTGGTAAAGGAAATAAAGTTTAAATAACTTTTCTCTTTACTGGACCCAGGTGCTGATTAGGAGCCAGAGACTGAGATGTAATATAAGGGCTCTATATTTACTGTTGTTGCTTCTTGATAACCAGTGTGGGAAATCAGGAGCACTGTTTGTGACTAGTCAGGGAATCTAACTTCAGTATTACCCACCTGTTTTGGGAGAATCTGCTCTCCTTTCGTAAACTGCCATGATCTTGGCATTTTCAGGTGGGCTACCCTAGGCATGCATGGGTCACAAGTACTAGGTAAGCAGAAAGTGCAATTTTACCAGTCTCATAGCTTGGTCACAGACACTCCTGGCACGTCATCCCATGGTGAATCCCCTAGCCCATGCTGCCTCCTGAGCCTAGCACACCTTGTCCCTTCCAGAGGTGGATAAAGCAAAAACCCACCTTCCTCACACTGGCCTAGTGAATGAGATCCTGGTTGTGATGTAAAGAAACCTACCATCTCAGGAGGTCTTTGTACAGAATGTAAAGTACCTTCCTGTCAGATCGCTGCATTGGTAATAACTTTGTCAGCTGCCTTGATTTCTCCCTGTCTCTTCCTTGAGGTTATCCAGCCAACATCTTCATTCCCTGTCCCCTTCACCTCTTTGTGAGCAGTTTGATAGTAGCTGGCAGTCTCGTGGCTATTCTTCTCAAGGCCAAGCCTTTGTGAGTTGCCTCTTTATGACACAAGATCCAGCATTAGCTCAGTCATTAAACATAAGCTTCCTGGATACACTTCCTAAAGAGACTCGTGACAGTAACAAGAGCAAGACACAAAGCGATCACTGGTGTCTCATAGGCAGGCGAATGGAAGATTTGATAACAAGGCTAATGGTAAGCAGAGAAGGGCAATAGCTGTGAGGAGGCAGTCCAGGCTGACACAACTTTTTATCGTCTGCTCACTGTTTAGTTCCAGGTCTGCAAACTGCTGGCTGCCCCCAGCCGCACACTAACATGAAATAGCCACGAGCCAGGTCTGTCTACGGCACTTATGACACCCACTACTATAGTATGTGAACACCTTGCAATCATTCATCTCGAGACATGCCTGGGAGGTAGGGAAGTGCTGTTAGACCCATTTTTACAGATGGGAAGAAAACGGGCCCAAAGAGATTTGCCCAAGGTGAAACAGGCAGCGTGCAGCAGAGCCAGGATTTGACCTGGGGTCCCCCGAGTGCTCAGTGAGTGCCCAAGCGACTGCGTGACGACAACGTAACGACGCAGCTATGCGACCAGGAAAGACTTTCACCTTGAAGCTCAGGAACGTTTCTTAAAGAAGCCTGTTATCAAGCCCCCATTGATGCCCACTCTGCTGGGGAGTGCCTGAGGATGCCCATAGCCAAGGACGTATTGTGCTGAGAAACGTGGCCCTCCAGCCTAAAGAGCATCACCACGAGGGCAGGAAGGATGAGGCATTCCATTGTGAAGGAGCCCCGTGGCAATGCCTCCTGAGGGAGAAGAGGGCTTTCTGCCCAAAGAGCACCGCTATGCAGGAAAACGGATGCTCCATTCAAAATCCGCCCTTGACCAGGCACGTTTGGCGTGCCACTCGGCAACTCCCACTGCCGAGGTGAGGTCACTCTGCAGCCCCAAGCACTGTATTGCCATGGGAGCCCCAGATGAGCAGCCAGGCAGAGAGGGAGTGTTCCTGAGGTGTCTGGATTATTGAGAGGGGTTAGTTTAAAGACACCTTGTGTGCTCCGGGAGCTGCTGGGGCCTTTGCTTACCACAGATGAGCTTTTTACAAAAAAAGAGCTTTGCAAACTATTCATCGTTAAAAGCCTACCCCAGGCCTAACGCACACAGCATGATGTTTCGCCAAACTTGGACCAGGTTCCTCACACCTTGGCTAAAGCTACAAACTTTGAGGCAGCCTGAGCTCATGGAGGATTTCAGCACAAAGCCTGGTGAAACGTTGGTTTTGAGGGAAGTTTGCTTGTGCGGCGGAGGTCAGGTTCCATTTGACCCAAAAGCACCAGAGAGAGGAGCAAGGCCGTCTGGAACAAAACCAAAGACCGTTTCCAAACAACCACCCCTGACGTGGCATCTCCAAGGGTTGTTTGATTCCGGGTTTAAAGGACACAACTTAATGCGCTGCTGAGAAGAATGAACAAGACATGGACGTCACTGCTACTGCAGAGCTAAGAAGCTGTGGAGGGCAAAGGCGGCGATGCTGGGGCAAGGAACAGACCATGGAGTCTGCTCACATCCAGGCCAGCTGGGACAGGTCAACGGAGGCCAGCGTCTGATGGCTGGTGGGTGGTTTGGAAGAAATGGCTTTGTTGGGTCTTAACCTGGTTCCTGGTTGACACAGTCTCCAGGACCAAAGCTACTGCCAGCAGAGGCCCAGGGGTGAGGTCCCCTCTCACTCCTACACAAGACTGTACCAATAACCACTGCAGTCAGTGGACAGGGACTGCTGTCATGTGCCAGGAGTGTAGTGCAGATTCAAGGTGGATGTCTGCTGCCAGGAAACAATAATTACCAGCACTTGGTTTAGTTTTTACAGAGTGCTTTTCATCCAGCGGTCTCCATGCACATCACAGAGATCTGTATCTTTAGCTCTATTTATAGATGGGGAAACTGAGGCACACGGGCCTCACCCAGCATCAGAGCTGAGAACAGGAATCCAGGTCTCCCAGTTGCTAGTCCAGTGCACCACACTGCCTCTGGGTGGCACTTTTATACTCCCCTCCATCCCCAGGACAGGAGAGGTGTTAACTAGCCCTTTCATCTTGAACGGTTCCTGGAAATAAGCATTAATTAGTTAGGCTGAACTGTCTGTTCCACCCTGTATTTAGCTGCAATGCTCCGCGTACATTTCCCAGATCTGAAGAAGAATTGTGTGTTCTCTCACCAGCAAAACTTGGTGAAATAAAAGCTATCCCCTCACCCACGTCATTGCCTTCATATCCTGGGACTGGCATGGCTGCTACAACACTGCACACACCCTTTTATAACAGCAGTCATGTGGGGTGATGAAATCTGGGGGAGCTCAGTGCTGCATCTGACTGGGGAATCAAAAGGCTGCATTCCCTAGGGCTGCTGATCTGGTGACTTCCCCTCCCCGCCGCCTTAAAATTCACTTAAAAAAATCAAAACGAACATAAATGAAAGCAAACAAAAGCCAGACTTCAAACAGTGTCTGATTTGTGCAGAAGTTGGTCCCGTGCCCTGCTGCTCACAAAGAGACTGATGGAATTGAAGGTGAGCGGAAGCTTCATGCACGGGAAGTGGTTGCTTTGGTCGCTGCTGAAATTGACCTGTCTCCTGTCGTGGGCCAGACAGGGATCTGGTGCCTTTGGAGCAGCAAGGCCCAAGGAGAGATGTCAGCAGGCAGAGAGATGTGGATGCTGCCTAATTTCACATGACTGTCTCTTGGTTGCCTGAAGCCAGCCCTGGAAATAGCTTTGAAAAGACTTTGTAACCTTCTGAGATAGATTACAAACTGCAGGAGCAAAGCAAATGGTAAATAAATCAAGAGCAATAGCCAGCGCTGTCAGGGGAGCTCAACACTGCGGCAGCCTCAGGAGTGCACAAGCTTGGGGCAGAGGAACACCTGGAATTAATAGGGCTACATTGCTAGCATGGAGGAAAATCCATTAAAATTAGTCCTTCCTACCACCCCTAGTATGCATCTTGGGCCTGCACTTGTTATGCCTGAGAGGGGCGTCCTCAGCCAGCAGCTCTTGTACCCTAGAGTTGGCATGAAGAGGCTCTTCCCATATCAGGGAGCCAGCATAATTGCCCCATACTTGCTTGGATGCCCCTGAGCTGACAGATCTCTGGGCATCCTGTCCTGCAGCCAAGCTCTGGCACCTTGGGCAGATACCTCCATGTCATGTTTGAAAGCTGGTGCCCTTGGACAGACAGCTCCCCCTGTGTGTCAAGAGCTGTGACCCTCATCTGGACAGCCCCTGCCATATCCAAGGGCCGGTGCCCTTCTCTAGTTTACATTTGCTTTCTGCCTGAATGAGTTTTAAAAAAAAATGCCTTATGCAAGCATCTGTGCTTGTAAAACCCAAATGCATAAAATGCTTATGACACCCAAAAGGGCTGCAAATACATTCAAAGCCAATTCACTGCAAAATGCTCTTTGGAGTCAGTTGTTTCCACTATTCATCCAGCTCTATTAATAAATGGACTGTAACTAGTTGTGAATTTTCCAAGAAAACATTTCCTCCCCCCCATGGGAAAACATGGAAGTGCCAAAACAGAAGCTGTTCATTAGAAAGGATCAGTTCCAACAAGTCTCCTGATTTGAAAAATGTTGAGGGTGTGTTTGGGGAGGGGGAGGGAGATTTGAAATGGTCTATAAACATCCATTTTGACAATTTCTGAACAAAAGGGTTCATCTCCTGATTCAAAGTGAGATTCCATTCAAAAATTTTAGTTACGGTAATTCATACTTTTTAAAAGTTAACATTTTTAAAAGATCAAAATTAAAAAGAAATGTTTCAGAATGAAATGCTTCAGATGACCCAATCTGAAATACTTTTTGGATTACCAGTTTGGAAAAAAATCTGAGATTTTGACTTTTTGTCCCATTTTTGGGACGTGGAAAATATTTTGAATTCTTGAAAACTCTCATCGAATGGGAAAACTATTCCCTGCCCAGCACTATAAATAACCACTAGCCTACCCATAGCTGCTGTACCCTTCATGACCTTCCTCAACTCCCCCAAACATGTGCAGTCCCCACCCGAACCCCCGAAAAGCAAAGATTCTGTGTGATTCATCTGGAGGGTACTAAGGGCCCTCACTCTGAAATAGGTCACAGGATCTAGCCCATTGTTCTTCCCAGCCTGAAAGATGCCCAACAAATGAGATGGAAAATGCATCTGGGAGGGGATAGTGTGAGCTCAAGAGCACAGTGGTGAAAGGCTCTCTGCAGGGTAGAGTGTGAGCCCAAGAGAACAGGGGTGAATGGGTCACTGCAGGACAGGCAATATCAGGAATTGTGTGTGGGTGATACAGGCACAAAGGTAGCTGGCTCCCCTTGGCACCCCGAGAAGGTGAGTGACCCTGTGCCCCCTCTCCATCCTAACGGAGCTGCTGTTCAGCAGCTTGACCACAAGATGGAGGCTTCTGCATTTAGACCTGGGAAACTGCAGTCCGAGGCAAGCAATACTTTCTATTCTATTGTGGTGACTGGCCAGGGAGTGGGGAAAGATCCCATAGGTAAGGGAACACAGAGGGTAAGAAACTGGCCATTAGCCCATTAGATTATGCTGGATTTCACAGTGAGAAGCTCAAAGCACTTTGCAAACTCTGTTGGTGTAGCCTCACCACCTCCTTTGTGAGTAAGATTGCCATAGACAGAGAAGTCTCTGGGGCTATTCTAACTCATGGCCTCCAGAGCAGCCAGGAGTTAAAAAACTGATGTAAAGCACAGAATCCAGCCCAAAGCATCAAATGAACTCTTTCCTCTTTATGATAAGGTCTACTGCTGTGGTTTAGAAATGTAATCAGCAATGAACGAGTAGAAAATATTCTACACCCTTCATTGACCTGCCACTCCCATCTAAACTCACATTGGATGTACATGGAAGTTGGGTACCTGACTGCCATTTGTGCCTTTGAAAGTCTCCACTTTAAGAAGAGCTGGTGAAAAAACTGGCTGGAAACGGCAGGGGGTTTTTTAAAGTAAAATTTTTCATGGGAAAAATGCTAATTTCAGCAAAAGCATTGATTTTTTTGCATCAGGAAGATTAAAAATAAAGTTTTCGTTCTAAATTGACATTTCCCTTTCAAATGTCATTTTAAGTCAAAATGTTGACTCAGTTTCATTTCCAATCAACATTCCTAAGTGAAATGTTTAGTTCCAGAATGTTTTATTAAAAATTTCTGAATTGAAGTTTTTAAGAATGTTTCATTCTATGAAACATTTTTGATATTTCAACTTTTTGTCCCGCTTCAGGATAAAAACCAAATAATGAAAAAAATCAGAATTTCCTAGGGCAGCAGAAACTCCATTTGCTAAACAGCTACTTTTAGTTATGTGAGTGTGAAAACACACATCTACTTGTCCACCAGCAAATCAGGTAAGATGTTTTTGGCTAATAGGAACTAAAAGTTGGGTGTGTTTTGTAACATCAGATTTGCCATGGTCTTAGAATATTTGTTTTTTCTGTCGTTAATAGCCCCAATGTGCTGGGTGCTGTACATACATATAGCGAGAGAGTCTCTATCCAAAGAGTTTATAATCTAAACAGAGAAAAAGGTGAGAGAGGTAACAGATGTGAGGCAACCTTCCATACACCAGGGGCAGAGACAAGAATTAGAATCTGTGCCTCCCGAGTCCTAGTCTGGGCCCTCGCTACCCACCTGCACTTAAAACTGACTGGAAAGTTTTCATAGAAAAAAATGATCAAAAAAGTGATGTTGCAACAAAACTGAATTTTTTCCTCACAAACTCAGCATCAATTTTGATGATATTTCCCATGAAAAAGAAAGGTTTTATTTTTTTTTAAAAAAGTTTGTTTGAGAACATTGTCGAATGCGGGTGAAATTTTTTCCAAAATGAATTTTTCAAAACAGTTATTTCTAAATCTCTTTGAAAGATATTTTGATTTTTTTTTTTTTTAAGAACAAAACGCAGGAAATTTTGATAACATGGAAACTCTACATTTTGGTGGGCTCTGTTCACACTATGGTGTGACAAAGAAATCCAGTTCAGATATAAAGAAGTTACACAGCTGAAAATGACGCACAAGACTTGGACTTTAACGCCAGAAAGTACCATCATGATCTAGTCGGACCTCCTGCACACCACAGACCCTACAACCTCAGCCAGCCACCCCTGTAATAGACGTATAACCTCTGGCTGAGCTACTCGAGTTCTCAGATCATGATTTAAAAACAAGGCTAGCCAGTACATTATCTGCAATGGCTTCATCACTTCCTTTTTTCTTTTTTGGTAAAAAAGGGGATCATGTTCTTTTTCACAGATCCAAAAGCAGCGATAGGAGAAACTTTCCAAAACAGACAGCAACACAGCTCATAGCTTGAGCAGAAAGACAGAAAACCCAACTCAATGCTGAGAGAGAAGGCAAGCTGAGCAAAGTCAAGGAAGGCAAATGGACACAGATCAAAGCTGAGAGACAGACAGACTGACTGGAGGACAAAGCTGAAACAGCCAAATCTCCTGTCCAAATCTCTCCTTTGCCGTCTGCTACCCTACCCTCATGCGTGTCTCACATTGGGTAAAAGGCTGTCATGACTTTGTGGCTGAGGTGATTAATTAGCACCATTGCGGTGTAGGGGAACATGTGTCGGACTCCACATCTGCCCCCTGACAGCAGGGCTCAATAAGCAAAGTGTCATCCCTTCCCTCTCACCTCCTTCCAGATCTAATCGGCTGTGACACACGTGCCAGCTGTTCGGAGAGGCGAAACGCAGGCATGTTCCAAGTGCAGGAACATGCCAGGCAATGGATGCAATCCTCCGAGTCCAGGTAAAAGCAATGGAGACATTTTAAAAGTTCCTGGGCACTTCCTTCAGGATTCCCCTGCAGCATGGTTAATCTGGTCAGACGGAGATGCTGCTATACCCAGCAGCTGGTGCAAAGTCTGAGATGTTGTCACAATTCCTTAGCCATCTGTGAACTTCACAGGCATTGCTATGCTGCGCTTCACAGCAGCCCAAGCCTTCCCTTTCCAAAAGCAGGGCTCCCATGTGCCTGAGCTCTAGAAGAGTGGTTGCCTGCTAGCTTCATAGTCCTAGGACACAAAGCTCAGCAGCTCTGTTTTCATCCAGCAGAGAGCAAGGCTGACACACACACAACTTAGCTAGTGCAGGAATACCTTGCCACTTCCGACATGGTCTGTGAGACAGTCACTAACTAATACATGGCTGGGCAAAGGCTAAGAAAAATGTGAAACTGGCTAAGAAGTTCTTGGACCTGCGTGTCTGAGACCAGACTAGAGTCTTGCTTTGGCTCCTGGGAGCTCACATAATATGCTGCATCGCTAGCACCTTTCATCTGACTGAGAGCATTTCTGAGTATTAATAGCTGAATCCTCACTGTGACCCAGAAGGCAGATAGGTGCCCCAATTTACAGGTTAAGTGAGTTGCTCAAAGTCAGGGCAAACCAGCAGTAGGGTTGTGATTATAACTCAGAGCTCTGGATTTGCACTCTTGTGAGAGTTTTGGAATGCTGATCTGAACCGTCTTAAATTCTCAGTCTCTCGGAGATATAGAGACAGGATGGAGCCCAAGTTTTAAAAAATGGGACCTAGATAACATTTTCAGAAGTATCCTCAGGCCACCTTGCCCCCATATATGTAGTAACAGTTATAATTGTACATTGCTACTGTAAATACTAAAATGAGATTTTGCCACATTTGCCAGATTTCCACTTCCATTTAGGCTCATGGATGGAATTTTCACAGCATGCCTAAGTGAATTACGAGCACAAGTCAATAGCTCTTTTTAAAGTTCCACTTCATAAGTACTGAGATTTTCAACATACTGCAGTGGTACAAACCCCATATGTCACAAACACGAATCAGGTCTCAAAACAAAACAAAAAAAGAAAAAAACCCATGAGATCTGAAAAATAATAATAAACATTGGGCTCTGTGTCTTTTGGTTGCTGAACCTTTAGGATGCACATGGGTCATGTTTTCAAGCTTCACTCTGCAGCCATGAAAGTTAGCCATGAAACATACTTAAAACCAGACAGCTGGGCTTTGCCTGTAATCACATGACTCCAGGAGCTGAAGCATTAAGTAAAAACAGAGAATCATAATTGCTTGCAGGACCTGTGCCGAACTCTTTTGAAACTCTGGCCCAATTTGTAGGTGCTGAACATTTGAAAATTTGACCCACATCAATTTGGAAAATCTGACTCAAAGTCTAATGAGAAACAAAAACGCTTGCTTAAAGGAAAAACTGCCCCCAGGAAATCTAAAATGGTGATGCCATGTTGCATGTATTGTTTGAGCCTGTCCAGATGCGTGAACCTTTGAGCACTCCTTGCAACAGGAAACTGAAAGCTGAATGGGCATGATGGCCCTGATTCAGCAAAGCATTTAAGCACATGCCTAATTTGAAGCATATGTTTAAATGCTTTGCTAAACTGCGGCCTTAGCCAGGATATAGCCTCGCCTGTCCTAAGCCACCTTTTATCTCTGCCTAGTTTGTTATCAATGCTAAGATGAACGGTAAGACAAACAAGTGAAAGGCTAACAAGAAAACTCTCAGTTTCAGGATTCCCATACCAACAACTGACATTCCGATGCCCAAATTAGGCTGTTCGGCCTTACACTCAAGGAGCCCGAATTTAGCTACACAAATGCCCAGGTGTTTATGTGCTGGTCTGTGCCTACAGATGGAGAACAGAGCTTCCTGGGATTAATTCTGTGGAATCTATTAGTTATTTCTATTGCAGTAGCCTGACCGAAAGCACGCCAGAGCCCCACCCTAAGCACATTGTAATAACTGTGGCACAAACTATGCCCTGTGAGGCCTTATTTGAAAACTAAAAACCCGCTGGTCAATAATATTGTGGTAAAATTATAATGTAGCTGCATTAAATGTAAAGTTCTGAATTCCCCCTGCGTGATGTTTTTAGCACATGTTCACAACCAGACAACCCTGCCTGGGCAGAAGTTGTTAAACCAATAAACGTGCATTTACCTCAATTTACATATAAGTGGCAAACTGGGTCATCAAAAACAGCAGGGGGAGGAGATGGCAGGAACTAGAACAATTTGCATTGTAGCACACGCAAGTGAGAGAAGAAATAGCACAGAGATTCCTATGCCACCAGACTCCATGTCGCCTTCCCTCACTGCCGGGATAAACTTTGCTTCGAGGAATAGCCTTCAGAGGAATCCACTTTAGAGGTTCCCTGGACTATAAAAGAAAGGGGCAGAAAACCCCAAGTTCTTTCTCTTTCACCAAAGACGACAAAGTCTTCAGTCCTCAGAGAGAGATCCTGACCAGGAAAGGCTCGGTCACCATCTTGCTGGAAGACTGGGACTGAGAATAGCCATCTTAAACAAAGCCTTGAACCCAAACTTGCTAGATTAAGTATTAGTCTTGTAGAGGCGTGTTTTCCCTTTCATTTGCTTCTTACCTGAATTCACTTACAATCCTTAGTAAACTTGTTTTATTTTAATCTAAGCCAGTCCAGTGCTGTGTTTAGATGGAACTGTTTGGGAACTCCAGCTAAAAGTAACAATGGTTGAATGCTGATCTCTTACAAGAGTAACGAACCTTGAGGGCTGGACATGGCAGAACACATGTTTTTGAGAAAATCCAGAACTGGGAGTGTGGTGGGTTCACCCAGCAGGCAGAAGCCAAGGCTGATGGAATTCAGTGTGGGGCCGCAGCCAGGTGGGACTTTTCAACCAGGGCTGTCTAGCACACACACACTCATGGTGTGACCTGCATGCTTGTAGGCTAGATATGAGTGGCCCAGGTTGGGAGCCACAGCAGCAAAGCATTGAGAGACACCCAAAGTTATGGGGCAGATGCTGACACAGCCCTTCACTGGTCTGGATTACACCCCCACAATCTGACAAGTAGCACATAGGATCCCCAGTTATGGACCTGGACCCCACTGTGCTAGGCGTTCTACACATAATTAACACTGTGCATGCATTCTATCTTGCGCTCCCTTACACAGGAGCCACATCTGGTTTATTCATCAGTAAAAAAGTACTTAAATGTGTAAAAATAAGATTTTAAATGGGTATACATCCTGCTTGCAAGAAAGCTCATCTTTCAATGTGCTTGTCGAGGGCTATGTTAATAGCAACTTCATATTGATAAGAGTTTACTAGCTTTATTGGATTAACAATAGAGATTGACACTTCTGTCTAGATGGTACCTGTGACAAACTGTGGTTTGCAGACATTTACAGACCTGAGCTGTGGGTGTGAACTGAAGAGTTGTGCTGCTTGATAGCTGTACTACGGATAGCTCTCTCTCTGTCACACACATGCACACACGCACAAAAATCAATAGGCCAAATCTTGCCCTCATAGGCCCATTACAGATTTCCTACTGGATTCAGTGGAATTCCACTGCATTTGCCTAAAGGAAGAATTTGGCCCAGTAAATCATTTCTCATGCCAAAAATGGCCTTACCAAAAACAAATATGATCAGATCAGACAAACAAGCAATTCAACACCTTCTTCTCATTTCCTGAGGCAGACCTTGAGTTTATCTATATTTATACCTATATCCCCAGAAGAGTGGTTCTCAACCAGGAGTATGCATACTCCTGGGGGTGCACAGAGGTCTTTCAGGGGGTACATCAGCTCATCTAGAGATTTGCCTTGTTTTATAACAGGCTCCATAAAAAGCACTAGCGAAGCCAGTACAAACTAAAAATTTCATATAGACACAGACTTGGTTATACCGCTCCATATACTATCCACTGAAATGTACATACCATATTTCTATTCCAGTCAATTTATTTTAAAATTATATGGCAACCATGGGAAAACAAGCCAATTTCCGGTCATTGTGCTGTGACACTTTTTTATTTTTATGTCTGATTCTGGAAACGAGCAATTTTAAGTGAGGTGAAGTGTGAGGGTATGCAAGCCAAAACAGCCTCCTGAAAGGGGTACTATAGTCTGGAGAGGCTGAGAGCCACTGCCCTACAAGACATCTCCTGCAGACACTTCCTTTCTGGCATAGCTACTTCCAGCGTCTCCACAAGTGGGGATCTGAGAAGATTGAGCAGACAGAGCCTGGTGCAGGCCGTCAAACAGCGGGACAGTAATAACCTCATTATTAGTGTGGAGATGCCAAGACTGCCGGCGCAGCAGCCCTTCTGCTGACCACACTTGGTCAGCAGTTTGCAAAGCCAGTAATTGCTAGTGCGGCGCCTGCTTCACACCTTGCTTCTCATTAGCTCCCCACCGCTCTGCCACATGGGCAGATGAGGCTGGCCTGCCGAACGCCCGCCTCCAGTCCCCCTTGACTCCAGAGGAGTTGAGCTACAGTCAAACAAAACAACCCTTAGCACAGCTATAGGTTTATATGCTCTGCATAGCAGCAGCAGCCTCGTTCTTGCTTATCTTGTCACCTAGAACACTCGCCACTCCATCTAACCTGGCTTGCAGCTATGGCCCCATCGCTGCTGCCACGTTGCATTTTAAATCAGGGCGAACCCTTGTCTGAGAGCCTAAGGCCCCATCCACAATGCCTTTCACTGGGTGATTGCTCGCTTTGCTAGAAATATGCCCCACACTCACAGTTAAGAGTGGGTGACTCGTACCACTGGCCCATTCCCCATGAGCCGTCTAGTCCGGCACACAGGTTGATAACTGCCACCGATTAGCCCCACAATTATTTTGCTCTTTGGACGAGCACCCAAAGGTGTGCCCCTGTAACCAGTAAAGCTGGTCTTCCTTCCTCCCATTAACCTGCACCATTCAGTACCCCACAGTGTGCTTTCTCATGTGTCGGGAAGGCCAGTCTATACGCCTGAGTGCTCTGGCTGGATTGCCTGGAAGCCAGGGGTGAGTTTAAAAATGCTTGTAGTTGGTTTTGCTGGACACAGAACTCACACCACTGCCTGACGAGCTGGACATTGGGAGCTGCTGACCAGCCACACTTGCCACCTCTCTGCTATGGACATGCCAGGAGGGTAAGGCGGCAGGGTAGAGAGCACTGGTCATCGAGAGGCCGCAGGGTCTGAGCACTGGCTCTCGATCTGGGAGCTCCTGAATTCCAATCCTGGCTCTGTCAGCCACTTGCTGTGTTGTCTCTGGACTTGGGTGTGGTCATCATGGGCTGAGATCTCTATGGCTTGTGCCCTGCAGGAGACCAGACTAGATATGGCCAGAGGGAACCATTATGTCTGAGATCAATGGAAATCCTGGGCCGACTGAAATCAAGGGGAGTTTGGCTTTGGCTTGAGCAGCGGCAGGATTTCATCCCAGGAATCCAGACCATTCTAAATGCAAATCTGTACCAGTGGTCCCTTGACTGCCTCACACAGAACACAAGATGCTCTTGTTGCCAAACTGGCAGAACCCCTCAGGTGCCCCTCTCCTGATGTATTACTCCCACTAGGTATTGGATTCTTCCCACCAAGAGCCGGCCTGCCCCACAACTTGACGGCATGGCCAAGGCCACTGCTCTGGTATCAGCTTGCTAGGTGGAGGGCAGTTGCCACCACTGGGGAAATTTAGTTCTGAGAGAAGACAACTGAGCGAGGACCTGATAACGGTTTTCAAATATGTTAAGGGCTGCTATAAAGAGGATGGGGATTAACTGTTCTCCAGGCCCATTGGAGGTGGGACAAGAAGTAATCGACGCAATCTGCAGCATGGAAGATTTAGGAGAGAAGTTTAGAATTAGAAAATTTTTTCTGAGGTAGTTAAACTCCAGACTAGGTTTCCAAGGGAGGTTGTGAAATCCCAGTCACGGGAGGTTTACTTAGTCCTGTCTCAGCGCAGACGGCTGGACTTGACTTCTAGAAGGCCCTTCCATTCCTACATTTCTGTGATACAGTGCAGCATTAGCACTGATGAGATAAAAGAGAGACTTCCTAATGGTCACTTTGTATTGTATTTAGCTCTGGAGGGACAGGATGACCGCATGGGATTCGAGAAGCTGCAATCCTTGCATTCCCCCCCCACCAACTCTCAAAACCCTAAGCAGTTTCAGACCGTTCCAAATGTTTGGCTAGCTGTCACAGAGCGAGCGCACCACTCACCGCTGGTCTGGGGTCTCCTCCCAGTCACTCTGGGGGTTAGCTCTTGAGTCTGATGACTCCATCCACGCTCCGTCCTTCCCTCTGGCCTGCAGCCCCTCTCTCAGCCCCAAGCAACCTCAGCCTCCTCTTCCTCACTCAGCTCTCCAGCTCGGTCACTCACTCAGCGTTCCCTGGTCCTGGGGCCGCAAAGTCTCTTCTCTCTAGCAGTTCTAGGCAGTTTGTCCTGCCACTGCTTTGGTGCCATCTTGCAGCATGGGCAAGGGAATCCAGGCCTGCCCGCTGTTCTGGGTCCCGGTCCAGGGACCCTTCGCTCAGCAGTCGGGGCTTTCTTATCTCAGCCCTCGCTGCTCCTTCCCTGGACTGCTTCCTACCACCCTCTCTCCCCTTCTCTCGCTGGGTGTACCAGCTCCCCACCCCCCCCTTTCCCAGGGAGTGACTGCAACCTTCCCCAGGAGCCCTCTTCTGTTGCCAGCTACCTGCCTGCTCCCACACAGCTCAGCCTGCTCCCAATTAGTCCCTGCACAATGGCCCCTCCTCCAGGTGCAGCCTGTAGAGTTAATTGGCCTGCCACCTTAACCCCTTCCAGTCCGGTGAGGGGTGAACACTCCGTCACACTAGCATTGACTTACTTCATTATTTTTCACCCGTGTGTCCCCCTGGCTTACCGATACTGTCTGGGATCAGAAGCACTGAAATACTGGGAGAGGTGGAGGAGGGTGTTACATGGGGACCAGCTCCCCAAAAGCTTGGATTTCCCACCCCCAAAGAGATTTAACCTCCTGTAGCCCCTTCCAGAGTCGGCTCTCTTTCCACCCTTCCCCACCCAAGATGGTTTCTTGTCTTCCTCCTACTTGTGAGCCCTTGATATGCTTTCCCGGAGAGGCAGCCAAAGTCACCTCCCAGCAGGACTTACTTGTATTCTGTGCTGAAGCCCATTACTCTGCCTAAGATACACTGCTTCTTCTGGACACCTGTTTCTGCTAGATCTCTCACATCTGGCCTTGCCGCATGGGATTCCTGGCAGAGCTGCCTGGAGGACAACCGCTCCATTTCACAACAGCTTCTGAGGTTTTGGGAATTGGTTTTCATTTCACACTGGAACAAAAATGAAACCTCTCAAATGTTTCTGTGAAAAGAGATGTGTTGAAATGTCTCTTTTCAGACCAAACACGGAGCTTTTTACTTGTGGGTCCAGCCTGGTGGTTAGTGCACTTGCCTCCAAAGTAGAAGACCCAGGTTGAAGGCCCTATTCTGTCTACATCAGAGAGCAGATCACTCAAGTCCCAGAGCAGCACTTTGAACCTGGGTCTTCCATCTCCCAGCCCAGTGCCCTAATTATCAGGCTACAGAGTTACGAGTGTCTCTCGCGCACTGTGTCAAAACGCCTTTGTGAAACAGTTTGGCTTTGATTAAATTTCGTTTTGTCAAAACTGTTCCAACCAGCTCAGATTCCTAGCTGAAATCGGTAGCCCCAAGAGGTTGGGAATAAATATCCAGACTTCTGAATACTTTTCCACATGGACCTTCTTTTTTGAGTTCTACTTGCTGCCCATTCCGGGCTGTGTGCATCCATAGTATTGCCAATCCCACTCATTCAGAAACCGTGTGTCTAACCCGCCCCCAATCCTGAGATAGGCTTAAAAACCCATGGAATTTTAACTGACAATGAATATTTAGATCTTTTTCATTTGCCTTTTGGTTTTTTAACCTCTAGGATGCACTTGTGTCACGTTGTCAAGCTTTTCAACACAACAAGGGCTAGAAACTCACTTTTCTTTTAAAATGAAAGCCCAGGTTCTCTCGTAATCACCTGACTGCAGGAACTGGGGCTACAAGAAAGTCCCAGACTGACAGTACAATCATAAGTTGGCAACACGGTCAACAAATTATACAGATTTAAAGGCACAAATAGTCCCCCAAGCAGCACAGTCTGCTGGAGAGGACCAAGCAAGAAATCATTTTTGGTCTCCCAGATTTTGTAATCTCTTCTCTTGCAGATAATCAGCTGGCGGTAATGTGTGTGTAGTGCCACTGAAATCAATCAGGGATGGAAATCCCATTTACATCAGCTGAGAAACTGGCCCATGGACTTTTCTGTATATTTTCTCATTTGCAGATAAAGACAGGGCACCTTTCGGAAGCTGGGCAGCTGCTTGCTTCTGCCCCCAGCTTTTCTCCAATTTCATCACGTAATTCTCGCACCACTGCCAACTCACAGCTTGCTCATCTCACCCCAGGACTGTCTGAACTGAAATGGGCCTTTAGCAGAATGCCATCCTGGCTGTGAAAACACCTTCACTCTGGAAGGCAGTTGTGTTTATTGTGTCCACAACCTTGCAAGAGGGAGAGAGCACTTGATTTTGACAAATTCTGATGGAGGAGGCATAAATTAGAGAAGCTCAATTTAGAAATAAGTCAGAGCTGGGTCTTGTTTTGCAGATGACACTGCACTTCGTAAAGCAGGACTGCAGAGCTATTTTGATACATGCACGCGCACGCACACACACACGGACACCTGCATTATGCCCTGTGTGAGGGGGAGTTGGTAGCGCTGTTAATTAAAACGGCTCCATCAGATGCTAGAGAGAGATTAGTTGTCACATTGCGTTAAAGGAATCCTTGGTTTATTCCCAAGAAGGGGCTGGACTGCCCGCCAGCCTGTCATCTGTTCATGTGCCATGGATATACCCAGCCAGTATGGCTAATTGGCAGAGTCTGTGGAACAGAAGCCCCCTTGTTATTGGGAAAATATTGACTCCTAATGAAGAAGAAAAAGAAAGGAGGTGCATGCACTAAACTGATTTTGCTTGTTCCAAGGTAAAAGCCCCACTGGACTTCTCCTCAGTAGCAGAGGCTCCCTGGGCTTGGGCTCTCTTTGACCAGGTGACTGGAAAAGAACCTAACAGACACACTGGGTAGCAAGGAGACTGGTGGGTTTCTAGCAGCTGCACGTACCTATCTCTCAGCCTTAAGCACAAAGCAAGCAGCTTCTTGGGGTTCTGCTACCTGAGCAATCCAGGGGCACCTCTGTTTTCCTCCCAACAGGGAAGTCACAAAGTATTCATAGACCTTGACCTACCCTGGTTATAGCACTGCAGGAAAGGTCAACTTGCAGCCTGAATTTTTCCTCATTCTATTAGATTGGGCTTCTCAGATTTTTGAAGCTGGCCCCATCTTCCCTTTAAGACTCATCCAAGGGTTGGGTTTTTTGTTGTGGTTTATTTTTTTAGCCCTGCTAGTTGTTTCTCCTGCTTTCTTCACATTCACCTTCCTCAGCAGGAGCTGGAATTCTCAGTCTGCGTTTCCTTCATTTCGTTCTATGCTCCTCTTTTCCAGCCTAGGTCAAGGAGCTTCCATCCATCTCCTCTTCACATGCATATTTTACATGATCCAGTTCATAGCTCATAGAGTCTGACTGTTTGGATGGTTATCTGCCTTCTGGGAGCTGCATAACTGGCTAAATAACTTTTGGGAGCTTTGCAAGAGACAAAGGCTGACCATTGGATCAGATATAACAATGCTAAAGCCAATATCAACTTTGAGTCTTAAAACAGGTGTGACTGTCATACAATCATTACCAGTCACAGAAATACCTGGGTGCAAAAGATGCAGCTACAGCAGGAGGTCCACAATCTTTTCCAAGGTCTTCTACACTCAGGCTGCCCCAGAAGTCTCCACAGGCTTTCTTGAGGCTGGGCAAATGGCTCTCTGAAGTACTCTTTGGTTTCTCCATTTGCTGCCTTTTCAAGGAGACTGGACTCATGATCTGTCTTGCAACTTGACCTATGGATTGACTCCTGTGATTCCATCATAAAAATTCCATCCATAGCTATGTAACCTAGGATAAAAATGGTAACGGTTACCAATCCTCATTCTTCAGGCCATCACCAGCTAAGGTCAGGAAGAACTCTGTGTGAGGGAAGTTATAAACCTTCTTCTGAAGCAGCTGGCATTGTCTATTGTTGGAGGAAGGCTACCGGGCTGGAAAGGCCTCCAACACACATTCATTTTGTGAGCCATTAATTTTCTCTCTTCTCCATATTCATGGCTTCTTTTCAGAACACTCACCTTTTTAAACAAACACCTGTGAATGGCCTCCTTCCAAGCCAATCACAATGCTGCTCTCAAAGTGAACAGTCTACCTGACCCCTCCATACTTCTTACTCTGAGATCCAAAGAGCTCACTTCTCAGATACACAAGAGCTCTACAGCCCAGCTCCACAAAGATATTTAGACTCCACGTATCTGGGCCTGCCTGGCTACAAGCTGGTGAGACTTAAAGCTGAAGTGTCCCCATACTGCTGCTGTCATCACCAGCCTGCTTGGTTTCTAAATACCCATTCTGTTTGTGTCAGTATTAGAGCTAGGCTTCAAATTTAGCTCCAGAGAGATCCAGTCAATGTATTCAATCAACGCCGTTTAGAGATGCATAAAGAACCCATTGATGGTTTATTCATTTATCCACTGATAAGCTTGTAGTGTTTATATTATAAAATTAGGGCAGAGATTTTCAGAAGTGCCTGAGGGAGTTAGGAGCAGAAACCACCCTGAGTTTCAATGGGACGTGAGTTCTTAACATCCATTCTAGAAAGAGAGTGGATGTCAAGCAGTAAGTGCTACGGCTAAGATTTAAAACGGTTTCTATTATAACCTTCTGTTGACACATGCCCATAACTTTCTGGGAGAATCAACTTCAGGTCTGAAATTTTCTAGGCTTGGTCTTTGACAACAGAATCTTTCCCTATTTTTAGATGGTTTGAGCAAAAATCCCTTGAGCCTTTTTTAAATTAGGAGAGGATTTAGAAAAGAAACTAAACTTTTCCTTCTATAAAAAAATCTGTTCTGATTTTTTCACCCCCCCCTCCCACCCCCCCAAAAAAACCAAAAAAAAACTAGCTGATCTTTGAAAGGTGAAATGTGAATAGACTCCCATGAGGACATGCTGCTAAAATTAAAAATCTGGCTGCAAAACATTGGTGAGGAACATTTGAAAAATGTGCTCAGAGGGAAACTCTATTAAGGTTTAAGCTGTCGGCAGCTGTTTGCTACTACTCACACATGCACTTGTAACCACTGGTGCTTTAAACCAACTAGGACATTGGGTATTATTATGGTATCATAGAGGGTCCAATCATGCTTGATGCCATTCATACCCATAGTCAGAGACAGTCCCTTCACCAAAGCATTTACAATCTAAATAGATAATGGGCAGAAAAAACAAACTGCTGTTACCCCATTTTACAGGTGGAGAACTATGGATCCATTTCAGTCCATTGTTTTAATTGCCAAAACCATTTTTCCAACACTTGTTTGCTACCCTGAGGTTGCTGATGTGATGGAGTTTATCTAATTGTTTGACAAGGCCTAGTTCAGCCTGGAGTTTCTCTGGCTGCTGGTGAGAGGTAATTGTTAGGCACTCCAGGCACAGTTCTAAGGGCTGCTCACTTAAGCCAGTTCGGTCTTCTTGGCTAGCATGAAGAAGGGAGAAGAACTCTCCTGGCCTAAGAATTGCAATCTTATTTTCTTTAGCAAGTAAAGGCTCAAAAGTTGGCGAGAGAAGGTTAGATCTTTCAGAGTAGCACTAAGTATAGCGGGTGTTGTTCAGAACAGATAAGACACACTATGACACAGACCTTCTTTTGGAGGAGGAGAAACAAAGGAAATCCACCCAGCTGCTAGAGGGATCACAGAAGTGGTCAAATCTTATTGCTGCTGAGTGCTATATATGAGAAGCATCCCACAAAACACACAGTTCAATGCTAAGAGTCTGGTTCTCAACCTTAACCTGGACGAAATAATCCAGTGGCATAGACAGGAAATTAAAATCCCCCCGATCTCCTTATAATCATGAGAACTCTTCCATAGCTATCCTATGGACAAGTTAGGGTCTTGACGTAACATGTTATTAGTTATTTGTACACCAGTAGCACCCAAGAGCCGCAGCTGAGATAAGGGCCCCATCTCAAGTGCACACCATTTGCAACATTTGCGTCTGGGCAGGCTGACAGATTCGGTCGGAGGGACCCACGGATGCGGTGGCTGCCGTGTACTGCCACAGACAGGCACGCCAGTCCTTCGGTCAGATTGACTAGGATCAGTGTCCAGGTGAAAGGGACTTTGGGGTGAGTTTGCCTCCTCTTTCCAGCAGGTGGCATTCTCAGCTCTCCCATCGCTGCGCTGAGGCCTCAGACCTGGACCTCGCTGCAGAAGCGAGTTCCCGTCTGCTGTATTTTTAGGAGCTTTGTTTTGTTGTAGTAACGAAGGATAATAATGAAGCTGTATTTGTGGGCTGGCGAGATTGGAGACAGGTGATTGACAGAGTAATAACGTCTCTCCAGCTGGTATCCCAGGTACAATAGCTGGCTTCTGAGAACTGCCTGGAGGCAGCGAACATGACACAGACACACGTCAGCCCTCCTGTGACCTCTGGTTAGGGGGGGCACAGAGGCAGAGTGACTTAGGATTGGTCACCTTTCACATGGCGTTCTCAAGGGGAAAAGACTGCCTCACAACACAGTGACACCTTGATGGCGTGCCATCACGAGGCCGTGCACAGTCATGACAACACCACACTCAGTCAGCCCTGAAGATAGTCTGGAGTGCTTTTAATCTCTCATGGACTTTGAATGCAGCATGTAAGGTCATCCCATCAAAGTCATGACTGTGCTGCAAGAATTGGGGAGGAAAATCAGCCTACCTGATGACGCTTTTGAAACAGAGGGGTTGACAGGATCTTATGTCACACAGAAGCCTTCGATACATCTTAACAGTAATATAACTCAGAAATTCAGCAATAGCAGTACCTGGGTGAAATCGATGCACTCCGTTTGTCCGTGTAAAAAGCACCTATGATATCAGACCAGAGCTGTTCCTAAGTACGTGTTCAGTAGAATATGGATGCTTGTTTGTCATCTGTATTTATGCAGTGCCTCTATACCCCTACCAAGACTCTGTTCTGCTAGGCTCTGTACATTCACATAGCGAGAGGCAGCCCCCAACATGGAGAGGAGACTATATAAATAGACAAGACAAAGGAATTATCATCTCGATTTACCATAGAAAGACCTAAGGTGACCAGATTTTAACAATATTTAGGTGCATAAAGATATAGGTAGGTGCCCAGTGGGATTTTCAGAATTCTCACCTAATTCTCACCTGGCCCTAAGTGACTAACCCATGATCACACCAGAAATCCGGGCAGGGTTGAGGATTGAATTCAGAACTCCTGAGGCCAAGTTAGCTGCTTTGCCCATTACACCAACCCTTCTCCCCACAACACTCCTACACAAAATCCACATCACTCTTCCTTGCTCAGCAACAGTAACCCATTCTGGTTCTGGATCCTACATTTTCCTTCGGTCTGCTGATTTTTTGTTTGTTTCTTCAGGTGTTTTGTCTCTTCTAACATTAGCATTTAATGAGTTCGTCTAAAGCTAAAGGCTGTGAAATAGCATCTCCCCTCTCCGCACTGAATAACGAGTGTGAAATCTGTTCTGAATTCTGAGCTTTATAAGACTTCAAATTTGCAAACATTTACAGTCCTGCCTAACTTTACATCCACGAATAGTCCTACTACTTTTCTGCACCACTGTGAGCAAACTAGCTCAGAACTGGGCTTGTGCAATAAAGTTCATCTCTGGATCAGAACTCTCCCTTAACTCTCTGATCTGGGGTATTGGGTCAGACCATTCTCTAACACACACACAATTAGCCCCAACCTAAGAACCATGCATTGCAGAACGTATTTTGTTGGTGGTCTGGAGGAATGAAGTGGAGTTTTAATGATCTAATATAATGTAAGGGGATGAGTGAGTGAGTGACACGATTCATTCCTATGTTCCCACTGAGTGAGAATTGTGAATGTTGGGTGCTTGCTCGATATGGGTGGCTGAGAACATGGAAAAATTGGATCTTTGAACTTTCCCTTAAAAGTAACTCCCCAGTGGAGCATCCTGTCCATCTTCTGGGATTTCAACAGTTCAGGTATCCTTTTGGAACTGATCTCTTGAAATCTGGTACTATCATGTGAGCATAGGGATTGCTCTACGGGCTCAGACCTATCTAGTCCAGTGTCCTGTTTCCAACAGTGGCCAGCAGCAGATGCTTAAGTTTCTGAGGACCAATCTACTCATTGATTCTGTGGGGTCCCTGCCAGGACTCAGTTCCCACCCCTTCCACCACCCTGGGCAGGACACCAGAACAAACTCTCCTACTTGTGTGAAAGGTACCACAGGATCTGTAATGAAGACCAATATTCATCTAACCTTCTTCCTGCTCCTCAGTAATTCCCTAACTTCGCTCTCCCAACTGTGGCATCACCTTGGTTTTTTAAAATCTACTCTGATTGAGACTGTAAGCTCTCCAATGGCTCCTTTGACATGCATGAGCTACTGTCTAAATAGATGGCATATTAGCATATTGTTATAATAACAAAAGTGAGTATTGATGGTGTTGTATAATAGACACGAGCACGTGACCTTTTTCCATCTCCAGAAGACTGTCTTCAGACGTCTTCCACAGGCAGAAGAGGCTCAAAGAGCTCTTAGCACTTCAAATAGTGTCAGAAAGGCATCAACACGACCTTCTCAATCCTCTTCCCTGAGCAGAGAGGATCAGAGCCAGGGCTACAATTGGTGAGATGGTTTCATTATTCTATCCCCTGCAGAGTGAACCCTGCAAACGAGGGCCTTCTGGCCTTATCAACTAGGAAGCTATGAATTATGTGGTTCAGGCACTGCACAGCCTCTTAGGAACTCTACATTCAGTTCCTGGCTCTGCCATGGACACCCCGGGTGACCTTGAGCAAGTCACTTAACCTCTCTGGGCCTCAGTCTCCCCATCAGTAAATGAAGGCAATGATACTTCTCTACCCCCAGAGGGCTGTTGTGAGGATAAACGCACTGGGATGTGCTCAGCTGCTCCCGTGCTTGGTGACTGAAAGGTACCAAGATAGATGGGAGAGGAGGGCAACAAGGGGCTTAGTTAAAAATAGCTGCCCCAGTCTCCCAACACATGAGAATCTCCTGGAGGAGAGTTTGTCTCTTTCAGTCTACTCATTTGGATCTTTCTTTCTCGGTCTTCCTCTCACCGCACCCCCACCCCTGCATACGTGGTGATCAGTTTATTCTTCTCTTTGCATGCCTGGAGCTCTCCCCACTCACGAGGCGCAGAACAACGTCCGACAATAAAGTGGGAAAGAGACTGCACCAAAGTGCTCCTGCTATGCACGGCATTCCCGATGGCGGGCCAAGCCAGGAGATTCACCTGTGTGGGCAGACAGTGAAGGATTGTTCTGAGCAAAACACTGTGCAATCAAGTCGAGATAGCAGAGGCAATGGGGTCAGGCAGGCCGCCTGGGGCATCTTTCATCTCCAGTTTATAGTGGTGGGGTGTAAAGTGTGTGCTGGATGGCCCCAAGTCTTGCTCAAAGGCAGCCTTGTTCTGCTGACTATCTGCCATCTCTCTGATGTCACAGGTTTCATTTGGGTAGCTCACATCAAAGGCGCATTGGGGGTTTTGATTTTGCTATTTGGGGGATAATAGCAGGGCTTTTCAAAAGCATTTTGCTGTGCAATAAAGTCAAATATTCTTAAGCGCAGCAGACTGAGTTCACCCAGTTCAAGCAGGGCAACTCCACAACAGGAGCCAAGAAGGCCATGCCGGGGCTGACAAAGAGAAGCTAGGCATTCTTCTCCCTTTGGCACAGCCCTTCCCTGCTAACGCTCTGCACTGGTCCCAGTGCAGTCAATAGGAGGTGCTAATCATGGGGGCATCTGATCACATGTGGCGTAGACCTGTGCGTGCTCGCATGTGGAGGTACACAAGTAGAGGCACACTTGCAGGCGCATGGCATCTACTGAGATCGCGCAGTCGTTGGGCCAGTGGCTGTCTCTCACTAGCAGCAGCACAGCCCCAAGTGCAATGGGGGGGGGTGATTTTGTCTGGGGCCTCCAGCTACTACCGTACTACACATAGTGCAGAAGGATCTAAAACTACGTAATCACCATTTTATTTGATTGTAGTGTGGTTGTAGCCATGTTGGTCCCCAGGATATGAGAGAGACAAGGCGAGGGAGGTAATATCTTTTATTGGACCAATTTCTGTTGGTGGGAGGGATGCGCTTTCAAGCATCCCAGAGCTCTTCTGTCCCTTCCACCAACAGAAGTCGAGCCAATCAAAAGATATTACCACACCCATGCTTGTCTCAGTCTGATTTGAGACAAGCACAATCAGAGATGGCTGTCTTTGATCCTCAATACCCGGCCTGTTGCTGCAGGATTTTAGGACAAGGCTGCATGACTGTACTAAGTTTCCTGGTTTGTATACAGAAATATTTTACATCCCTACCTGAACACACCAGCCACCATGTTCCATCACCATTCACCAGACAGCCTCACATGGTTGCTGCTAACCACAGAGGACACAGTTGCGTATTCTCATCTGTCTCTAATTTAGTCATGCCAGGGTTCGGAGTTTGAGGAACTCCCTCTCAGTCTTGCCATAAGGTTGTTAAACATGGAGCTGTGAGTCCTGTCCCCTCTATGAAATGCCATCGCTTGTTGTACCCCCAGCTGGGCCCTCAATCCACTCTCCTCCTCCCACGCTTGTCTAAACTCTTGATTTTTATGACATTCAGAAAACCAGAAAAGTCTGATTTCCCCTAAAATCAAGCTGATTTTCACCAAAATCAATGGGGTTCTGACCCAGGAGCATAAGAGCCTGTCAGAGTGGGAGCTAGAGGCCCAGATGAGGGGGAACTGGATGGAACTGGGGGTAAGACACTTGGCTGAGCGGGGAGTGCGCTGAGGAACCCACTAACCTAAAGTCACTGCCTCACCATTGTATCCAAAGTGACTGCTTCCCTACCATGGACCTCTGGGAGGTCCCTGCCTGATCCCTGTATCCAGGGCTGATTGTAGTAGAAACCAGGCTTTTCTGGTTCTTCCATTTTCATCAGATCAATAGGCTTCTGCCCATTGGTGCCTAGAACATTCCCTGAAATTTTGGAATGGATCGGCTGTAGTTCTCAAAATGAACCCCTCGCGACCAACAGCAGGGATATGCCGTTGAGTGGAGTGAAGGTCTTTACTTCAGCCAGCCAGCTCGAACTGGACCCACATAGCACAAAAAAAGAGCTTTCCCTACAAACACATGGTCAAATTCTCTATTCCTCACAGTGAATCTCACACACCAGGCAGTCTCAATCCCGGGCCCTGTGGGAGTTGCATTCAGCACAGAATGGAATAGAGGCTGCGGGGAGGAAGGCAGGGCATTAAGAAAATGTATTGTCCATCTCTTACTAGGCATAGCTAGCCCCTGTGTAACAGAGCAGACTCAGGTCATACATGATCTGGAAAAAAGGGATAAACAGTGAGGTGGCAAAATTTGCAGATGATACAAAATTGCTCAAGATAGTTAAGTCCAAAGCAGACTGCAAAGAGTTACAAAGGAATCTCACAAACTGGGCGACTGGGCAACAAAATGGCAAATGAAATTCAGTGTTGATAAATGCAAAGTAATGCACATTGGAAAACATAATCCCAGCTACACATATAAAACGATGGGGTCTAAAATAGCTGTTGCCAGTCAAGAAAGATCTTGGAGTCGTGGATTGTTCTCTGAGAACATCCACTTAATGCACAGCAGCCAGTCAAAAAAGCTAACAGACTGTTGGGAACCATTGGGAAAGGGACAGATAATAAGACAGAAAATATTGTATTGCCTCTTTATAAATCCATGGTTCGCCCACATCTTGAATACTGCCTGCAGATCTGGTCACCACATCTTGAAAAAGATATATTGGAATTGTCAAAGGTACAGAAAAGGGCAACTAAAACGATTAGGGGTAGGGAAAAGCTTCCCTATGAGGAGAGATTAATAAGACTGGGACTTTTCAGCTTGGAAAAGAGACAACTAAGGGAGAATATGATAGAGGTCTATAAAATCATGATGGGGTGGAGAAAGTAAATAAGGAAGTGTTATTTCACAAAAACTAGGGGTCACCAAATGAAATTAATAGGCAGCAAGTTTAAAAACAAACAAAATGAAGTATCTCTTCACACAATGCACAGCCAACCTGTGGAACTCCTTGCCAGAGGATGTTGTGAAGGCAAAGACTATAATAGGGTTCAAAAAAGAACTAGATAAACTCATGGAGGATAGGTCCATCAATGACTTAGCCAGGATAGGCAGGGATTGCTGTTTGCCAGAGGCTGGAAATGGCTGAAGAGATGGATCACTTAATTACCTGTTCTATTCATTCCCTCTGAAGCACCTGGCATTGGCCACTTTCCGAAGACAGGATACTGAGCTAGATGGACCATTGGTCTGACCCAGTATGGCCATTCTTATGTTCTGTGCCAGACAGGGATTTGTTCATGTAAAAGAACTCCTGAGGAACCAGTTTCACCAGCTCCCCATTTACTTTGCACCACTGTGGGAACCTGTATTTGGGCCCTGATCCAAAGCCCACTGAAGTCAATGAGAAGACTCCCAGGCCCAGATCCTCAAAGGTATTTAAATCCCATTGAAACCATTGGGAGTTAGGTACCTAAATACTGTTGATGGTCTGGACCACAGTGACTTAAATGGGCTTTGGAGCAGGACCCTGGCCAAGGGAATCGCGTGTGCATGTGCGTGTGCACATGCACATGCAGCCCTGCTGCAAAGGGTGCAATTATGGACCTTTGAAGCTTGGGTGAACTGGAGGCTGAGAGCTACAACGTTCACAGAAGCTGCATTCCTTAGTCAGTAGGATGTGCTGCACCCAGATTCCAGAATTCACACATCATTAATTTAGAGGCATGGTCAGCCCAACAAAAGAGTTACTGAGGTGCCTCACTACGCTGGAGTCTCCTGCTGAATGAATAAAGGTAACGGAGCAGTGACAAGGACTTTGCCAACCCTTTCGCCAGACAAAAAAAAAAATAAAATAAAGACATTTAAAGAGTCATAAGCACCCGGGACCAGATTCAGGCTCACAAGCTTCTTGGTCCATGGCAGGCACCTGTCCCAACAGGTATTGTTTAATCAACGGTTCTGAGATTTTTGTAAGGGGTGAATTCCCCGCAGGGGAAACTATTTCCCAGTAAATGAAACACTGAGAATTGTGAAGAATGATGAATACATGCAGATGTGCTTCAGGGGTGATAAACTTAGTAATGCCATCCCTGGTCATTCTAAAATCATGAGCTGGGTTTCAAAAAACCCCTCAGGATATTGCCTTAAAATAATAAGATTTTTTAAAATATATGTTTTTGGCAGGCCTGGGGGTGGGAGGACTGTCTTATGGTTTTTCAGCCTTGAGGGTGTATTGGGGTAATGTTTTCAAGCTTTCCTGTGCAACCATTTGGGCTAGAAACTTATTTTTACACTGAATTCCTCAGGTAATCACAAGTCCAGATGCTGAGGCTTTAAGACAGACACCAACTGTCATGCAACTCGTGCACGGCATTCCCTCAGTCAAAGCCAGACCTAGGAGTGCACAAACTGTTATGAACGTGAGATTGTCGGAGACACCACCCTGTTGCACTAGCTCGACATTTAAGAGTGTCTTAAACAAACAAGCTAAACAAGCAAAGATTTGACAGAATCTAATCTGACTATCGCAATGGGCTCATGAAAAACAGCCAGTGATAACAGTTCTTTAACAGCACATGAATGTTTCCCTCTAATGTGGGGAACGAAAACCCACCAGTTTTGTGCTGCTCCGTGGGAATCAGGAAGTGAAGTGGACGTCCTGATCCTGACCTGTGCTGCAGCAGATTTGTGCTGGTTCCCAAAAAGCAAAGCTACTTTGAGTCTACTGGATATGTGGCATCTCAGAGCCAAGGCTGAATGTCTATGTTGCAATTTTTAGCCCCATAGCCCAAGCCAACTGGCCTGGGCCAGCCACAACCACACCACAGGTCTTTTATCCCTGTGCAGATGTCCCATGCGCGGTCACAGGTTCAGCCGCTTCCACAGGGCAAACCAATGTGAACTCACTAGTTCAATACCCGCTAGTTTGCAGGTCTGATTTCTTGCACAGGGCCGCCATGAGGGTTCTCAATTCAGCAGCTATAGACTGTTGGGCCGACATCAAGACTCAGGCCCTCGTGAGGTCACTACATGAGCAGCTACAGCATACTGGGTACCCCTGGCAGCACGGTCAGCCATCCCAGGCTCCACAGACCTAGGGTCCAGCCCACAAATCCTCACATTAGCCCCCCCTCTTCACGGGCACCCTTTGTCCAGTTTGGCGCCAGGGCAGGTTTGTCCAGGTGGTCTTGATGCCAGCAAGCTGGGAGGATTTTAAGACCCCTGGCGGAGCCTGACTGGCTCAGCACTTCTGTCTTGCTGGGCTGATGTCAGGGCACAGACCTCGGTGAGGTCATTGGATCAGTGCCTCAGACTCATGTAAGGCCCAGCCCCTCGGGCTTGCTGGTCTGAAATCAAGGCCCAGGCCCTTGAGTGGCTACTCTTGGCGCCTTAGCAAGCTTTGGGGTGAAGACGAGACACCGCCACCACCCGAGTGTATAAGTGAGATAAAAACAGAGGGTAAGACCGCTGCCCTCTGCCTCTGCTGGAGGGGGCGCTCAATCACAGACAGCCTGGCCTGCTGCCGAAATGAAAGGGGGAAGAGATGAGTAATAACAGGATCCCAAGACGGGCCTGCACTCAACTCAAATAAGCAACAGATCCAAATTTGTGTTCGGGACCTCCTCCAGGGTACTGGCGTCTATCGGCCGGGGACTCGCTGAAGGAACCCAGACGGCAAAGCCATAAAACAATAAACAGTTCATATAATATACTGCCTGGAGCCAGGGACCCTGGCGCCTCACGCTCAGGACCCCAAGGTCGATGGCAGCTGGGGGCCGAGGCTCCCACAAACACTACACGTCTCTGACTCACGCCTCGCGAGCTACTTGCCGGGGAGGTGAACACGCGGCGGGGAGGTCGGGGGGACACGAGGTGACTAAGGAACCGGCTGGACGGCCGAGCACGGAGCCGGAGTTGACGACTGGGAACAGGGACGGACTCACGGTGGGAGGGAGAGGAACTGACCATGACAGAATGGGAGCGGGAATGATGAGCAGGTAAGTCGCGGCCTCGGCGCGACGAGCGCAGGGGAGACGACACGCGACGGTCTGTGAGGCTGCCACGCGAGAGGTCAGCGGCTTCCAAAAGTCTGATTTACCACAGTTGTGACCAATCAGGCAGCCCCCTTTTCCCGCCGGGGCGCGCCGCTCGCTGCTTTGCAGGGGTTTTCCGCACGGCACCGCAGTCACGTGCACACGGCCCTTAGCGCTTGTGCACACGGCTCTAAAGGATTCGCATGTCCTGTGTGGCGCTTACCAAAATGCACAGGCCCATAACCGAGAATGCCAATCTCGGCACGATGGTCAACCAGGGTTTATGGGGAGGAGTACCTAAAATCATCAGAGTCAGGGACAGGCCTATTCAGTGCCACTGGCCCTCTCCAGGAGTGAGATTTGCTCCCTGTAGGAAGGAAGGAGGGCTGCTCACATGGGTGGACACGTCCAGACAGGGAATGGGGTGGGGTTTGGCAACAGTTATAAGAGGAGCTGCCCGAACGCACTGGCAAACCAGGTCCATCTCCCCTTTTGTGACCCGTGCAGATGGGTGCCAGAGAAGACATTCGGGCCTGGGGCATGCACCAGTGGAAACAGCACATACACCCGTGGGCTGGGGGGGGAGCGGGTACTGGACAGCATTTGCTCGTGCTCCGGTCTGATAAGCAGACATTTAAAAGTTGGGCACCTCAGTCAGGCGCCTGAGGGCTATAAGGGCATCCTCTTTCCCCGCATGTCATGTCAGCATATGGCAACGGCACATTAGCCTACACAAGTCAACCTCCTGTGTGCAAACTCAGCCAGACAGCTCTTGGGAGTGGGGAGAGGAAGGGCCTGCAATCAGGACTCCTGAGTTTATTCCCAGCTCCTCCACTGATGTGATCTAGAGAAAGTCACTCAGGCCATAGCCTGGACCCCTTATTGGCGCAGGGAGCAGTCACATGCAGGAGCAGACCCAGTTTCTCTGATGGACCTACCTGTGTGAGTCGCTGCTCTGCACTGTGAACAAGGCTCGGCCTGTTGCTTCTATAAGTCATTGCACCCCCCTGCAGAGAGCAATTAGAGCTTGTCAAAAAACCAGTCACCATAGGTTGACAACATTTTTCACTGGAAAAAGACATGGGGGGGGTTTTGAAATTTAAGTTTGCCCAAAAATGTAAAAAGAACCCCCAGAACATCAGCATTCAAGAAATTCTCTTACCCCTCCTGTGTGCGTAGGTCAGCTGGAGGGCCTCCCCGTGGGTCTGTTCCTGTCAGAGAAATCAGTGACCACAGATCTTCATCTTTTGGGCCCCCTGTTATGCCTGGCCATGGCATTGCAGGGGACTTTGCCTCATGTACCCGCCTCAGGGCCACTTCCTTGGCCGCCGTGGCCATCAGGCCCAGCCACTGTCTTCTCCCGTCTTCTTCTCTGAAGTCCTCTGCTTCTCAACCCCGGCAGAGCGTCTCTTATCGCGCTTCCCTAGCGTGGTTCCCCTGCTGCTTCCCCTCGCCAGGGCCTCCAGCAGTTTGCCTCAGGGGACCTCCTGGCTCCTGTCACAGGCCCTAATGCTGGCATCCCTTCACAGGAGCCTGCTCTGCGCCCCAGGGGTCTGTTTCTCCTGTCACAGGCCCTGACACCAGGCTCCCCCTGGGTCTGTTTCTCCTGTCACAGGCCCTACCTCAGGGCTCCCTGTGCGTGACTCAGCCTGACTTCCTCAGGCCCTTCCCAGAGAGGCTCCCCTTCTTCCTCCCTCCAGGGTCAGCCCACTCCGCTACATTCCCAGCTCTATTTAAGCAGTGCTCGCCCTGCTGCCCCAGCCCAGCTGGGGTTGGTCTTTTTAACTCAGCCGCACCACACCGGGCTGGGGTCACTAATTAACCAGCTTCTCGGCGAGGCAAAGGGATAGCTGCTAAAACCTGGGCGAGGATGAGCCCGGTTCGCCTCGCAGGGCCAGCCCGCCTGCGACACCGATGCAGTGTAATGTAGCTGTTCGCACCGGGCACGTGTTGTGTTAGTACACAACGTACATCTCCAATGCAGTCATGGGGAGGGGGGGTGATTGCAGCTCCTGTCTACCGGCCTGAGCTGGCAATCTGCCTCTCCGAGTAGCTGAGGTGTGGCAGCACAGTCTAGCCCTGCACGTAATTACCCTGGGTTCCTGGCAGGTTTGACCAGGCCACGCTAAAGCACGTGAACTGCCACGGCTTCACGGCTCTGAGTCCGGTGCGTCTCCTGGCCCTATAATCACGCCCCGTGATTGCCGTAGAGCCACGCTCTCAGACAGAGGTGGACCGAAGTGCACACAGGCAATCTCTTCCGCAGACACCTCCGTTCAGTTCTCCCCGCCCTGTTACCTAGCAACAGCTCCTCACGCCTTTCTCCACTGGGTCTCCGCTCCCCTTATAAAATCATCGCATATTAGCCCCCATCCCCTGCGCAGAGCAGGACTAACCTCAGCTAAGTATCTTTCCTGCGTCCCACTTCTCCTCTTGAGATGCAAGGGTTGGAAGCAGGAGCAAGCGTTACAGAGGCAGCGATGTCTGCATAAGTCTTCAGTGAGCCAGAGATCTGTCCCGCTCTGACCCTGGAGAGTTTTAGGGCACTTTATTCCCCTCTCCTCCTCAAGCCCCTGGGCTGTCTCTATCTGAGATACATCTAGTCCAAAGTGTCGGCCATGACACAGCTTGTGTCATAAGAATATTGTCCTCAGAAGGACCGTGAGAGGCCTTATTAATGTATGTGAAGCATTTTCAAGCCTGGGATAAAAGAGAAACATTAATACGGGATCTGCCTGGAGCTCCTTTACTTGATTTTGGCACTTTGGACCAAGGGAAGCAGTGGGGCTTGTATAAATGTGTGCAACTCTGCAAGAATATATGGTAACAGCAGCTAGGGAGGAAATGTAAAGTAATAGAACCCATAAGGATCTCTGGGAGATACATGCAGATCTGATTGGTGGGTATTAAAAGTTCATGGGAGCCCTAATAGAAGTCTGTCAACTCACTGCTAATCCTTCTTGACAGAAACCTTATAAGAAGTTTAATGTGTTAACTAGCTCGAGAGTCTAATCAGTGTGAAAGCCAAAAGGGGAGGGGCGTTTGGATTTCAGGTTATATTTTCATTCTTCATTTAACTGATTTACTGTGCAGCATCCCAAGGAGAAGAATGATTTGGCCTCTAAATTGCTTTGCTCATGCAAAACCAGATCACGCTTTCCAACGTCCAGAAGGTTGCAGTCCTTATTTACTGGGACCCTAGTGAGTTGTGGCACCACCCCTCCCGCCCCAAATATGCATTTGATCTCCTGCACCGCATGCGACTGCTGAATATGCATTCGACACACTCCTCCATGCCATACAATGGTGCGTCTGTTTGCCTGCAGGTGGAGTGGAATGGGTGGGGGCACCAGACCCGCGCACCTGTGCTCACCTGAGCACAGTCAAGAATGTGAATAACTTACCTTTGCAAGTAGCCAGAAACCCATCAGCACTGAGAGAAGCTGGATCTGTTAGCCCTGACAGGGAATGTTTTTCATACTCTGTAAATCGTTTTGGTTTTGGGGGCACTTCTGTCAGCTAACCATCACAGACTCCTAGAGCTAGCTGGCATTACGCAGGTGGTCTCACTAGAAGAACAAAATCATCCCTTTTGGCCTTAAAAGCCGTTAATTTTAAGATGAGGCATAACCATTATGATAATTTAGTCTGCATAACACACACCTTCCTCAAGCCCACTGACCTGAGTTTGAACTACCGTCTATCTTTTAGGAAGACATCCAATCTTGATTTAAAGAATCCACGTGACGGAGAACCCACCATGTGCTGCTTGTTAATACCCTCCCGCCCCCCCCTGTTAATTTCAAGTTTGAACATGGCTGACTTCTGGTTCCAGCCATGGGTTCATGGGGTGCCAGAGACAGGCCTGAACCTAAAGCCCATATCTGCACACTGCTGAACTTCGACAGGGTCTACCGTGGGATCCCAACTTTGTGACCTGGCCCCATTTCTACAACTCATCGGACATCAGTCAGAATGCACCACGCTATTTGCTTTTTGGCAGAACAACTAGAATGTGTTTCAATCATGCCTTTAATTCTGTTGGATCTCAAAGCACTTTACAGACGGTATATATGTTTTTATATCTTGCCCATCTTCATGGTCGCTCCCTCTGCCCAGGACTGAAGTGCAGCCACCTCTGGGGTAACATGTGACATCCATTCTTCATCTACAACACTACACAAAAGTCCCCAAGTGAAGCAGAGCTGCAGTGGAAACAGAGGGAATTTTGGGAAGGGAGAATGTAAGTGCCTGAGCTGCCATTTGTCCAGGACTCCTCAGCCAACATAAAGAACTTTAATGACATCAAGGATTCATAGCCCTAGTTTTATGACTCTCACTTGAGTAGCATAGAAGCATCAAGGTGGGGCAGTGGGTTCAGTGCTGACACAGGAGGACTCAAAAACCCAGTGGTGCTGGTGGCTCTTTATAATCCTCTATGTAAATACTGACCAGGCTATAACCTACATCAGGCCTACCTGTCCACATCTCACTCAGATCACTGAGTAGTTACTCACTGGGGCTATTTGTCTAAGTGCCCAAGGCAGGCTTACACAATTGGGTCCTTGGTTTGTAAGCTCAGTGAGATAACAGCCCAAGGTCGTACAGCTAGAGAGAGAAGCACAATCCTTTAATGTAGGTAACACAGTACGCAACAGATCACAGCCAGAGAGAATGAACAACTTGCTGTGCAGTAAGAAGAATCATTGACAATCGGACTGGACAGAGCACTTCAGATCTCATGCTGTGGGGAATAGTCCCACATTGATTGGGGATAGGTACCCTGAACAGCCCAACAGGCCTTTTCGCATCTCTGCTTCCTCTTGTTTGATGATGGCAATGCACAGCGACGGGCAGGACACAGGACTGGAAATCAGGAAGCGTAGGTTCTACTCCCAAGTCTGCCACTGCTCCGCTGTCTGACCTCAGGCACGCTGAGGGTCTAGGCAATCCTGCCTTCATTGTGGGGAAGGACTACATGGCCTCTTGAGGTCCCTTCCAGCCCTGCATTTCTCTGATTTCTCCTCCCCATCTTTGTCTGTTTTGGTTGTAAGCTCTTCAGTCTCTCACACTATGTGTTTGTGCAACCCCTAGCACAAAGGAGCCCTGATCTTACTTAGCACTAATAATTACAACAGCTCGTGGAAAGGTCAGTACCTTTGCTAATGACCATTTGAAGCCATCTGTTAAAAGCCATCACCACTCACTTTTCCAGTCTGATTTCCAGGGAACGGCAGCAAGGAGCAGAGACATCAAACCTACCATCAAAGTGCTCTTTTCTGGAGAGGGTTAGAGTATTTTGCTCTGTCCCATACTTGCTGGAGCGACTGATGCCACCTCAAACTGGACTGCGCTTCTTTCACCCATTAGCAGGTTAGGATGCCAATGGTGCGTAGGCTTGACTACTCCATCCTGACAATCTCTGTCACCTCCGAAGCAGAGCACATTTATTTGGAGTACAATATTTGTTTGCTGCACAGTGCCCAGAGGCCTATCAGCAAGTGTCTTATAAACAGTCTGGGATTTTCAAGAGGGCTCAACCCATTAGGCTTCCAACTCCCATCAAAAGCCAATGGGAGTTGGGTGCCAGATTCCCTTTGAAAAATCCCAAGTGTATTAAATAAGGACCAGTTGGGGAAAGGCCCTTTTGTTTCTGTACACCCTAAGAACCTGCCCAAGGTCCTTGAGCAACTGACATCTCTCAAGTAAACTCAGAGAGACTCCACCCTTCATACACACCTAGGAGAAAACAAGCACACACAACCAGGGATCCCGCTCCCTACCCCCATTCAGAGGAATTAAGTAGTGACAAGATCTCATGCTGCCCTCAACACACGATGTTAGTGAATTTCACCCTCCCTATTTTAATCTTGATTTGTGGTGTGTCATTTTCTTAGCCTCAGTCACATCCCCTAGGAGCAGTTTGGTCTTAAGAAGAGACTCTTGGGTTAGGGAAGAAGTGGAGATGTGTTTTGCTCCTGGCGAACAGATGTGGTCGTTCTGAGAGAGGCAGTTTAGTCTCAACAATAGGTGTCCTGCCACTGCACGCTCAACTCCCCCCCATCGGGATTGCAGGGCAGAGAAGATTTAAAGGACAAACCCTCCCACACCTCAGCAGACTGCAGAGAGCTCAGAAAATTAAGCTGCCCCCAAAACTCTGATCGTTGCAAAAATAGGAGATGGGCCAGAAGTTAAATAAAAACAACTAAGTCACTCTAGTAACAGCCCCTTGTTTTTCCCTCTTGTTCTTACCCATCCCCCAAGTAATGATGGCCCCAACTCCATGACAACTCTATAAACTCAGCAACTACCCTCCACCCACACTTCTTCCCTACCCCTTCTCGAAATATCCAAACCGATCTGGCTCTACCCTGCCCTAGTTGCAGACACACACATGCACCGTGCATATATAGTGTATCCCACATGCACACACTTGTGCTCAGCCCACAAATCCACATGCTGTACTCACTGCAAGCGCGCGCGCGTGCGCACACACACACACAGTGACAAACTTTACTCAGAATTTCCTCTAGTCATTCTTGTCACCTGTTCTGCCCCCAACATATGCCAGCACCCCCCTCCATCTCTCCTCCTACCCCTCACATTTCCCAGACTCAGTTTTCAGCCTTGTTTTCCAACACATTCACCCTCCCTGAAGTACGAGGGTCATTCAAAAAGTTCTAAGCCTCACCCAGAAGGAGTTGCAGAAACAAGACAGTTTTTCACAATTTTTCTATATAGTCCCCCTTGACATCAATGCACTTGGTCCAACGATGCTCAAGCATTGCAATCCCATCACGGAAGAAAGTGGCGTCCTGGTCCTCCAAAAACTCTTCCACAGCACATATGACCTCATTATTGTTTCCAAAATGGCGACCACGTAGGTGGGATTTGAGTTTAGGAAACTGGTAGAAGTCAGATGGAGCTAAGTCTGGTGAGTAAGGGGGATGGGGTAGCAATTCAAAGCCACAATTGGCTGCTTCAGCTACTGCAATCTGAGCAGAGTGAACGGGTGCGTTATCCTGGAGTAAGAGCACACCTGCCCTCAGCTTCCCTCTGCATTTCAACTTGATTGCTTCCTTCAGTTGTGTTAATTCTGATGCATAGTACTGTCCATTAATAGTTTTTCCCTTTTCCAAGTAGTCTATCATGATTATGCCTTCAGAATCCCAAAAAACAGAAGCCATCACCTTTTCAACAGACGCTGCCCGCTTGAACTTCTTCGGGAGTGGAGAACCAGGGTGTTTCCACTGTTTGCTTTGAATCTTTGATTCAGGTTCAAAGTGATGAACCCAGGTTTCATCTTGAGTTACTAATCTGCGGTGGAAATTCTCAGGGTCAGCCTGGAAGTGTCCTGGAAATGTCAACCCTTTGCAGCTTCTGCTCTGGCGTCAGCATTCTTGGGACCCATCTTGCAGACAGCTTGCTCATCCCCAAGATCTCAGTTAAAACAGCGTGAACTGAACCAGAACTAATGCCTATGGACTTAGCTATCTGCTGGACAGTAAGACGTCTGTCATCCAAAACCATACGGTGAATGGCATCAACTTGATCATCAGTGGTTGAGGTTTTTGGATGACCTGACCGAGGGTCATCTTCTGTGCTCACCCTGACCCGCTTGAATTCAGCAGCCCACTTCTTCACAGTTGCATAGGAAGGGGAGTCCTCAGCAAGTGTCTGTACCATGTCCTCATGGATTTCCTTGGGTATCATACCTTTCTTTTGCAGATACTTTATGACTGCTCGGGCCTCTGTTTTGTCCATTTTTAGATTTGTCGCACTACGCTTCACCTTTGTATGGGCCTCACATGCACACAAATTAAAACAGAAATCTGTATTTGTTTTTCTAGTTTTATAAGAAGTGGTAGTGTGTTACACCAACAAAAATGTTCAGCTATGGCTCTTCTTTCTGGGTGAGGCTTAGAACTTTTTGAACGACCCTCGTACTATGCCAATTTACACCAGTTAAACACCATTATGTGTTAAACAACAATGGCAAAGCTGGGAATAAAGAGGCTGTAACTCACGAGGCAGCATTTTATGCCCTTGTTCTCCTTCATATAAAGAAGCATAAAGTTACACTGAAGGGTTTGTTTGAGGACCAACAGCAGAGAGGTCTTCTCCCTGGCGATTTGTAAACACACAGTGAAGCATTGTGAA
The DNA here is from genome assembly GCA_007922155.1 of Mesoclemmys tuberculata. Classification (NCBI taxonomy): domain Eukaryota; kingdom Metazoa; phylum Chordata; order Testudines; family Chelidae; genus Mesoclemmys; species Mesoclemmys tuberculata. The sequence goes on from ML675646.1 coordinate 6,631,801, forward strand.
TACTAAACCTAAATGCATGTTGTCACTCCTCTGCATCTTATTATTTGGTCTACATTTATCATCTATTTTTTTTGCAACTCATACATTTCAAGATTTTTTTTCCATGGACTTGTCAGATCCCACCGCTTATTTGTAAAAGATACTTCTCCGGATGGAAAAGCCCAGTGGAATTGAATAGAGGCTGGTTATCTTTCTATAGGTTTTTCAGATAAAGTCCCACAGAATTGAGTAGATAATTATATCTCTGCTATAAAATTCTATAGGAAAGTTCCAAATAAGTGTACAGAGAGGACCACATTCTCTGTTAAATTCTATAGATGGTTAGAGTAATTTCTGAAGAATCCTCTTGGATTCAATGTTACTAAATTCACTAGGACTCTTCCTTATGGGGAAAAATTTCCCACCACAAAAGGCACTGGATAGGTTAGTGGCACAGCTTATTACTTTTATTAATTATTGAATGATATTGGCCCAATGTTTGGAAAAGTCATCAATGAGTATGCATGGCTGCCATTATCCTACAACCTGAGCACCTAATAACCGTTAGCGTATTTCTCCTTAAAAAACCCCAGTGAGGTAGGGCAGTAACATTATCCCCATTTTGCAGATGAGGAAACTGAGGCACAGAAAGGGTAGGTGATTGGCTGTGTTCACACAGGAGATCTCTAGCTGAGCATGGACCTGAACATGGGTCTCTTGAATCCCAGGCTAGCCTCTTAACTGCAGGTTTAACAATGAATCATGCTGACTCGCATCAAAGGATCTGGTCCTTTGTGGTAATGAGACTACAGCTACAAAGCACTGCACATGTTTCATGCTGTGAACGTAGAAGCACACTGCATTAGCCCCTTCAGGACTGCTTTACTCACGTGATCACGTGGCTAGCTTTGGTACCAGGAAATTTGCCATTGGCACCCGTCCACTTCCAATCCAGCCTAGGGGCGAAGGGGCTGAAAGGTGTCACCAGCTGATGGTTATTCTCTGACCTCCTGAATGTGAAATGAGTTTAGGACCTTAGTCCCGGTCCCTGGCTCAACTCCTCTACAATGCCGCGAGTTGCAGCAAAGAGACCGAAGAGCAAGTGGTGATTTCACTCCCTCACTTTCGCGCTCTCATGGCTGAGGCCGGAGCAGAAGCAGCATGCAGGGCTAGTGTTCAGGACATGGGTGAGAAATGGTTTTCTGCAAACTGACATTTGGGGAGGGAAAGGCTCTGTGACTGCTTGGGGCTCCGGTCTTACTGTGGGTACCAGTGGGTGAAACCAGTTTGGCAGCAAATAGGGGATTGCCATGCCCTAGCATAGTAAATACACTTTCTTCTATTCGGTGTATGATCCGCTCAGCATACTCTATTATTACTGAAGTGCAGCAGAAGTGAGCATACTGGCAAATCTCCTGACATAAATCCCCAGAGAAAGAGCTCTCAAACCAACCTCAGGAACTCCCCACATTCCCTCTGCATACAGAGAGTTCAATAACTGTGATCAGGCGGATGAACTGGGAAGCACCGTAAGGACAATCCTATAGGATTTCAAAAACAATCTCTTTTAATGCCTTTTTTACCAAGTCATTGCCCGGCTCTTGTCATCTTGCACTCAGCCTCCATTGAGCTGTTCCCAGGTAACCAGATCCCTTCCCGTACACAATGTGCCTACTATACTTGAAGCGATGTTATCAAGCCACGCTTTGCCCAGTGCAGGCGCTCAGATAGCAGCTAAGCTAGGGTGGCCCTGGGTTGATGGAGTGAAACGGGACTCTTCATCCCCAATCTAAATACACAGGGGGCTTTGTGAGCCCTCTTGGGATCAAAACACATTTATAAAGACTCATTAGTGCTTAATTGGGTAGTGTTTATTTGCTGAGTTTGGAATTCTCTATATAGTCACCGTACGCACTGTCTAGCCTTTCACTCCAGATAAAGGCGACACCATTGTAAATATTTGGTAACTCCTTGAGTGTTATGGGCCTGAGGCGAGATGGACAGTACCTGATATTCTGAAAGAGAGAGGGGAAAAATCAAAGAAACAGATGTTAAACTGCAGGAATAATTAATTAAGGGATAATTCCATTTTCTTTACTAAGCTAGTTTGCACTTTAAAGCTTTCTGGAGGAAGTGATTAGCATCTGATTGATGGGACTTTTATCACTGAGGAGGAAAAAGATGCAATAAACCACAATGCACCAAAAGATATTATCTAAGAGAATTATTGAAACTCAGATCTATGAATTGCATCATTTTGGTTTAAGGGACAAGGGATCTGATGCCCTTGAGTGTCATTTGAAGTCTTTTTGGTATCTTGGTCTAGTTCTCTGTATTGTAGAACTTGTCATACATTTTCAATACCTTACTTCAGTTCTTCAAAGTCCGTTTTACTGATGATGTTCAACAAGGACAAGTGCAGAGTCCTGCACTTAGGACGGAAGAATCCCATGCACAGCTACAGACTGGGGACCAACGAGCTAGGCAGCAGTTCTGCAAAAAAAGACCTGGGGGTTACAGTGGATAAGAAGCTGGATATGAGTCACCAGTGTGCCCTGGTTGCCAAGAAGGCTAATGGCACATTGGGCTGCATTAGTAGAAGCATTGCCAGCAGATCACGGGAAGTGATTATTCCCCTCTATTCGGCATTGGTGAGGCCACATTTGAAGTATTGTGTCCAGTTTTGGGCCCCCCACTAAAAAGAGGATGTGGACAAGTTGGAGAGAGTCCAGTGGAGGGCAACAAAAATGATAAGGGGGCTAGAGCACAAGACTTATGAGGAGAGGCTGAAAGAACTAGGCCTATTTAGTCTGCAGAAGAGAAGAATGAGGGGGGATTTGATAGAACTCTTTAAGTACCTGAAAGGGAGTTCCAGGGAGGATGGAGCTAAGCTGTTTTCAGTGGTGGCAGATGACAGAACAAGGAGCAACGGTCTCAAGTTGCAGTGGGGAAGGTCTAGGTTGGGCATTAGGAAAAAGCTTTTCACTAGGAGGGTGGTGTAGCATTGCAATGGGTTAGCTAGGGAGGTGGTGGCATCTCCATCTTTAGAGGTTTTTAAGCTGTGGCTTGACAAAACCCTTGCCGGAATGATTTAGCTGAGGATAGTCCTGCTTTGAGCAGGGGGTTGGACTAGATGACCTCCTGAGGTCCCTTCCAACTCTAATATTCTATGAGAGGGTAAAAACGGGCTCCAGAATGGAAACCAAAGAGCTATGTTCTTGTCCGCCTGGACACTGAATGTGATGGGGGAAAAGGACACTTACAAATGTGCAGCAGACAAGTATCTTCACATATAGAGTTTCTAGGGGGCAGTTTGTGATAGCCTCACTCATGCCAAGTAGGATCTCACACTACTGAGTGAAATCCTGGCTCCATTGAAATCTATGGGAATTTTGTCATTGACTTCAGTGCGGTGCGGATTTGCCCTGTGATTTCACTGGGACTTGTATGGTATTCAGTCCCTCTGTTTATAACACCACAAGAGGAAGCCAGACATCAGCAACAACAAATCATGAAAGAGTGCCCTAAAAATACAGGAGTATTGCCAAAAGTATCAGTGGAGTGAAAAAGGTTTTCCCTGGGTTGATTTAGGACTAGATCACACCAACAGCAAAACCAAAAAGCTTATTAAAAGGTGATTAATATTAAGGAAAGGCTATAGTAAAAGCTTGGGAGTTTGAGTCACACACGCCTCTCTTATGAGGCCTTGTCCAGAAGTCCACTGAAATCAGTAGGTGCCCTTCCGTGGCGGCTTGTGCAGTACATGGTACGTAGAGGCAATAGAACATTGGTCTTACTCTTTTCTATTCTGAAACTTACAAGCTGTGCAGCCGTTCTTAAGTTACACAGCAGCAAATCTTCAAACGCTGCCAAAGAGAGGAGAGCAAAGCGGACAGAAGGACTATTTAAACTGAATGGGACTAATTTTAATCCATGTTTTGAAGAGTAAAGAACTTGTCTCAAGAGTCAGTGGAGCACAATGATGAATTCTTCAGTTGGGGGTTTGTTTCAGCATGTGTAACATCTCTCTTGGGTGTTATGACAGGGAAGTTGGCTTGTTATTTGATTTTTTAAAATTTCTTAGGGTCTGTGCTTTATGGTTTGGTATTCTGAGAAACTGTAGCATGAGAACCATTTGACAAAAAGGGAACAAATGTGTTATTTAAGGAAAACTAGGGCTGAGATTTTGCAAGCCACCTTAAAGGATTTTAACACTGACTTCCTCAAATTTTAATGGGAATTAGATATCCACAACCTTAGATGGCTTAGAACATCTGAATCCAGGATTATTGCGCAAGATGAGTGTATCTTCACCCTGTGCACAATGAGTGATTGGTAGAAGATACGATTTCAATAAAATGATCTATTACAAAAAAGAAAATTCTTAATTATATTTTAGCCTCTAACATCTTGGGCCAAATTTTGTTCTGGGCTGACACCACTGAAGTCATACTGCATTAGATCACTGATAATAAGATTCAGTTTACCCAAGGCACCTTCTTATTTTAAACATTTTGCATGGTCTTAGTTTATATGAGAACACGAATGACCCTTTTTTCCTCTTTCATATCACTTCCCTTTAGCTTCTTTATTCCCATTCATTCTTTCCCTCTTTCATTAAGTGTAAAACTTTCAAAAGCATCTGACTTAGTCTCTTTTCAGGTCCCCTGAAAATCATAGAGTTAGAAGGGACCGCCAAGGGTCACCTAGTCAAATGCCCTCATCTAGTCTACCCCCCCACCCCCAATGGAACCTGGGATCTTATGTCACTTGGGCACCTTTGAAAATTTTACCCAAGATCTTTAAAGGATTAGATCTCCTTTAGATTTAGAGATTTCCCCCAAACCATCCAGGGCAATCTTAATTCAGCCCCCTTCTGTGCATGCATTATGATAGTCTTGCATGATCACATCTTATTTATTCCACAAGTCTTGTTCAGGGAATGGGTAATTAGTCAATGTCTTTTTATCCTCCATGTTTATTGTGTGGCCCCCCTGACAGATATTGCAACCCCAATGCACAGACTGTGGGGGGGTGATGAAAGTGAATCACTGAGGGTGTAAATACCTCCAGAGAGGCACCACGTGCTAGGGAGGCTTGCATATACTGGTTCAAACTGGGTTTTTCCAGAGACAGCAAAGAAAGGTGGCTTTTTCTATAAAACTGCTACATTTAAACTGGCTCAGGGCCTTCCTTCTGGTCCAGCAAACAGAGAGGACCTTTTGTCCAAGGCAGCCCCACACCTTGCAGAAAGGTTGGAAGGACTTTGGCCAACTGCAGCCTTGCAAGACTGAGGGGTGACCTCTTCGCACACATATAGGAACTTGTATATGATTTCTCGGTCATGTTCTGAGAATAAATGAGCTTGTTTAGAAAGAGCTGGCTGGGAACTTGTAACTGCTGGCAATACGCTGTTCACAGCCCTCGCAGAGAAAGCAAAGCACGGGGGCTTCTTTCAAGCGGTCTGATTTTCTGGGGATATCACACTGTAATGCAGGGATTCGTGGAGCCTTAAAAACCCACAGTATGTAGGTCAAGGTCTAGGGCCCCTGTGTAGAGACAGGGAAAGCCCTGAGACCGGAGACCTGATTGGGCATTCCTGGAGTGGATCACATAAGGGGGAGATATAGGCATAATTACCCTGAATCTGTGACTGCCCTGTGCCTTATTTACTGCACCCCCCACACCCCCTGTAGTGAATACAGAATTATTAGTGTTTCTCTGCTGCTCTCACCACTGCATCTGAGTGTTTCACAAACATTAATTTCATGTCACACCCTCAGGGGATGAGGGGCTAATGCCCACATTGCACAGATTGGAAACTGAGGCACATTGTGATTAAAGCCAAGATGGAAACCTACACCACTTAATTTAGGGGGGGCCAACTTGAGACAGACGTAGCCTGATTTTTTTTAGCATAATTAGCAATTTTATGCCACTGTGTGTGGTCAAATACAGTGCCAGTCAACTTCAGCTGCCAGCACTCAGCACTTCTACAAAGCGGGAGTACATCAATGATAACGAGAACAGAGAGAACCTACCCAGCCTATAGGAAGCAGGGAAAATTAAGATTTTTTGGGACAGCAGACAAAACAAAAGAAAGGGTTGTCACTTTCATGTACCTGCACAGAATGTCGGTAGAGGCAGAATCATCTTATAGAAAGGGCGTGTCCAGAGCATGAAAATCATTTCCTCAGGAGGACTCCAGCAGGATCCATCTCTTTACTGAGGTTCACTCCCTGAGAAACCCATCAGACCCTTACACTAGCTAGGAGGATGTGAATATGGCTGTCGTTATAATATTTGCCTGGATATATTTAGGACGTGTATGCTGTGACAGCCGTATGTGTGTCGGTTACCTGAATAAAATTGGTAGAAGATATTGGACTTTGTCCTTGTGATGATATGTGTTTTTTCCTTGGTTTCCATGTGTTTCTATGAGCTCTAGCTCTCAAACAGGCAGCGATAACTCTGTTGAACTCAAGACTGTAGCCCACCAGAGCCGAACCCATGGTGGTGTGATACCACCACACTAAAATTGAACTTTCAAATAAAAATAAAAGGCTACATTGCCACCACCTGCTCTTCATTCTACGCACGTGCATTCGCAGTAACTCCAGTCAAGCCAACAGAGTGGTCTGGATACACTCCACTCTGAGCACAGAATTTGCCCCATCAAATGCTTCTGTGGAAGGAGTTTCTCATTTCTAGGGGCAGATCACCAAAGGAGAAATCTGAACCTTTTTCCTTAAGCAGCAGCAGCCTGGAGGGGCTGAGGTACCCAGAATCCAAGCTCTTTGCTAAAAGGCCTGTCGGTGTTTGATCAGTTGGAGCATTGTGACATGGGTTTCAGCAGGATACACTCATTGTTTGCCTGTGACCTTATACACACCAGCCTGGACACCACCATCTGTAGGAGGCCTGCAGCTCACGAGATAACCTCGAGGTGACCAATGCCAAGAGAGAAACAGCAGCTCGCAGTGGGACAGAGCTGAGAATTTGGCTCAGCTTCTCAGTGAGTGTCAGCCATTGCAGCTTCCTTGACTAGAGCTCTGCCCATTTACACCAGCTGAGAACCTGGCCCCGTGTCTGCATTTGGAGTGCAAATCCTCCTTTCACAGGTTCACATAACTTTGCAGTGAAATCTCCTCTGCTGATGCTGAGCACCGAAAGCCAGACCCTCCGTGGATATCACTCCATGACAGCAATGGAGTCGTGCCATTGTCATCGCCTGGGGAACTGGCGCCCGGCCTCACATTTGCACCTGAAGCGTTTTCAAAGCCATTCATTTAACCCCTTTCACTTGAGGCAAAAAGGTGTAAGGGAATGGAGGGTGTGCTAGCATTGGATGGTGGTTTGGGCTGGAAAATACACCCAGGATTTACAAATTGTGATTTGATTTGAAGTTTAAGACACTCAGCACATGATTAAACTATGAAAAAAGATGAAATGGTGTTTCCTCCAGCACTTTCACCATGAGGGACCCATGGCACCACTGTGCAAGACAAGCAGGATTTGGTGTCCATAAACTGAGAGGTCACTGAGGGTCTAACACCTGCTCAAGACCAGATTTTACTTTACTCCTGACATTTTTGCTTAATGAATCTCAGTCCATCAAACCCGTCAGCAAATTCTTTAAGAATCTCTTCTGCCTCCTCGTGTGGAGACAAGCAATGAATCCATTTGATCAACTGCATCTGCTGACTGATCCTCAACCCACACTCATATCAGACTTGTTACTTGGGTTACCTGGCCCGCCTTCTGAGTGGAGAACAGGAACTCCCCATTACTATGTGGGAAGAGAGAACCTCACTATTTTGTCACAGCAAAAAAACCTGTATCCCTTTCTGTGGCTCCAGCACCATCTGCTTCTGTTGCTTTCTGGGGCTTGGGAAGCTCCTCTCCCAGAGCTCCCGGAGCCTTCTGCCTACAGCTCTCTGTCCCCTCCTGGGCAAGAGAGACCCTGTCCCCAGTGGAACAAGAATGGCTGAGATCCCTTGCCCCTCTGGGCCCTCCACGGTGGGGTGCGGGGGTGGAGGGGCCGAAGACCATCTGGTAAAGCACAAGAAACATTCCCTTGCACAGCTACACACACACACACACACACACACACACACACACACACACTCTTTCATGTGTCTGACTTCCTTCAGCTACATTGGAGCCCTTCTCCCCAGGCCCTTTCCCACACAAGACAACACAACATCCTCCTCCCCGACAACATGCAACCATCACCAGTGAGGAGCTTTTACCTTCCACCTCCTCCCTCCTTTCTGCAGCTTAACCTCTATTGACTTCAACGGAGCAATGCTGATTTAAACCAGCAGAGGCTCTGACCGTTAATTGGGAGTGTAATTCCTGCCCCCAGGGTTACATGCTTCTGGATAGTGCAGCCTTGGCCCTTCGCCGCTTAGACGCTCAATTGCTCCAGCTGGCTTTGGCAGAGTCTATTTCAGCCTCATTCCATTCGATGTCTGGCCAAGCTCTTGTATAACCTCACCACTGGGAGCGAGTTAATGAACATAGTATCATTCAGAGCTAGCTAGCTCCTTCCTATCAATATCATCTAATCAGCAGCCTTAACGGAAAGATAATCTCTGCCTTGATCTCCTGTTGGCCAAGGAGCAACCTCTGAAAACACTGGGGGCTTTGTTAATTCACTGTTCCTACAGAGACACCAAGGTCAGCTCCTGCTCTCTTCCCCTTCAGTGTCCTTGCTTTGTGTAAAAGGAGGAGGACTTGGTTTCTCTAGGAGATTCCCAGAAAAAGCCCAGTTCTTTCCCTTCTCAGTGCCATGGCAGACTGCGCTCTGGGTCTTCCTCTGGGTAGGACAAGGCACTAAATAGGCAGGGAACAGGCTAAGCAGAAATGGAATTGAAAAAGTTAGGTTAGCACCGCAAAAGGGCTTATCACATGGGGAGGCTGCCCTGTGACTTGGAGAGTTTGGGGGAGTAGTACTGGACTATAGCAAGTTTTTAAACCGGTTAGGTAGCTGGTTGGTATCTGAGAAGAGGGTTGGTAAGGACAGGGGCTGAAAGCTGTCAATCATGGGCTGACTGCCGGCTCACCAGGGCCAGATGACATGAAAGGCTTCAGTTCCCTTAGGAGACAGTGTCACCATTGCAGCTCGTTATCCTCGGCTACTTAGGGCACATCTACACAGCAATGAAATACCCACAGCTGGCCCAGGTCAGCTAACTTGGGCTCCTGGGGCTAAAAATATTCACTGTAGACTTTCAGGCTCTAGCCCAAGCCTGAGCTCTGAGGGTCCCTGAGCCCCAACGTCTACACAGCAATTTTTAGCCCAAGGAACTCTAGTCAGCTGACCCAGCTGTGCCATGGGTCTTTTACTCCAGTGTAGACAGACCCTTATGAACGGTCTCAGCCCACATGCTGAATAATTAAGGCACATTAGTTGGAAGGCATGAGGAAACAGCTTGTGCTGCTGCTGGGATAGAATATACACATGGGATATATTTGTAACCAACAGAACAGCTAGCTTTGCTGAAATGAGTGAAAAATACCCTCCTGTCTACCAGCTGAGAATCTGGCCCTCTAAGTTGTTCTGCTGCCAATGTACCACATGTGAGAGCTCAGTAAATTTGGTAGAAAAATGACAACTCTTTCCACAAGAAATTTTGGTAACTTTTCATTTTTTTTAAAATAAAAAAATTCTGCAAGAGTGGTCCCTCCCCCCATCCCTTCCCCAATAACCTGAAACCAAAAACGGTCCATTTTTGAATATACTGGTCAAAAATAGAGTTTTAGTACAAATCTTCGAAAAACCAAAACAATTTTTAAAAAATCTAAGTAACTGAATTGAAAAAATTTATTAAAAGCTGCAAAGATGACTGAAAAAAATGTCATTTTTGATTTCTTGTTTTTGGAGAAAAGGCAGTAAGGTTGGGTTTTTTTTTTTTGTTTTTTTTTACTAAAATGAAGACATTGTGATTAAAATCTATTTTTTGATGAGAAATGTTATGATGAAAAATTTCAACCAGCTCAAGTAGCCACTCTAACAACAACAGACACATCCAACACACTGATCAGGAAGTTGCATAGAGTCCAGGAGGGAATTTTCTGCCCCAAGAAACATATCAAAACAACCCCTAAAGGACTTTAAAAACATGACTGGCCAGCCGCTAAGCCACAACTCCTGCACTGCAATATGGTTAGGCTTGGTGGCTTTTGAGGAGAACTGGAATCTCAGGAAAGATGCCGCCTTATAAAGAGCCACATAGCTGCTACGTAGACGTCCAGGCCTATTTTATCCCCCAGAGGTGCAGCCTGTGAGCCAGCCACGGGGCAATGGGCAATGACAGAAGAGGAATGGGTTGCTGTGGCTCACAACTTCCAGGCCTGACTGATGGCTCTGAACTAGAGAGATGTCTGGGGATGGTGTCTGCATCAAGGCCAAAAACCACCCCAAGGAACGTCAGAGAGCAAGGGGTGCAAGTCCCTGCTATCCCCCAATTTCCATCATCCCACTATGAGGGGGAAGGGTCAAAATAGAGAGGTAGTCACTTAAAGAGCCTTCTTTTTATGGGGTTCCAGGCCCCCTATCAGGTGACCACCCTGACCTGCTTCAAGTCCCTCATCAGGTGATCCATTGCTTAGTCATGGCCCAGCTGAGCCATTTAGGGTAGAATCTCCAAACACAGAATGAAGGGGATTGCGTCCTCCTCTGTGCCTACCATCCCACGGTCTGATTTTCAGAAGGCATGGAGCATCCAGTCTCTGGCACTCAGACCCCTTTAATGTGTCCCAAGTTAGCACCCAAAAATATAGGCACCAGGTAAAACCCACGATGGGCTCCCCTGGTGACTATTCAGCAGGTTGCCCTGTTTGAACCCAAGTCCCTGTGTACTAAGTGCTTGGGCCTTGCTCGGGCTAGTAGGGTCTACACCCACTCTCAGGCAGGAGATCCTCTATGTAGCACCCCTTTCTGAGATCTGGGGACAGTCCAACTGTCTAGACCCTGAAACTAGCACCATCTCTCCCACGCCTGCCTAGGGGCTCTTCCCAGAGTGCCACCAAATCTGGTTTATTATTCCCTTTTTCAGGTTCTAGGGGAGAGTGAAGTGTCTCTGTTGTTTGCTTTCAAAGGAATTTCTAAACACATACATTTTACTCCTCGACAGCACTAGAGATATGCAGAGCTATGAAAACACAACAAAATCTTCATGTAAATCCCTGCCTCAGTTTCCTCACCACTTTGAAAGCCCTTTGGGAGCTGGTCCATAGCCTTTCGGGATCCTAGAATACTTCTTTCCTCTGCCAAAGCCTTGCCTGTTTCTGGTCTGCTTCTAAAATAGCTGTGGCTATAAGAAAGCCTTCCTTTTATAGAGTTCCAGGCCCCTGTCAGGTGACCCTGTCAGCTTCAAGTCCCTCATCAGGTAATTTGTTACTTAGTTATAGCCCAGCTGAGTAAACTGATTTCTCTAGGCTGCAGCCAGCTCATTGTTCCACTGGAGTTCCCTTTGAACTGAAGATCATTTAACTTAATAATGGCTCGATTGTTCGCCATTGTTTGCCCTCTGCTAGGTGGAAGGATTTCTCCTGACACCTCTGGATGTTTTCAGCTGTAGAGGAGGTGACAGCACCAAGGTGAGGGCTCAGAATCATTTCACAACCAAAAGGGCAGTCACAGAGAGCTGGTCTACACTACAGAATTAGCCTGGCTTAACTGCATTGCACAGGGCTGTGGAAAATTTCTCACCATGTATGATGTAGTTCAAGCCCACCTGGTGTAGACAGGCTGACAGAAGAATTCCTCCATAGACATAACTATGGCCTCTTGGGGAGGAGATTAACTATGCCAACAGAAGAACCCCTCCTGTCATTTCAGGCAGTGTCTACACTGAATCACTGCAGTGGCATAGTTGTGCATCCGTAGCATTCCAAGTGTAGACAAGCCCTTAGTGTTCACACTACAGTGGTGCAGCTACACGTTTCTAGTGTAGACATAGGAGTGGGATCCACAAAGGACACAGGGGATACGAAGCTGAGTGTCACAGCACCTAACTTTTAGGCACCTAGAAATTCACAGAACCAACATGGCAAAGCACACAGCCTAAGTGAGGCGCCAAGGCTCCTTGTACAATGCATGGGGGGAGAGAGAGAGGCACCTTAGAATGTGAGCCACAAAGGCTAGCCTTCATGGGGGGGAACCGCCTACCCTAGCACCTGGGAGATGCCACCAAGAAAGGAATGTCTTAAGCCCTGCTCCTCCCTCAGAGCTGACAGCCTAAATCCAGGCTTCAGGGAGGGTCCTTAGCTCTGCTTAGAGATCCACAAACAGAAACCCACTGCCAGGAGTCAGGCGGCTTAGGTTCCTAAACCACTTTTTGAGGGAATGCATTAGGTGCCTCCCTGGCTCCACACCAAATGGCCAGCGGAAGAGGTGGTGGTGGTGTCCATCTTAGCACCGTGAGCTCAGTCATTAGAGGGATGTGGGAGATCCGAGTTTAATTCTCTCTCAGGCAGAGGGGGGTAAAAGACTTGAACAGGTGTCAGCTGCTTCTCTGGAGCCCTCTCTAATCAGGGGGCTATGGCAGATTTTGATAGAAGAGTCCCTCAGCCTCTCCTGTTGAAGCCATTGCCCTCTGGATAAATAAGGAGAGTGTGATTGGAGCAGGGGGGCTGGATCCAGGGTCTTCCACCTCCCAGAGCAGTGTCCAAACCACTGGGCTACGGCATCCTTGTTTTGTCTCACGTGGTCTTTCTTTCTCTGGCCCAATGACTGATTAAGTATTTATCCACAGTAGAATAGGCCGTGGGCCAAAGAATGAGAATGACTCTGTGGCCCATAGTTTGGACCCAATCCAGTAGGTGTGTTCAGAGGCCACTTGCCAAATCAGGCCCCGCCCATGATTTAGGTGGGTGAATGCCTAACTTCTTCCAGTTTGTGAATTGCTCTGGGCTTAGGTGGGAGCTAGGTGGCCAGGCACCTCACAGTGAGTGTGCCCAGAGACAGGAAGGTGGCTACTAGGGAATGTGGAAGTCCTTTATTCTGAAAAATGTAGGCACCTAGTCAGTTTAGCTGGCCAGAGGAAGAGTTTTGTGGGTCAACGTGGAGCCAAAACTGGGACCTAGACACCTAAGTCTGGGGCTTAGGTTGTCTAAGTGCCTTTGTGGGTGCCACCCAACACAGTTTGCAGATTGGATAATGGAGTGACAATGGCCCAGATCCACAAAGCTATTTAGGTGCCGCGCTGCCACTGATTTCAGTGCGGATCTAGGCCACTGTGGCTATGGACCTGCCCCGAGCCTATTAAGCCATAAGCCAGATCGTCTCCTTGAGCAGGGCCATTCCACGGGCTGTTGGCAGTGGCCGGAGAGGTCTAGCCTGCAGCTTTGTAAAAGTAGCTCTGAAAAAGGCACAGGAAAGTCATGCCACGCTCCTGGAAATCTTTTCTGGTGGAGGACTGGTTTAAGAAACCGTATTTCCACTGCAAGCCAGGTCTTGCATTGTGCAGCACAGGGAGCACCGTGGGCTTACGGAGAAATATCATTAATGAGTAATAAGTGTTGAAATCCATTGACATTGCCAGTCAGCAGCCCGCCTCAGATGCCCCTATATTTGTATGGCCAGATCTGTGAGCCCCAGCCCACCACGAGCCCTTTCAAAGGAGACTGAAGAAGACTGGTGCCCATCACCCACTGAATTTCAGTAGGATTTCAGCGCTTCACTTTAAAAACACCAGCCCAAGCCTTTCCTGCAGTGAAACTCCAGGGGCACTCCATGGTAGTTTTACCTGACTGAGAGCTGTCTCAAAGATTTGGCTGCTAGCTCATAGTTTCTTTTAACTGTCTTTTTCGGGGAGAGCAGAAAGGTTTTGATCATCATTGCCTAAGGCCAGATTCCTTTCATTCCAGCCACTTTAAGCAATCTTATTAGGACATTTTTCCCTAATTCCTTCCTGCTGCAATTAGCGAACCTCTTGAAGTCTAGAGGTTCCCGCAGGTACCCTGACGCTTCGACTAATATTCCAGCCATCTCAACCTCCTTGGTCTGTGACATTTGGCTGTTTCAAGAAGCAAGGCCTAGATCCTCTGAGGTATTTAGGTGCCTAACTCCCTTTGAGAGGGGTCTGAAATGAAGATGTTTCAGTTTGAATTTCCAAAAGCTTCAGGTTTGGATTAGGAGGTGAGGGTGCAGGTGGCTTCTTATTTTATCTTTGTCGGTCCATCCAGCCCCAATCCTCACCACCAGCCCCGCTGGATTTGGTGTCTCACTCCAGCACTCAGGCTGAAATTCACTCAGTATAAGGCCTAAGCACCATTTAAGTATTCTGCAGAGGGGTGAATTGAATTCCCTGTCCCCGACTTCCACCGCCTCTGTGGTTCTCTCTCAGCTGCCTTCCCCCCCAGGAAGCTGTACACACAGCAAAGAAAGATGTAGGAATGGCAGGGGAGACCTTCTGTGACCTTGGTAGTATTAAAACCTTCCTGGTGCAGCTGGCATTTCTGACAGCATTTTCCTGTACTGAGATCTTATTGGTGCAGGATGTGGAATACGTGTCAAATTACCTGCCGCACGAGACAGCAGGTGTGTCAGCTCCACATCTAACAGGCAAGAACTGGGGGGAAGCTTCTGTCTCACTTTACTTTTCTCTCCACACATAAGAATTCCCCTTACCCTCCCAGATCTCATACCATGTAGGACCATTTCCTTTTGTTTTTGAATGCCAGGCTCCAGGCACTGTGTTCTGGGCAGAACATTAGATTTAAATCATGAGGCAAGATCCCCTCTTGTACACAGGGAATTCAGAATGACATAGCAAGGTGAATCAAGCACAAAGACATTCAATAAGAGAGTGGGCAGGAAGCAGAGTTTCTGCTTTGTCTGGGAAATTCTGTAACGTCAAAATCTTCTCTGTTCTGAAGTGAACACAAAACCAAAACATTTCCAGTGAAACGTTAAAAAAAAAATCATTTCAGGTTGATCAGAATATTTGGTTCCACTCAAACTGAAACTTTTTGTTTCAATTTTGTCATTTTACAATTAATAAAATAACATAAAATAACACAAATTAAACGAAAAGTTATTTCAAAATGGAAACTCAAAACGGTCCGTTTCAATCTTAATCGGAACACTTGGTTTTAATTTCTTTTCCAAAAGAGATTTCATCTAAATGGACACATTTCTGTAAAAACATTTTGATTGCAACAAAACAGAATCTTCCAATGGGAAAATGTCCCACTGGAAAATTGCTGCCAAGCTCTGTTAAATAACCCACCTGGCTCCCAACCTGGTGGCAGTAGAGAGTAAAGAGCCGCAAAAGCCACTGATGAACTGTCACAGAAAGAGCCATACAGAGTTTCTGAATGGTTCAGAAGTAGAATTCCACATGGCTGGAGCTCTGCATGGCAAGTGTCTGCCTGGATTCCTTCCCTTCAAAGCACTGCTGCAGTCCCTTTTGCTCCGTGGCTATTGCATGCACCTTACTTATTGGCCCACTATTTATCTTATGGAGCTCCTACAAAGATGGTGGAAGCACCTAACCTCTTTGGATGCACAAAAAGATTGCTGTGGCATCTTAAGAAAAGAGAAGTTATGCTGCTGTTTGACCCTATTATACACAAGGCCCTGACAGCGCCTTTTCATTTCAACTCCTTAGGGACCGGAGTGAAGACACATAGGCAATTTCATGTCTGAGAACATTCATTCTGTTGGGGGACTATGGACCATGCAGCAGAGACTGGATTGGAGGAAGTGTGATCTCATTTGCAT
Source organism: Mesoclemmys tuberculata (assembly GCA_007922155.1). Taxonomy (NCBI): domain Eukaryota; kingdom Metazoa; phylum Chordata; order Testudines; family Chelidae; genus Mesoclemmys; species Mesoclemmys tuberculata. The sequence goes on from ML675646.1 coordinate 6,647,516, forward strand.
AGTGAGGTTTTAAGAGGCGTGGCCTCAACAACATTAACCATCTGTCTAATGAATATTCCCCCCTATTATCATGATACAAGAGAATATGCAGGCTTTTCAAGGGTGTTTCATTATTTCCATTCAATGCCCTCATTTTCAAGCACGCATATGAGCCTTTATGCTTTTCTATCAATTTTCCACCACTCACTGCAAGGAAAAATGCTCACTGCAGAATGAGATTAACTCATTAGGAAGTTTCTCCCTGTTATTGCAATTCATTTCCCAGCATGCACCTTTCGTCAGATGTGAGTGTAAAATGACAGAAGCATTTCAGGGAGGTGAAAATGAAAAACTGGCCTTTATTACGTTAAAGAAAATTTTGGGCCTGTTTCCTCCCTTTTTATAGCGGCACCCTCCGCCTCCATTCTCTGTAGTTAAGATAGGGGAATGGGACAGAAAGCTGAGGTGAGTCTGTGGAGGTGGGGAACAAGAAATAAATAAAACTAGTCAGAAAAACTTTAAGAAAACATTGGCTTTGGAGAATGTGATTTCATCAAAATCGGAACACTTCACAAAATGGTGTCAATTGTGCAAAAATGTCATGCTGGAAAAAGAAATAGAAAAAAAAAATTCTGACCATCTTAAAATGTCTCATCCCAACACTTTGGGACTGAAACCTTTTGATTTTTCATTTTGAAACAACTTTTCATTTTGAAATTTTTGAAATTTTGTATTCTATTATATACACAAAACTAAATGTTTCTGTTGATCAGAAATGAATTTCTTTTCCTTGTTGAAAGTTTGAAGTTGCCGCCGTCAGATCAACCTATCTGGATCACTTGAGCGGTCAGTGAAGACCCGCTCAATCGATCCAGAAGTTAACGCTGTTAAACCACCCCCTCAAGTGGCATAGTGCTGCGTCAATGGGAATGCAGTTCCTGTTGGCACAGTGCAGTGAGGACGGCGTGCAGAAGGGAAGCACAGCAGTCGACGAGAGTTACGCAAGCTACTGTGCATAACTCCCATCAACTGCCGCTGAATCACCGGGTAAGTGTAGACCAAGCCTCAGACTAAATCCTTCTTTGGTCTGTTTATTTCAGTTTGCCCTCCCCAACTCCTGTTCCTTTTGGACATTCCCACCTTTCAGATAACTGTAGAGTAAATGGGACATCTCATACACAAAGAGACCAGCCGCTTTGCAGAGATTTTTAATTTAATCTTCGTATGTCACTTCTGATGGTGTGTCAGCTTCTATTACATTTTCATTCATCAGCACCCCATTACATTCGGTGTCAGATCTTTAACATGGCAGCTAGCCAAAAATTACAGCACCACAGTTATTTATATTCATTTACATTTTGTTGTTTGCATAATTTATGAACAACAAGAGCACAAAATTACACAACACATAAACTATAATAGGATATGGGTGCATCTGCCCCTGCCTCAGCACAGGCCTTGAGTCTAAGAAAGACTCTTCCAAGGTTCCCGCAGCTTCCCCAGCAATTCAGTCAAACTCGTGGGTGGAAAGCAGGCAGCCCTCCCACTCTTGATTTGTCCCAGAGACCACTGGGACATTGAAACATCATGCTTTTGTGCTGCACTGGGGAAGCGAAGAGCAGTGCAACCCATTGCTTAAAGGGAGGTATAATCAGAAAAGTGACAATGTGGGGCTCTGTATATATTCTGTCTCTGGAGGCGGAAGAATAAGTCAAGCTCATCCAGAGTCCAGCTTCCATTTGCCAACAAAGGACTCGACCCAAAACCTTCTGATGCCAATGGGTGCATTTCCATTAACATCAATAGGCTTTGAATCAGCTCCAAATGGAGGGTGTTTCTAAGGGCTCATCTGAACCCCAGGACCTCTAGCCTTGGCACTTCAAAGCCCCGGTACCTCTGGACTCACCGCATCAGTTATGAAATCCAAAAAAACTGCTTGAGCCCAGGCACCTCCTTGCTTGAGCCCCGGAACCTCTTTCATTACAAATTAAGCGCTGGGGCTCATCTATGCAAACGCTTAGTGCGCAGCAGGCTAAGGCAGGGTAGATTCACATCCCAGCTTGCTGCAAGCTAAGTGTCCATCTAGACCCTGCCGGTGAGCCCTAAAAGCTACGTAGTGTGTTTTGATCTACCCTGCTTTGAAACTGGAGGAGATTAAAATGCAGCAGGGAACTGCCAGCAGGGTCCACACGGACAGTCAGTGCAGGGGAGATTCACACCTCGGCTCACCACAAATTAAGGGCTCAGGTGAACAGACCCAAAGTGCTGGCCTCACACTCCCCGCTTGGGTACTCGAAATCCATCTGAGCCCAGCAGCAGCAATTCGGAGCTTGTCTGCACTTGAAACATGGCAGCGGCCCAGCTGCAGTGCTTTGGTTCTCCCATCAGCGTAGGTTATCCACCTACCCAAGAGGCAGTGGCTAGGTCAACAGAAGAGTTCTTCCCTCCGCCTAGCGCTGTCTACAACAGGGGTTGGGTCCACCTAGCTGTGTCACTCCAGGGTGTGGATTTATCACATCCCTGGGCCCCTGTAACTTCCCAGCTCTTAGATTCTGCCATCTGGGCTTAGCTGATCAGGGCTGGCCCCAGGTCAAATACAGCCCCCTGTAAATGTCCAAGCAAGGATCTTCATGTTCTCCCCAAAATCACGAAAAATTGCTTCCCATTCTGCTCCCCAGGGCCTGATTCAAAACACAGTGATACCGGTGGGAGCTTTCGCATTGACTTGGCTGGGCTTTGGATCAAGCCCTTTACTGGGAGAATCGGGGTCCCATGCCGGTGAGTAGATCTGCAGTCGTCTAGGGCTAATCCGCTTGCTGATGATGCATGAGGGCACAGCATATTCCATCTCACTCTTCCATCGCTTTATTGGCTCCTACAAGGGCTGAGGATGGAGAACTCCTGAGACGGGCAGTAAAGTCAGCAGCTGCAACGCATAGGCACAGAGGGAGCAGAGCAGACAGGGCTTAATCTTGCCCCACGGAAGTCAATGGGAGTTTTGCAACTGACTTGAGTGGGAACAGGATCAAGCTACAGTGAATAAGGACCTATATTTTACAGAGACACGCTGTCGACTATAACCACACTTTCAAAGCAGCCAAGCAGACTGAAAGACCTCTCGACTGAAATGAATCAAATCCTTCCCTGCCACTGGGCTTCTGCAAACAAAACATAACCTTTATAAAAGTAAATTATTTTCTTATAACTTAAGTGCATCAAGCATTTCCTTAAATATGGTTCACGCTGAAAATAAAGTTACTTTTGCTGTACAGTAAATTTCTGATAGAATTAGGATTAAACTTTGTTGATATTACATGGCAGGTGTGTCTGTGGAGTACGTACATATATCATACCCCACAAGCACACACCCAAAAATACCTACCTTTTGTCAGGAGTTTCCCAGTTAGTGAGAGAAAGATCCAGAGTTCCTAGATGTCTATGCTTGCATGAGAATATCTATATTAAAAGTCCCTGTTTTTATCAATAAACACTAGAGCTGGTAGAGAAACAGGAAAAAAATATGGTGACCATTTCTTTGAAAGGCTCCCCTTTTTGTCATCCAAGTTTCAAATTTTGTCAACATTTTAAAATTTGAAAAAAGTTTTTGACCATTTCTACAGTAAGACTGCAATTGTACATTCATAAAGCCTAAGGTCAGGCGGTCACTAGATGTGACCATCTAGTCTGACCTGGATTTCACAGGCCATAGGACTTTAATAAAGCCCATTAAATCACTGTTTTTTTCTTCCCTCATCAAAATGTTGTCTAAATTTCAAAATTAAAAAAACAAATGCATATTTTTAAAAAATCAAACCTTTCTATAACTGTATGGGGGGGAAGGGTGGAGGGGAATGTGAAAATTTCATAGAAATGTTTAACCTTGTTTTTTTTCCCATTGCAATTTGAAAAGTTGTTAAGATTTCAAGAGTTGAAAAATGAGGACCAGCTGTCATAAACACTTGGTATCTAATACTAGGATTCTAATAGAAACATTACACTATGCGATCCATAACTTATTCACAGTCTTTGAAAATACTGAGATATAAAATATTGTCTGGCAGCTTTCCAGCAAAACAAGCCCCTTGCCCACAATATTGGAAGTTAGTTGAACCTGTAAGGTCACAGGCACCTGTGTCTGGCCAGGAGACCCAGACAAGGCTCAAGAAGTAAAATAGGAGTTCTGCATGGAGTACAGATGGTCGATGGGGTTTCCCATTCTTGACTGCAGCGGTCCAGCTTCTGAAGTCGCTAGGAAACAGTCGCCCAGGTTGCTAAGTGAGGTATCGTCACTATCCAGGTCATGGAAAAGGGGCTCGGCACCTTAAAGTGAGGCAAACAAATGTTGTTGAAGTGTTATTGGCGCTGGATTGTTCTGATGCTAGCAACACGCTTTGCAGTGACAAAGGCTGGACCGTGGGCAATCAGCCATTGCTCGGTTCAGGGGATGCTATTGATTCACGACACTCTGGCTAGTGTTCTGGAAGTCAGCGTGTGCTTCCCACTAGCTGGGAAGGTGGGGCTGGGGTTGTGTCCACACTCCTTCCCAATCCTCTTTCAGAGGAGTGCAAGAAATGTAACTATGACCACTGAGGAAGGGGCATGGAGTAGGGGGACGATATTCCTGGCACTTTGCCCCTTCCTGGCACAATCACACAGAGACGGAGGATCATCTGTTGCTTATAACTCTCTGTGAGGCAGAGTTACCCACACTTTACAAAGGGGGAAACCAAGGCACAGAATGATGCCATCGCTTGCCCCAGGTCACAGAAGGAGTATGGTCTGCCGTGCACGTAGCTCTGATGCATCACCCGAGGCCACAGACTAGCGAATGTAAACCAAGGCAGTTATATAAATAAAATGAAACAGGCCAGAAAACAAGGGAATGAAAGAATGTGTTGTCACCGGGCTTCGGACCCAGCCCTCTCCTTCTGCTGAACCTGGCTTCCAGCTGGTGGTTTTGCAGCAGCTACAGTATGTCACCCGTACCGCCCATAATATAATCCACAGTCCATTCCACGACTGCCTGGTCTGGGATTTACAGTCCATCAAACAACACAGGCTGTGGTAGTGACTCTTGGAGTCAGAGGGTCCAAGGAATATCAGCTGAGTTAAGAAGTACTTCTGGGTTCACTACAGCGCTGTCTGGCCGGCTCTGTGCCCAGCCAGGAGGTTACACTGCTGTGTGGGAAAGGAAGCTGGTTGCACAGAGCAGAAGCGTAGCGGCTGCACAGACGCGATCAGCAGAAATAGACCTGTGCACGCTGCAGAGCCCTGGGTTGCCTACAGATGAGCAGTGCAATTTCCCAGAGTCTCTTACCATAAGGGTGCATGTGGTCTCCTGGCATCTGGGGTGGAGTGAGCCCCTGCCGGAAGGGGTCGGAGCTGTAGATGCTCTGCTCGATAGCCAGCAGCTGTTGCGGCGGGGGCAGCGTGGTGTATGCATTCATGATCCCCTCCAGGCTGGCGTCCCCCCCATTGTTTGTTTGAGCTGTGAGATGAGGGAGAACTGGTGTCAGAGCCAAATGCTGCCCCAGGGCTCCACATTTCTAATTTACCTGGGCTGCTGCAGAAATCTGCACTCCAAACTCCTCCCCAGTCAGCAGTGCCAGGTCCGTTCTCACCCCTCCAGGCTCTCCTCTCACACCCAGCCCGGAGCCCCCAGTCCCATGATGGCACTCCTTATCTACCCCACCGGCACCGGGACTCAGCTCCCCACTCCTTGCCCTGTCACCTAAGCGGCTGGCCCCCTTTTGCCACAATTGGCATCTCTCTGTGCTGCTGTCTTTCTTCCTTCCTTCCCTGCAAACAGAAATGGGCAGCGATGTCAGGCCCTGCATGCTCGGAGGAGAATCTTCTGTCAATGCCACCACACGAGCTGGATTCTCAGTCGCACAAGACACAGGCCTGGGGCCTGGATGGAGGGGTAACACTAAGGTGGCTTTAAGCCACTTTCACACATCCTGTATTTTGAGGTCATTCTGGGGCCCCCATGGCCTGTAGAGTAAGTTAGAGCATCCTCAGGGCTGCTCTAATTTACACTCAGCTTCCCATGACTCACTATGGGCCTTGGGGTGCAGAGAACAGATGTAGGGGACTGTGATTTGGCATGCCCCCAACATGGGCATTGCCCTTCTCCTACTACCTAGACTAAAAGCACCCCTTGTCCAGGGTATAGACAGCTGTACAGCCCTTTCGCCAGCTCTGCCCCAGCCATTCCAGGTCCCTTTCTGGCTCCTTTCCACTCCCAGAGCAGCAAAAAGGGGCCTTAATAGAAATGAGAATCTCTTCCTTCCTGGCAGGAGCAGCTACCCTGCCCCACCCTCTGCCTGTCCAGTGCACGAGGCAAGTCCTCAGAGAAGCACAGAGCCCTTCATCGTCTTTGGCTGGGTCCACAATGACGGCGGCAAATTCTCTGCCGTCAGTTCGATGTCTCTGGATCGACTGAGTGGTCTGTGTAGATCCACTCAGTCGATTCAGCAATCCACACGACCCCCTTTCCTACACTAGTTGCCCCTTTCCTGCCCCTTGCCTTTATGCTGCAAGCTGTGTAATAAAAAGAAACTCGGCTTCACCCAACATGTGACCAACCAGTGGAACTCACTGCTGCGAGAGATTATGCAGCCACATGCTGTGGCTGGGCTTCTAAGCGAGCTGTTTATCTTATGGCATATAGGAACATTGTCAGCGCTGCCGGCTAAGAAGGAGATGCTCCCACGCATGCAGGGCATTGTGCAGTTGGCTAGTGGATTTGGGGGCAATACCCTGGGCAAAGTGGCTGGGGTGGAGTCAAGTTACGGGATGCAGCAGCGTCCCAGGTCCCTGGTAGAAGAGCTGGGTGTCCAGGCCAGGAGATGGGGATACACGCAGCAGAAAGCATTGGAGCTGAGAACACTGATGCTGCCGAGCTGGGGCTGGGTGCAGCGATTGTGTGGTCTCTGGCAACAATCATGGGGGTTTCACACTCCCAGAAAGGGGGGGGTCTCGGCTGGTACCTGAACTGAGCCGTTGGGTGTTTTGTTGATCTTGCTGCTGCTGCTGCTGCTGTCGCCTCGCGAGTTTCTTCATCTGTGCGGGAAGGAAAGGGACGCGCAGGGCTGACACGAGTCCGGGCTTGGTGAGCTGCCCAGCACAACTGGCCTCGGGGAAGAAGCGAAGGGGCCGGCTTGGCCACAGCTTCACCCCACTGTCCCCTGGGACAGGGGCCTTTCCTCAGCCAGCCTGCCCCAGAGCTCTGCAAGCGCAGTGGCAGCAGCGTACGTCGCCCGGCGGCTTTGCCTTTGAGGGAGGGGAGAAAGACCCCTCTGCGTGTCATGCAGATTTTTACGGGGGCTTTGCAGCAAATGAGCTGACTTTCTTCTACTAGCCTCCTGCTTGCTGTCGGTAGCCTCCAATCTACAGAGGACGGAGGCACTGACAGCAGGCAAGGGCAGAGCTCTGGGGCAGTGTTTTCCATGCGAACATAGGACCGGAGGAACCGTCTGGGCCCCTGAGTCCGGTCCCCATGCCGTCGTGTGGGGTAACTTACCTTCGCCCTTTGATTCTGGAACCAGACCTGCACAACCCGCACGCTAAGCCCCGTCTCGGCTGCCAGCGTTTCCCGGACCTGGGACAAACGACACAGCAGACGTCCTCAGTCTTTTAACCAGCGGCTTGGACCTTTCAGTTCAGAGGAGGAACAGCGACCAGGCAAATCCTTGGCAGGTGACCCCGAACTTCAGGGACCCTGCAGTTCAGCCCGGCCCCGGGAAGCCAGACCAACAGCCGCGCTTAGCTGGCAGCCTGCGGGTGGGGAGTCTTTCTTCCACTGGTGCCATCACAGAGAGACGGAACCATAAACTGCGCCATCCTCTCCAGATCCCTGGGGAGGGGGTCTTTGCCTTGAGGCCTGTGAACCCCGGTCAGCTGGCCACGCAGATGGGGAGCTGTAAGTTGCTTCCTATACAAAGTGCTTGTTCACTAGCCCCTCCTTCTCTGCCTCCCCCCACCCTCCCCACATCTCCCCACAGTTTGTTTGCTCTCCCTCTCGTGTCTGCATCAATCAACACCAGCGTTTCTCAACCTTTTTCATGCCAGGGATTGGCTTCGTGCTGCCTTCCAGGGACCAGGGGCTGGTCCAGATACTGGTCAGCGAGAAACACTGATCTAGTTCATAAGCCCTGTGTGGTAAGGACTCCTTTTTAAATTACCTATGTGTACGGCAACTTGCGCTACGGGGCCCTGATGGAAGCAAAGAATAAGGAATCGCACCATTTGGCTCTCTCTCACTCCCTCATACATATACACAAGCAATCAGACACCTAGGTGTGATTTCCCAATCTGCACTGGCTTCCGGTTTGTCTCTGGCGGCAATTTAAGGGATTTTGTCTACCCTATAAAGCCTTGGGGTGAAATTCTGCTCCCAGCAGCTGTTCTGCCATTGAGGCCAACGGGGCCAGGATTTCACCCTTGGGCCCAGGGGGAGAGAAGGGTGGTATGGTGCCTTCCTTCTCCCTCGCATCCCCACCTGGGGACGGGGCACAAGGGCAGTGCCTGTGTTTGGGGGAGCACTGGGGCTCCCTCCTACCTCCGTCAGGAGCACAAGCTGCACCAAGGGGGCAGGAGGAGATGGAGGCCATGCACCCCTCCCCCTACCCCACCATGCCTTCCAGTTAAGGTACGGAGCAGCATACACACACCGCTGTGGGATCTGGAAGGAGCTCCTGGAATCCTCCACCTAGGCCAGTGCCATCAGGATACAATCTGCGTCCTGGTTCTCACACAGACTGCCTCATGCAGCCGCTCTGAGCAAGTTGCTGAGTCTGGATGGGGCTGGAGTCAGCCCTTCGTAGCAGGGGATCTCAGCTGCGGACCAGCTTCCGCATCGGTTCGCCAGAGCCGGAGTCTGTTGACTTTCAGGTCATGCCGGAAGGCCCGGGCTCTTCCGAAGTGCGGAGGGGTGGAGGCAGATGGGACCGGTGGGAGGGCTGTAGATCTGGGGAATCCCAGGTGGGTTTCAGTTGTTGGACAGACAGACCAACTCCTATTGTGACTGGTGGACTCATAGCTGCGGCAAAAGGCTGTAAGATGCTCTGTCTTCCATGGACACAAGATCAAACCCAAGCCTAGTCCTGCTACCTGCAGCTTCTCCTCATAAGAACTGGTTGGGAACATCAGAACACAGATCGGTTCTGTAACCTGGCCCACAGCCATTCAGGGCCTTCAATACAATAGAAGAACTTCAAAAAAAAAATCAATGTATGGCTTGACAGTGACTCAGGGCAACAATTTCTGCATGGAGTAATGTTCTCGGACAGCGCTTTGCCCGTAAGAATGAAATTCACAGCAGTTTGAGCAAGCTGTTAGCTTCAATCTGTTATGAGAAGGAGCCTCTTCTAATAAAGCATTACTGTAATCGAGCCTTGAAAAAACAAGCCATTTGTCCGTCATTCTAAATCGAGCAGCAGGACCAATGGTGGGAAAAGGCCCTTTTAATGATGGAGTGGCGAGAAGGGGCCGGATCCCCTGCTGGGTGTAAGTTGGCATAGCTCCATGGTCTTCAGTGCAGCGACGCTGATTTACATCAGCCCAGGAGCTGGCCCAGTATGACTGTCAATTGGAGGGTAATATCACTCTCTGAGTTCAGTGGGGACAGAGTCAGGGATATAAGGTCAAATGGAATAACCAGGACAGAGGCTCTGCTCAGCCAGTGGATTGATATTATTAGAGGGTCAGTAAGCAGAGCTCCTGCTTCTCTGGGTTCAACTTCATGAAGTTCTGGGACTTTCAGATCCAGCAAACAACTAATTGGAGCTGAAATTACAGGTGCTTGGGACTTTTTTAAAACTAGACCTAAAGCACTGAAAACCATACAACAGGAAACCATCCTGCCTTTTCCAGGAAATAGCCTGGGTGATCTAAGAGAGCCTTTCCACCTCTAACAGCCATAAAGTCCTTGGGACAGGGCTCGTGTCTTCCACGATATGTTGTACAGCACCTAGCACCCTGCTGGCTCTCTAACGATAGATGGAAGGTAGAGATGTAACAATGTTGTCTCTATCAGTGGATGTTTAGATATACATATAACTGAACCATCCAGAATCATTAGTATATTTCATCTGGATTACCGTCACTCCTAGAGGCCCCAGTGTTTGGGACAGCCACTGCCTTACAGAGACGACAATCAAAACAGACAAGACAAAAGGAGAATTAGAATCCCCATTGTACAGACAGGGAATCGAGGCACAAGAAACCCGCCCACGTTCACACGGGAAGTCTGGGGCAGAGCTAGAAAACAAACGCTGCTCTGTTGAGTCTCCAGCTGGTGTCAAAACTATAAGACCATGCTTCCACCAGCTAAGCGTGTAACTGGTACAAAGAAACGCCCCCCCTCTCCCCCCGCAAGAAAGGCTCTTGCTTGTTAATCTTCCTCTTGGAAGATACCATTCCACCCGAGTCCCACTAGGATACGGGGTGCCCAGGGAGACAGAAGCAGGCTCTTGCACAACGTTCTAGATTTTTTGGATCTCTGGGGCTCTACTCCCAATTCCTCAGTTTCTCCCTCTGTTACATGGATATAATGACCCCACATGCACTGAGCTCTACAGAGGTAAAGCAGCGTAGAAGAGCTAGCTATTGTTTTTCGAAAATTCCTGATTAGGCCCTTGGTGAGTGAGCTGCAAGAGTTAAATATATTGCAAAACTGTATGTATGACCCATATGGAGGTGCGACCCATGTGATGACTGCAGTCATGTGATCTTCAAATGTAAGGTGCCATTAGGAAAAAAAAATCAAACTGCCAGAAAAATATTTCCTTTTGTCCCCCAAATTTGGAATAACCTGCCAAAATTTACCCTGGCCATTGGTGCAAGACAGTGCCATTTCGATCAGGAAGAGGGTGACACGGATCAATCTCAGTCAGGCAATAGCTCATGTCTGAATGAATGCTGAGAGATCGCTGAGCACAGCTGCGCCCCTGTCCCTTTATACACAGATGCAAGGTGGACAGGGAGATGAATTCAGGTTGTTGCCTCACACCAGGACAATTAGGCTGGAACAAAGAGCAGGTGGCATTGGGAGCCAGAGATGCTTAACAGGAAATAAGCCGTTAGCGGACAATGTTGGTCTTGAAGCTCTGGGATGGGACTCTCAGCTTTGCCAGGGGCACCCCGCGTGACCTTGGGAAACTCATTTGATCTCGCTGTGCCTCGGTTCCCCATCTGAGAGACAGAGATAAAAATAATACTGTCTCCCACCCTTTTCCCCTGACATCTATGCAAACTAGAAGCTCTTTGGGGCTGGGGCCATCTCTCACTAAGCGTTTGTGCAGCTCCTAGCGCCATGGGGCCCTGATCTCAGCGGGGGGTGCTAAGTATATAAACAAACAATAACAACAATAAAAGGGATACAGAAAAACAGGGGCTCTGACCTGTTTGCCCAACATCAGAGTTGTGTAGAACTGGCCTAGCAGATGGCATTCTTGAGGGGAAAGAAGGCATAGCAAACGTGCCTCTGAACGCTGGCTATCCCCAGCTGCTGGAGGGACCTCTGAGGACTGTGCATATTCAGGTGTAAATTAGGGGTGCTGACTCAAACTTACACCATAGACCAGTTTGGCTCCAGGATCTGGCAACCCCCCAAAATGGTTGACGGCTGTTTTTGTTGCATCATTCTGCACTGAGTGCAGTTCACCCAGCCCAGAGAATCTGGCCCAGAGGTAGCACTTACTTAATTGTTGCTGTTCTTTCCTTGCTGTCCCTTTGACTGAAGAAGAGAGGGGATCAGCAGAACCTGACAGTCGGATCTGCCACCTAACCTGGCTCTCTCTTTTCCTCAAGTACTACAGGGAAACGCCCCCGCTCCTGTAGTTTGGGGACACTGCTCCTTTAGGGCCAGTCCTCAAGGGAAAAGGATCCATTCCAGCTTCCTGGAGGCTTGCCCCAATGGAAACAAAGCAGTCAAAGGACAGACTCCACAGAACCTAGTCCAGATGAGAATAAAACAAGGCACAAGTTCCCCCTCCCTCAGCTAAATGAGAACAAAGTAAACAGGCTCGGACTGTCAGCAGGCATCAGTTGGAATAGGTCCAATGACTTCAGTGGAACTAGGAGGATTTATTCTAGCTTGGGATCCGGCCCAGAGCCTCAAAACAACTGACCATGCTGTGCACGCACAGGTGTTGGTATGTATGCTTACGGCACATGCCTCCATTTCTTCGTGCATGTACGGCTGGGAACGGGGCACACATCTGGGAGTGCTTTTGCAAACTGGGCTCCCTGTGAATGTCGGGCTGCACGGGCACATGTCACACACACACACGCACACACAAAACGTGCAACAGAAAGAGCAGGCCTGATCCTCAGCCGGCGTAAATCAGCACAGCGCCAGTGACTCCAGCAGAGCGACGCCAGCTGAGGATGCTGCCCCACAGCTCCAGTACGCAGACGGTGCCCTTCTCACCGTACCTTTCTGCAAGGTTTGGAGGACACCTCAAACGATGCTTTGAACGCCCTCCGCTGCTGTGTTGTGAGGATTGTCCGGGGTCTCTTGGGACGCTTGTGATCCTTGCCGTCCTCAGTGCCTTTCCCGGGGCCCTGGCCCATTTTGCATAGACTTTCTTCGTCGTCGCTTTTACCTGAAAGAGTTAAGCAGGCCCGTAAAGGTGGTGGACAGAGCATGCCGTCTTTCTGGGCGCTGTGCCTTAGTTTAACTGACTGGTACATTTTAGCACCCAGACCCCCAAAGGTTTTTAGGTGCCCAGCTCCCACTCGGCCTTAGGAGCCTTTCAGTGAGATTTAGGCTCCTAAGCACGTAGGTGACTCATGAAAATGGAATTCAGTCATCTAAGTCACTCGGGCACCTCTGAGAATTTGCCCATCAGTACATCTAGCTAAGCCTACAAATGTGAAAAGCAAGGGCACTTTTCAAGAGTTTTTGCTGCAAGTTCCCCAGCCACCCCACCAAACCTCACCGAGTTTGACACTTCCCTTTGGGCACGTATATTTGATCCAAACCACCACAGCCTTTGGGGATTCCATATTCCCCTGCCTCCTCACAGTTTCCAGTCTAGCCCCTAACCATAAAGTGGCAGTCAAGCTAGCCTGACTTCGGCAATCAAAGCTCGTGTGGGATGATAGCCATCTTGACTGAGGGAAGTCTGGCTTCAGCCCTGTTGAAAGCCAGGGGAAGTGGTGGCCATTTTGAACAATTCACACATTTGAAGCCAGGAATTGGGAGATCAGGTGACACAAACTACACCAAATATTGGGAGATTCATAAGCAAATCGCAAGGGTTGATTGCACTATAATAGGGCTTAGAGTGGAAGTCTAGATGCCACCTTAGCTATGGAGTCACAATTTACGCCTCCATAATTCCAGATTCTTGCATTAAGCACTTTACAAAGGTATCATTATTCCCATTTTACAGATGATGAAACTAAGGCTCAGAGAGATAAAGTGGCTTACCCAAGGTCACATCCCAGATCAGAGGGAAAGCTGGGCCTAGAACCCAGGTCTCTTGGCTACCAACTTTAGCACTAGCCACTGTGTTGTGTGATTATTGTACAATGACTTCCGCAAACCATCTTTCTGTTGTTGTCTTGTGGGTCTCATCAGCATACACTGTGCCAGGACAGTTTATACTGGTACAAAACCAAAAGGATTTATTCTTGTCTGATCAGAAGATACTGGTGTGCATTCACTAACCAATCATAAATCAGGCCCGTTTTTAAATCTGTACGTATGCGGTTTACAAAGCAGGACATTAAGATTTTGTGTCTGGAGTGTATCCAAGGCAAAATATGAAACCTTAGGAGCTTCACCCTAGAATGCACATTGGAGAACTTTTCTCTTAAGGGCTGTAGCAGTAGACTATTAAAGAGAGATCAGGAGGGGGCAGGCTCGGACACTCAAATCCAAGGTCTAGATGTTCTTCATAATTTAATAATATGACAGTGCGAAAGCGAGTTGCAAGGAATAGCACTCAATGCTGGCAGAAATATAGGTGATAGGCATCTACATCTCCTCTCTGACATAAAACCACCCAAACTCAGGCAATTGGATTAAAACAAGTATTAATGCCATGCAAAGTGTAAACTTGTTTCATGTGTTTGTTAAAGATTGGAAGGATTTTGAGGAGGGTTTCCCCCACCCCTATCTTTTCTCTATTCCTACCACTAAGTTATGAAATAAGCAGTCTCAGCTGAAGAATATTCAGTAGAACCTCAAAGTCATGAACACCTCGGGAATGGAGGTTGTTCCCAACTCTGAAATGTTCATAAATCTGAACAAAATGTTATGGTTGTTCTTGCAAAAGTTGACAAGTGAGCATAGACTGAATACAGCTTTGACACTTTATGCAGAAGAAAAATGCTGCTTTCCCTTTTTTTGGTAGTACCCTGTTTCCCCGAAAATAAGACCTACCCCGAAAATAAGCCCTAGCATGATTTTTCAGGATTTTTGGAGTATGCTTGAAATATAAGCCCTACTCCAAAAATAAGCCCTCGTTACAGTTTACAAGCGGTTCACAAGTAAAGGTCCCCATACACTTTGTTGTTCATGGAAAAAAATAAGACATCCCCTGAAAATAAGCCCTAACCCATCTTTCAGAGCAAAAAATAATATAAGACCCTGTCTTATTTTCGGAGAAACACGGTAATAGTTTACATTTAACACAGCACTGTGCTGTACTTGTCTATTTTTGGTCTCAGCGGCTGATTGCAAACTTCCGGTTCCAAATGAGGCACGCAGTTGACCGGCTAGTTCGTAACTCTGAGGTTCTGCTGTATGCTGTGAGAACTGGACACCTGTGGAGCCCTGCTTGAGACAACAGTCTCAGAGCTAGAAAAAGTAACAACGATTTAGAAATCGGTTTCGAGGAAAGCTGAACTTTCACACAGGGCCAGGAGGAGGAGGCAGAAGCCCTGCAGGTCTGACATTTCTCCCTGAAGATCTAAAACACGTAACAATTTAAAAGCTTGCTGCTTAGTGCCCCAGGTGGCAGCTTAAAAGCTGAATTGTCCAAAAGGGGGCAGTGGGGAGGGAAGTCTTTTTGGCAGCATGAGCAATACGGACGAATCTGAGCTCAGCTGATGAATTCACTCTATTTCCAAAGGCCGAAACAACCCCGAGACTCTGAAATGAGGGCCAGCGACACTCAAAATGAGAGAGAGTGAGGGACAACACATCTTAAAATGATGGGGATCGTATTTTTTTATTGGACACGCTCCTCATTTGTTTCTTTTAAATAAAAGTACAAGCATACGAGCAACCTGGAACTTAGGACAATGAAATTCTGCGCACTAAAGGCATACTTAAAATGCTACAGTGAAAATGATGCAGGCGCTTGTCACTTTAGAGTCTGGTACTTGGCAGTAGCGGTTTCCCTTCAACCAGGAAAGTCACCGGCTTTGCAAGAGCAAAGCGTTGAAGGAAGTCGGTGACTTTTGAAAATAATGCAACACAAGAATAAAGAAATAATGGTAGGATTGATCTGTCCATTTAAGGTTAAGTTCTAAAATGTGGAGTGAGGTGACCAGAACCACGGAGAGGGCCCAGGTTTTCTTGCAACCCCAGCTTTCCGGATCCAAGTCTGCAGCTCAGAGGAAAGGGGAGTGGATGGCTCAGTGCAGCGGCCCCTCCTCGGTTCATTGCCTTGCCAACAAAGCTTTACCCCTGGCTGCAGGGAAGAGCGTGAGCAAGAGATTCCCCTCTCTGGAGCCGATCTGCCTACATACCACATCCGTGCAGCTGTAGATGATTTCCCTGAAGCTGGCCTGGAAATGTCCCTCCACTCAGGTGAGCCTGCGGTATGAGCCACTGGAGAAACACAGCCAGCCTAGCTCCAGCACGGATGACTCCACCTTTAACTACTCAAGGAAGTAGGTGACCGAGAAGTGGTCCAGCGAGGTGCTAAGCAATTGCTCGGTTGCCCCTTCCTCAACACGGGTGTGTGGGGTATGCCCTTGATCTCAGGCTCCGAGAGGAAGCCAACCACCTCCTCCAGGTGCAGGGAAGCCCGGAAGGTGTCCCTTGCTCCACTTCCTCGCCGCATGGCAGTGACTGGTTGCGAGTGCGAGACATGCCGACGTCATGCACCGAGACATGCAGCTTGCAAGTAGGGACTTTGCTGAGCAGACAAATCAGGACCTTACCAAGGCAATGCGGGACCAACGGACAACATTAAAAACTGAGGCCAGGCACGGATGACCTGAACAATGCAGGCTGGTTGAGAGGTTTGGGTTAGAATAGCCATTCCACGTGACTAGTGCATGATAGGATTTACTCCAACAGCCTAGATCACTGCTGTTTGGAGGTGAGGCTGTCCGCTGCTTCAGACTGCGATCTCCGACGTGCACTCGAACACTTCGCTGCCGAGCGTGAAGCGGCTGGGATGAGAATCAGCACCTCCAAATCGGAGGTCCTGGTTCTTTCCTGGAAGAAAGCGGAGTGTTCTCGCCAGGTGCAGGGGGAGCAGCTGCCCTTAGTGGAAGGGTTTAAGTATCTAGGGGTCTTGTTCACGAGAGATGGTAAGCGGGAGTGGGAGACTGGTGGATTGGTGCAGTGGCGGCAGTGACGCAGGCGCTGTATTGATCCGTGGTAGTGACGTGGAAGCTAAGTTTGTGGAGGAAGCTCTTGGTTTACAGGCCAGGCTACGTCCGCATCCTCACTTACAGCCAGGAACTTTGGGTAATGACCGGAAGGTTGAAATCGCAGGTAAAAGCAGCAGAAATGAGGTTTCTCTGCAATGTGGCTGGGCTGAGCCTCCAAGACAGGGTGGAGGGGATCAGCTATTTGGGAAAGCCTCAGTGTAGAGCCGTTGCACCTCTGGATTGAGAGAAGTCAGCTAATGTGGTCAGGTGCCCCCTGGCAGGCTTCCTTTGAAACTATACCGGGCATGTCCCACTGGGAGGGGGCCGACCCAGGGCGCGCTGGAGATCATATCTCCTGGCTGGCCTGGGAAGCCCTCATTAGAAGCTAGAACGTGTTGCATTGGGAAGGGACATCTGGTCCTGCTGCTGCTGCAACCCTTGCCAGGAAAAGCGGCATAAAGGAAAAGAAGAAGAAGTCTAGATCACTGGTCCATCTAATTTGGAACCTGTTCAGTGCCACAGAAGACCACTGATCCATTTTATACAACACCCAACTTCCTGGCATGCCAGAGCTGTTCACTGATCCATCCACCTCCTGCCACCCAACAAATGGTACAAATGGCTCAGACCTTCCTCTCCCCCATGTAGGTTATATTAGTCACTATGTACCTCTGGGGTTCACAAATGTCAATGTTCAACAAAAGTCAATATCATCCATTCTTCCGTAGAGCCGGCTGAAATTTTTCAGCCAGAACTTTTTTTTGATTAGAGAAATGCAGATTCAGCCACATCGAAACGTCGCATCAAACCGGGCCCATTGTGCTGAATCGCTTTGATCGAAACTACTGAGAAACAAAAACTCTGAAAAAAATCAAACCGTCTCGTTCTGACTTTTTCTAAATGACCAAGTAATTTTCTTTTGGTTCAAAATGACTTTTTGTTTCAAAATATCTTTTTGGTTTATGAAAAGCAATCAGAAAGGATTCCATTTTGTTGAGACGAAATGTTTTCTTCTATGTGAAGTGAAGGGGTCTTCTTTTTTTGTTTTTTTAACTTTATGGTTTGCGCCCCTCAGTGCCTCCTGTGCCCCCTAGCGCCTGTGCATCACGAAGGGGCAGTCTGGTGCCCTCCCACAGGCCAGTGCCCTGAGGCCTGCCCCTCCCCTCGGTACGCTACTGCATCCAAGAGTTTTAAAAGAGCTGCCTGAAGAGCTCTCTAGACTTTTCATGTTGATAAATCTTGGAACACTAGGGAAGTTCCCAAAGAGAGGAAGAAAGCTAATCTTGTGCCAATGCTTTTAAAAAGGGTAAATGGGATGACCCGGGTAATTATATAGTTCTGTGACCTGCCTTGTGCATCCAGGGGTCACACTGCCTTGTGATCCAGGGATTACACTGGATAATCACAGTAACCCCCTCTGAACTTGGAATCTATGTCTCTTTGGACTTGCAATTTTTCAGTGCGAGCTGAGGGCACCTGATATCATGTAGGGGGGCGCTCATCAAATTGGATCAAGCCCAATAGTCATTTTATGATTCTTTATTTTATGGTAGTACCAAGAGGCCTCAACCGAGACCTGAGCTCCTTTGTGCTGGGCACTGTACAGACACAGTGAGAGAGTCGCTGCCCTGAAGAGTTTACAGTCTAAATAGACAAAGCAGAAAAAGGTCGGGCAAGGAAAAGGAGGGGATGTGACTTGCCCAGGGTCACGGAGTAGGTCAGTGGCAGAGTGAGGTACAACACGGTAGTTTTCTGCAACCCAAGCACTGGCACCTCTTGGATTTTATTACTGACCTTTGACTTGGGAACAAATCCACGGAGCTCTCCTACTGGGTTAAGTGGTGTCCGCACAGCAAGTTAGCAATAACACCGGCTTTCCTGCACTTCTTCTAAATGGGTGAACCAGAAGCCACAGAGGAAGGGATTTGAAATGCCTTTGAAATCCCTAGGAAATGGTTTCAAGCCATTTTTATTCCGAGGCTGAAGTTATCTTGATTAAAATAATAATCCAGGCCTCGCACATGGTTTTGGTTTTTTTAAAAACCATCCATCAGTAGTTTTTAATTACGCCCCCCAATTTTCTATAACAAAACTGCCCTTTTCATTTTTTTTTAATTGCTCAGTTTTCAGCCCAAACTGCTTTCGTTTCTTCACCCCTCAGTTCTCTCAATTGTTATATCTACTTTCTGTCCCACGTGGCTTTGTGTTACTTAACTCTGTACAGCATTTAGGGACCTAGATTGCACAGAAGATGCTATGCAAAAGAACACTTTATTGCACGGCATAATTAAGAGACGTTATTTATGACTTAAATCCGGTATTGGTAATCGCGGTTATTAATCCTCAGAGAAGAATGATGAAAGCACTTGTAAAATGAACATTTTAGTGCGCACAAACTCCCCTCGCATGAGCTGTAAATCCATCATAACCTTTCCAGCAGAGCTCCTCCAAGATCCGCTGGGGAAGTGTTCATGGTAATGACACCTGTAATGACACTAAGCGGCTTGTTTTAACAACGTGATGCGTGTAGTGCGGGCAGCCTTGGAAAGGGGCACTGTTCTAGGGATAAACAAAACGGCAGTAATGAGATCCAAGCTTAGGGGATCTGGGAAGGGCCTGGGGATCATCTCCCAGCCTTTAGGCTCCCATGCACTCCCAATGACGGCAGTGATTCTCATCAGAGCAGGGGGCGTGCTGACGAAGAGCACTGACTGACTCTGCGTCAGCGCAATTCAAGCCGAAAAGCCGCTCTAGGAGGTCCGCGCTGAAGCCAGAAAGGGTGGGTGTGGTCTTTGCCAGAAGTGGGTGTGGCCTGGGGAACCTGTAACTTGAAGCAGGTCGTTGTCTACAATCTCTCTGGCCCATTTCCGCTGTAAGAGTCGAGCGGTTAAGCAGGGCTCTGAAATAGGATGGGACATACTAAAATGCCCAGACTTGTAGACATATTTCTGATCTTCTCTCAGTTAATTACAAGAAACAGTCAAACCACGGTCTGTTGGTTTCTCACCAACAGCAGTTGATCCAATAAAAATTATTCCCTCTCCCACCTGGTCTCTCTAATATCCTGGGACCAACATGGCTACAACACCAGTGCATATGCCTTATGAAGGCAGCCTAGGAAACTGAGAATTACCCCAGGCAGAAGCATTCCACAGACACCACAGTCACGCAATAGCAGTGAATTTCTCTACCAGCCATCAATAATTTGAATCCCAGCTATAAAAAGTCGGTGAGGATCTCATACCCATTCACAACCACGCTGTCAATTGCGCTAGAAAAGTGTCACTTTAACATCCGCCAGACTTGCAAAAAATGTATTCTCGGAACGGGAAAAACTTGGTCATGACAACGGGAGGAAGGATGGCCCCTAGGTTGCAACTCAGCAGGTTTGGATTGACGTCCCAGCCCTGCCACAGACGCCACATGCCACCTTGGGTAAGTCACCTGATCATTCTTGGGTGGTTCTTCTCAGAGCCCTCACCAATTTCTCAGCATCCTTCTTGAATTGTGGACACACAAAGCAGACGCCGCATGCCAGCCGCAAGTGAACCAGGGCCCAGTATTAAAATGGTCACAAATAAAAATAATCATGCCTGGCTCTTACACAGCACTTTTCAGCAGTAGCTCTCACAGTTCTTTACAAAGGAGGCCAGTATCGCACAGAGGTAATGACTCTCCCAGCTGCTACGGGATATCGCCGTGTTTGTTCAGCACATTAGTCAACAGGAGGAGTGGCACAACACTGCTGGAGAGATCATGCGGCCAGCACATCGTTATCCTCATACGATGATGGCTCTGGTTGCGGCTAGTCGTTACACACCCACGTAACAAAAAGACGGCGCCTATATGCAGGAGACAGCCGGGGATGGGGCAGAGAGAAGTGAGGCACACAAGGTAACTGGGCAGTGATTAGCGTGGCAAGGAGCGGCCACGGCACAGCTGCCTAACCCCTGTACTGAACTGGTTCCACTTTGCTATGGCATCCCCTGCCCTTCTGCATGCTTCCTGCCCTGCTCGCCCGGAGCGCACACACCTGGCGGGGCTAATAGGGACCGCTGACATGGAACGACGGGCTTTATTAGCAGCACGCAGCTGCTTCCTTTTCCCACCCCACAGGCAGCTTAGGTTCAGGGGGCACTAATCCCGTCCAATCTCAGGCGGCTGCTGCAGGGGTTTTCTCCCTCTCCATCTCTAAGACAGAAATCTACTCTCCTTGCAGGCTACTGGGAAAAGAGGGAGGGGGTTTTGCTCACTCGGTTTTGGATGCAACATGTAACTGCAGGGTTAGCCCCTTGGTTCCTTGCCACCTTGCGTATGCGTAATGCTACGTCAACGCTGGTGTCCTGATTGCATTCCAGTGTGGGTAATTACATTCTGCCACCTGCCGTTCCAGCTGCCTGTGGAATTCTTTCCCTCTTCCCACCCTAAACCATTGTGCAGCAATACTGTGCGCTGTTAGACACACGTGAGGCATGGTCCACACTAGAAGTGGCTGCATTTCAGTAGCAGATAAAGCAATGCCTATATAAACAGCTGTATTTCACTAGGACTTACGTCAGCTTCTGCAGAAGAAACTACTGCTGGATCTGAACTTTCCCCAAAGCGAAAGGGGTTCGTGTCCATCTCTATTTAGAACTTATTCACATTTGCCTAACACTAGGTGTAATTTATCAATAATTATAGAGGGGCTAAAGGAAACCCCGAGGTCTGAACACCCCCGATCAGACCCGCATCTGAACTTGGTGGCTTCAGATCATTGCTGGAAACTTAAAAATAAGGAACCTGAGATTTTTCTGTTCTGGACAAGCGACCTTTTGGTCTTCATTTAAATCCCACTGCAGAGACGATGGCACCGAAACTCTCTCACGATCTCACTAAAGAAAGGCGGCGTGCTTGTGAGTATCGGGGTGGTTGCATTTTTTGAAGATGCCTGGAGGGGTTTTGCTGCCCTGATGCTATTTCCCAACTAGCATCTGGCTGCTGTGTCTCACCACCTGATTCTAAAGAGCAACAGACATTTGGGGGATCCAGTGCTCTCAGTGTCTTTAAGAGTGCAGCTCAGTGGACGATACTGGAGATGCTTCAGCTTTCGAGCCATTTAAAAAAAAACCCACACAGACGCAAAACCAAACAGATATATGTGCTTGACGCTGAGTGAGAAGGGGGACCAAAACCCCCAAACACCTGCTCCAAGAATCCATCTGAGGGGCAAAAAAAAAAAAGTCGAGTCGGATTTAGCATGGTAATACTTTTAATTAACTCTGCCTTTAAAGCCTTCGGCGAACGAGGTAGGAATTAATTAATCTTTAAGACTCCTCCTGACGTCACATGGGAAAGGGCTGGGGGCCACTTATATTGTCTGTGGCGACCTCTCGGCGACCCCAGGGCTCAATGGGGAAGAGAGCTGGGGTGGGGGGTGTCAATCCAGGATGACTCGATTTCGTGCGCGGAGATGAAGAAATTCTTTGCTTGGAGGGAATTAGGGAGAGGAGAATTGTTAGTACATTTTTAATTGGAAACCGGGGTCTTCTTTCAGAAGGGCTTGTTTACTTAGGATTGGCCACTGGAACTCGGGGGAGGCAGTAATTGAAGTGAGGGTTTGGGAGATTAGAGACGACATATGGCTTCCACAGCCTGGCTTTTCATCTGCAGTTTCTCACAAAACGGCCTTTGGCTTGTATCCCTCCTCCCAGCCTCTTACATTTCTGGAGGGCTTTTTGAAAGGCGGCAACCGGCTGGACGTGCAGATCTTAATTTCACAGCTCCTTCCAGCACAGGGGAAGTCAAGAATCAAACTCCATCAGAGGTCGGTGTAGGGTTCAGCTGGTCCTGGAGAAAGCTGGCTTTGGTGACAGGTCCCAGACATCTGCCTCAGGATCTCACTCTAGCCAAGGTGAGTTTGAGGGACAGGGAATCATATGCACGAAAGTTACAACCTTGTTGGGGGCCGCGCTCCGGTTTCATGCCTGTGGCAGCCTGATTTTCAAAGGCGCTGAACGCCTGTAGCTCCTGTTGCCCTGGCTGGGATTTATGGCGGCTGAGTACTTCTGGAAACCAGGCCAGGAGCCTGAGAAGAGTCGGAGGGTTGAGAAGCCATGAGAAGAGGTTACAGGGGGTTGCCAGCCAGACTGGACGGGTGACTCCTTCATGAAAGACCACGTTAGAGCTCTGCTTATCCCATCGTTCTGCCTGAGGAAGCACAGCCGTGTCCCCTTCACATACGACACGGCATTGGCCCACCTTCCTAGAGCGCCGTTCTGCTTTGGGGTGCACAACTTGGTCTCCTTTCCACAGGGCGCAGCGTCCACGGGTTTGCACAGCTGCTCAGCCATGGGGAGTGCAAAACCATTCCTCTCCAGAAGATGGCAGCATGCCACCTGTTTCCCTTTCACTCCACCTCGTTAAAGGTGCACTCAGATGTTGGGTCGCCTGCCAGATGGCATCACAAATCAAAGTCACCGTTGTCTCGTGCCGCAGCACTTCAGCGAGAAGCCACTACCGACCCCACCCCGCCACAAGAAGCGAAGGGAGAGGAACGTCATGGACCGAACTACAAAGCGGTCACGTCCCAAGCAGCAATGGCGGCCAACCACTGAAGATTTGGAGATTGAGTCTGCGTTGGGGATGGGTCCAAAAGTTTGGATCCTGTTCTGAAGTGCATGCCAAGCCTCCAGATCTCCAAAATCTGGCTGGAGTTTTCATAGGAATAGGCTTTTTTTCCCCCTGAGGTTTCTGCTACTCCTTTTGGTTGGGCTAGAAGTACTGGAAGCAAAACCGGGGTTGTTGGGAATACTTGGGGAAAAGTTAGCCAAACTTTTTCAAACCTCATGGGGGGGAAAAATCCACAAATCAGGTCTGCTTCATTTTTGGGGTGAGGTTTCCTGTTGATTCTTATTTTAATCCGAATTGGCTCACCTATGCCAAGATATATATAGATCTAGATACTTATCTCCAGTAAGTTCAGGGTGGAGGAGAGATGGAATTTTTGCTAGCCGACTTGCCCAGGTCTGATTCAGAAGTCACACACAGCACCATGTCTCTTGGTTCCCAAGTCAGACATTCCAATATCGGGCAATTTTCTATTGGACTTTCTAGCCATAACACCTTCAACACCTACCCACGTTGCTTTTTGGCACTCTTTCCTGAAACGAACAACATCCCATGGCATGGAAGCTATCCAGTAGGGGGTCCTCCAAATCTGCAGAACATCAGCTTCTCTCTCCAGGAGGTCCACTAACTACAAGGGATCTCACCTGTTATTTTTTGAATACTCACTCGTCATAACTGCTGCATCAAAAACATCAACCCCTCGCCCCCACAGCGGAATCAGCAAGGCAGCTAACACTGGTTTTATTCCCATTTCTGTGACTGGCCTGCTGGGTAACCTTGGACAAGTCATGTCACTGCTCTGGGCCTCAGTTTCCCCATTTGTGAACTGATGCTGATCCGCGCCTTGAGGTCTGCTACAGAAGAGCGAGCTGTTGTTATAGCAACAAAAATCCTCAAAGATATGCTACAAATGATTGCTGGCCGTTCCTTTCACAGGGCTCCAGCCTCCAGATGTTTAACACATTATCGTCTGACAACCGGTTTCAAAAAGGAAGCAAACAGTATTTTGGAAAACGAGGTGCAATGGCACGACGCAGAGAAATGACATGTGTCCGTCTGCCCCTGCTCTTAGCCGGTGTCCTTAGGGGCATCGTCTAACTGTAATATTTCTGCTCACAGTTCATTTTCTTTTTCTAGCCTTTGCTGCTGGACTCTTCTTATTTAAGGGGTTTTTGGAGTTTTTTTTAAGGACATGCTAAACATTTCTATTTTAACTAATGAAAGAGGCTGATCCAAGACTCTGGCGCCCTAACACATCATTAACACAATCAAATTCCAGCACCATCGGCATCATTTTAATGGCACTCACATCCACTCACCTACAGAAACGCCTTCCCAGCCTTTCGTCATTCTGGGAAGCAGACCCACAGCCCTCTCCGAAAGTCCTGTCAAACAGCGGCCTTTGCTCGTGGGCCCACAAAGTCGCTAAATCCAGGCTATGACAGACTCAGTGTTGGAGTCAAGCTATTTACCATGGTTCAGAGAATAGGTGGGGAATTTGGGAGGCCTGGATTCTAGGCCTAGTTCTGCCCCTGAGTTCTCAAATGGCCTTGGGCAAGGTATTTTGCATCTCGGTGCCTCAGTTTCCCCCTTGGTAGAAATGGAAATAATGATAAAAATACCTAGCTTTGCTAATCCCCAGATCTCAAAGCTTTTTACAAAGTAGGTTACTATCCTGGAGCAGCACAGCAATGCATTATCCCGGCCTTGGGCGAATTGGGAAGTGGCAATCCAGCCCCAGATCTTGACTGTATCAAATATAAATTTGTCTTTGCTTTCGAGACCCTTCCTGGCCTGTTTCCACCCTCCCTCTCATCTCTCACCCAGTACTGAAAGGGTGACTCCCACTTCCAACTGGTTTGTGATGTGGCCTCCAGCTCTCACTTATTATATTTTCAGATAAACGCCTTGGTGCTTCCTCCCACAGTGCCCCTCAGGCTCAGAGAACCGCCCTGTAAACGGCCACAAAACTAACACATTATCCTCCTTCAGATCCCTCCTTAAAACCCTTCTCTGCCGTGAGGCCTTACGAAAACTTAACAATGACTGACGGTGTGCAGAGACCTCTGCCAATCACGTGGACCAGTATTATCTCACTTCCTGGCACTCCCACATCTGTCAGTCTCCATCCGTTGTCTCTTGTCTTGCACTTGGATTGTAAGCCCTTTGGGGCAGGGATCTTTGTTTTGCTCTGTGTCTGTACAGCACCTAGGACAACGGGGATTCTCATCCACACTGGGGCACCTACCTAACCCATGCTAATCTCTGTCTTTTGTCTCCCTCTAGTGACCAGACCACATCCAGAGATTTACGAGTTGGCTACTGCCTCCGAGCTAATGTCTTATTGCTCAAGACACAGAAGCTGATGCTTTCAGAGGCAGAGGTCTGGGCTCAGCCGTCACAGAGGAGCCAAGAAGGGGGTCTCGTTACATGTCGAGGGTGGAGCAAGGAGCCAGACTGTTATGGTGGGTTCTCAATTTGGATCTACATTTCCCAGCTAGGGTCCATCTCTCATAAACTCTCAGGGCCTGGGACTGTCTTTTTGTTCTGCGTTTGGACAGCACCTAGCACAATGGGGCTCTGGGCCACCACTGGGGCTCCTACACACTAAGGTCATACAAATAAATAATAATCAGGCATGTTTCTGTCGGGGCCTGGACTGGCTTCCCACAGCACAGGCTCAAAAGCAGTGCTGCTTCGCTCGGCTCCGTGGTACCCCTTACCGGAATCCGACAAAGCCGGGCTCACCAGGCCGAGTAGCTCCCGCTCCTTCTCATAGTCGCTCTTACACAGCAGCTGGCCTTCCTTCAGCACAAACTCGTCGCCTTTCTGCAGCTGCCTCTCACAGACGCAGCAGCAGAAGCAGCTCAGGTGGTAGACGCTCTCCTGGGCCCGCATGACGAACTCGCTGGGCGCGATGCCTTCGAAGCAGCCTCCGCACTTCACAGCGAAGAGCCTGGCGTGGGGGGAGAGAGAGAAGGAACACGGTCCAGCAGGGCTGCCAGTGTGGGGACACCATGGGCCCGTCAGCTAGTCGCTACTTTGCCTATGGTGTGAGGGACACGCCAAATCTACAGAAAACAGAGGTGTAATATGGAGCAGTGACTCACTGAGCCTATGCTCCATATTCCCAGGGCCCAGTGCTCCACTTTCCCTCTGCGGTGTATTGTGTAGGAATCGCAAACTCTCACTTTATGAGTTGGGGGGTTTCCTGCTTCTGCTTGCAGCCTAGCTGGCTCTTTGGTGAAGCGTGAGACCCAGGGCTCAGAGAGGCAGAGTCATCCTGGAAGAAGCCAGCCTAGAACATGGCAGGATGAGTTGTGTCCCTGTTTTAGGGAGCAGCCTGCTTTGTCTCTTTCTGGTTGGGGTTCTTGTGTGTTATCACTCTGAACACTGGGAAAATAAGGATTATTTGAGATTTTTAATCTAACTTTCCTATTTGCGTGCCATGAATATAACACCGTCAGTTCAAGATGGAGCATTGCATAATGGCACCTGTAGTTTCCATGGGCCCATCGCTTCATTTTATGGTGCTTACTTCTGGCAAATAAGAAAAGAGTGGAGTCTAGAATTATGTAAATGAATTCATTCATAACTTTCAATTACCTAAAGTTCGTTGGAGAAATGTACATACCATAATTAAACTGCAATATGTTTTTAATCTCTGTAGGTCACAGAGTATAACAAAGTCGGTCTTACTAATTATAGTAATAGAAGTGTTTGATTTATTTATATTCCAGATATTAACAAGAATAAGTCATAGTTAAGGTCGGTAGTGGACTGCAGTTCATTAATTAGTAATATTAAAGGAAGTACCAAGATACACAAAATAAAAGATAGAAGTGCTGAAAAATATTTCTGGATACTGAAATGAAATTATCTGAAATTTCCTTAACTGCATATTTCCCAAATTTTAAGGCACTGGAGTTTTGTTTATTTAATTGATAAGAGCAACTTTAACTAAATGGAAACATGCTTTTTTATCCTATGAATTAAAGGCAGAGGCAACTTCCGGCCACATCATAAGCATCTATGCCTTGTATTAGGTCCAAAAGGTATCCTATGTCAACCAACAAGGAATCCAGAACTCTGCATAGCTCAAAAGCTTGTCTCTTCCACCAGCAGAAGTTGGTCCAATAAAAAATCTCACCACCTTGTCTCCCTCCATATCATGGGACAAACACGGCTACAACAACGCTGCAAACAAAAGTTTAAAAGCCATTTTCATTTGGCACGTTTAAAAACGGAATGATTTTCCATTGTTTGGGAAAATGTTCAATTTTTTGTCACAGACATGTTTGTTTCAAAATTGTTCTCTTTTTTTATCCTATCTCCCCCTTTTAATTTTTTTTCTATTGAACGCACTAAAATGTCATCAATATTTCTCTTTTTCCCCACCCTTTTCATGTCATTTTTCCTTTTGCAATTCCGACACTTATCAAAAGTTGAACACTTTTGTCAAAGTTACGAAGTGGCAAAAGGAAAAAAGAAAAGAAAAAACCTCAAACTGAGGTCCCGCTTCTGCAAACACTTCCTCGCATGTTCGAGTTTATTCTCTGAGCAGGTTCGTTAATTCCAACAGCTTAGTTAAGTGAATAAATTAAGCACGTGCATACGTGTTGGCAGGATCAGGGCCGAAATTCTTCAGTTCCAGTTGCATCAAAAAAAGGAAAAAAAATTTGACTCAAAGTGAAAATTTGTCACAAAAATTGTCCATTGATACAAAAGGCCTTTTTTTTTTCAACCAAATGTTTTATTTGAAAAATTTAATTTCTCTCTAATAATAATTATGGCTAAAATTTTGTCCTCTTGGAATTCAGACAGAACTGTATTGTCCTCTGGATTTGGATGTGGATGTTGGGAGCATAGCCTGCTCATTGACTTCAAAGGAGCTTTAACAAATGTATACCAGCTGCGGAGCCTATGTTATGCATTTGAGGCTACAGTCGGTTTTTTTAACCATCTCTAATGACCACGATGCTGCAATGGAGCAATGTATTTTTGCCTACTGGACAGCACGCTGGACTGGAACTTAGGCGATATGGACCTGCCACTGGCTTGCTGGGTGATCTTGGACAAGTCACGGCCCTGCACGGTGCCTCACTTTCCTCATCTGTAAAATTGGGCGAATGATACTGGCCTCCTAAGTAAAGTGCTTTGAGATCTATAGATGAAAAAGTGCTACGGGTTATTAAGTAATAGGTCTTAGTCAGAAGAGCAAGATATTAACTCGTTTGAATGGAATTTTTTTCCCTTTCAAGAGAGGGAGTAAGTCTTATTAGCACTAGTAGGGAACATCGCCTGCTCAACAGGGACACGTGCCTCTCACTCTTGGAACCTATTCTTCTCTCAGTGTGAGTATCCAGCTCCTATTAACATTACTGGGGTGAGTGCCCATGGCTGTGGGGGTGAAACCTCTATTAATAAGAAGAGGGTGTATTTCCCTTTGCGGTGGATGTGTATCCCCAGTTCACATTGCTGGAGTCCATTCCCCCATTCAGAAAGCCATTAACATAACAAGTGGCTATTTCCCCTCATTAACATGGCTGTGGATGCCTTTCTGGTTTACTGGCATCAATTCTTCAAGTGCACCATGTAAACATGACACCACATCAGCCAGCAACAGCAGCTGCCACCGATTAGCAGCAATGCCGGTTCTGCTGGAAGAGCCATTGGTAGAGGAGGAGGTCAGGTCTGCAAGGGGACATTGTGACCCAGGGCAGTGGGATACAGAATCTCCCACATAATCTAAGTGCGGAGTGTAGTTAAAATGCAGCACGCCACCCACCCAGCATGCAGTCTGTGCTCCTAGAGCAGGATGGACAACTGCAATCAAAGACCCTGATTTTGAATGTGGCATTAGTTCTTTATCTTGATTTCGGCTCAGTCATGGGCTGTTATTTGGCATGTGCTGGCCAGGTCTTCTTCCTCTCTAGCTCTGGGGACTGCTATCCTGAAGACGTGTCTTAAAGAATGACCTGCAAATTTTGTGGGGAGGGCTCTTCCTGACTGCGTATGGTAGACATTGATTCTTGGCGCGCATCTAATGATGGTAGCTGCTAAGGAGGCTGGTCTTTGAAACCATGTTGGCCTAGCCCCTTCAGGGTTGTGCGTCTTCTTCTTCTTCTTGCGTGTGGTGTAGAGTCCCATTTGAGCAATCATTCAGCAATTGTATGTGGCAGACCTCAGCCGTTCCAGTGCAATGTTGGTCGTGGGGACAGAGGGTGATTTGCATCTTGGTAAGTTGTTCCCACAATGCACGGTTTAGGCCATGTGGTATTTAGCCTCTCGGGTTTTCAATCTGGCACTTCCTCGCCCACTGAAAAGCATTTAAAAGAACTGTAGAAAACAGAAGGTGTTGTTCTGGGAAGTAAGGGGTTTGGAGCATCATTCAGATGCTTCCCGAACTGTGGTGTCAGCAAACTTGTGTCAGCAGGATGAGACCAGTTTTTATGACCCACATTTACCTCTGGATTTTGTTCATGAAACACAGGCACAGTAAGCTAACAGGTTCCTCTTCCCGGCACCCTACCAGTATTTGACAAGTTCCTTGTGAGGCTCTGGTGGCTTCTGGACACACCGCCGCCCAAAAATCCTGTTGAAGCGGGGAACAGCTGCCTCAGGGCCAGATTTAGGGGCAGGTGACCTCCTAGGGTGCTAGACTTGGTGGGCGTCGGGTTTGGGGGGTTGTTTTTGTTGCTAACGACAAAAGAGAAAAATCAGATGTTTGAAGTAAAATGTTTCTGTTATTCCAGACGTGGATTCATTTCTCACTAACCTCCTACAATGTTCTGGACCTTTGTAGAAGCTTGGGGAACCTTCCAGACTTTCTGAGAACTACATTTCCTGGAACCTCCTAGAATATGGTCAGTCAGGCCTCTCAAGTATATAAAGGCAGAGGGTGTCGCCAGTCAGTCAGTGAGAAATAAGAATGAACTGAAGTGAATTGAGAACCCCGCTGTGATATTGTGAACTTTGTTTTAGTGTGTGATTGTGAAATTGTACTTGTGTTTTAAGCCTTAAAGAGTGTAACCAGCAACTAAAAAAGGACATATTTAATGAGACACCAGAGATAGCTATCAAACCCTTATCTATGTAACAATATAAAAGAAATACCATTACTTCTTTTGTCAGGCTTCACATGTAATGCTTGATGACCTTCTAAGACTGAGGAACATAGACTTTTGCTCTCCCTAATACTGTCTGTTTTCCCCTGTAGAAAATAAAAAATGTCCCTGAAAAAGCCTTCAGGAGCTTAGTATAGGAAGCGAAAAGTTCAGTTGAAACTTTGTTTGCAGCAAGGGGCAAATTTGATGGGCATATTTCTGAAACAGAACACCACAGACGGGGCTTTAGGCAGTAGTGATCATCCCAGTGCAGAAGAAATTGAGGAGTGAAGCATAAATGACGGAAGTCCTATTACTAAGGGATTAGCAGATTTACCTGAAGCTAAGGAATGAAAATGTGAAGAAAGTGATCGAGAATCATCCAGTTTTCTTGGTGCTCTAAAAGAGAGTGATGATAAAGAAGAATGTGGCTCACATGAAAAGGAGAGTATTGACAAAGAAAAATCTGGTTTATGTAAAAAGGAGAGAAATGATAAAGAAGAATGAGCCTTGCTTGATGACAGAAACAGCAGTCAGAAAAATTGCACACCACAAATGGATACATCAGATCCTGCTTTATGGCCAGCAATCCTACTTTTTCGCTTGAAAATGCCATTGGCCAGTTCTGTGCTTTAGTTCATGAGGGCAAAGAGGGGAAAAGCAACCTTTTGAACTAAAGGACTAGGGTTAACATTCTAAGGCTGTCACCTGCTATAGCACTATATAATGGTAGTCCACCCGATGTTGGTGCACTGTTCAATTTCTTGATGTGAGTACATTTCAGTTATTTTTAAAATTAAAAAGTGTCTATAAGCTTTGAGGAAACACAATTTTTTTATTTGCTTACATGTGGCATGAATAAATACAGAGTTACAGATCCTAGCGTGCAAATTGATCATTTTATACGACAGGGATAAATCATGCATGCAAATCATGCAACAGAGTCA
The DNA here is from genome assembly GCA_007922155.1 of Mesoclemmys tuberculata. Taxonomy (NCBI): domain Eukaryota; kingdom Metazoa; phylum Chordata; order Testudines; family Chelidae; genus Mesoclemmys; species Mesoclemmys tuberculata. Next base: position 6,678,723 of record ML675646.1, read on the forward strand.
TGAAATGGGCTACCAATGCAATAAAAAAATAAGATATTCAACAGTTTAACAAATGGGGTGGGGGTGGGGTGCGCCCAAGACACTCCTTGCCTGGGGCACTGTTCGGTCTAGGGCCAGCAAAGAGCTGTCTCTTAGTCCTACAGGTTCAAGCACCACTGGATGCCCTGTCCACAGAGGCCCTGACTGGCAGTGCCTGCCGCATTCCCCGATTGGCCGAGACGTGCTTTGTACAGCCCAGTGAGTTTCCCTGGGTTTCCCATCAGCTACTGGGCAGACTGTACCAGATGACAACATTCCTCATTGGGTCCTCTGAGTAGATACTTTAAAGTAATTCTATTTAAAAACAAAACAAAACACAACAGGAAATGAAATGCCTCAGTCTTGAGTCAGCCTCACTCCAACAATGAACAGATGTGGCCAAAAAGTTCACAGCGACATGCAAAAACTGCCAGAAAATAGAGGACTGGATTGGGCAGAAAGGCCCACTGGGATGGTTGGGATTTTCAGATTTCATTACAAATGTGAAAGCTTGGAGGCCAAAACCAGTTGTTAAAATATATCAGACCAGATCCTGATTTACATCCACTGAGGATGTGCCCTGTGAATTTTTTTTGAGTACTTCAGAGCCCATTTTGAGAGAAAATTAGCACCACATGGACCTGTTAAAGATTGCAAAGATGGGGGTCCCATGGGGAGAGACAGAAATCCTGACTACTTTTTTAAATCTCTAAATAGTCATTCTGCACAAAGCACCAATGTGAGGGTGTTTGTTAGGAATCACACCAAACAAAAATAACAACAACAAACAGGGTGGGTGGGTGTGTACGCAGGCAGATATAACCTATGTATTATATCCAGCTGAGAGCACTCCCAAATCATACATGCCCCTCAAGGCCACAGATACCAGCTGGACTAAAGGCCAGACTGATTTGTTAAGAGTGGAGGTAAAGAGCTGCCCGAGGGCAGTCATTTGCGACACCCAACACGTTTTTATTAGTCCAACGCAATCCAGGAACTAGGCTGCGTATTCTTGTGCGCCATCTACTGGTACCTCCTCTGCTTGCAACTGACGCAGACATACCCTGTGGGGGAGAAGTCTAGCTCCAATGGGGGCAGTTGACGGAGACTCTTGGGTGGGAGGAGTGCTCTTGCAAAGAGATTCACACACTCTCACCTCTAGTATCTATCAATCCTAGCCTCTTACACAGCCCCCTCAGCACCTCAGGGCCATGTATTTAGCCTCACAACCCCCCTGTGAGGTCAGGCAGTGCCACTATCCCCAGTTCACAGATAGGAAAGCAAGGCCCAGATAGGCCAGGGAGCCCAGATTTCAGTGGAGTTAGCGCCTAAAAGCCTATGAGGATCTGGGACAGAGAGTCTGACAGGCAGATTTTCAAAAGGTGTTTAGACACCTAGAGCACTAGGGACGTGCCTCGTGGGATTTTCAAAAGCACCGAACCAGATTGACACCAGTGGGAGTTGGGCACTTGGGTCATTCGACTAGTCATTGGCCTACATCTTTAGTTGCTGAAAGACCTTTGAAACTCTGGCCCCAAGTGATTTTTTTTGGCACACAGAAAATCTGGGGCAGGGCTGGGAATTGAACCGCCTGCCTTTTCCTTCCTGCCTTTGTTGACTACCAGCCCTCACGTGCTGAGCTCTGACGCTGGGCTCGCTGCTGCCAACCTGCCCACACCAGCAACGCTCCTGAAACGAGCAACACCAAGGCCTCCTTGTTCCTTGCTGCCTCCCTTTGCCTGGCCTGCTCCATCTCCCGCCACCTCTCCCCGTCCATTTCAGCTCAATAAACTGTCAGGAGACTTGGGACAAATGCTGCTGGGGAATCAACAAGCACTCAGCGCCCGCAGCAGCTGGTGCCATCTGTGCCCATCTCATTCCAAGCTGATTAACCTCGTCTCTCAAAGCCTTGCTGCCTCACGGCGGGGGCGCCTCCTAACAAAGAAACATGACCCATTGGCTCAGGAGAGAGGGGAGAACGGACAGTATGAGCCCTGAACCCGTCTTCCGGGAAGGGAGGGAAAGATAATTAAGCTCCCTCTCTCTCCATATGTAGATAAACAGCAGGGACACCCCTTGCCTCCTACCCATATCTGCCAAGCTAAGAAGTCCAGAATCAGACACCTGTGTGCCAGATGTGTGCACAGCTGGCCGGGTGCCACAGCTGGCCAGAGCCTGAATACGCCACCTGCCAGCTGTTTCCACCAACAGGGGTGAGAGGAGGGTGAAACCCTTTAGAAAACTCACGATGTAACGAACACTTGTCCTGCAATTCCCGTCCTGTTAGGTAGCCTGGTGGGTAGTGATGAGTGGATGGCTGAAGTCGGGAGTCCAGTGTCTCTTACTTACACAGTAAGAGTGTAAAGAGGGGGGCTTTCCAACCCCACCTGTGTCTCTTACTTACACAGAATGAATGCTGCTTTGCTACGGAGGGGGGTCCCAGTCCCAGCCCCATCCATGCAGCTTCTTCATCAGCCACAGGAGGCACTACAGAGTGGTGCAAAATGCTCCCTTCCCATCTCACCCGGGGCCACTGCTCCGCTCCAGCTCCACGCCGGCATCCATCTGATAGATTGATGGAAAGCTGGAGGGGTGCACGAATGAATCAGGGCCTCTATCGCCTCAACCTTCCCAGCCCCTGGGCAGGCAGAGGTGGCGAGCGGAGGATGGATGGATTTGCTGTGCAGCCCATCATCCCTGCTGGTAAGAGAGTTGGCATTGAACACGTTGCCTGCACAGAGTTCTCCACGTTCACCACCATGGGGAGACTGGAGCTGCGACACAAGGTGTGTCCACGCTGCAATCACACACCCGCCCCTAGCCCAGGCCAGCGGACTTGGCCTCCCGGGGTTTGGGCTAAGGGGCTGTTTCCCTGCAGCATAGACGTTTGGGCTCTGACTGTAGGACCCTGCGAGGTGGGAGCGTCCCAGAGCGGGAGCTGCAGCCCAGCCAGAACGTCTACACTGCAACAGAGCAGCCCCTTAGGGCCAGCCATGGGTGTAGTGTAGACTTACCCTAAGAGGCAAACTGCCTAGAGAACCCTTCCAATGCTGGCTAGCCGTGGGAGAGAGGAAATGAAATGCTTCATCTGCAGTCCTCCCAGATGCCTCCAGGCCAGAGAGAGAAGGATCAAGAGTGGGCCCTCCAAACCCCCACGGCCACAGGGAGCAAAGAGCCCTGGGCCAGGGCCTGAGAGGACGGCAAGGACGGAATCCAAGCACAGAGGGTGGTGCCTGTGCTCTTCATGTGCCAAGGCAGAGAGCTAACCCTCAGCCGGTGGGGGGAAAGTAACGGCACGCTGCTGTAGGGTCCGGCTGATGCATCACAGCCTACAGAGCACGCTACTGGGAGACACAACAGAACCCACGTTTTACGGGCAAAGGGCCAGGCCATGCACCAAGCCCCGTAAAAGGGGTGGCCCAGCGGTGGGGGTGCTGCCTTGAGCGGGTTGGCGAATAGATGGATGGAATCTGCCGTATCGAGTTCCATGGCCACAAGTAGCTGCCATCGCTGCTTTGCAGCGGGAAGGGTTCAGCCAGTCAAGATTCTGGATCCAACAGATACACCATCCCCCTTTCTGGGCCACCCCCAAGCCCTCCTGTGTGGTAGCGGGGCCCTGCCGAGGTGTGGCTCAGTTTTACCCCCTTGAAAGTACACACTGCAAAACCCCCCAGCCCCTAGACGCACTCCAAACGTACTCAATGCCTCCCAGAGCACGAGGATTATCTAAGCTGTGCCGGGAGAGCAAGGGAATTCACTCGATGCACGCTTGGTGAGCAATAGTCACCTTGCAAGTATGCTGATGATAGCATTCTGTCAGAGAAAGACTGGGACAAATGCCTGCATAAATCAGCTCTCCCCCATTCTCAGACACCCCGCAGTAAGCTATGGCTCCTCTGGGTGCTGTTAACACGCTGCGAGAGGATTTTGGACACTGATCCGTCACAGCTGAACGAAGCGTCACCGGAAATAGCAGCATGCGTTGTCAGGTTACTTCATTCCACAGCAGAAGGCGGTTTGGGGTTGAGGGAATTGGCTGAATGTCTGACGAAGGCTCCAGACCGTGCACACAAGAGGGTGTAACGCACAGGCGGCCACATTCTGATCTCAGTGGTCGAAAGCTGGAGTAGCACTATTGACATCGGATGAGTTCAAACGGCATGTAACCAAGAGGAGAATCAGGCCCCGGGGCTGGAGTTTATTAGCCAAAATTAAACTCCTTCACATCCATACATCAGCGAGAGGGGAACTGCAGCTTTGGTGTCTGATCTCTCTCTCCTCCACAGGAGAGAAACGAAGAACAAGGAATAAGTGGCCAGAGAGACTCGTCGTTTCATTTCTCAGTCACTGTGTAGCAGTCAACTGAAACATACGGGCCTCAGAGTTCAGAAGCAGGAGTTCCCCCTATATGTGCAGCCCCAATATGAGAACCATCTGCTGCCCATTGCCGGCACCTGAGCCACCTACACCACTCACTCGGGGCAGCCCATGGAGAGGTGGGCTTTTGCATTTCTACTGACAGTTTAGAAAGAGGAACGATCACGTTCCTGTACTAGATCTGGGCACACAGCTTGCTTGTAGACCCCAGCTGTGTTCATCCTAAGAACCTGTCATGCTCTGCCAGGCGTGGCTCTGTTTGAATCAGGTATTTTTATATAAACACACACACACACACACACACAGGGGTGGGACACTATAATACGGGTTAAAGCATTCCATTCCATTTCCCCTTTTAAGTTCTACGTTCTTTCCACTGACCATATTTACACTATTATGCTATCTTTGCAGTTCAAGGTGTATCTCTGAATTGTACTGGTTTCCTGATTATACAACCTGAAGATGTAACCCACTGGTCATCTGGTTGTGTCCATGAGTTGCACCAACTGGCTATGGCTGGTCCAGGATCGCTGAGTCCTCATCTTCTTTTTCTGCATTTGCCACCTGTACAGTTTGCTCTCTTGATTGTTCTCCCAGAGGAACAAACTGAAGATGTCAGCTCTTCACTTTCAGTCTCAAACCACATATGATCTGGGCACTGAATTTCTTCTTTTTACGGCAGCTGGAGATATCTGTCTTTTCTCTCCATCCAGTTTGATACGAACACAGTCACCAGGTTCTAGACCTGGCAGTTCTCTGACTGAGTGACATCTATTGTTAAAGCATTCATAAGCTCTTTTAGCCTTTTTATCCGATTTGGCTTCTCTCTTCGCTTTGGAGACAGAACTACTGTTCCAACTTTGGAAAAGAGCCTCCAGGAGTTGGGCTGGACTATGTCCAGTAACTGCTATTGGTATTGCTCTGTAACTCGGAACAGCAAGGAATGGATCTTCCTGCTGTAGGATATTCTTGGCTAGTTATACAGCTCTCTCAGCCTCTCTATTCGCTTGTGCGTAAGGCGGACTGCTAGTAATAGGATCAAAACCATATTTTGTTCAGAACGACAGAATTCTGCTGCCGTGAGCTGTGGTCCGTTGCCTATCACTAGTTCTGGAATACCAAAGTGAGCAAAAGGGCACTTCAGTTTCTCGATAACAAGTACTTTATATTTCTATATACCTGGAAAAATAGTCCACAACCACCAGATCCTCTGAATTTTGCACAAATCTGCAGCAAGTCTCTTCCGAGGTGTGTCTGGTAAAGGTGTTCTTGAAAAGGTTCTTTGAGTTGGTCTGTTAGTTCTGCAATCGTCACGAGGCTACTTTATTCTTTATTCCTTGCTGATGCCTGGCCACCATGCTGAATGGTTAGCCCACTCACGGCAATGGTTAATCCTGGATTCCTTCTTGGATGAGTTTTACAGTTTTTCTTCTCATTTCCCTTGGAATTACAATGCAAGCGCCTTTCACCATGAGTTCATCTGACTCGCTGAATTGTCCACAGTTCACAAAGTGGTTTGTCACTTCCTTATGATACTTTGGCCAGCTGCCCCTAAAGTAACTTAGAACTTCCTGAAGTTGCATGTCTGTCAGGGTTGCTTTTTGTAGCTAGTGGCGTAGTCTCTTTTCTCATGCTGGTCTGCACACATCCACAGATGCTTTTACATCATCTTTGAGCCCATGGACAGTTGAGTGCCATGCTGGGCTCTGTGACTGCTATGAGCAGTCTGCTATGAGCAGATTTTTCCCAGGACCATATTTAGCACTTGGGTTAAATTGGATGAACCTTTAGCAATAGATGTTGGTATCTCAGCAGTGCTTGATCTAACTCTTTTCTGTTGATGAGGGTTACAAACTGTTTAGGTTCGGTTATCAGTGTAAATGAGTCCAGTCCACACAGAAACCTGTAAAAGTTCTCACATGCCCATATGCTTGCCAGGCACTCCTTTTTATTCTGTGCCTGGGTGAGAGCAAAATTCAACTAGCTTGCACTCAGAGCCATGTTGTTGCAACAATGCACCATCTAGGCCCTAGCCATTGGCATATGCACTGACCGTCGTGGGATTGTTCACATAGTAGTACTTGAGAACTGGAGCTGTTGAGATCATTTCGTTTACCTTTTGGAAGGTAATTTCTTGATTTGTCCCCCATAGCCTAAGATGTGCTGGATTTTAGCAGTTCATTCCATGTTTTTTCACTGTAGAAAGATCTTGTAGATTTCAGCCAAGCTATTTTACCATTCCTGGTATACATCTTAGTTCTGGTACATTCACTGGTGCATGAAATTCTCAAACTGCTTTTACTTTCTTGGGGCTCGGACTGATTCGATCTTTGTTTGTTGTCGGTCCCAAAAACGTGTGTTTTCTGCCTACCCCAAATCATTTTTCCTGGTGTGGCTTCAATCCAGAATGACCATTTAGGCTTAGGACTTCCCTGGAGGTTTTGCTGTGTTCTTTCATTGAAGATCTATATATCACAAGCTCATCTATGAAAATGAACACAAATGAAGTTGAAGTGAACAGTTCTGCCATCTTTCTTTGGAAAATGTCAGGGGCATTGGTAATCCCAAAAGATAATCTTTGATAGCTAAACCTCCCAAAGAGTGATAAAAGTTGTCAGTTTAACACTTTCCTTGGCTAAAGGAATTTGTCAGAATCTGCTCAAGGCATCCATATTGGAGAATACCGTAGCTTTGGAGAAGCACTCATCCGGTGTTGGGAGGATAGATTTTTCTCTCACAACTGCTTCATTAAGTCTTTTATGATCCACACATTAGCATGTTTCCATTTTTCTTTAGATTGGTATGTAAGGCATTGGGCCATCCTTCCCTGTCCATCTGGGAGGGAGGCCACGCCCCCTCGCTATGGTACTCCTGTGGGTACTGGAGCTGAAAGGGGAAATTAACATGCAAGGGGGGCTCTGGCCCCTCCAGTAGTGGGGCAAGCAGACAAGCACTGTGTGGTCCCAGGCCCACAGGCAGGACAGGGCAATTAAGGAGTGTCTCGGAGCTCTCAGGCTGGGGGTGAGCACCAGCAAAGTCCAGGGGCTCACAGGCCAGGTGAGCAAGATGCCACCCTAGGAGGAGGGGTCGACAGCAGGGGTGGAAGTAAGAGACCTGGCCCCACCCTATTTACTGGGTCCCACCCCTCACATTGGCGGAGTGACCCACCACTGCATCAGCGAAGCTCCAGCCGAAATGCACTGATGGCGCTTCAAGCCGCAACAGAACTGGACTAGTGTCTGGTTTGCCTGGGCTCCTTCCTACCCCCTTCCCTGAAGCACTTGGGCCCTGGAGTTGCTGTCCAACTTCCTGGGGTAAACCACAAGTGGTAACCCCAGCAGCTCCTTAGTGTCGCCAGCGGCAGGCAGCTCCGGTGGGTCCCAGGTGGCAGGCAGCTCTGGTGGCTCCACAGGCCCCTCCGCACCACAGCAGCGGGGCTTGGTCACGGCCGGCCAGAAGGTAGGGTCCTCCTCCAGCCACTCCCACCCAACTGAGTGAGAAGGGTTGCCTTTTATACTTCCTGTCCGGCCCCCCTGCTTCTGGTGGGGTGGGCGTTGGTGTCGTGGTTCTACCCAGTCGGGTGGGCTGTCCCTCCCTCTCCGCCTCCAAAGGAAGCCACACCCCCTAGCTACATGGTACCAGTGGGGCACACCAAGCTACTGGCTGAGAGATTTTCTTCAGTTATTTCAATTGGCTCCATTTTCTTTAACAAGATTTCCACTTTATGAAATAATGAGATAGGAATGCTTCAAGGTGCATGGACACTATAGGTTCAGCATTGTCTCTTAAGAGGATTTGTACTGCATCTCCTTTAGTCCATCTCCAAATAGTCCATCAAGTTCTTCCACCTTTCTCACTAGGCCCATCATGGCTGCCATGCTGCAGCTGAGCAGCTTGGTGGACTTTGATCCTTTGATCATCTACAAAAGCTATGCATTCCATATATCTTTGTAAGAGGTTTCTGTGGCGAAACTGGCCCATGACACCGTTCAGAATATCTCCAGGACTAGTCCAAGCTGTGCCGGGTGACCTCAGTTCTGGGATAATAAATCCCTTCTGAAATGACTGTGATGTCAGCTCCTGAAGTCAATTTTGAAGTCAATGGTCTTGCTATGAATATTCACTTTTACTCTCCAAGTGATAAATCCCAGCAACAATGGCTCTTGATTGTCCATAAGACAAGCCAACTTCCCGACGCTTTTGGGGTGAAAACAGCTGCAAAATGTCCCTATTTCAGGCATTTATGACATTGCGTGCCTCTGGCTGGACACGCGTCATCTCTTAGGATATGACTTTTTCCCGCACCTTGTGCCCATAGGCTGGAATTTGTTCCTCATAACTTGGGAGTTCTCTCTCCTTGCTGCAGGGGCTTTATGATGATGACTTTTAACACTCAAGTATCTGTTTACAGTTTCTAAGCTCATTTCAGATTTTTCAAGTTTGTCAAGTTGCTCTAGGTTTTGCTGTTTCACCAGCTGAGGCCACTTTGCTTTTTGTGTAGCTGTGTGTAGGGTTAAATCTCAGTTCAGTGGTAACTGCTAAGAAAAGTTTCTCTCTCTTAGCCCAATAACCAGGTGGTCTCTGATATTTTCATGTTTTGCATCTCCAGAAATCACAATTTTCAGTTAATGCTTGCAGACCCCTTATCAAAACATTCAACATTTCTCCCAGGTCTTAAATTCTCTGGTGAAAATATGCTCTTTCATAAACCACCTCTCTACAGTATAAAGTATGCCTCAAACATAGCCAGAACACTTTCACAGTCATCTTTGTGACTGTCTTCAGAAAGTCAGAGGATTTAAAGATAAACTCTGCTTTAATTTATGCCGTGGGGAAGCAAGAAGATACTTGTATATCTCCAGTTTATCTATGGAGTTTGTTTGCCATTTGAAATCTTGCAAAATATTGTTTCCAGTCTGTCCATTATGAAGATTTGTCACAGCTGACGTCTGCCAGGAGCAATGACAAGTGGCATGTTGATGAGATGCTGCAATCTTTGTAGCTGTCTTCCTTCTTCTTCTGTTCTTAGTTTATTCCTGACCCTGTACCATGTTCCTGTACCAGACATGGACTGATCACAGAGCTCGCTTACCAACACCAGAGGTGTTCATCCTAAGATCCTAAGTGTTTGGAATAATGCTAATGGAGAATTGCTCTGCAGCATGTTCTTCAGGACATTATAGTCCAGTTTTAAAGGACCCACGACTTTCTTTCAGCAACTGTTACAAAGTATAATAGAGCTTACTGTCAGAACACTTTTCAGACATATTGGCCGAGCTGTACCCCTTTCATTCCCACCTCTCTCTCCTGGGTGCTTACCCACTTCAGACCCTTGAAGGTGCTATTAGACCTCTTATTCATTGTTTAATATTCCCCTTGGTTGTCTAATGATGCATTCAGCTCATGAATCAAAGAGTCTTTCCATACTTCAGCTGTCAGGGATTAATTTATGCTATATCAATTTATTTTGCACCGTTCATATTATTTACCAGGATCTTTGGAGCTGACCCAGAGCAAACTGAACTTTTCAGACTGCTGGGGAGTTTTGAATGCTGTTTCATTAGGGAGAAGATTGCAGGGTTTATAATAATGCCCCCCAGCCTATCAGAAAGGCACCACTGTAAATGGTTCTTATAGGATTTTGGGGGTGATATCAACTATCTTCTCTCTCTACAGAAAATGCTCCTGCCCAGCTTCCCTCAACTACTTCCATTTCATTTCTTCTTATAGATGCAGAAACACAGCCCCCCCCAACTCCCCTGCCACACATTCCCAGTGTGAGCAGACCCAGGTTGCATCAATAAATGCTTAGGCCAAGTCTACACTACCCACTTATTTTGGTATAACTACGTAGCTCAGAAGTGCGAAAAATTCACACCCTGAGCAACACAGTTATACCAACCCTACCCCCCGACAGACAGGGGTAGGGTGTCAGGAGAGCCATTGCCAACACACCTACCACCTCTCGCCGAGGTGGAATGACGAAGCAGACAGGCGTGCTCTCGCCCGTCGGCTTAGAGCGTCTCCATCAAAGCGCTGCAGTGGCACAGCCACATGGATGCAGCTGTGCCAACATGGCGTTTGTAGTGTAGGCCTGCTATTAGTCCCTCCTTGCACTGCCGTCCGCTACTCCTGCAAGACGAAGGGCACTGATGATACTCTTTATAAACTGGCGTGCATAGCAAGAGCAAGCTTAGGCCCTGCTCCAAAACCCACTGAAGTCAGTGGGAATCTTTCCAATCCATTTTGGGTCACGCTCCCTAAAGAGCAAACGAACCATCCAGAAAAAGCAACGGGAGCTCATTTATTTTAGTGCAACCAGGCTGCTTTCGGCCTTTGCTGCAGTTTAACAGCCAAACTAAAGGCCGACTCCTCTGACAACTTGACATCTCCCTAGTAATGCTCCCGTACCATTTGTTGCGATTCAAAGGCTTGAACCCATGAACTTCTAAATGACTTGGGCTGTAAACCAAAGCACAATGCTTTTGTGAGCACTAGATACTATTATTACCCATAACTACACCTCTCAGCGTACCACTGACAACAGTATTTATTATACAAATTTGTCACCACCCACTGCCTTCTTGGCTGCTATGTTTTTGATCAGGAAGTACCAGTTAGGCTTCCCCAGGGAATTTCTGGTCAGAGAGAGATAAGGTGACCAGATAGCAAGTGTCAAAAATCAGGACTAGGGGTGGGGGGCAATAGACTGCTATATAGGACACAGCCCCAAATATTGGGACTGTCCCTATAAAATCAGGACCTCTAGTCACCCTACAGAGAGAAAACGCACCCCATAAGAATCAATAGCCCAGGATGTAAGAGGCATAAGAATGGCCACATTGGTCAGACTTAGCTGTGCGGTGGCAAAATTTGTGGATGATACAAAACTACTCAAGATGAATCCAAAGCAGACAGGAAGGAGTCACAAAGGGATCTCACAAAACCGGGTGACTGGGCAACAAAATGGCAGCTGAAATTCAATGTTGATAAATGCAAAGCAATGCACTTTGGAAAACATAATCCCAGCTATACATAAAAAATTATGAGATCTAAATTAGCTGTTACCACTCCAGAGAGATCTTGGAGTCATTGTACATAGCCCTCAGAAAACAATAAGTGCTCAACCTGCAGCAGCCGTCAAAAAAGCTAATAGACTGTTAGGCACCATTAGGAAAGGGGTAGAAAATAAAACAGAATATATAATGCCGCTCTATGGATCTATGGTACGCCCACACCTTGACTACCACTTACAGGTCTGGTCATCCCAGCTCAAAAAGATATTAGAATTTGAAAAGGTAGAGAGAAGGGCAATGGAAATGATTAAGGATAGGAAACAGCTTCCGTATGAGGAGAGATTAAAAAGATGGGGAATGTTCATCTGGGAAAAGAGATGACTAAGGGCGGATATGATAGAGGTCTCTAAAATCATGAATGAGGTGGAGGTGGAGAAAGTGAGTAAGTTACTTACCCCTTCACATATCACAAGAACCAGAGGGCAACCAATGAAATTAAAACCAGTTTAAGGAAATACTTCTTCACACAAAGCATAGTCAACCTGGGGCACTCGTGTGAAGGACAAAAAAGACAACTGAGTTCGAAAAAGAATTAGATAAGTTCATGGAGGGTAGGTCCATCAATAGTTATTAGCCAGGATGGGCAGGGATGCAAAATCATGCTCCATGTGTCCCTAGCCTGTTTGCCAGAAGCTGGGAGTGGATGACAGGGGGTGGATCACTCGATAATTGCCCTGTCCTGTTCATCCCTCCTGAAGCATCTGGTGTTGGCCACTTTTGGAAGACAGGACACTGGGCTAGATGAACCATTGGTCTGACCCAGTATTGGTCATTCTTATGTTCTTAGCTGTCTAGTGAAATTTTGTATCACCTACAGATTTTACCACCTCACTGTTCACCCTTTTTTCCAGATCATTTATTAATCTATTGAACAGCACAGGTCCCAGTAAAGATCCTTGGAGGACTCCACTGTTTACCTCTCTGCACTGTGAAAACAGACCATTTATTCCTACTCTTTGTTTCCTTTTAATCAGTTACTGATCCATGAGAGGACCTTCCCTCTTATCCCATGACTGGTTCATTTGCTTAAGAGCCTTTAATGAGAGACCTTGTAAAAGACTTTCTGAAAGTCCAAGTGCACTATATCCACTAGATCACCCGTGTCCACATCTGGCTGACACCCTCAAACAATTCCAATGGATGGGTTTAAGTCTCCGATCTGCTTGATTCACAGCTGGGACTCAAGCCTCGGTCTCTCCCATTCCGGCAGAGTGCCCTAACCACCAGGCTATTGACTATTCTGGGCAGGGACTCTCTTCTTTCTTTGGGAAAAATGTCAAATGGTCTCATTTTCACTCTGCGGTGGAACAAACTCAAAGGCCAAAACCTCATAATTTTTCACAGAATGGAATTTTTGTTTTCCAGCCAGACCTACAGCCGAGTATCTTTCGTAACCCCCATCCCTGACGCGTCTCACACACGTCAAAACTATCTTCCAGCTTGCCACCGATAGCAAAACCACATGACTCCAGCCCTACCACTGCTGGAACTTCTTGCGTTCTCACAGGGCTCCAGTTGTCCACCCACATTCCGTATCAATCAGTGGCTTGCTGCTGTGGGCCTAGGACATTCAGCAGCACAGCAGGTGCGATCTGGTGCATCTAGAACATTTCGCAGCCTGGCAAGTGGATTTTGCCTGAACCTCTCTGGTATGTTCAGATGCATCCAACCTACATTGTTACAATTATTGCTTGAGAAGCGTTGAAGATCTGGCATAGTCAGGAGGTTCCGCCGACATGGACACAGGAGCAGGGTGACGTTAAACAATTTCTGAATCACTGCAGTGCCAAACAAAAAGCAAAGCAGAGGACAAAGCTACCAACATCTGGAGGAAGGCTCATCAGCTGGTGTGACAGGAAAGAGAGAGAGGTGAAACGCTTGCTGCTACTGCGGTGGGACACCAAAGATACTTTAATGGACACCTCATTGAAACGGAGATGGTGCTGATTTACTGAATGCCATTAGGAGCCTTTGAAGCCATCTCAACTCTGCTGATTGATAGGATTTGGCCTCCTGAAAGACCACTTAAATTCTGACAACCCTGTGGTTTGATCGCAATGAGCGAATGACACACTGGCTAGGTTTTGTGCCAGATATTCGGCTCTTCTTTTCCTCGAAAAGACACAAAAACACAATCCACCATATGTTAAAGTTAATTGCAAACATTTGCTGCCGTTGCAGAGAGCTCCATTTTTCAAAAGCCCATGGAGATCTGGTTACTTCAGCGGCCAGAACGCCAGCCAACGTTGTTTGATCACTTCATGCAGCCAAGCCGATGAGTTATTGGTGACCTGAACGGTCTGCATCCAACCCCGGATCGTGCGCATTGTCCATCATGCAACACCGATCATGCAAAGCGATGGGATGGGATGAGAAGTCAATGTCTCCTTTGCAGCTTCTGATAAACTGAAATCAGAGGCACTGCTAAATGCTGGTAGACACAAGAGGCGGAATAAAGCCGGACTGGATTTCTAGGGGGATCCGTGCACAGAGATATGAATAGGGTGGTTTGTCCAACTCACCGGGGCAGGGTGCTGAAACCTTGTTGGCCTCTTCAGCAGGGAATGTAGCGTGTGCCGTTCCCAAGAGTAAAGCGGGGAGGGAGGAGAAGATGGTGTGTGGAGAGCTAGCTAACGTTTCTCACCAGGGATGAGGCATTTGCAATGAGATTCCGAGAACCCTTTAATGTGACACAATGAGAGGGGGTGTGATTGACAGGCGTTTTCAGGCTGCTGCCTGGCCTGCATGCTAGCTATGTGCGTAGCATATGAACAATGGCAACTGCAGCCCTCGAGCACGGGTGGCGGTGGGTCAGGGATTCCATTATTAAATAGTGACGGACAAATCTCAAAAGATTCATGGGCTTATTTCAGTTCTGAACGCCTAATACATTACAACTCGATTCAGCAGAGCTGTCTTTCAGACATGCTGTACCCCAGAAGCTTTTCAGAGTTCAATAATTAATAGGAGCAGAGGGAGATAAATCAAAAGGTAGACGGTCACAAGAGGAAAGAAAGGCGCTCAGCTGAGATGGGAATTTCTCCTCTTCTTAGGTGGCAGCTTGACAATCCCGGGGACTCTGCATCCAACACATCTAGCACAGACAGAAATACACCGGCTTTGACCTCGTCCCCCGGCACCGTGGTTCAATCCTGACTGCCTCTTGGGATAAGACGGAAACACAATCTTGATGATCCATGCAGCTCTCGGCTCCTGCATTGACAAAGGGCTGGCTGATCCCTGCAGTGGTGTTTTCGGGGGTGACAGCACCTGGCGGGGTAGCACAATGAGAAGCCTGGAGACAAGGGCTGGTTGAAGATTTTTTGCTGATGCTATTTTCGATGACAAATGATTATTTTGTCAAAAAAGAAAAGTTTTGCCAAAAGCTCTCTCTTTTTTTGATTAATTTTTCTGTTTTTTCATGGGGGGAAGGGGACGAAACAAAACCAAAAGATTTTTCTCTCGACATTTTTGCTTTTCCGTGAATAGTCCAGTTTGGTTTGCAGTTTCTGAACATATTTTTACCAAAAACACCACAAATTCTTAGCAAAGAAAAAAGCTTTTTTGGGGGGGAAACCAGAACTTTTTGGTGTTCATTATGGGGACTTCATTGCAAAGCCCAAATATTTTCAAAGGAAATTTCACCATAAATGAAAACAACCAACCTTTTTTTGAATTTTCTTGCAAAGAATAATCGACATGTTTTGATCAGCTCTGTCTGAGTATGTAGGAACTTTTGGTCATGACTCAAAGCATCAAAGGATTCAAAGCAGACAATGCAGAGAGGAAAATCCCGCCAGCTGATTGCACGTGCCAGCCAAACTATAAATGAGATGGAGAACCAGGGAGGTGAAAAGCTACGAAAAAGATGTTATTGTTGCCAATGACTGCAGACGTGAAGACTCTCACACCAGCAGCGGGGAAAGGAAGAAAAGAAGCCCATGTTACTTAAGGGGAAGGAGTGGGTCTGGGATGGGAGAGTGAAACTGGCTGTCTGAAATTGGCTGGAACAAGTGATTAAAAAAACAAAAGAGTGGGATATGTTCATCCCTGTTAGAGATTGATAGGTTTTCAAGGCCAGAAGGCACCACTGTGATCATGCCATCTGGCCTTCTGAACTCCACCAGTTACACGGCAGCTACCAAGAAAGACGCATCCGAACCTGGTTTGCTCCTGTGAGATTTACAGTACTTGCTGGGCCGCAGATACCAGTGGAATGATTACCGCCAGCCTGGCAGAAACGTGGAGCAGAGAGGCAGGCAGCAATTGTGATGTCACAACTCAGTAACACAGGAAAGCTCTGGCTGGCTTTGGGCAGGTTGGGTCATTTTAGATCAGCCCATCAGAAACGGGCGTCTGGTGCAACGCGGAAATGAATCAGTCATCTCCAGCCCATGCCTACTGGGGCCAAGGACTGAGTGGACACACGGGCCAAGAAGAGCTAGGCCTGCCAGAGTTCAGAGTTCATCAGCTGGGGTAGAGCACAACGTGTGGGGGAAGCTAGGACTGCTGGGATCCATGCCCTTGCTGTATGGCTGCTCTGCAAGCAGGCCTGATTGCAGCCCACGTGGACATAGCTAGATCAGAGCTCGCTCAAGTACGCACAGCAACGAAGCCATGGCAGCATGGGCAGCTGCCCTTAGGGCTAGCTCCGCCAGGCCAGGACCGTGGTGACATCCGAGAGCAGCTGTGGCTTCCCAGCTACCGGTACTGGCGTTAGCTTTGACCGTCACGGTTGGTCCTGCTTTGAACAAGGGGTGGGACAAGATGACCTCCTGAGGTCCCTTCCAACCCTCATCTTCTATGATGCTTGCTGCAATAACACCTCCCAACTCTGTGTCTTCTGGGGATTTAAAAAAAACTCAACCAGCCTCCAGGGCTAGCAACCTGGTCCCTTCAATCAGCCCTCAGCTAGACAGGGATCCGAATCAAGGACCTGGGCCCCTTTGGGGCTGGTCACAAGCCTCAGCCCCAAACCATGCTGAACTGGGGCTGGAGGAGGGCGGAAACTGAGGTCAGAATGGTACATCATGAGCCCGTTCCTAACTAAAAATGTTATCGAGTATTTTCTTCCTCCCGGAAAGGTCCCTGCCTTCATGATGGTGCAGAAGCCCTGCCCTTGAGCTGCTGGGAAGAAGGAGCTGCAAAGAGTTGTTCAGAGAGGAAGCGTGGCTTTGGGTTCTGATGACCTGCAGTACAATATATACAGTACAGTACATTTCCCTTCCACCCGGCCCGCCCACCCTGCCTCCCTCTTCCTGCAGGTGCCAGATCTCTCAGATCTTTCCTATGACAAGTCCAGAGGTCAAGCAAACACTGATTAGCCCAGCCCCAGGCTTTTCGGCAGCCAGATCATAAGCAGGAAGAAAACAAACAAACAAACAACACCCAAGGGGGGTTTGAGGCAGTTCTGACAGATTCCTTCATGTTCCTCCCTCTGCAGGCCCAGAGTTGAACAGGAGCCAACTGGCACAGCTCACAGCTCTGCCGAGGCAATAACCACTGCGACCCGCGGCAGGCTTCCGGAAGGAAAGCCGGCTCCTGAGCCGTGGTGTTTGCACGCAGTGCAGACCCAGAAGAGGCAGTGACCTGGAGGAAGGCGGCGATAGCGTGAATGGATCCTCTGCGCTCAGCATCCCTGCCTAACAAGGCCAAGTACGTGCTTTTATTTTTCGTCTCCTGACTTAGACCCTTAGTTATTGAAGCCACACTCAGCTATTCAAACGTCCTCTTTCCCTCCTCTCCCAGCCAATCCCTGGAGGTAAAGAATAAAAAGACCACCCTTTGCCCATCAGTCCACCCAAGACCTCCCCCAGGTAAGTCCCTCTCACTCCCCGCCAGCATCGACGCAGAACCCCTGTAAGATGGCAAGATCAAGGCTACATTCTTCCCTGGGCACCCTCTGGCTGGCAAGGTCCGGACAAGCATTTCTGGCCACTTGTGGCTCAGTTTACAACGATGCAGCCAGCGGCTGGGGCGTCTCCTGAGTGCAATAGGAGCCCGCTGGGACCGTACTCTGACTTAGCTGCCAGAATGCATCCCGGACAGTGCACATCTGCATCCCTGCTGTCCTTAGAGAGGATGCAGAATGCTTCCCAACCCGAGCCTGGACAACGCGGCTGGGGAGGATAGAACAATGCTGTGCCCACCACCTGCTCTTTTTGGGCACCTGGCTCTCGTGGGCACGCAGCACGGAGCAGGAGCTACAGTCCCTAGCAGGATTCTGGCCAGCTTTTACCTAGGGACGGGCCCTAGTGTAACTCCCCGCGGCTGCAGCTGATGAGCGAGGGATGACAAGCCATTCACACTCATAAAGACGACGTGTGTGTGTTTGGGCAAATGTAGGCCTTAGCACGAGTAGGCGTGTACATGAGCGAGTGTGGAAGTGCCACTGTGCAATTGTGTGTGTGTGTTCAAGGCTGGACACAAGCTTGCATGTGGTATTGTTAGCCTAGATGTCATGGAGAGAGATCTGAATATCTGGGAAAGGAAGCAGTGGGAAGGCAGCTGGTGAGAGCAGAGATCTCCCGGAGGATGGGCATGGCAGTGACATATGAAGGGAAAAGGACTTGAATAGACTCTGGTGGAGACTGCAGGAGGCACCCCGCTGCACTACTTTGCAGGAGGCAATTATGTTGGATTGTGTTGTCTTGGCACCAAGTTGCCTTCGCTTGCAAGGCCACAGCTCACTACCAGGGACGTGGAGCCCGATGCATGGCTGGTGTAGATCGGCATAGCTTGGCTGACTAATGGAGTGACACCAGACTTCAGCAGGTGAGGATCTGGCCCACAACAGGGTTTTGTTGAAAGAAAGAGTGCGATTCTGCTTTCCAGGCAGGGAACACCCAGCTCACGCTGGTCTGAGCTGGGAGAAGATCTTGATGGCACTTTGGTGCATTTCCTTTTCTCCATGCACCTGTGTGCATAGGAATGGGGGAGAGAGAGAGGTGCAGAGCTTTCATTATAATGACAGCATACGTGCGGAGCTGCTCTCGGGGAGAGCTCAGCAGATAAAGGAGACAAGCTTCCAATCTGTGTCACACCCTTGACGTCTGACCCCTCCCCAAGCCACCTCCCAGGCACTCACAGCGGCTGCAGCTGGGGGACAGAGCAAGATCGGCAGCCACGTTTCAATCCTTATGCTGTTCTGACCCAGCAGGAGCGAGCTCACCTATCACATGGTGCTGAATCCATCTTTTGCCTGCCAGCAGGCGCGCCAAGCAAAAAGTGGCAGAGACCAGGCAGCAGCCACGATCCTAGCAGGAATCTGTGGGCTCTTCTACTTGTTTGTCTTGGGGAAAGACGGGGACAGAAGTTAGGCCACAGAGACCTTTGCTCCTTTCCTCTGCCTCTCAGATGGCAGGGGCTCCCTCTCTCTGTCAATTCCATGCACCAAACTCCTTTCTCAGCCACTGCTCTCCCTCCAAGCAGATCATGCCACATCTCCACCTTTCAGCCATGCCAGACCTCTGTCTGACTGCCAAGGGAGGGGAATACAGGGAGAACGAATGGGTCACAGAAACCCTCTCCCCAGCCAGCGTTTGAGGGCTTGTACTAGAGCCTTTAATGGGCCACACAACCTTTAAAAGTTTGGATCCGTTCGGGGGGGGATGTCCAATTGGCCCACGTGGAACACATCTCCCGCCATTGTGTCTCCAGATCGCTAGTCAAAGATGGATCCAGAGAGACGTGGTAGGGGAGGGAATCTCTTTTATTGGGCCTAGTTTTGCTGGTGAAAGACCCAAGCTTCCCAGTTTCACAGAGCTCTTCTTCAGGTCCCGTGTTGAAGACTGCTATTAATTCTGTGCAGTTCGAAAGCTTGCCTCTCTCACCAAGAGAAGTCAGTCCAGTAAAAGAGATTCCCTCCCCCACTGTCTTTCTAACATCCTGGGACCAACACCACAGCATGCGATACACACGCACAGCCGCTGCAAGGAAAGGGTCTGGTTTTCCATCAGATGTGTAACAGAGGGGGGACTGCAGATGTTTTGGGGGCTGGTAACATCTATGGGTCAGAGGTTGCATCGCTGCTAGGGGCTGTACTTCTCAGTGACTCTTTGGCAGCCAGTATGGTTAACTCCAGCTCCAGGAGATGGGTGTCAATGACCCAAACCCTCCCTGTCTGTTAACACTCCTCATCACGGAGACCGAACTGCCCTCTGGGGGTGAAGCCCCTTGATCACGGTGGTTGGAGGGGAGTCTGCACAGCTGCTGCCCACATAGGCCCTGTGATGGGGGACATCAGTCTTCGGGGCTGACAACTCGACACCTTTCACGGCCGTTACGCTTTCCCCTGTGGTTCAGCAGAGTCGAGGAAATGGTGGGTTGGGTTTGGCCAAACTTCTGACTACCTTGGCTGCTTATGGAATCAAAGCACAGGGAGAGAAATCGGTCTGTCCCGTCTTACCCAGACCCACTCCCGAGTTAATGGGGAGAGGGGATCAGGGTTAAAGGGTGGGGTATCTCTAGAAGAGGGGTAACAAATGTAGGTACAGCCCTGGCTCCCGTGAAGTGAATGGATTCACTGGAGGATTTCACCACCGAGCAAGCTCACATAGGTATGAAACTTTAACCCTTTCTAACTCACAGCAACAGCTGCTCTTTGCATTTTCTCTCCATAGGGGAAAAAATATCCAAAGCTGTTAGGAAAAAAGAAACAAAAATCAAAAAACCCCAAATGGCTCTAAGGAGGAATGTTTTTCCAAGTTGTTAGCATGACACCCCCCTCCCTGACCCCCCACTTCTGCATCCCTCCCTCTGGGTCAGACAAGTGTTTTGCTTGACTGCCTGGCAACCAGGCTGGAGCTAAGCTTCCTAAAATATGAGTGGTTTTTTGGCTGGAGTTACCAGAGGGCTTGCAGTCCTAGGGAGAGGGAAAAAATGGAGCGCTCCATGCCATGGCTCCAGAAAGGGGAAGAATTAGGTTTCACACCGAGCAGGCTGGACCATAGCATTCTTTAGCTAATGCTTAACAAACCCCCGAACAAAAGCAGCCAAGTTAGTTGCATGTTTGTAAAATGTATTCTCAGCAGATTCAGGTTTATTGGGAAATTCTATTGCTTTGCAGCAAGTGTGGTTTCTAGCTACCACACACACCCCCTCTGGCTCCCTTGTCTCAATTCCTCCTCACCCCTGCCAGCAGAATGCATCCTCTCATGCTCGGATGGGACTTAGCAACCGAGGGCAAACCGTGTTATTTTATCAAGTGCATTAACCTCAGCCTCTCCCCTGCCATGAAAGCTCTCAGGGTTCGGTGTCCCCGTTCTGGCAAGGGAAGAGAGCAATGGTGCTACGTGGGGCTGTAACGTTGCAAACAAGCTGCTGATGTGCAGATGGGGGGCAAACCAAAACCCCAACTCCGAACTCTGGAGAGTTTTATCTGAATTTTGAGCCCTTCGCTATGCTCTGGGCACACCATCCACGAGTCAAAGATCAGGTTGAGCTTGGGCAACCACCCCAAATTTCCTCAGCTGATTCGGACTGTCTGCACTACCCAAACCTCCTGGGCCACCTATTTCAATAAGAGAGACTCCTGGGGCATTGCACTGTAGAGATTTATATGCAACATGGCCTTGTTCATCGGAACCTCACTCACCCATTTACAGGGGTTTGGGGATAAATCCTCAGCTGTTTCAAAAGGATTCAGATGAGTGAGATTTGGATTTAGAGTTAGACCTTCTGCTGGTATAAATCAGAGCATCTCCTTGGAAGGCAGGAATTGGCCACAGAGGCTGCTGGCCAGCTCCCCCAAGACTAGCTGGCTATGCTAGCCAGAGGAAGGCACTTTAGTTCAGCGGAAGCCAGCCATTGGTCTATAACTGGGGCTGCCCACACTGAGACCCTGAACTCAACCCTTCAAACTCTGCAAAACTGCCCCCTTGGCTACCCAGACTCCAGTTCATCTGGAAACTTTGGGGTGTCTCCAGCCTAACCGCTGAACAAGGGAGGTGATGCCTCCAATACTGAAGCGGCCCGTCTCCTCCCTGAGGAAAATGCCACAAGCACAGCCTCTCAGGAGCTAGCAATCTCAACATCTAGCCTGAGCGGGAGCCCGAGAGCCAGAACTCCCCAGGTGTAAATGGGCATGGTGCTGTTGAATCCAGCAGCGCTCCTTCGCCAATGCACAGCCACTGATGGTTGGTCTTGAAAGCGTATAAGCCTGGCACACGTTTGAAAAACCCAATGATTTCTGAACATTTCCGAACTTCACACATTTGCGTGAGACTCTCTAGCTCAGACGTAGGGCCCAACCTACGCCAGGTCAGTTGCAAGATTCACTGCAAATTTAGACAAACTGCCCAGCAAGGGTTTAGTAACCGTGTCCAGGAACCAGCTTGCCCTTGTCTACACCTGCATCAGCCGTGCTCCGTAGAGGACACCCTCGCCAGCAGCTTTAGACAGGCTGATGGTGACTGGGGAACCAGTGAAATGGTGATATCACAAAAGCCAAGGGACTGAAAGATGAGCCAGAGAGGGGAATTTTTTTTTGGCCTGGCTGTTTACAACTCTCCTTTGTTTCAGTTGAATCCTCGGGAATGTAAAGGTCTAATTAACACGTTGGAGGAAAGATCTCTTTGTCCCTATTCTTTTGGTTAAGGTATCAGAGCTAACAACCTACATCCTCAGACATTCCAATGACCCTCCCAGGACAACCAGGGAGCAGCTGATGTTCCTAATATTTCAGCGTCAGACAAAAAAAAAAAATCCCTGAAAAACCTGACAACTTTCAGGCCTGGTTTAGATCATAAAGAAGCAAACAAGCCTAATAAAAAAACCCCAAACTTTTGCACATCACTTTTAAGGCAGGGAGTGGCAAAGGGTTTTCTAATATGAAAGTTTGCTAATAAGGATAATGAATAAGAATAATGGTTACTTATATTTTTGTAGGGTCTTTAATTCCTCAGAGCCGTGGGCTTTGCTCCTGTATAAATAAATGATCAGAACCCCCATTGACCTCGGGGGGGCAGGATTAGAGGGTCTCTGTATTGTACACACAGGAATCATGTGACTGCCTCTGGGGTGGGAAAGCAATAGCTAGACGGACCACATAGACACTGCACAAGCGCAACAGAGGAAAGGGAAAACATTGACTGAGGGCAAAAGACTGGAGCAAATCTCTGTTCTGAGGGACCTACCATGAGATCTTTCATGCCCACAAAACGCAGTAATCTCACCTGATGGGCTCACCTTGAGCCGCACAGAACTCAGATCCGGGTTGGGAGGCAGGACCACGTGGTCTACAGTAACATAACGCCTTTGCTAGCGCCAGACGCTCAGCTGGTATAAAATCACTGTAGATCCAGCAGTGCCAATAATCCATTGAAGGCAATGAAACTCTGCTGATTTACACCATCTAAAAATTTGCCCCTAGATTGTACCCAGCCTGCCGCTTCCCTAATTGCAGCTCTGCATGGCAGAAGGCACAGCCTCCACCAACTCCATTTCCGAGAAGGAAAGCCCTCAAGAAAGCCAAGATAATTGAAAACTATAATATCACTAGTCAAATTTAATATTAAGAAAGAGCAAGCAGGAGCCAGAGGTCAGAATTAATTACACCCTTCCGTGTTTCACCAGAGCCACATACATATGCCCTCTCCTGGGGGAGCAGCAACTACCAAAGAGAAGCCAACAGACATTATTAGAAAGGACTGATTTAAATGTACCCCCAGGAGCTTTTCAACTTTCCTCTTCAGAGCTTTTGTTTATATTGAGATTAATGGGAGTGAATACGAGGCAAAAGCCGATCCACCAGGAGCGTTAAGGTCTCCCAGCTTACAAAATTCATTGCCACATCCAAATTAACCACTTTTGGGAAAAGCGTATTAAGTAGAAAATTCAAGATTTTTCATGCCAAAAGTTTTTCTCCTGAAAAATACAGTTTTATTGAAACTGAGTTTCCACACCCCACCCTCCCCTGGAAATGTCTAGAACGAAAAAACATTTGTTTCCCAGCAATGTTTTGAAGTGAACATTTTCATTTTCTTTCAGCTTAAATTATTTTCTTTCAGGTTTTTCTAAATGAACATTTTTGTTCTGAATTGGTTTGAAACTTCCCGGGGTTGGGGGGGCAAAATGTTTTGAATGCAGATTTTTCATGTACTTTATCATGGGGGGAAAATAAATGTTTCTCACAGCAGCTGAATAAACGTGTGTGCCTGGGCAGGACTAAGGTTTCAAAAGACCTCAGCTCCCAGAAACACCAAAATCAGGGCCAGATTTTCAAGACTGCTCAGTATTTAGCAGTTCCCACTGGGCCACTTACAGTCAGATTTTCAGGAACGCTCAGCAGCCAACTGGCCCTGAGCGAATTGTCTATCGTTTTTTGAGCGGTCATGCTGGAAGGAACAAAGCTCCCCAGTCCTTGCTAGCTGATTGCCTCAGTTTCAGTTCTCCCTTAGCGGTTTGGGAGAACAGCCTACCTGACTGTTTCCTTTAGTTGACCCAGCAGAAGGCGGCTCAATCATTCCCCCAAAGAAGAGGAGAAAGGCTAGGATGGAATGGGGCCTATGGTGGGAGGAGAGCAGCAGACCGGGGCATGGGGGAATATGAAAGATTTGAATTAAGCATCTATAAGAGCGGCTAGTTTATCCCTCTCTCTTTAAAGTGCTCGGCAAACTTTAACTGGGCCAGAAATGATTGGAAGGGACTTCAATTTATGGTCTCATCTAAAAGAGAGACCTTCCAGCAATGAGATACTCAGTTTTCTTCAGCACAGTCCCATCCTGTGAAATGGGAGCTGCTGTTTGGTAGTTAAAACAAAGAACTGGGGCAGGACACTTGGAGACTACTCCGCTAAACTCATGTATTGGCCTCGATCGGGTGACTTCATCTTTCTGTGCTTCTGTTTCCCGCTTTGCAAAATGGACAAGATAATAGCACCTGGCTCCTCGGGACGTGAGTAGGCTGGAAAATGAGGTTCCCCTCCCATGGAGGAAGGAAACTCAAAACATGAACATTTTTGGCCAAAACCTGCCAGAAAAATTCAGTTATCAGCCAAAAAAGGTTACTGATGAAGAACTGAAGATTCTGAGGAAAGCAGACACTTTCCATGAAAGTTTTTGGTTCATCAAAATCCAATTTTCCATTAAAAAAAAAGTTTTAATGGAAAATTTTTGACCTAGCCCTAGCACGGAGACTTAATTCCTGTTAGTAAAAATCTCAGAGATCCCTGAGGTTTATAGATTTATACATTCTAAGGCTAGAAGGGACCACGGTGATCATCCTGTCCGATCTCCTGAATAACACAGGCCAGGGAACATCCTCAAAATAATTCCTAGAGCAGATCTTTTAGAAAGACATCCAATCTTAATTTAAAAATTGTCAGTGATAGAGGATTCACTGCGACCCTCAGTAACCTGTTCCAGTGGTTAATTACTCTCACCATTAAAAATTTACATGATAGTTCTAGTGTGAATTTGTCTAGCTTCAACTTCCAGCCACTGAATCATGTTGTACGTTTCTCTTCTAGACTGAAGAGCCCACTATTAAATATTTGTTCCTCACCTAGGTACTTATAGGCTATAATCAAGTCATCCATTAACCTTCTCTTTGTTAAGCTAAATAGATTGAGCTTCTTGAGTCTATCACTATAAGGCATGTTTTCTAATCCTTTAATCATTCCTCACGCCTCTTCAGTGAACCCTCTCCAATTTATCAACATCCTTCCTGAATTGCAGGCCGCAGAACTAGACCCAGTATTCTAGCAGTGGTCACACCAGTGACAAATGCAGAGATAAAATAACCTCTTTACTCCAAGGCTACGTCTACACTTAAAATGCTACACCTGCAGGGCTGTAGCTCCTCAGTGTAGGCGCTACAGGAACGGGAGAGGTTCTGAACGGATTAAAGTTGCTCAGGCATGTGGATTTTTCCAAATTCCCTAAGCTATGTAGCTAGGTCAACCTACCTTTTTAATGTAGATCTGGCCCTCCTCAAGATTCTCGTTTATGCATCCCAGGATCGTCTTAGCTCTTTTGGCCACAGCATCACACTGGGAGTTTATGTTCAGTTGAGTCTCCACCATGACCCCCAGATCTTTTCCAGATTCAGTTTCCCAGGATAGAGCTCGCCATCCTTTTAGTAGGGCCTACACATTTTGTTCCTAGGCGTATCCATTTACATTTAGCCATATTAAAATGCATACCGTTTGCTGGGTAAACTGGACTCAAGCAAGCTAGCTGGCTCTGAATCAGTGACCGGTCCTCTTCGTCATGTAACTCTCCCTAATGTACGTGCCATGGGCCACTTTAACAGTGCTGATCCACTTTACTGAGGGTGCTTGAGCATGTTTTGCCTTTGATTCCCCTGTCACGCACACCTGGCTACGAGGCCAGCGATGCTGTAAACATGGAATTTCAAGCCAAGACAACCTGGCAATGACCACTCTTTAATCTTCCTTAATTGGGGCTGCGCTGGTCTTATTTAGTGGCAGTGACACCAGAGAGATGTAGGGATAAGAACAGGTAGAAGCTGTTAGAGAACTAGATCCCAAACTGCTCTCATGTCTCCAAGGTTACAGGCAAGGACTGCATTTTCCTTTATTAAAGCAGAAGACGCATATTCCTGGGGGATTATCTAAACTATCTAAACATCTGCATGCAGCATCACACATGCTCGCTGCCCGTACGGCTCCTCAAACAAACCTCTCTCAGGCATTTAAAATCCATGATGCATTATCATGGCCAGAGCTGGCTATAGATGTGTTAACATAGAGCAGTCTAATTATATGAAAGGCAATATCCTGTCACGTTGGCATGTCATTTCCTTACGAGTTGGCCGCTATAAAACTCGCTCAGTTGTATACAATCTAAACAGAGTAAACTGAGCCTGACGTACAAGCCAGCTGTTTAGAGCACACACGACAAGCAGAGCTAAAACCAACAGACAGGATTAGAGAAATAAACGAGGGTCTTATCAATTTCCCGTTAGAATATTTCTTCATTATCTAATCTTTCATTTTCATGAATATCAACTCAGCCTGGGGAGGGGGGGGAAATAATGTTGATTCTACTATAAAGATAATCAAAATGTGTAGTCAGGTTCGGTTGGTTTTTTTTTTTAAATGGAAAACCAACTGTTCTGGTATCACTTACAAGCCAAGTGAGGTAGTTCTTAAACAAAGCTGCATTGCAGATCTAGTTATCTCAGAAGAGGCATCCTTCATTCATAGATCTGTGCACTAGAGAGCACTCCAACATGTGTTTCGATGTTACCCAAATTCAGCTAACGAGAAGCACCAGACGTGCAAGAGGAACATGCTCAGGAATGAATGGAAATATTCTCCTACAAAGACATTAAATTTAAGCCACCTTTTCTCTCGTCCTTACTATCATTTTGCAAGATCTTTCTGTATGTTTTAAACAAAAATCTTCAGTGATGTTTTGCAACTTCAGCAGCACAAAAGCAAGACACAACCCTTCAGTAATAAGTCAGCGGGCACAGCTTTCGCAAGTGAGAAACTGTGCAAGCTGTCCAAAGTTCACAAGGGACTGCCCACTAAATTAGCATGCCTGGCCATTCTTCGCATACCACCCAACATTAACAAACCCGGTTGCCATGGACTATCCCATCCAACAATACCCAAACCAACGAGGTCAGCATCAAAAAGAGTACGTCTACACTGCAAAGAAAAACCCGAAGTGACGAGTCACAGAGCCCAGATCAATAGATTTGAGTTTGCGGGGCTACGGCTAGCAATGTAGATGTTCTTGCTCAGGCTGGAGCCTGGGCTCCAAGACCCTTCCTCCTTTGGTTTCAGAGTCTGGCTCAAGCCCACGTGGGAATATCTTCACTGCTATGTGTAGCCCTGCAGCCTGAGCCCCACAAACCCAAGTCAATTGGCCCAGGCTCTGAGGATGCTGTATTTTTTTTGTGTGGTATAAACATAACCAAAGTGACCGTGCAACCACCATCCAGTCCAGAGAGAACATTCCCCCTGCAGAAAAAGCTGTGTTGCTCTGGATTTAAAGCTGTAACTAATAATATTTATGCGGTTATAGATCAAGTTTGATCCATAGATCTCAAAGCACTTTACAAAGTAGGTCAGCACCATTATCCCCACTGTACAGACGGGAAACTGAGGCACAGGGCAGTCGAGTGACTTGCACAAAGTCCCCCAGCAGGACATGGCAGAGCTCCCATACAGTGCTCTGACCACGAGGTCACATTGCCTCCGAATCAATAAGTGAAGGGAAAACCCTTAGTAGAATATTCTTAGGAAACGGCAGAGGCTGCAAGCCAAGAAATTCAGAGTTAAAGGTCACATCAGGACAAATCCAGTCATTCTTGATGTCAGTGGAGTAACTCTGGATTTAGAGCCTCATCCAATGCCTCCTGATATCAAAGGAGAGATTCCCATTGATGTCAATGGACTTTCGAGCAGGCTCGTACTATGCTATGATTAAGACCACATTTTTCAGAAGGATTCAGCGCTCACAATGGGGGCCAGATTCTTAAAAGTGCCCAGTGCTAGAGCTGCTTGGGAATTTTTTATCCCCATTTTTTTTGAGGCAGGGGTGAGGAGAGCAGAAAATTCAGAACATTTTCTATGGGAAAATTTTGATTTTGCTGGAAACAAACAAAAAAAAAATCAGGAAAATCTAAATGAAATATTTGGTTTGGGGTCGGTCTGACCTGAATCTAAACATTTCAGTTTGGTGGGTTGAACTGAACCAGAATGTCTCCTTCTGAGTCACTTCAACATTAAACTACATCTCCCTGGGGTGCCACATTGCCTTGTGGGAGTTGTACTTTCGAGGCCTCTGGCCCCTGCTCACGCTAGGGGCTGGCTCCTTGGGTGGACTACATTTCTCATGAAACATTTCACCATTTCCAAATGGAAATTTTTCAGACTTTCAGTCTGCAAAATATATATATTTCAAATGTCCATCCCAGTTCACGACCAAACCTAGTGTTGAAATATTGGAATTTCCTGGGAGAAAATCTTGCTGGTGAGCAGAGCAAAAATTTCTATCTCCTTTCCCACTTTGCGCCTCCTCCACTCATGCACACAGGGCAATGGACAATCCACACTCACATCCCACCCCCAAAACACACAGTCAGAACGGTGGACAATCCCCCCACATGATCACGGAGCGCAAAGGGAGCTGCTGTGCACGGGCACTCGTTTGCAAATCAAGGCTCCAAGAACAAAATGTAGTTCAAGCTCACAGTTACAAATATCTCAGTCTGGATCTCATGCCCGGTTCCGTAACAACTACGGAGCATTCCCAGATCAGCCGTCGCTAGCACTCTGAGACAGCGTGTGAGAGAGGAAAATAAAATTTTGTCCTGGAGACAGATTCCAGTTTCCCCGCAGTTATCAGTGCATCAGATGTAGCAGCTATTCCCCCCCGCCTTCAGCAGCGGAGGCAGGAGGATATTACATTGATGCTTATTAATTTTATTGCTTCTTCTTTCTAAATATTTGCTTGGCAGGAAACGGCTTCGCTTTACTCAGTATCTATTTTTACAGGTCAATTTAATTTCTGGCTCTCTCAATCCCTCTTTTCCTCCGATTGCATTTACAAAACAAATATTGATTGTACCAATTAACCGCTAGCTACACCAAAGGCTGTTGAGTGTCTCCTATTCCATGCAAGGGGCAGGGTGAATTTCCAGCATGCAAATGGAGAGCTAGTCAGGCCAGCACCGCCTCCCTCCCCAAGGGCTGTCTTCGGCACAGGAGAAATAGCCAGCGTGTCTTGGGCTTGACATCTCAGGAACTCGGCCAGTATCGGGCCCAATCCAAAACCTACTGAAGTCAACGAGAGTCTTTCCACTGACTTTAATGGGCTTTGGAGAGGCCCCCATAGTGCTCAGCCTAGTCACCAGGGTTCTGACCCTCCCTCCCAGAAACCCTTGTAGTGACCACGGCTTCGCCACTTTTAAAGCCCTTCTACAGCCAGAGCAAAGGACTCTGGGGCATGACCGGGGACCGAAGGTGCTCACTAAAGGCAGCTCAGGAAGGAAGAAAGGAAATGGTGCTAGGAGGGGAGAGGATGGGTGGACTGGAGGAAGGGTCAAAGACGCAATCGGTAAGAGGATCCAAATCCAGTCTTTTGGAGACACCCACAGCTGGCTCCGCTCTCAGACCCTACAATAACAAACCAGCCTGTTCAGCCCAGGACTGTGATGGGACCCTATAATAAACCAACGTCCCCGCAGGGATGGAAATGTAATTTGCTAAGAACACAGGGCCAGATTCGTTCCAGGTGTACCCCTATTGCTGACCACAGAACCACACCAGGGAAGGTTTTAGGAAATCCTTCCCTGTCAAGTGCCAGAGAGGTCCTGGGTGACCAGAGATTCTGAAGAAAGTGATTTCATGGCTTGCCAAACTAACCCCTTGATCTAGCGTTGCCATAAAGAACAGACGTTATCATGATGGAACACAGTTCCTGCCTGAATAAACTAAAATCCTGCCACTTAGCCCTTTTTGCATTCACTATCCACTGTGACCCTCTGGGAATTACAAATTTGTATAGCCTAATGATGACAATTACACTCTAATTACCCACTTGTGGGAAAAAGCCACCCCCCTTGAGCAACATAAGTTACACCGACCAAAGCACCGGTGTGGACAGTGCTATGTCGGCAAGAGAGCTTCTCCCGCCAACGCAGCTACCGCCGCTTACGAGGGCTGGAGTAATTAAGCAGAAATATCCAGTTAATGTGTCTATTCCATAATCTCCAAAGACCTGACACCTGGTTGAGGATAGGAGAAGTTCAAATTCTCCCTAATGAAGCTGCTAAAACCTCCAGCTTTCCCTCTGCCAGCTTCTCCAAACCAGTTAGTACCAAGATCCACAGCATGCTGGAAATTTAGGGGCTGAGTAAGTGGGTGCTAATATCAAAATAAGAAACTTAAGAGCGACTATAGGGACTATGTTACTCTGTTTCATGTTTAATTCAGTGCCAGCTTCCATTTTAGCATGTACACAAAATCTGCCACGCTGGAGGTTTGCATTATTATTTATTTGTATTTCCATAGCATCTAGGAGTCCTCCTCGTGGACCAGGACTCCAATGTGGCAGGCACTGTTCAAACACAATCAAGCTTGCTGCAGAATACATGGATGCTTGGATCTTAACCTGCAAGACAGGCCTTGCAAGCTGGCCATGAGATCCGGGGGATCTTGGGGGACCTTCCTTAAGTCTCTGACGTATGAAATGGATTGTTCCAGAGAGTGGTGCTTGCAGAGGGGACTGTAAAACGCACAACGTGGGAGGGGACAGATGTCTCCGTTTGCTCTGTCAGCGCACACAGGTGCTCTGGGCTCAGCTATTTTTTGAGCAAGTCATCACGCTGGGCAAGCAATATTGGGAAGGATGAGACAGGTGTGTTTGCGCTGTGTACCTGGCAATCACGTCGGTACTGAAACATTAGAGGCTGGCCTTTTAAAAGAGGGGAAAATCAACTCTGTTAGTGAGAGACTCTGTTCAAACAGTTGGCTGGCTGCTACGGAAACAACCAGCAGTGAAAGAGGAAGAGGGCTGTAGGTCAGGATTGTTGGAGATCTACAAGGCTCAGGACTGAAACAGCAGAGAGCGCTGAATGTCAGGTTCGCTAGAGGCACAGTCTCTATGCGGGGAAGCTTGTCTCCCTACCCTGGCTTTACTAGGCAATAACCCCTGTGACCTCAGCCCTGCACAACAGTTCCAGGTGTGCAAATATCTACAGAAAATATCATAACACTGCTATACATCCATGGCATGCCCATATCTGTCCAGTTCTGGGTGCCCCTGCTCAGAAAGGATTTAGGGGAACAGGCACAAGTCCCGAGAAGGGCAA
This sequence comes from Mesoclemmys tuberculata, assembly GCA_007922155.1. NCBI lineage: Eukaryota > Metazoa > Chordata > Testudines > Chelidae > Mesoclemmys > Mesoclemmys tuberculata. Next base: position 6,709,985 of record ML675646.1, read on the forward strand.
CAAAGATAATCAAGATGAGGGGATGGTTTCCATATGAGGAAAGTCTAAAAAGATTTGGGCTGTTCAGTTTAGAAAGGAGATGATGAAGGGGGATGTGATAGAGGTCCATAAAATCAGCAATGGTGTGGAGAAAGTGAATAGAGAAATGTTATTTACCCTTTTACACAATACAAAACCCAAGGTTGACCCAAGGTTAAACCAGCAGGTTTAATACAAACAAGAGGAAGTATTTTTTCCACCCAATGGACAACTAACTTGTGGAACTCATCGCCAGGGGATGTTGTGATGGTCAAAAGTAGAACTGGGTTCAAAAAAGAATTAGAGAAGTTCAAGGAGTAGGTCCATCAATGACTATTAGCCAAGATGGTCAGGGATACAAATATGCTTGGGGTGAGCCTAACCATCTGACTACCAGAAGCCAGGAAGGGAAGGCAGACACAGAAGGTTTTGAGGATAAGATTTAAGACCTGGATTTTCAAAGGCACCTAAGGGAGTTAGGCACCCAACTGGAATTCAGTGGGTGTCGGTTGCCTCAGTTTACCCCCAGCCCCACCCACTTGTAATCGTTACTAGTTTCCTGTGCCATATATTACAGATCATTGGGGCTTGGCTCCCGATACAACTAAAAGTAGCGGACATGTTTATTTAGAGTCAAATTCTCCTCTGATCCACACTGAACCTAGTTTCTTTTTGTTCCTGGTTTCATTTTTCCTGGTGAACATCGTTTTTGGAGGTAAATTTCATTTTTTAACATTAAACATTTCTATTTTTCAGTGTAAAATTTCTGAACAAAATGAAATGAAAGTTTTCTGGGGATTTTTTTAATGTACATTTTTATATAGTTTTGGCTTCTGAAAACAATTTATATCAAATTTGCTTATATTTCCCCTTTCACACTTTTTCTGCCATGAAATGAACAATGTCTGGCTTTTCATTTAACTTTTTCTTTTTTTTCCATTTTCCCAATCTGTAACTTCTAAAAATTCTCTCAATTTTAGGAAACTGAGTGGCAAAATGAAGCACTGTAATTTTGCCAAGTGGGAACTATTCAAAAGTTGAGGAAGTTCAAAAGGTTTAATAAATCCTTACTTTTAAAAAGAGTTATATTCCGTTTTAAATCCTGCAAGCCAAAAACAACTTTGAAAGTTTAAACAATTCCTGACCCACCACACCCATTTCAACCGGCTCTAGTGAAAATGCAACAGAGATTCGTACAATAGACTAAGAAATAAAATTTGCTTTCAGTTTGTATACTCAGAATCCATACCAGTCCTTGTTATTTCTTATCTGAATTGAAGACACTGTCTAATATCTCACTTTAACACTTGGTTTGTATTCTGAATTCAATATCAAGCCACTGCACTTCTACACCAGCAAATAAAAATTGACATGACAAAGGAAGATGAAATGACTGCACGGTGAATGCAGGTTTGTTTCAGGGATATTTGAACGGTGCAATGTGCTGAGTCATTTGCAGTGAAATGATCCAATGTCATGCTCCACTCACAGAGAAATGCCACAGCGTTTTTTGCGATCACACAGTCACAGAGCCCGCAACCTGATGGCTTGCCATGAAAGGAAGAAATCATAACACACTGCTAAATATGCACCAGCAGTGTCAAAACTCACAGCCCAAGTCAAAGAGGCACTGAAAAAGAAATCTACGGCTAAATTAGTTGTCAAAGATAGAGGGGGAATAACGCAGCTGAAACAGAGTTGATGAGTCAGGAGTTCTTGTTTTCAAGTTATTGATCCCTGGAAATTCATTCGTCGGTTGCAATAATGCAGGCTGAATTAAAAGCAGTGCAGTGGGCATCACACCTGTTGATTTCTACAGACGTACAAAGCACCAGTTGGCCTGTCTTAAGTGTTGGCCAGGAAAGCCATATCCTGGGGAAACCTGGCTGTTTTCAAGTTCGTTATTTGAAACAATGCTGCATTTCACCGAAAGCAGACAGGAGGTCAAATACACAACAGTATGGGGCTCTTCAGATAGAGGCTTATTCATTATAGAATGGGGGTGCAGTTGCAAAATGCAGATACCCCTCTAAACTTTGGGAAGTTAGAGTGTATTTGGCTCTAAGTATAGAGTTCAGACCCCTACCTCCAGCTTAAAGAGGGTGCGCTCACCCCACAGGCTGAAATCAGGCAATGTGGCTGCTACATTGCTTCCATTTAATTCTAATGTCAGTTTTGAGCCCACAAGGCTCCTGTATCGTTGCCAAGCCGGGTGATTTAATCCTGAGTCTTGCAATATTTGATATTTTACTTAAAGCCCCCACTCCTGGAGACAAGTGGTCAGGTGAAAATCTAAGTTGTCTGTTTAAAAAAAATGAAATAAAGCTTTCCAGGCCACGTGGTTGCAGAGAAAAGCTTAGAAACGGGATTCCTGAAAGGTGCACAAAAAGAACCCAAATATTTATTTAACTCTCATGATTTTTAAGTCAATCTCGTGATTTTTTTTTAGACCTTCCTCCTGATTTGTGAACACTTGGGACTGGGAATATTATTACCCGTGAAAGGCATAGGACATGGGCAGTGGTGTGCAAACTTCCCCTTCAAGAACCACATGTATCTGCGTGGAGACAATAGAAAAGGAAGAGGCAGACACCGGGACGCAGTTTTTGGCCTGTCAAGCCATATTACGGATCTCCTATTTAACCTTGTACTTACTTCAAGGTCAGTGTGTTAAAGCACATTCAAACCATATGGTTATTAGTTCTTTGTGGGTTCAGTGCCTCCCCCGAGTTCATCACTACAGCTGGGTGAACAGTTCACAATGCATAATTTATTTGGTGGATTTAAGTCCATGTTCTCTTTGCATGTGGTCTGCAAAGAGTTTGCGTTTTATCAGTTGTTTTCCCACCCCCCACTATTTGTAATCACTCAGAGTTCAGTCTGCAGTTTAACTGCATTTGGTCAGAAGCCAGATTTGATCTGAGTATTTAGTATCAGCAAATTGCTATTCAAGAAATGAGTTTAATAAGTCACGTGATATATGTTCTGTTACCTGAGTAGATGACAGACATTTTATAATGAGGAGCTGTGCTGAAAAAGTCATGTGATTTGAACTGGCAACAAAAATGAGAGGCCAGAAGGGACTTTTCTATGCAGAGAGAGACAAGATATTCAGGCTGTCTAGTTTTGAAAAGAGACAGAGGGATGCAAAATAATAAATGGTAGTGAGAAGGTAGGTAGGGTAAACAGAATCACCAGTCTCATAATAAAGAGGCCATGCAATGAAACTGAAAGGCACTGAATTTAAAACTGAAAGGAAGAAATATTTTTTTCACTTGACACAGTTAGCCTGTGGAACTCACTGCCACAAGATACCATTGAGGCCAAGTGTTTAGCCTCACTCAGAAAAAGCACTGGACATTTACATGGGTAATGAGGACATTGACAGTTTCCATGATTGTGGGAAAGTCACTTCCCTGCCCTGTGCCTTAGTTTCCCCATCTATAAAATGGGTATATTAATACTGACCTGCTTGTAAAGCACTTCATGCTCTACTGATGAAAAGCACTAGGTAAGAGCCAGGGATTAGCAGCAAGAAGATTCATTTTAAAAATATTTGGAAGGGATATAAGTAATGCTGTCAATCGCAGTTAATGCATGAGATTAGCACAAAACAAATTGACTAGATAAAGATAGGATTAATCACAGTTTTAATCACACTTAAATAATAGAATACCAATTTAAATTTATTATAAATATTTTTCGATTTTTTTCTACATTTTCAAATACATTGATTTCAATTACAACACAGCATACAAAGTGTACAGTGCTCACTATTATTTTTTTTACAAATATTTACACTGTAAAAAGATAAACAAGGAAGCAGTATTTTTCAATTCACATGCAATTGCTGTATTAGGAAAGTGCAGCTTACAAATGTAGAATTATATATATATATTTACATAACTGCACTCAAAAAGAAAACAAATGTAAAACTTTAGAGCCTACAAGTCGAGGCATGAATTGGCATACAAATGTTTAGCATATCTGGCATGTAAATACCTCGTGCCACCAGCTACAAGTGTCATGTGAACATCAGTTCTCACTTTCAGGTGACATAAAAAGAAGTGGGTGGAATGATCTCCCATAAATGTAAACAAACTTGTTTGTCTTAGCGATTGGCTGAACAAGAAGTAGGACAGAGTGGACTTGTGTGAGGTGAATAGAAAAACGCTATTATTTCTTTTGTTTATCTTTTTACAGTGCAACTATTTGTAATAAAAAATAATATAAAGTGAGCACTGTACATTTTTGTATTCTGTGCTGTAATTGAAATCTATTTGAAAATGTAGAAAAACATCCAAAAATATTAATGCATTTAAATAGGTATGCTATTATTGTTTATCAGTGTGATTAAAACTGTGATTAATCACGACTATTTTTGTTTATTGTTTGACAGCCCTAGATATAAGCACCCAAGCGGCTGGTTTACGGGAGAAACTTCACCAGTAGCAATGTTGTTCCATAGCTGTTCCCTTTCTCGCCCTGTGCTTTGAAGCATATGGCGCTGGCCAGTGACAGAAACAGGACACTGGGTTAAGATGGGCCACAGGTCTGAAAATGTCTCTGTTTCTACAGTATGTGAAAATAATTTTTTTTTTTCTATATTTGTTGATCATCTCCCTCCTATTACTTAAGCCTGGTCCATACTGCTGGCGGCAGTCGACGGGAGATACACAAGCTACACAGTGTAGCTTGCGTATCTCCCATCAACTTACTAACTTTGATTTACCGTGGTGTCTCCACTGCGCTGTGCCGATGGGAGACGCTCTCTGGTCGATGCAGCTTTAGCTTTTTTGCGGGGGTGGATTTACGACGTCGATCAGAGAGTACTTCCAGGATTGACTGAGCGGGTCTCCACAGCTCGCTCAATCGATCCTGTGGCATTGATCCAGTAGCGCCGACACAGCTGCAGCAGTATAGACATACCCTAGGATGCTAACAATGCAGAAGTGCATTGTACTACTGGCTGTGTGACCTTGGCCAAGTCAGCTCACCCCACCTCAGTTTCCCCATATGTGAAATGGGGATACCTCCCTACCTGACAGGGCAGTTAATGTCCATTAATGTTGGTAAAGCACTTTTAAGTCCTTACGGAAGGGCCAAAAGAAGTACAATGTAATCTGTTTTTTGAGTCAGATGCTTCACAGGTGTAAGTCAGAATAACTCCTCAATGGAGCTATGCCAATTTATATCAGCTGATGAAATGGCCCTTGGATTTTAATAAAGCCGTTGACATTGTGTCTCACTAAATCGTTATTGAAAGATGAATTCAAATTGGCTTGGCTATGGTAATACTCACTGATAGAAATCAAAGGATTCATTGTGACACTGCCGATAAGTCCAACAAACTCAGGCAGGACTTCACTTCCCCATCACCCTACACAAAGACAACATATTATCGAAACAAGACAGCTTAACCCTAAGATACCTCTGTCCGTAGGTGATGCTGCATTGCCTATGCTGAGCATTACAATATGAACACAGTTGTGGACTGAAAATTGCTAAACTTCTGCAATATGCAGGACTGAGGGAAGTGGACTCCACAGGAGTCAAAGTTAGGACCAATCTTATTTGACATCGTCTGCGATCTCTATTAAGGTGTAAAGAGCATGCTAACATTTGAAGATAGCAGCAGCAGTCAGGAGAGCAAAATTGTCTGACGGGACCTAGAGAGATTAGAAATATGGACAGAAAACAAATGAAATTTATCTTAGGAAAATGCAGCAATTAATTCTGTGGGGAAATAATCTGGAGCCCAGATTCTCACCAGGAGGGGAAATCTGGGAAACAGGACGGCTGAAAGGGACAGAGGTGAGAGTGGTCAGTAAAATAGACATAAGGTTGCAGTCTGACATGTCTGCAAAAAGGGCTGTGGATGCAAAGGTATTATGCATAGAGAAGGGTATAAGCGCTCTCCCCCACCAGGGCTCTGATGTCACCGCACCTGGAATATTGTACGCAGCTCCTGGCAACACAAAAGTAATGATAAACTGGAGGGAATCCAGGAGAAGAGCAACAAAAATGATCAGCCGGTAGGAAATGACTCACAAAGGAGGATTCACAACACTAACAGTATCTCTTCACTATAATATTCTTCTCCATCTCTAGCTTAAGCCACTTTGCTTATCCCAAATTGGGTGTAGAGCCAGAGAGGAGATCCCACAAGAGGCTTCCTTGACTTTTGCGGCGTTGTTTTACCCTACTGTACCTCCACACAGTTGTACACTGGGGAAGCACCATGCACGTTGGTGGAGTTACTCCCAGTTTACAATAGGGTAAACAAGACGAGAATGAGGCCTCAAATCTTATTCAAATAATCGCCAAAGCAGTTGTACGAGAGGTGACGCCTCCAGTCCTTTCTGCTTGAGTGCTATCCAGTACAGAGGTCCAGCATCAGCAGCACTGCTATTCAACTCGGTGAAAGTGGACTCCTTGGGGTAATGACAAATATTCTGTCCACGGGTTTGAAATACAGCCTGTGGTTAGCCTGATTCACGATTGCCCGGCACATTCTTTCACTCCAGTGCAACAGTACAAAGGGTCACTACTCCGGTTGGGTAGCATTTTACTTAGCCACTTTGCACTGTGGTAAGTCACAGCACAAGGAGCGGAGCACTGAAGAATCAGTCCCTTCTATCCACAGAGAACCTCTCAACATTTTGGCTCAGTTTCATCAATATTCTAAGGCCATTGTCCATTGGTGAATTCTGAGATTCGGCCGTGCTCGCTAGAAAAAGTCTTCTGGGCAAGTCACATGGTATATTCCAATATAACCACTAGTTCCATTAGCACCTGATGAATGCTGCCTCGATACGTATGCCCACTCCAACCTGACCTGTTCCCATAGGGTCATAATGAGAATGAGCCATGGGTAAAAGCCGAAGAACCCAGGAATCCCCGCTCTGACTAAAAATAGATAGAACCCGCAGGTTCTACCTGAATCTGCTGGGGTTCGCTCATCGCTACCAAAGACATCCCCGCAGAGAGGCAGTTCATGGCGAGAAGGCCATTGATCTTAAAGCAGCACAGAGTACAGGAGGAGTGGATTTATTACCCCACCGGAATGAAGTGGTTCTGAAGTTCATGTGCAGCCCAAGACAGGGAGGAGAGGAATATTTTGCAGAGATTGTTTTGTAACGATGATCAGCTCGCAAGGGCTTGGCCAATTTGGAATCCCTGCCTCGATCTGGAAGAATATGGAGCCAGAAGGAAGAGGGAGTCTCACATTCCACTCTCATAAAACACCTCGTATCGCTTTCTTCCAAGACAGACTATACGCCTAAACCTCAAAGCCCCACAAGACCGCCCTGATCAGACTTGGCTCCCACACGCCAATGACCTACTCATCCAGAAATTGACAGGGCCTGTAGTCCTAGTCCCTCCCCCTCCCCCCCCAACTCAATGCACTGATCCATTGATTCTGGAGGGGAGGCAAACAAGGGCAGAGAAAAGACACTGTTGAACTCCCTTCCTCCCCTGGGGGGCCATGGGGGAGCTGATTCTTTTAAACAAAAATGTTGTTTCATCGTAATTCAGCTTGGAGACGGATTAAATGGCTGCAGGGTTAGGTGTCTTTTGCCTTTGGCATGCTACAGAGCCCCTCGTTTGAAAGAGAGAAAGCAAAAGGTTCTGTATCCCGTTGCCCTAGGTCATCTGCTAGTTGGTATCATCTCATCCAATGGCTGTTTGGTGGCCCACAAGAGTTGGCAGTTTCAGCAGTCCCAGAGGGCATTGGTGGGTGTTCACATCCCAAAAGCACATTTACAGCAGGCGTTAAAGTCTGAGGACTGAATAGGTCATGGAAAATGACTAGCCCTTTCACCACTAGAGGTGGTCCTTCCAGGTCAAAGTTGACACACACTGGCAGAATACAGCCTAGGGAAGGTTGCTCTGCTGCTCCTGTATTGTCACAGAGCCGAGGACAGACAAGGGACTTGAGTCTCCAGTGCTCTTAATCAAGCACTTTTAACTAACACCAGATTCCACCGCAAAATAAACGTCAGTGTGTCTGGGCTGAGGTTGCTGTCAGGCCAATCAAAGCAAAAGGTGGGGTTGTATTTTGCAAAGACTGGCAGAGACTGGTCATATCAAATCCAGACCACCTCATTCTCACAGACCAACAGCGTAACTGGAGCACTGAGGATTAGAGCAGCACCCATAGCAATTGTTAGTTAAAAGGTTGCATGCCAAGGGTCAAGTCCAGGTGTGGAGGAATTGGGGTGCCACCGCCTTCGTTTTAGGGGGAGTGGCAGATGCCAGGCACATCTGAAAAATCAGGCCACTTTCAGTGAGGTGTTTAAACTGATATGGGGGCGTAAGGTGCCCAGATTTGAAAATGTTAACCTAAGTGACACATGCAAAGTCACCTAGCAAGATACGGGCAAAACCAGGATGAGACCCCAAATCCATAATCTTCCACTCAGAGACAGCTAGGACAGCTGCAATGCAAGCGTCTCTCTCCAGCCCGCCTATTAGATGGATCAGCTAATCTTATGCTCTACACGAGCACAGTAATTTTGACCAGTTCTATCTAATCTGTTCCTTGTGGCCAGGTATTGAAGAATCATAGATTTCTCCTCCCAACATTCCTGTGAAGTATTACCCTTCTCTTACGGATGAGGAACAGGGTAGATTACGTGTCTTGACCAAGGTCACACAATGAGACTGTGTCTGAGCCAGGAATTGAACCCAACACATCCTGAGGACCAGACCAGGAGCCTGTCCTTGAGGCCATCCTTCATACACAAGTGGCATTTGATCTATTCTACCAGTAAAAGTAGAAAGCAATAAAAGTTTAGTAGGGCAAATAAATCAGTAGGCCAGGGCATGTCAGTTATTAACTAACTAGTAGCTGAAAGCCTGTGCTGTCACATGGGTGTAATTCGTAAAGTTGTGTGTATTAAAAAAAGAAAAAAATAAGCTAAGAATTTAAGAACTGGATGGTAACAGACCAAAAAAATCCCTCTGATGCTTGAAGCTGGTGGTGTTCTGAACAAAGAGAGCTCTCAGCCATAGCGGTAGCTGATTCAATCACTTCCCACTGACTCCCCAGACCTTCTGGCTTCAAAGTGATGTTTGGGGTTCTTGTGTGGGCTGGTTGTGTTGTTGGATGTACTCATTGTACTGACTGTATCGGACAGGTGAGGGGGAAAGAGTTGTGGTGGGAAATCTGTGTTGATTTGTTCAGGTGGTGACTGTCAGGTGTGTGCTGCCGTGAGAAGCTGTATATTTGGCAGTACCGGGGGGAGAGGTTGTGTTGATTTGTGCCTAGAGAATTATGTTGGGGGATTTGTGTTGATTTCTACGGGTGGCATCTGGGCCAAGTAATCCACCATCTGATCCGCCTCCCTCATACAACCAATGAAATTGCTGCATGCAAATTAGCTGCATCATAAGGGTGGTGATTGGTTGAGTTACTTAACATCACAATGGCTTAGGACTTTTGGCATGGCATAGATACCTGCCTTACTGTGGCTGTACCCCGCCCGGGTGTAATTTGTAATATCCAAATGGCTGAGAATTTAAAAATAGGACAGTAATTCCACCACACACTGACTCCCCAGTCATTCTAGGCTTCCAAGTGACATACAGACCATTGACAACCCTGGAATCCTATGATATGGATTATGAGAGAAGGCATCGAGCTGCAACATGTAGAACTAGGTTCCCATCGCTCCTTCCCCTCACGTTCAGGGGCGTTTGGATCAGGAGGTTTCACATGTTACAGAGCCAGCTGCAAAACTCAGATCAGGGTCGAGATTCCTGCCCTCCCTCCCCAGTTTTCAGGGTGTTTGAATTTGGGCTTGGGACCACCTCTCCTAGTAGCCAATACTAAAAACTTGGCTTGAATAAGACGCTGCTCAGTAATCCTTTCTCCGCCATCTTTGCGTTTGCTAGACATGGTTATTATTAGAGGTGACATTAATTGATACTTACCGACATCCTGTACGCTATTCCCAATCCTCGCTGGAAAAATAAGCGGTCTCAAAATCTCACTTTCCAAAGAGAGATCCCAAGTTAAGACATTCCTCACGTTGCTGGTGACCACAAACTCCATTTGGAAATGATTAGCACCGAAATAGCTTGACAAAGTGACTGATGTGGAGCGTTTAATCGGGACGGCAAGCAGTATGCTCAAGGTACAGCCTTTGGCACATGCTGCAGCTGAGCGTTGGGAATCCCGCTTGGATGCTTAATGCAAGGCTTTCCTTCTAGTTTCCGCTACAGGGATCGGTTACACAAAGCTGTCGGTGCCAGATACCCCAAGGCAACAGATCCAAGCCAGCCCAGAAGGCTGTCGGATCGCTCTTCTGCCTACCTCCCATGCTCTTAGTGGGCCCACCTCAGCAACGTTCTCCGTCCAACCAACCCACAGAGAAATGGAGTGTGGGGGGTGTTCTGCTTTGCCAGGGAAACAATGAGCTCATGTGTTTGAAACCAGGAAGGTTGCAAAGTCCCATGAAAACCATCCCTCTTGTCTTTCAGGCTCCTGGTGGCTGGGAAATATGGGGCCAGATTACCCCTTCCTGTGAGAAAACCCACAGGATGCAGCCCTGGGGATTCAGCCTCTAGAACTGGTACATTGCCTGGGCGGTTTCCATCGGTAACCTTTTCTGTGGTTGCCAAGGGGGATGATGCATACAGCACACCACTCCCCCAAGCCTGATTTCCGTGGCCTGACCCCTAACATGCCCTCTCCCCACATGCAGATCCCTCCTCTGTGGAAGCTTCCATGGGTTTCAAAGGTGTGGTTGAAGTGCTGAGCCAACCCCTCCTTGATTGGAAGCTGTGGCTTCAGGAAGGCGACATATTCCAAACCTGACCATTAAGCCTGGGTATTCCATGAACAATCCTAAAATTTGCTGTAGAACTGGCACCCGACCAAGGAGCTGTGTCCCAAAAATCTCAGCTTTCACTTCAAGTTTCTGCCATTATACTAGTGAACAGAATGGAAATCACAACAGCATTGTGCTCCTGAGTCTGCAGACAGCCTGAAACAATAGCTCCAAGAGGGGTGTAAAAACCCCTATTGCTATGAATGGGGGCAAACACTGAAGCCTAACGATGACAAATGTCAGCGCTCTTAACTATCTCATTGCTGATTCTGTCCATGGTTGCTGAGGTGGGAAATGAAGAATTCAAGCCTCCCTTCCCAAAATGGAAAGTCACCTCCAAACCCTGTTCACAAGGGAAGGAAACAGGAAATGTATCCTCTCCACAGTGCAAGGAGCCTAAACAACCTCCTGCCTACCAAAACTCCAAAGCACCTCTCACGTGTCGCTCATCCTTTACACAACTGCTAAAATCTCTAGCTTTCTCCCCCAACAGCTTCCCCAATGAAATTCTATGTCCTCAGTACAAAAAACCCTTGGTTCGGTGACATTTGAACATAGGAGGGCAGTAAATTGAAATGCAGAGGCATTGAAGATCAGAACAAAAACCACAGAGAATACAGCACATCTGGTGTCGCTCATTTCCACAGTGCAGTCTGAATTCACCAGAACACTCTATTTTCTAATGTACTGGGATCTGCCAGAGAATTTTCAAACACGGAGCCCCTTAGGAATTAGGCGCTCTGCTACAGAACACAGGCCCAGCTTGCCACACAGCACCCAGCTCTCTGGCCAAAGCATCTAGCTGTGGCTCAAAGTCGAGCTCTTTACTTAGATTGGAAGCCCTTTGGTGCAGGGACCATCTTTTTGTTCTGTGTTTGTACAGCACCTAGCACTAGGGGGTGCTGGTCTGTGACTAGGGTTCCTAGGTGCCATGATAATACAAATACTAAGCCTTTGACAGTCCATGTACCTTCTCTCTTATTTGCTTTGTACTGTTAATCAGCTCTCTCTGCAGGAAGACACACCTGTCAAGTATCCTTCTCAACATCCCTTCCAGTTGTTTCTCAATTTATGAGCAATCTCTTGTTTCTTTGTTCTTCTTAGAAAGCATCCGTCTACACAGCAGCTGGAAATGTAATTTCCCGCCCAGGTAGACATACCTTTAGGTTTCGTCTAGACTTAAAACACTACAGCAGTGGAGCGGCAATGCTGTAGTGCTTCAGTGTAGACCTTACCTATGCCCACGGGAGCCATTTTCCCCATCGGTGTAAGTAAGCCACCTCCCGAGAGGCGGTAGCTAGGTTGACAGAAGAATTCTTCCATCGACCTGCTGTTGTCTACGCTGGGGGTTAGGTCGGTATAGCTACATCTCTCAGAGGTGAGGATCTTTCCAATATCGCCATGCCAACGTAAAATTCCAGTGTGGACCAGGCCCTGGACCTTACTGGCTGAGGGTTATTCCTTTGAATGCCTGACATGAGTGGGTGACCTATGTGCAGTGCTTTTCCTACAGTCTGTTGCAATTCTCAAATCACTGAGCAATCCTCAAAGCCCTGCTGGCCTTCTCTTTGTAAAGCAAGGGGCAGCCACTTTGGCGTTTGCCTGCCCCTTTCGTTTTGGGGCTGAGGTGGCTAAAGGCTTTGTGGGATGGTTGTGATTGATAGGAGATTCCCCAAGCAGGAATCGGCTGGAGCCAATTCACCGAAGAATCAACTCCAATACCAGTTCACCTCAAGCAGATCAGGAAGCTGAATGAGGCAGAATATCAGGGCCAGAGAGACCTGACTGGTTGGGTGTATCCAAAGGTAAAAATGGCTGCAGATTCCTTTACCTCAATACTGACTGCCCTTCTACTCTTACTGGGAAGTTTTGTCATGTTAATAAAAACAATAGAAATACCGAGGAAGCTACACTCGAGGTCAGGGCCCCCACATGGAGGGAAAGGGTACACTTTACTGGGGCCCAGTGGCCCTGGGGAGCCCGGCCCAGGCTGCAACCCCCATTACCATGAGGAAAAGATTTTTCATGGCTCATGACATTGTATGTATGGGATGAGGGACTGTGGGATGTGCGTGGGAGGGGGCCCGTGTTACAGTTATGCTTGGGTCCTGCTCAGGATGGATTTCTCTCAGCCCTCCCCTGGGTTGCGATGAGTGCATTTGCCAAAATGCTGGAGCCCAAACACCGCCACACACACCACGTTCATGCCCGCTCTGGATTTCGCTGGACCTTTCTCAGGCTTTTTATCAACATGGGGGAAAATTCATGAAAATAAATTTTTTTTTTAAATAATCCCCCTTGTTTTGGGGGTTGGTTTTGGTTCTAATTTGGAACACTCCAACCGGTTTCACTCACTTACCCAATTCACAGCAGCTGTGTCTCCTCTAGCAGAAAATGGGTGCTGCTCAATGAGGTTGTAGGATCATATCTTTTCAGACTTGGAGGCCTAAAGTTAGGCATCAAAAATCCATATTTAGGGGCTTACATTAAAAACAGCCAGCGCTGTGCCTTTAGCTCTTTCTATAACAAGAACAGTATGAAGAAACCATACAGGCATATCTGTTTATTAAGAACACACAAACATGCAAGACCCACCTACCCCATTGCTGCTCTGACTAGTTCCAGGGGCTTCTGAAACACCCAACGCCATGATTGCCACTAGAGGCTCGCCAAGAATGAAAAGGGATGCTGCTCCATTCACTACAGCCTGACGTTCCTAGGGCGCTTGAACCCTTTATTCAGGTCCTTAAATGTAGAGTTTAGGTGTCTGAACTTTAAGCCTCTAAGTTTGAAATTTTTGGTCACCGGGTCAGCTTTAGGGAAGGAAGCTTTTTAAAATAAGGAATTATTAACCTGTGGCACTCACTGCCACAGGATATTATTGGAGTTAAGAACTTAATAGGAGTTTAAAACAGGATTAGGCGGTAATGAGAACACCCACGTGTTATGTTGCAGGAAGAGGAGAAAGAAGAGACACTGACACACACACTTCAAGACATAAGCTGGCCTCTGACTGACAAGGGGTTAGAACTACATTTATTCCAGAGGCCGGTTAGTCCACAGTTTTGTATTATGGGGTTTCTTGCCACTGAAGAGTTGGGGGTGAGTCGCTGTCAGGACCAGGAAACTGGGCTAGATGGCAATGGTAATTTCTCTGTTTCATACAGGAGGAGCACCTCCAGTCATGCATTGTGGGCTCTAATCCCAGTCCAAGCCCTGACTATGTGACCCAAGGCCTGATATTCCAGCTTCTAGAAAATGTCCTTAAAACCCCACCTCACATGGCGCAGGAAACTCTTCCTCCTTCTAAAAACCAAGCAGTGTGAGGGGGTGTGCTTGTTGCAGCAAGGCAACTTCTTATGTGTTAAAAGCTGAAGACAGGAACCCTCATCCAAGTTCCAGAAACGAACCCAACAGCACGGAGTTGGCTGTGGACCATGCACGCTGGCCCTAGGACATTTATACAACAGACAAACTTTGCATCATGCGCCTGTGTCCATTAAACAGGACAGAAAATTGGAGTCAGGTGTTTGCCTCCTGGAATTTGATGGATTAAGCCCCACGCTGATCTCAGCCCGACATTTGTAAACAAACACCCACCCTCCAGGCGCAAAGCTGGACCAAATACGATGCTGCGTCTGCTCAAGATGAATGGTTAGAGTGTCGATTTTAGCGAGTGCAGCGGGTCCAGAGCATTGACCTTGCACCTCAGATACCTGCTTTCAACACCTTACTAAATGTGGTGCTCACCACCTTTTTGATGATGATATACAAGGAAATTAGGTGTTACCAAAACTTTTCTATAGGCCTGAGAATATCAAGGATTCTTTGAATCTCATCCTTCAGCTTGAGATACAGTTAGATCCATTTCCTTGGTCTTTTACCTGCTCTGGCAAATCATTTGCTGGATCAGCTTTTTTACAAAGATATCCAAATTTGGCCCCCCCAGCTCTCCCTAAAATATATCTACTGCAAATTCCCGCACATGCGCCACCATTTCTAAACGAAGCACCCAGGAAATGTTTCAAGCTCTGCATCAGACTGTTTCCTCATTCGCTGCTTTCATCTTCTTCCTCGCCTCCTTATTCTCCGCACGTCCTCTGTGTGTGTATGTCCTGCATGTGTGTGTGGGTGTCCCCTCCAAAAGGAGAGGCCAGGCCTGAGATTTAGATACACAACTGCCATTCATTGCAGTGGGAACTGTGCACTTAAATCTTGGAAATCTCAGTCTAGGAATCTTGAGACACAGGGCTAATGGATTAAAATGGGAGCTCTTTGGGCTTTGAACTTGGAGACCTAATTCTGGATCCTCTGGCCTGCACCTCTGACCTTTCAAACTCAGTCTGGTTTCCCATAGGTTCCCCTCCACCATCAGGAGTGGGAATCCTACACTTCATGGCGCCCTCCTGACCCAAAAGCATGATGCCCTCCCATCTCACCAGTGGAGGGGATAGAGGCAGCATTTTTTAAGGGTTAGAGCCAAGGCCTTTGGGGCAGGAGACCTGACTCATTTTGTTAGGTTGCGCCGCTCCCTGCCTCAGTTTCCCCTTCTTTAGAATGAAGTTAATAATACCTACTGTTATCAAATGCTCTGGGATCCTACAACAAAGGGTGCTATCAAAGCATTATTAACCTCATTCCCCTCCCACCTGTTCGCCAAAGCTGATGAAGTCCAAGGGAGTCGTGGATCAAAGACAACTCTAGATATTCAATGGCTTTGCAACTCACAATATTGGTTCATTCCCTTCCCGCCAGCGTGGTCCATTCCTAC
The DNA here is from genome assembly GCA_007922155.1 of Mesoclemmys tuberculata. Classification (NCBI taxonomy): domain Eukaryota; kingdom Metazoa; phylum Chordata; order Testudines; family Chelidae; genus Mesoclemmys; species Mesoclemmys tuberculata. The sequence continues at coordinate 6,725,612 of ML675646.1, forward strand.
TGCAACAGCACGCTGCACGGCGGACGTATACCCTGGGCTATGTCTCCACGGCAGAGTTCGCCTGGATCTGAACACCCAGGTTAGCCTTGCCCGGGTGTGACAGCCACAGCGCAAAGCCCTGCCAGCATTGTGTCGCTTTACAGGTACCCTCCCTTGTTAGCCCCCTCAGGCACTCCAGACAGTCTCTGGTGGGGCTCAAGCACCCCCTTCTGGGGCTGGTTTGATAACACAGAAAGTTCACAGAAACCTCAGAGCCCTTGATCACAAAGGAACCCTCACAACCCTCAGTGAGCCCTCAACATAAAGCCCCAAACCATGTCAATGCTTCATACTTAAGCGCCACTTTTGCCACATCCAGAGCTCGCGCTCTCAGTCTGTCTGTTCCACCTGAGGCCCCCAGTCCCCAGCCCTTTCTGGCGAGACTAGAGCTCTGCTTCTTTCTCCTGATTCCACTCCTGAGCTTTTCCCAGCCACCCCACCTCTGCAGCTGCTGCCTTTGAGGTTTGAAATGCCTGCTTCCCTTCAGGTGGGCTCACCCTGCAATCAAGGCTGGCTTAGGCCCAGGCTGGCCAGTCCATGGGCAAACCACCCTGTTACAGAGGGTTTTGTGTATGGACAGGAGCCGGGTTAGGGGTAGCGCCTGGGTAAGATCCCAGGGTAACTTTGCGGTGAAGTCTCAGAGCCCAGATCAACTGATTCGAGGGCACGAAGCTAAAAATAGCAGTAGAAGTGTTTGGGCACAGGAGGGTCTCAGAGCCTGGATTCCAACCTGAGCTCAAAATGTCTACGCTGCAATTTGATGGCCCCTCAGCCCGAGCCAACTGAGCTGCGCTCTCTCTGAGAGTACCACAGATTTTTCTTTGCAGTGTAGACATACCAATGGATATTTAAGGTGGTCAGGGAAAGGTCAATTCCTGCCCCCAACCACGCACACCCAGAGCAAGGGGAATGACAAACGACTGCAAACAGACTGAAGTGATAAATGCTTGCTTTGGAACTCATAATTACTTGTGAAGTAGCTTCTCCCTGTAAAGAGTTGCCTCTTCTCCAGCCACCCTCATGTCAACCGCCTCAGCCCCATGCCATTTGCAAGGAGGCTCCCCTGCACCTCATCTGCTCCTTTGCTGGGGCTGGGAACCCAGTCACTCCACTTGCGCAAGAGCTGGGGAGAACCGACCCCTGCTCTCCCTGAGGCAAACAGCTAACACACAGAGTTCAGAGACGAGTTAGGCCAGGCCCCTTAGGGAAGGAGAAAAGGAGCTGTGGATGGGATCACCTCCACACAAAAACGACAGGCGGAACAGGCTACTTGGCCCATTGGAACAGGCTCCCAGGACATCCGGCTTGGAGAAACTTCCCACTCTTCTTCTTTCAAAGGCTTGTCACTGTCAAGTGTATTATTAGCCATAATACATGGCCCTCAGAGCATGCTGGGTGCAGGAGAGACACACAAAAGGATGCAATCTCTGCCCTGAAGAAATTATGATTCTAGGGAGTGAAATGAGGGTGTGAAAGTAAAAAGCAACAGTGATGGAGGCAATCTTGTCTAGCTGTTAGAGCAGAGGGGCACCATTCGAGGGTTCTAGTCCCGCTTTTGACAGATACTATCTATGGGGTCTGGGCACGTTGATTCTAACATCTCTATTCCTATTTTCCCATCCATAAAATGGAGCTTACCTACTTTATGGGTGGGCAGTGGAAGTTAATTAGGCAATGTTTGTGCCTCTCAGATGAAAGGCGCTTCAGAAATGCCAAGCAGAGGCCTTGTTTTTGCCTGGATGCCCTCTGTTTTACAGCTACTGCTGGAGTAATACCATACAACTACTGCCCGCTCCCTCACCAAAATGAGAGATATATCTCATGAGCAAGATGTTTAAATAAATAAATGGAGCTAACTGTCAAAGCTGCCACCCGAGCCCCTGGAAACCTCAACCATTCCTGGAGGCCGCTTTAAGTCACTCACTGCTTTGGTTGCGCCCACCTTCGCTGGAATTCTCTGGGTCTCCTTTGCCATTGCGGGTTTGGGGATGGAACGAGTGGAGTCACCAAAATACTGGAGGGGGTTAAGTCTCTTCTGGAGCCTCCTTTGTTTGATCTTCCTTGGCCTTGAGTTCTGTTCAACTGCAGGTTCGTTTATCACAAGCCCCATGGGCTCTTCCACATGAAAGGTTTCCTTTAAAGGTAAACCCCGCAGGTTGAGTGGCAGGGAGCTGAATGGGAGAGCCAGATCCTCGGCGGGGGTGAATCAGTGCAGTTCCAGTGACTTCCATGGAGTTCTGCCGATTTACACCAGGTGTGGATCAGGGCCCAGCTGTTTAGCAGAATCCCCACCACCACCACTATATGATGGCCTCCTCCTACTTGTTTGGATAATAATAGTTACCTCTTATATAGCACGCAACATCTCCAAAGCACTGTGCAGACATTGGCTCAGTCCCAGCTAAGGCCCAGATTCTCAAGGCTTGTGCACACACAGAAATTGTACCACTTGAACAACACTGCTATAGTTGAGAGGGTTCAACAGCCTTCCCTTAGTGGGGATGCAGTTATACTGGTATAAAGGGGTCTTATGTGTGCATAGCTGTTCCCCTAGAACAGTGGTTCTCAACCTTTCTAATGCCGTGACCCCGCAATACAGTTCCTCATATTGCGGTGACCCCAAACCAAAAAATAATTTTGGTGGCTACTTCAAAACTGTAATTTTGCTACAGTTATGATTCGGAATGTAAATACCTGATATGCATTATGTATTCTCATTGCTACAAATCAAACATAATTTAAACATAGTGATTAATCACAAAAACAATATTTAATTATATGCTGAGAAATATTTATTACTAATTCCAATAAATAACATTTCACCATGGCATAGCATGGGTTTAAATATAATAACAGTAATATAACAGTAAACAACAGTGCAATATTTTGCAACAGTATGCTGCCAAATTTAGTGAGATGGTTGTGGTTGCTTCTTGCTTACCAATTCAGAAATTCTTGGGGCGGTCTTTGCAAGGGCACAGCGAATATCATTTTCTCAGCGGCTAAAGCCATCGGAAATATGTATTTTCCGATGGCTTTAGGCGACCCCTGTGTTTTGGTCGTTCGACCCCCGCCGGGGTCGCGACCCACAGGTTGAGAACCGCTGCCCTAGAGAATGGGGAATAAACTCTACTGTATAAGGCACCTTTGTACTGATACAACTGCATCTAACCTAGGGGCTGAGCCAGTTTAACTGTTTTGGTAGAAAGTGATCCCCCTCCTCTCAAGTGAAAGAGCTACACTGGCACAAAATGTGTGTGTAGAGCAGGGCTTAGTGGGGGTGAAGTCCCACTGACATCAATGGAGCAATGTCAGTCCACGTCAGCTGAGGAGCTGATCCTAGGACGTTACCTGACCCTAATACGCCCATTTCCAAGATGTGCAAACCAGGCACAGATCTGTTCCCCAGAAATTAAAGCCAAATTTTTCAAAAGGGACCCAAAATCAGTTGCCTGTTTTGATCTGAACGCTTGTGACTTGCACATCACTGGCAAAGCTATGATTAGAACTCAGGATGCTTTACTCTGTCTTATTCATACTCCATTAAGTGGGGATGCAATTCCCCTTTTGTAGTTTCTGGTTACATTGCTACTGAGCTGGAGAAATGCTTTTTGCCCCTGCGCAGAATTTCTCTCAAATGTTCCCATTTTAGATGCAAATTGGTCTAACATCATCTGCTTAGACTGTAAACTGTTTTGGGCAGGGTACATGTCTGGAAAATGCAATGCACACCACTAGTGAGATACACCAGTGAATCATTCATGTATGTGTATGAATTACACCTGAATGTAAAGTTCCTAATTTGCATGAGTGGGCACCATTGCTTGTTACCCACCCAGTCTTCCTGTATCACTCATATAATGTAGTCATCATTCTTTTGCATTTTTAAAGAGCACTTCAGCTCTAGTGATGTTATATTCATAGCTTACACACAGAGAAGTTAGAGTATTTTCTGGTTTTTACGTGCTGAAAGGTTGCAACACAACCCTACTTTTATTCCTAGAATCCAGAACAATATCACAATCACCAAAAACAGAGAGAGACAAATCAGACTGCTCCAAAAAGTGGGGAGGCACAATTTACCCCATGTTGTTCTAGGTGGCCTCTGTCCTGATTGACAGCTGCTTCCTATAGAACCCCCTAATCTGCAAGCAGGACTAGGAAATGCCATAGGATTTAAAGTTATAGCTCTACAATTTTACTACAGTTTTCCATACACCACAAGTAAAAGATGCTGGATTAACAGCCATGGGGCCCGGTGTCTTCTATATATGCAAAACAGGAACAAGCACAAGTTGTGGCACTGCCAACTTGCCCTAGACTGTTCACCCACAGGCCTGAACCTTGTAGAGACACCACGGGAGTTTGATTGTTGTGACCATTCAGCCCTCAGCCTCTCTGGAAAGTCTGCCACACACCGGTGAGTTGTGACTGGTGGTTTCATGGTAGGTAGCTTTCATGACGTGGGCACCAACCCAGTCAAATGCAGAGGCCACTGAATAGATGGTCATAGCTGGGTTTTCCAAAGAGATCAGTGCCTTTAGTTCATGTTGGGTGCTGAGCATTTTGAAAAATCTGCGCGTGCTAAGTAGGGGTAGATGAAAATTTGCCATCAAAACATCTCATTTTTTTTAATTTCCAAAATGGCCATTTGGTTAACTGGAAATTTGCCTGTAAAAACACACCTTGTTGAAAATTTTCAGGTTTCCATTAAATTTGTGTGTGTGTGTGTTTTTGGCAGCAGACATTTTTTGACAAAATCTACATATATAAATCATTTTTGTCAAAACTTTTCAGGGGAGAGGGGGATAAATGACTTCCCAACAAGTGCTAGGGCCACCCTATATTTAGCAATCTGTCTCTAGCTGGCCCATCAATATCAGCTGGTTTGGATTTCAATTTTCTTCTTCCCCTCGCACAGTGCTTTCTTGTTTGGATGGATTCCTAATTCTGACAGTCCCTTTCTGCACATGCTCAGAGTTTCCGGCTCATTTCTCTCCCCTTCCCAAAGCAAATGAAAACATAGGATGGTGTTAGCTCTCCTGCGCCAGCCTGCGCAGCATTCAATAAGCCTCGAGGTAGCTGGGATGAAAGATGACATTACAAGTCCAAAGGCAGCAGGGCCCTGGCTAGTGCTTTTTGAACAAAGAGATGGGAGAGGTAGCAGCAAACCGACAAAAGTAGCAAGCAAATGGAAGATGTTTTCTGGGGTGAAGGCAGCAAACAGCTCCACACGCCAACACCCACTGGTGAAATAGCTCTGTATCCCTAGCCAGGGGCGAGAAAGATGGCACTGGGGTGTAAAAGCCCAGCTCAGACCTGCTAGAAGCTTTGGAACATTCTGTCGGTTGACAGGCGAAACGGGCAAATGGCAAGAGGTGGGTCCATCCTGAGTTTCAGGCCTTCACAAATTAAAACTCCTGGTTGTCCCTCAGGAAGGGCAAAGAGACCAGGTGGGTCTCAGTCCTCTTGCTCCACAGTGCTCAGTGTCGGTTCTGGGAAGCAATAGACGCCATCACTCAGGAAATCTAATCACCGGTCACAAAGGCAAGTGACAAAGGAATCAGAAGATCTTTTTTCAAGTAATGATCCAAGGACAGGGAGTTGAGAGGCTCAGGAATACAGGAGGCTATGGTTCTTTTCACTTCTGGCTACCAATCTGAATCCAGCTGTGGACAATAGTGACCGACCTTTCTCACCATCCAACACGGTCACCAGGTGAAAGGAGCTGGTGGCCACGTCCCAAAACCCACCTGCTTCCGCTCCCCGACCAGATGAGCAATAGTGATAATGAAAAGTAATTTGCAGAGCGTTGTTATGAAATTCAGAAAAAGTTCAATCTGAATTTCGGGTTGAAAACTTAACTAGATAAAGTGCTAGAAGATACATTCTCAGAGCAGAGCTGGTCAAAAGGCAACAACCTTTTTCTATGAAAAAATTGGAAATGTCAGAATTGCTCTTGTTTCAAAACCTGACCCGTTTTGTTTTGAATATAGACATGATTTTCTTTCAAAGTTTTGATTTTTTGTTGTTGTTTGTTTTGCTTATGAAAAATCCAGGTTTTGGTAAAAGAAAGATTTCAATAGCCACTCTGTTAGCATTTTCAATAAAAACGTTCAGCGGGGTAGCCGTGTTAGTCTGTATACAGTAAAAACAGCAAGAGTCCTGTAGCACCTTAAAGATGAACACATTCCTGTGGACATAAGCTTTCGTGGGCTGCAGAAATTTGTTCGTCTTTAGGGTGCTACAGAACTCTTGTTGTTTTTAATAAAAACTTTCTAAATACTAAAAAAAAGTGTCTGAAATATCAACAAATCTTTCAAAAAAGTGTATTTTGAAAAAGGCCATTTTTCAACAAATAAAAACCTTTACATCCAAAAACATCTCACCAGTTCTAGTCAAGAACAATCCTGAGCTGTCTGCCTGGGGCTTCAGTATAGAGCCTATGTCCTTCCCTCTCTAGTATCATTGATTCAGCCAGTCTTAGTTTTTCAGATCTGGTACGGCCAGATCTAGTAGCCATCACAAATATCAACACCTATTATTAATTGAATTGATTTATTCATTTTATTGCAACAGGTTGCAGAGAACCCTATGCTGACGTGCTGGTGTACCTACATCTCCTGGTGCATTGTGGGGTGCGGACTGGTGCCTCAGGCCATCAGTGCCCCCCACCCTTTGTTCAGACAGTGTGCTACACAGAATCAGCTCGGATCGGCAGAGCGGTCAGTCCTCCTGGCTTGGCTGAACCTCTGTAATCCTATTCCATTAATTTCCATCCCACTGGGATTCACAGACTTTCCTTTATGTTTGGCAGGGTTAGCTGGGCCTTGTCCTCAAAGGGTCTGGAACCTCCTTTGACTCTTCAATCCCTGTTAAGGGGTTGATAGAGCACCCAGGCCCACCCACTCTATTGGGTCCAGCTCAGGGTCCAGGTGGGCAGAATATGTCCTCCACAGCTCTCCTGCTGTGGCCTCAGTACCTTTATAGCTCCCTTGGGGCTGTGCCTGTAGCCTGTGGCTCTGGCTGTTGGGACATTGGGATTCTAGGGCAGCTCTTCACCATCTTCCTAGCGGGACCTTTTTTCTCTGGCCTGCCTGCTCCTTGGGCAGCCACCAACCCCTCCGCCTCTCAGCTCTTTTAGTCTCTTGGCTGCTGGGAGCCTGCCGATGAAAGTTGGCCGGCAGCTCTTGGTTGCCAGGCCCGCATGGGGTCTAAACACCCCATGACATGGGAAAAGAGGCAGTGATGGGAGCTAATGGGGGAGAAGGAGCCACAGCCCCTGGCAACCTTTACGTGTATGGATGGTGCCTTTTGAAGCCAATAGGTACAACTGAAGGTGGCACCCCCACACCCTGGCTGTGCCACTGCTCAAAGCCTGGCAATGCTACTCAAGTAGGCCAAGGCCTTGCCCCACTTCCTGATCCCTCAGGCCCCTTCCTGTCCACCTACAGGACTTGGGAGAAAGAGAGGCTATGTGGAGCCTGCACCCTCTCATGCAAAGGAAGTCATGGTGGAGCACCCTGCTGCAAAGGATCAAGGGGTACCTTCTGTCCCTCAACTTCCTTGCACTTGTGCCCTGGACTAGCCGTGATCCAGCCCCCAACCAAAGGACAATGAGGGGAAATACAACAGCAGGGAGGGGAGGGGAGGAAGGAAGATGGAGGTGACAGCAAAAGGAGGATGTGGGTGCTCAGCGAGGGCTGGAGCGTGGCCTGATGGAGGTAAAAGTGGGTGTTTTCTTTAGCACTAAATGGACGTTAGTCTGCTGAGGTCCAGGAGGTGGCTCAAAAGAAGTAGGTCTCACTAAGGGACTTGACAGAGGAGATAGAGAGGCACCTTCTAGGTCGGCTGAGGAAGAGCATTCATAGGGGACGAGGAGACCTGAGAGAAGCAGACAAATGGGGCATCAAGGTGAGGTGGAAGGGCCAAGGGATGACAGGAAAACGAGACCTGGTCAGCCACCCTGGGGGAGAGGAGGAGGAGCAGTTCTGGAGAGCTTTGAAAGCAAAGCTCAGAGTTGGTGAGGTGGAAACGGAGCATGAATCCCAGTGCCCAGATTGATGGGGGAAGAAGATGCTCATCACTGCAGCATTTTGAATAGACAAGGGGAGGGTGGGAGGGCAGAGAGGTGCACGTCAGGAAAGCCAGAGAGGAAGAGGTTATGATAATTAAGATGGGAGAGGGTGAGGCTCTGGAGAAGACTTTTTGCTGTGAGAGCAGACAGACATGGCTGGACCTTAAAGAGGTTGTGACGGTAGAAGGGGCAAGGCCTGGACTGGACTTGGGTGTGGGGAACAAGAGATGTGGGAGGTCACAGATAACCGCCAGGTTATGGGGCTGAGAGACAGAGAGCAGGGAGCATTTGGGAGGGAAGAACCAGCCTTCAGTAAAACGAATGGTGGAGACATGAGAGAGGCGGAGATGTGGGGCTAGGATCCTGCTTCAAACTGCAGCGTAAGGGTCTTCTGGAAGGCAGAGGCCCTGCAACTCCATTAACTCTGCCGAGCCCTACATTTGGGTTATAAATGGAAGGGTGCTCAGCACCGCACAGGTTCTGGCCCTGAGAGAGGCTATGATGTAAGCCAGGCTGAATTTGAGACCATAATCCCCTATCTCTAAGAGAAAAAGGATGGTCCGGTGGTCAGTGCGCTAACATGGGACTATGGAGAAATGGCTTCAGTTCCTGTAACCCCTTGTGCAAGGCTGTTAGTCCCTCTGTGCCTCAGTTCCCCATCAGTGATGTGCAGAGAATGACGCTGCCCTACCTTGTTGTGAGGTTCTCAGATACAATACAGATGGGGAAATCTAGGGAACAGATTAACTCTGTCTCACTGAGCCAAAGTCTTGGCCCTTGCTCCACAGGAGCCTAACAGTTTCAAAGGGACCATGCCCCTACAACTTCTGTGGAAGTCAGTGTGAGCTGTGGATTCTCATCGTCTCTGAAAATAAAGCCACCTATTCAGATGCCCGAACATTTGAAATTTATGATGTGCTTTTAGAGCTTCAGATGCAACGCTCCACAGAAGGGCAATGGAGTGTTCTTTGTTATTGTGGTGTGTACAATAAACCCTGTTAGCCCCTGGGATAATCTCATTTTTCAGGGTGCATAAAAGCACTCGTTCGTTTCTGGTGCACGAAAGCCCAGGATCACAATGTCATATTTATAATGATCTAAAAGGCCCTCAATGGGGATTCATGCCCAGCCAGTTTGTGCAAACTATTAGCTAGGCTAATTCCTTTCATCCCATTAGTTAAGGATTTACAACACACAACCTCCGCTGAAATGGTTTCTGGTAAATTTCTTGAGAGCTCTCATGGATCTCACATCATCCTCAGGGTCAACGATGCATTAATGGCAAAGCATTTATCCACTGGCTAACTCGTTCCCTGGCAAGCTCTTTTATTTATGCTTTTTAAATTCAGGAAGCAATTAATAGTAGCCACAGAAGCAATGTGCTATTGAGGGCTGTGCAGCCCCGCCCAGTTTTACAGAAGAGGAATACTGCCATGCTCGTACAGAATGAAGAGGCATGTCACATGTGAACCGAAGAAGCAGACAGACCTGAGAGCAGCTTGGCAGGATAGCAGAGTATCTTCTTCTTGTTTCTCTTTTAATTCTTATCATTAGAAATACAACAAAGAGTTTTGGAAGGGTTTAAATCTGCAGACATCAGGGCTTAAGCCCTCTTAATTAAAGATTGGCGTACATCATTCTACAACCGCATGGTGTCTTATACACTTCTTTGGAATCAGCTGGCATGGGACACTGTGGGAGGCAGAATATTGAATAAACAGACCACTGGTCTAACTCAGTGTGGTTCCTTAGACCTTCTTAACTTTAGTGGTCACAAGAGTGAGGATGGGTAGACCTGGTGGCTCAGGGGTATGTCACTCCCTACATCTCTTTCCAGTCATTTTCAAGCAGCACGGCAACTCTGCTGATTGAATGTCCTGGGGCTCAAGCATGAACGCGGGCGCTGCCACACATTGTCCTTCTAGCTCCATCTCACTCTGGTCCACAGTCTCATGCCTATGCCGCTCTTCTGAATGGACAGTGGAAATTCCGTCTCGTTTCTAGAGGTCGTTCCTCCTGGTCCAAGTTCAGACGTTGCGTGGAGGAAGCTGGTGTGGTAGCCTGCAGGGATTGAGCCAGGGGCCTCTGGATGTAAAAGCAGGAGCTGTCGTTGCTTGACCTAGAGGACCAGCTCTGTTGGCTTGGGGTAGTGGCATTCATAAGTCTCTATATATGCGATAGCCACTAGAGGAAGACAGAGAGCCACATTGTGTTAGCGTGGGGTATTGTTACTCCACGCCTGCTGAGCAAGATCCGGGGACTTTAAGTAGCGCTGCTCTTTTGTCACAGACATTTTTAATGACTTTCACAGCACAGGTGTGGGAAAAAAAGACAAAAGCCACGGAAAAGGGGGAATGGTAAGCCCAGCGGGAAAGAGGGTGTCGAGAGAAAGCCCAACCCACACTTCACCTCACAGTGGCAGCTCCTTTTCCACAGCATGTCCACCCCTCTGTCGATTGAGATGGAGGGGTGGATGGGCCAAACCTGAGGGGCACCGCGACGCCGCCCACCAGGACACAACGCTTCTCGGTGCAGGACGTTTCACACATTTCCATCAAATTCATGGTTTCTGTGACCACCATGAGAAAACTGTAATCCTAATCATAAGAGGAGGTTGCTGTCCAGGGCAGTCAAGCAGAAACCTTTCATCAGCACAAAATTCACTTGGAAAAGCCTAACAATGGTTACAGGGCTTGGCGGGTGAAATTAACTTTTCCGCACCATCACCACAAGGAGTTTGGTTTTGGTTTCTTGGGAGTTTTGAGTCACAATGTGGTGGTCAAACATTTCAGGAAGCTGTTGGCATCTTCAATACTGCCAATCCAAACATTCAAAACTCATGAGATTTTTTTCTAAATTTCATGATTTATAAGACAATGATACATTTTAGATTTTTTTCTTTTCATTTCTCCTGGCTTTTGAGTCTTTCGGTGAACTTGGGTCATGTTTTCCAGCTTACTTCCACAGCTATTAGGGCTAGAAATTCCTTTTTCTTCAAATGAAAGCTAAGATTCTCACTCAATTGAAAGCCTTCGGGAGCTGGGGCTTTAAAATAAAATACACCAGATATCACCAGTCTCCCAGTAAAAACCAGTAGAGTTGGCAACACAGCGATCTTTCTAAAAGAATAACGTAGATGTCTCGACTGGTGACGTGCCAGGCTGACAGTCCTAGGCCAATGTATTTAAACTTGTGGGTCAAAGCTTAGGCAACTTTAGGCACTCATGTTTGAAAATACTGGCGAGAGTCCTTTTATTAGCCACTGAATGGGTATAGTTCATGGGTAGCAACAATACAAGCTTCTGCTCTACTCTATACCCACATTGCTCAACTGTAACCACAATGGCCCATCTATGAGAGTGACAGGAGGCTCAGCTGCCATGTCCTACTGAAAATATCAGGCCTTCTGCCGAGACTGCTAACAAGAGGACCTACTAGCACCAGTTGAGTTCTCTGGTTTAATGACACAAACACCTGATCAGCTCAGTTCACATGGGCCACCAAATAGCCCTCAGCCAGCTGTGATTTTCATTCTACTACCATCCTGGGCTAGACTTGAACCAGCTGCAATAGAGGCAGTGCACATCCCATAACCCGTCCCTCACACATGACCTGGCCTCTATTATTTTCAGGCAAGAGAGCTACCCAATCTCCCGCCTGTTCAGACATACTATGAGTGTCTCCCAAGTCTTGTCCAAATTACAAATGAAATCTTCATGTAACAGGAGAGCTGGCGAGAGCCAACTGTCCATTAATATTTTAAATCCCACTAATTCTGATTTAATAAGTCATCCAAAGGTCACTTGAAATTGTTATGTACAGTAATAGGCATAAACTGCCTGTATATTTATTAAGAACACGATAAGAGTCTCCCAGTTGTTTTGGGAAAGTTCTATTTTTCTCTAAGAGGTTTGCAGTCAGAGGGAAGAGATAAACTGTAAAGTCTCTGGATAGAGCCTAAAGTCTTTGCTGGGAACCAGCAGTAAGCAGACCCTATTCCACCATCTGTAAATCGATGTGGGGCACCGGTGGGAGTACAGATCCATGACAGTTTACCACAGGACTCAATGCAGGCGACCGGGGCAGGGTTGTAGCTCCTATGCTGTATCCCAGTCACAAGTTGATGGCCCCATATTCCCCTTTAGCAGCAAGACCAGATGTAAAAGCAACTTCCAAGCCGATCCTCCCCATAGCTCTCTGGTTGCCTTGGACCCCACAAATGTTGAGGTCAGCCCCATACAAATACACACGTGCACGCTTACACCAAGAAGCATGGACACCTCACCCCCCTCCACAAAGATTTCTAGTGGCGTTCAGCTGCCAGACTTGGCTTCTCAAGGTCATCCACGTCTCACAGCAGTGCAGCCGAAGGGCGTTGCTGATTCGAGTGGCTTAGGTCTTAGAGACTCACCCGGAAGTCACTGCCACCCTCTCAAGAGCTGTGGTAGTTAGAACCGGAGCTACCTGCCATAAGATCGAACCAGAGAAGAGGGCTGTAAGACAGAGCTTCATAGAACAGCTGCTTTAGCAGGCCAATCAGTTCTAAGTAGGGATAATCCTTGGGGCCAATGACATCTCCTTCTGTTACTCCTCCTCTGCCTGCCTTCTCCATCTCCCCTCCCTTGTCTCCTGTGGGTTCTGCCACCTTCTCACCTTCTCCCACCATCAAGCCACTTCCTCACCTCACTTCCCCTCAGTCTCACAAGTTTCCTTTTCTCCTCTGCTCTAACAATGTTTCCTCTGTCCTGGGACCATCCTCCATTCCCTTCTTCTCCTCCTCGTGCTCTTTTCCATCACAACACAGGGTAGACATAGCTTGGGTGCACGTTCACCTAACAACTCACGAAGGTCCATGGGCCATTCAAATGAACCGGGATGGAATTTATGGCTTCACATCCACTGCAAAATTTGCCATCTCAGCATGCAAATCTCAGGGGAGCTCCCTGTTTTTCACCTTTTTTTCTTTGGATTTTTGGGTTCATTCAAATCCTAGCCTCCAAACAAAACTCAGATGAGGTGCAACCAGCGCCAACGGCCATGTTTGTAAGAACTTCACACGGATTTTATTGCAATTATTTTTAGCTTTAAATCCCTCTTTCTTGTAGTCAGCTCTTAAGGAAAACCATATATAATGAATTCACCAACTGGCTGATGTACTTATATGACTCTCATTACTATGCCATCCGAGCAGTTCATAATCTCTAGCGTCTTTACCCTCTCAACACCCCTGTGAGGCAGGGAAGGGCTATTAGCCCCATTTTATAGATGGAGACCTGAGGCACAGACAGACTAATAGTGGGGTTTTCAAGAGCACCTAAGCTAATTTCAGTGAGAGTAGATCAGATCTCACTGTCCCAGTGCGCCCTCTCATGGCATTGTCGTTACCATCCCAGTGCATCCCCTTGTGACATTGTGATAGCTCTCACGTAGTGGGGTACCTGGCCAGGTCCCTCTGGAGTCCTGCCCCTTCCAGGGAATCATTGTCCTTAACTTCCTAAGTGGTGTCCTTCCCCGGCATTCGAACACAGAGCAAACCAATAAGTCTTTGGCACCAACTGGGGTCTTCCTTCAGTTCCAGTCTCTTCACCAAGGGAGGTCAAACCAAACAAAACTACCTCATGCCCTCCCTCACCATCACTGCAGGTTTGAGATTTCACTCTCTCTTCCAATTCTCCTTTGTCCTCTCTCCTATCGATAGGATGCTGGCCTACAAGCCATTTCCCTTCAGCCCTGCCCCTCCCTAGGGGCTCCCCACACAAGCTAACACTGGCTCCTTCAGCGTATTCCTCTTACACCCTACAATTGGGTCCTTCTTCAGCCTCTCCATCCAGCAGAGGCATCCGAGCCTGCCTATCCCCCCTCACCTCCTGCATTCTCCTCAGAGAGAGAACAAGACCTTCTTACCCGCGGGGACTCCTGCCCGTCGCTCTGAATGCCTTCCTTGACGGCAGCCACCCAGCTCCTCCCCAGCTGGGTCTGATACCGAATGGAGCCTGACACCTTTCAGGGGCAACCAGGGGAGTAACTGGGCTCTCAGACTCCCATAAAGCCTTTGTCAGCCTCTGCGAGCTTACGCCATCAATGGGAGTTAAGCTGTGAACATCCCACTGAACAGTGATTCGCTACCGGGCTGTGACCCAAATGCCTTCCCTGTATTATTCTCCTACTACTGGGATGGGCAGTACCAGCCCATGGGTGCCACTGGTCTGTGTATGAAGTCTCAGGAAAATTTAGGGTACAAAAGAGCTCCAGAACATGTCAGAAGAGTTACCGGCAATCAATCACTCGTCACCCCCTCGCGTGATATACTAGAGACAACAACAGAATCAATTCAGCTTCACGCATGCAGCACCCCATCTTCAAGAGAGAGACAAATAAGACATATGACGCCAGGCCAGGTGTATATGTTGATGAATCTGGTGACCAGGGAATGAAAAAAAGCAGTCAAGGGTGCTACGGTACAATCCCTGTATGTGCAAGGGACCACTGGGGGGAAAGAAATGGTAGTTTACAACTTTAGGGACAAGAGTCTCAAAGGGGACCAGAGATTTGGGGATTTGGGAAAAGGCCCTGATTTTCAGAGGGTGGGTGCCCAGTGATTTTTGAAAACAAGGTCTCTTTGAGATGTCTCCAGGTAGGCCCCTATAAGGGTCCTCACTCAAGGGATGGTCGAGAAGTGCGGCCTAGTGGTCAGGGCTACAGCCGGTGTCCAGCAGGAGCTGTTGGTAGGGGAACCCGGGCCCACCCACTGCAGCATGCTCTGAGTCGGGGCCCAGTGATCTGCCCTCTCTGGAGCATTTCTTACCTTCCCCGCTGTTGAGCCAGCTCAGCTCAGCTTTTCCCTGCTGGGGGAGTCCAAACCAAGAAAATAAAAAGGGATTCCCGATGTCCAGGGTCCATGTACAGGTGAGAGTGTTTCTGGGGTGGGACCTCCCTTCCCTCTCTTTGGGGCAGTAATCTTGAAGATTTCGGCCTTCCCTCCACTCTGTGCTGCGGGAGCCACGGGTTGCAGGTCTGCCTCCTCCAGGTCTGCCACCAAAGGAGCTGTTCCCTTGTCTCTTAAGTCCTCCATCAGATGGAGCATTTGCTGCAGATGGGACAGGGCTGGCTAGATCCAAAATAATTCCTTAACCCTTTGTTGCTTAGTGTGGGGTTTGTAGGGCCCATCACAGTGTCCAACAGACATGAGCAATCCAGGGAGTATTCCTGGTCACCCCAGGATGCAATACATTATGCTATGGGCTGCACCTTGCTCACTTCCGTTCGTGACAGTCTCCCTGGCACCTGGCTTGCCGGTCAACCCCGCAGACCATAACTAGTAGGTACAAAGTAGGGTGACCAGATAGCAAGCGTGAAAAATCGGGGTAGGGGGGTGGAGGGTAGTAGGTGTCTATGTAAGACAAATCCCCAAATATCAGGACTGTCCCTATAAAATCAGGACATCTGGTCACCCTAATAGAAAGCCTACTTGCACGCCAGCCAACTGACTAGTGTATGCATCCCAGAAGCCTTTCCTTTCAATTGTAGCTGTGCAAAGACTGATGGGAGGTAGAAACGAGCCAGGAGGCAGAGCCAAAATGTGCCTGACCAAAAGACTCAGAGGGAGAATTAGAGCAGGAGGAAAGGAATGAAATCTCTGGTGCCACAGGCGGGGAGCCTCACGGAGGGAGATCTGTCTCAGAGGACTGCACGTACTAAGTTCCTGGCACCAAGGAAAGATCAGATTTGGGGAGCCAATATGGAGGCGACAGAGCAGGACCACCGCAGTGACCCGAGACACAATAAGATAGAAAATGCGCTTGGGAAGCCAGCCATCTCCAAGAACCTCCACTTAATACCCTGTTATCTCCCGTGAAATGGCAGTTCAGCGCAGGCCAGAAAGCTTACACCAGTTCTAAACACAGGCTGAAACTCAATCACGTAATCCCGGCCCCGCTCAAAAGTTTTAGCTGGATTCAAAATGTCTAGACATGCAGCTGAGCACCCCAGGGAACTGCAGCAGGCTGGAGAATACCTGGGATCTGATGCTGCCCCACCCGACCCCCACCGCTAAGTCAACATCAGGGCAGGATTGCTCGTTTCCCCTGTATCCCATGGGACAATGGTACATGTGGCCTGGTGCTGCCCTCCCAGACACACTTAGCAAAGAAAGGTCCCACAGGCACAGAGGACTGCATCATCAAAAGCAAGAGCCCTTCTGGGCGTGTAGCAAATGGCAGCATCTTTTCCTAGTCCCAGTTGTATGCTGGCTCCATCCCCACATTTCAGGTCTCACCACAGACTGGAAGAAGAGGGTCTGGTTACCCTTGCAGCCAGATGCCTTGCTAGGCCTGGGGCTACCACATCAGGTTCATACCCCCAACCCCTTTGGCTCCCCAGGGTGTTGGAGAACATCATGGAGGCCTCCTGAGGTGAAGGACAGGCAGCAAGAGAGGTGCCCCACCATTCTCTCACTCTCTCCCCCATGCAGAGAGCTCAGCCCCCTCACCCCTTCCCAGAGGGTCTCCATCTCTCCTGGGACATCATGAGAGAGAACATAGGAAAGATGGGGGAAGGCGGAGAGAGGGACTGAAGGGATGGAAGGAGTCAGGGATCTGAGCAAAGGGGATTGATTCTGGCAGAGGGGTAATCCTCCGGGGCAGGAGTGGAGGAAAAAGGGGTAGGAGATGCTGAGGAGCGGATTGAGAGAATGGGGCCGCAGGGACAAGGGAGAATAAAAGGGGGCATGAAGACCCTGTAGAGGGTGTGTGGAGAAATCCGAGGTTGGGGGAAAAGCAGGAGTTGGGTCCGAGGCAGGTGGGCCGAGTACAGGACTGCAGCGCCCCCCCGGCTGGTGAGTTCACCTGAAGAGCCACGAGGGAATCTGCCCAAAGGTGCGTGCGGCCCTTGGGTCCCCATGCGAGCAGCCGGCACGGCTCCCAGTGTCACAGCAGCCTTGGCACGAGGCATCGGCTGGGAAACAAGCAAACCGCCTGCTCTGCCTGGCTAATCCCCATCTCTGGCCTGCACGCTTCATTTCGATGGCGTCTCTCTAATTACTTCAAATGCCAGCCCCTCTCCCCGTGAATGACGAACCCAGACGAGCCTCAGGCATTTACTGATGAACAGAGACTTCCCCACCTTAATAAAAGTGGGAAGCGGCGTTATTATTATCAGAGCATGGCTGGGACCCTCCCCTCCCCGCCCCACTGACGGCAGCAATATTGTGAGAGTAATCCCAGCGGAGACCCTCAGCGCTGGCCTGCCAGAGGAAGCAATAACACAGCCCGTGTATGCAGCCCCTGGTCCCTCCAGGCCCAGCTCTGCCCTTTTATATTACACACTGTTCACTCAAAGCCAGACCTTTCCAGTGGGGGTGGGATGCAAAGGATGATTAAAAGGGAGGGATGGGACATGGCTGAGCTGTCGGCAGCAAGCCCACTCGCTCAGATTTCAATATGATCATCTCTAAGACTCCATGTTTCTCAGTGCCCTCCAGGCAGGGAGCTCTCCTCTCTTCTCCCCTCCCAGATAACTCAGGAATCTTTATAAGCACCAGGAACGGGAGCCGGGCTCCAACGGTGTAATGGTACATGGGGAACTCACCATCACATTAATTTCACCGCCCTGGAATCTCTCTAATCAGGGACTGAGGTCGACGGGTCCAGATCTTTGTTGGGTCTGTCTGTTCTGCTCTACAGCAGCCAATGCAGAAAGACAGCCAGAAGAACAGAGCAATAGTATTCCCATGGCATCCGGTAAGAACCATGGCCCAGTTCCTCAGAGAAACTCAGGCACCTTACTCCTGTTGATTTCAATTCCTAAATACCCTTGAAGAGTTGGGACTCATACGCTTTAGCAAGACATAGGAAAACAACACCGCAGTACGATGCCACAGAATTATTATCCACTCATTTGGGCAGAGATTCTGAAAGCTCCCTCTGGCACCGGGACATCCAGTTCCCACTAAAATTAAAGGGAGTCCACATCGCCTAGTGGCTTTGAAAATCTCAGCCAAGACATGCAAGGGGCTTTGGGTCTTGAGGCTTGGCTGGAGCTCAACTCTGGTTTGTGTAACATCTGATGCAGACACTGTCCCAAAGCGCCTCCCATTGAGAGAGGAAAGGGAACTTTCAAGCTGAGTTTCAAAGCGTGGAAGTGACTTGATTTTCAAAAGTAAGGTTTAGATTTTCAAGACAAGGTCGGCACCTTTCTAGTCTCCTCTTTGGACATCTCAATAAGTTATCTAATCTCCAGAGCTCCCATTTGACTTCAGAAAGGTTTACTGCGTGCTCAGCTGTTTTGAAAAGCAGGGCACCTATTTAGAAACCATAGTATAGGTTTACCAGTAGGATTTTTGAAAGTGCCTAAGTTTCTTAAGCACCTGAGTCCTGTTAAAAGTCAATGGTATTTTCTGCTGCTAAATCACGTAGATGTTGTTGAAAACCCCACGCTATGAGCTAAAGTTTAGATTGCCATTTTAAACCTTGACCCAAATGTCTAAATCTGTGCATCCAAATTTGAAAATTTGGAAGGAGATTTTCAGAGGCACAAGTTAGGCATCTAGCCTCCATCAACATCTATGGTAATGGGAGGAAATGACTCCCATTTATGCAGGTTGATCCAAATCTCTTCTTCTTTTTTTTTTTGGTGAACCAAAAAAGTTAAAAAATTTTGTTTCAGGTGGAACAAAATGTTGAGTTTGATCCAAAAGGAAATGTTTCAGTTTTGAGTTTGAGGATTTAAAAAAAAAAAACCAAAACTGAAGTCAAATTAAAAACAAAAAGTCATTTGGAAACAAAAACTCAAAAATGTTTTATTCTGAAAATGTCAAAACATTTTTTTTTCTGATTTTTTTGTTTTTCAGCCAAAACAACACAGTGATTTGACATGAATTCATGAAGTATTGCTGTCAACCCAAAATCTGTATTTTTGGGGCCAAAAAAAAATGTTTCATCTGAAAAATGTCACCCAGCTTCTAAATGAGTCTTTCCATTGACTTTAATAGGCTTTGATGCCAACGTCAAATATGTAAGTTGGCCAGATGGTGATCCTGTCAGAAGATAACCATCTACACATATCGGAAGGCTGTAAACACCAAGGAGAAAGAGCAATTATTTAATAAGACCTACCAGGACATAATGAGGAGTTCATGCAACTGAACAATGAAAAAGTGTAGGTGGATCTGAACAAACAAACTGAAGCTCTGTCTGGACTGAACAAAAGCACTAGAGAATTCACCGTGGAGAATAATCAGGCAATGGACTCCAGGGATAGGCTAGATACGATCCAATAGGACCTTCGTCTATAATTCTAAGATCCATTTCTGAGGCTTCATTAGTCAAGAAATGCCAGTTCATGAGCTCTGTTTTTATAAACAAACTATAGTTAAAACGTGAATGGTTTCCAGAAAAGTCTTACATATTTTCAGGGACACCAAGGAAATGCACCTTTCTTTGTGGACTTGAAAAAAAATGCCCAGAGGGATAAAGTCATTCAGAACTACTTAACAAACACAAAGCAAAGAGGGCTTATAATTATTCTGTGCCAAAGGCTTGTCAGCTAGAAAACTCAGCTCTTGAACGCTAATCCTTATGGAAAAATGCCGATTCTATAATGGGTGCTGTCACTCCATTTTTTCTACATTTTTCCTGTTAGATGAACTGCTAACTAATAAATGCATATATCTATATATAGCATCTATCACCCAAAACCCATCACCAATAGAACACGCTGTATGAGAATGGTTCATAGACTCATAGAACCATAGGTTTAGAAGGGACCAAAAGGATCATCTCATCTCATCTAATCCCCTGGGCATGCATCCATGACTGAAATTCAGCCACCTCTGGGGTGAAACGCGGCAGCCAATATATACCGGCAACACACACTCCAGGAGGGAAAGTGGAGGATAAAGCCTAACTTTTTAAAATTTGGCTGCCTGAAGTTAGGCACTCAGGCCAGGATTTACAAAAAGGACTAGTCAATTGGAGTCCCTCTGTTTTCTGTGCGTATTGAGACACACAACGGGGACTGATTTTCAGAAGCACATACTCAGCACTTTCCGCAAAGGTGTCTCAGGTCAGGCTCCTAAACAAATGGCCCCCTTGTCATAGACACTGAACCTCCACAGCAGCTATTGAAGTCAGCAGGAGAACTGGGTGCCGAGCACTTCAGAAAATCGGGCCATTTTTATTGTACTGAGGCCTAATGACGGATTGAGGTGTCTGATTTTAAGCCTCCTAATTTGAAAATGTGGGCCAAAGTCTTCCTTTCAAACTCCAAGGGCAACGTATGGGAAACAACGACCGGGTCTAAACTGCAGAGCAGCCACGATATCAGATCTATTATCCACATGCTCAGAAAAAGGTCCAGGGAGACTGTAATCATTAGAGCCTCACAATCCGTCATCATCCGAGTGTCGTTCAGTGCTAGTTACTGACAGAAAAGTCAAGCAAACTAAGGTTTCTGAGCAAGCCCACCAGGGAGCAGCTTCTCCTCAAATCCAGCACCGTTCTCTGAAGGTGCCTTAACCTCATCAGAGAAGAAAGGCTCCATTGTTGGTTGTGAGAGGAGAGGGCAGCCTCCGTTATCCAGTCAGACCTAGGCCTTATTTCCGAGATTGCCAGCCAAGATGGATTCAATCATGCAATCCTCACACCAAGACAACGGCGCTTTCTGGGATATGGACAGCTGTTCCCACTAGGAACCGGACTGATCAAATCACTTCCTGTGGGCCACCAAAGGTCAGGACTAACTTGCAACCCTTAGAGCTTGGACAGTCTCCCTGCAGAGAGGAACGGACCAGGATGAGTGCATGTTTTGTTCGACAATACGGACACAAGGATGAAAATGACCGAGTCGCGGACTAACCATCCCGAATCATCTCCCTGTGGTGAGCCCAGCGCTGCTGTGTCTCTGCTTCACCCTCCTCCTCCAGACATTGGTGGTCTGGGCCCCGCAGCCACGTCAGACCCAGCGTCTCACCCCTTCTAGGGGAACGATGTCCAAGCTCAAAGGAACGGAAACCCCTCCACCTTTCCCGGACTCCACCCTCCACAGGCTCTTGGCCCCTCTCCCAAGCTATGCAGAGGTCTTCCTCACTCTATTACAAAGGGCTGCAACCCAGGGCTTTCTGCCTGGAGGCCCGGATCCTCTCAAACCACTGATCGTCTCTTCTCCCAGGCCTGCTTTAGGAGTCTCCTTCTCTGCACCTGTCTCTCCCTTCACAGACAGACCCTGGGTACAAGCTCCTTCCTACAGCCCTCTGTTGTTCCCTCCCCAGACAGAGAAAACTTCTAATCATCTCTTTCCCGCGTCTCCTCTTCCAATTGCTGTGCAGTCCGTCCTCCATAGGAATCACCCAGTCTGGTTCTCCGCAGCTGGGTGTAATTGTTAGTTACACTCCACTTACCACAGAATGGGCTAATTAGGTTCTCCGGCTCCTCTTAACCCTGTCGCTGCCAGTGTGGGGTAATCACCCTATCATAGACCTGCAAGCTGCCGTGAGCTGGTAATTCACCCTTATAGACCCCTGGATTTTAAGGCTAGGCTGATCTCCAGCATCACACAGACCATAAAATGGGAGCAGTTCTTCCCCGCTACATAAGTGAGGTCTACATCCTTTAGATCCACACAGAGCCCACGTCTAATCTATGGTGAGTAATGTTCCTCTCCCATTACATTCTCCTAATACATCTTTATAACGTGACCTCTTGTGAGTGTGGGTTTTAACGTCCTAGAGGAAATGTGTGCAGTAAAAAGTCTCTCTTTCTTTCTGGTTAAACCAATGTTCTCAGGGCCAGAGCTAAAACAAGCTAGATCTTAATAGTCCAACCCATAAAACTTTAAGTGTCATTAAACTTTTAAGCTAGTCCATTGAGGTTGCCCTTTAAGCCTTTCATAATTATAGATGCAGAATGGTGGAGCGGCATTTACCTGAACAGATATTAAGTCGATGCGATCGCTAATGGCTTTCATACCAATGCACCGCAGCCACGCTGCCATTTAAAAGGATACATTTAATACGGCTCCAGCTCTTTAACTGTCAACAAAGAAGTCAAACGATATACATAATTAAATATTTCATCTCTCACTCGCTCTCAAGCTCCTAGCACGCTTGTAGCCCCATTTCCCTGTCTGGTAAGCACTGCCCAGCGCAGGAAAGGAGCCCGTGTTTACCCAGGTTAGGTACCCAGTAGCACAATAGTGCATTGTTACGGTCTGGAGGAGGGTGATGGTTTAAAGTCGGCGAATGTGATGGGCACAGGGCCGGGCTCCGTGGAAAAAGTGAGCAAAGCTTGGTGCTACCCAGAAGAGACATCAGCAAAGAAGAAATCAAATCCAACCAAGGCACCTCCAATCTGCGTCTTGGTCCCTATGCAGAATTGTTCCTGAGATGCCGAGGGAGAAGAGGGTCTGGTTAGAGCACAACGTGACTCATAGTCCTGCTCAGATCGCAATATTTGATGGACTGGCACAACTGAGCCTCACATCATGGAAACAGACGCATTTGATGCCCATAATACGCGCTGTACTCCATATTCTCTACCTTCTCTTAAGAAACTCAGTTGCATGATAGCTTTTGATTGACCAGAAGCGACTGGCTTTCCAAGGGCTAGTTTGCATTGCTTGCCAATGTGTCCACAAGATAAGCCCTGGAAGGGGGAGAAGACACATTGTGTCTCACTTGCAGTTGTTGATAGCCTGCAGCAAATGACAATTGGTCCCCTGCCTCCCTGCTACCTGGAACCCCCTCGTCCCCATCTTCATATTACAAACTATCTCCTTGCTTTCCCTTGGGGAGTGTCCTACCATGTGGGAGTGAGAAGGCAAAGGAGAACAGAGTTTTTTCTGCTCTCCTAGTTCAACTTAGAATCCTAAGCGTGAGTATCTGTAAGGATTAATTAAAGGCTCCCTTTGCTTCTTATGAAAGTGTGGCTGCAGAAGTTTAATCTATTTCTGCTGCTTAGCCCCAACTACAAACCAGAATCCTCTCTGAAACTGGAAAAAAAAATGATTTGATGTCTTTCTGAAAAATATGCTGTAGCTCCTCCACAAGATATGGGCTTGAAGCAGGAATCGGGTAGGATTCTCTGGCCTGTTTATACAGGAAGTTCAGGCTACATTATAGTAATTACATCTTCCAGTCTTAAAAAAAAATTAAATTAGTTGCTATGGAGACATTTGTAAAGGAATAAATACAGACGAAAAGCAAGGTTCACAAGAAATTTTGAAATTTAAAGTTCAAATACACAGAGTTAAAAAAAGGATCCATTTTTCCTTTGTTTTTCCCCCAAAAAAGTTTAATCAACAAACTTTTCATTTACCAAAAACTTGTTTTCCAGTAAAAAAAAAAAATTCATTAACTTTTCCAAAACAAAAATTGGATAGAAACATCAATTAAAAATGTCCCCACATTTTTCGTAGATCAAAATTTGACAGCTTTGATTTGTGAAAAACTTTGTGTTTGAAAAAAAGGCCATTTACCCTACCAAAAACAGCTTTTCATTCCAAACATTTCACTCAGCCATCATTGCAAACAGGAGATTCTAGGCCTAATGGTCCCTGTGCAACCCAGTTGGCTTTGATGGGATTGAATGCAGTGTAAATAAACTCATAATGTGCACCTCTGAATTAAGCAGGGTGATGAAGACTCGCTTGAGAAACAAAATCCCAGATTCATTCAAATAGCCTTCGTAATAAAAATGAGGCAAAGGGAAATGCGCCAGCGAGGCAGACACCATTTAAAATGGTATTCAATTAAAATTTTCTCTGTGACCTCCTGGATAAGACGCTCCTCACTGTGTTTAATTCCCACTTTGCTTTCTTCAGGTGGGGGAGAGTTTCTTTCTTTCATTGAGTTCTGCCCCTGGCGCAACATCCCATCCTGACTCATCGCTGTTATCATTCCAGAGGAATAGATATGCAATGGGGAGATTTGCACGGTGTCAGTGGGGGTGAAGGAGAAGAGGGAGGACAATGGGGAAAGGAGTGATGGTTGTGTTAAAAGGGATTGGTTCCGCTGTCAACGACAGAAAGATCTCCCTAAGAGCGGCATTAGGAAATTAAGCCCAGGAGGGGAGGAGAGAGGGAGACAATGTATAGACAACAGCGACAGGGAGACAGCTGTGAAGAATCAATACATACTGCCCTGATGGGCTCAGAGAGTACAATTACTGTCTGAGGAATACCCAGCAAACATGCTACGCTCCTCTAGGTATTTATGCCCTGGAGAGGTACAGAGACACTAAACTAGCTCACACAAATGCCCTGCCTCTCAGCGCATTGCCTCCCTGAGAAATCACAGCACTGAAGAGTTAGCATTGTGTCTGCCCCTGGTTTAGACAGCCAGTCCCTTCCTCCTGCAAACTATAGAAGGGAAACAACACTGAGAATAAAACTCTGATCTGGGGTGGATGCGGCTTCCCCCAGCAATTTTAGAGGAGAACTGGAATCTCAGGGAAAAACAACTCCAGATAAAGCGAGGAGGAGTCTATAAAAATGGAGGTGGGTTAAAAATTTAAGTGGCATGGAGTGGTGAGTTAGGCAAGGCTAGCTGGCAATTTTGAGGCACGGGTGTAATGTTTCTGCCCATATTAAAAACTAGGTCACTTTGCAAAAACAAGGAATCAGAAATAATAGGGTGTCCTTCTATAGCACCTTCCGTCCATGGTGCTAAAAGCACTCCTCAAACCATAGTGAATTGTTATTATTTATTATTGGTATTACAGTCGCACCTAGGACCAGGGTCCCATTGTGCTAGGTGCTGTACAAATGTAGAAATAAAAATACAGTCCCTAATGAGTGAACCCTTGAAACCCTCTAAGGAGTACATATGTGATATTAACTCCATGGTGCTGTTGGAAAAATTGAGTCACAGAAAAGGTTAAATAACTTGCCCAAGGTCACACAAAGTCTGTGACAACAGAGCCAGGAATTTAACTGCCAGTTTCCTTGAATCCTAGAATTTTACCTTATCCACAAGGACAGAGAATACTTTTCATTCGTCACAGATTAATAAGATCCTCTGTTTAATTTGATTTAAAAAAAGAAAACAGGAAAGGAATTGTCTGTTTGAAACATAACATGACTCCACCCCATTTATTTTGATCCATTTAGACAAGTATTATTGTACTAGTAAACACTAGCTAAAGAAAGTAGCCATTTAGGTCACAACTCTGCAAGCTTTTCAGTGTGAGCTGATGGGTCTCAGCACATTGATGAATCTAGCCCTTAATTAACAAAGACATTCTGAACAAGACAGATGATGAGAGAGCCCAAGGAAGAGCCATCTGATAGTAAAACACAGTGCAGCAATTCAGACATTGGTAGTGATCCTGGAACAAATCCTGAAGTCCTAACACACTCAAAACTATTATTGGCTTCGGTCCAGATCCTCAAAGATATTTAGGCTCCTAGCTGAAGTCAGTGGCAGTTGGGAGCAGATTTGAGGATCTGGGCCGTCAAGCCTGAGTAAGAACTGCAGGGTTTGGCTGGTAACTAACACCTGTTTTCAGAGAGTCAGCAAAGTTAGAGATGGAAAACCCTTGTGGGTCAACTAAAGTTTGATGATCTTAGTAACCCCCTGACATTGATTTCAGGAGCCCTGGAATGACTGGATCTCTGGTCCATTCATTGGGAGTCAGACTGTCTCCTGCATTGTTCAGTCGGGTTTTAAATGTCTCCTTTCAGGATAGATCTGTGGTGCCATGTATTTGGGAGAAGTGTCATGTTTTTGTCCATAGAGTATTCACCAATTCGCCTGCAGTTCTGTAGTGTCAGCCACAATAAAAAGGACAACGATATTTTACAGTTTCAAATAGAGTGAGATGAGAATTTTTCTTTTTGTCGGGAACGCCGTGAGTTAAAAGGGAAAAAATCTGTTTCAAAAAGGAACCAAAGCAAAAAAGAAAGACATTTCCCATAAAAAATCATTGCATTGTCATTCAACAGGCTTAATTTTGATACAATCAAAAACATTTCCATCTCATCATACAGGATAAAAATTTAAAAGTTGTAACCACAAGTCCTTTCAGAACAGAAAATCAAAATGTTCTGCTCCAAAAGGTGGATCCTGCCATTCTGATTCACACGGAGCTGTACCTTCCTGTGCTAGTGACCGCATTCGTTTCGTGGAATTACCTGGAGAATAAGGTACTACTCAGCATAAGTTTGGCAAAATCTGGCCCAGAGTAAGTAAAAGAGCTAGTAGGTGGACGGTCTCCCTAGACAAGGCTGTGTAGCTCTGCATCCAGAAGCAATACCGTTGTTACAGAATAAGTGAGCAGGGAAATTTCAAGGAAGTTTTTCAAGAGAAAAAATATCCAGAATTCTTCTCTGGACACAGCAATGGTTTTGCATCTTGCCTATTAATTTCTTTTCCTCTTCTCTTTGGCTTTGTTCCCTTCCTCAGAAGCCCTCAACTGCGGAGCTCGAGAGGGATCTCCCCTGTCCCCCTCCACCTCTTCAATAGCTATGTGAGACCACCCGCAGAGGCTGTGAGACCCGCGGGCTCTGCTCTCATGGGATGATGCATCTGCAGAGATCATCTTCTGCCCTCACAGCCCCTGACACCACAAAGATGTCCCAATGCCCACAAAAGTGCAGCTGTCTCAGGCTTAACCAGAACTGATACAGGCCAGAAGGGGAAGATGCTTTGAATCATTAGCCTGAACGTTGACCCTCACTCCCATCAAAGACATCTGCCCACTTTCATCAAGGTGCTATGCCACTGCCTCAGCACAGGGGATTGGACTAAATGACCCTTCTAACCCTCCATAACTGTGATTCTATGAAGGGCTGGGGTCCCGAATGGCCAGTTATCACCCATGTCAAGAAATGCCTTCACTGTATAAGGAGACTTCACCCCTTCCTCTTGGATGAAACGCTGGCCACCCTCATCACTTCCATACTAGTTTACTGTAATCCACTGGAGGAGAAGCTGAACATGGAAGCAAAGTGTAGGCTTCCTCTTGTGCAGAACAAGCTGCTATGAGTATCTCATCCCTGCTCTGATTGCTTCTCTGGTTCTCAGTCCAGTTCAAGGCTTTGGTCCCAATTTTCATGGCCACCAGAAGGGTCAGGACACAGCTGCCTCAGTGAATACATCTCCATCTATGAGCTAACGTGACAGCTGAGCTCCTCTGAGATAATGCCGTTTACAAAGCCCAGGGCGAAGTATGTGAATGCCAAAAATAAAGCATTGATCAGTTGAGAGGGTCTGGCTGTAGAGGGAGCTACCAGAGGAGATTAGAGTAATTGAAGTCTGGCTACTTTTAGAACATGCTGCAAAACTCATAATTTTGATAAAGCATTTCTCACCGTAACTGAAAGCTTGATGTTATGTTACAAAATATTATTTAAACAATTCACATATCCGAGTAGAACCTGAAAGTGCAGAAAAACAGAAAGAAAAACGGAAAAAAAGAAAGACCAGTAGATAGACAGACAGACAGATTCGTAAGTGAATGCCATCTTTCGAGCTGATTGAAAATTGAAATTTTCATTAAAACTTTCCCTACAGTTTTGGTTTCCATTACGTTTCTTCATTGACATTTCAATGAAAAAAAAAAAAACATTGTCAACATTTGAGAACTGAACAGGAATTGAACAGCCAGTTCCCTTAAATCCTAGAATTTTACCTTATCCACAAGGACAGAGAATACTTTTCATTCATCACTGATTAATAAGATCCTCTGTTTAATTTGATTAAAAAAAACCAGGAAAGGAATAGTCTCTGTGAAACATAACATCACTCCACCCCCTTTATTTTGATCCCTTTAGACAAGTGTTATTGTACTAGTCAAACACTAGCTAAAAGAAAGTAGCCATTTAGGTCCCAATTCTGCAAGCTCTTCAGTGTGAGCTGATGGGCTCATTTTTTTAACCAGCTCTGAACTATCCCAAACACTTCTACCAGCTGATGAGGGGCAAACTGTTGAGGCACAACATGAAAAAACGGTCCCAGAATAAGAGGCAGTTGAAAGCTGGTAGCTTAAATCAATATCGGACTTTCTTTATCAGCACCAATAAAAACCCCCGTCAGTTTAGTTTCACAATTCAGCCTATCGCACGTCCATAATTTTACAGTTATAAAAAGGAGATGAAAGCAGGCCTCTGAGGAATGGACGAAGATGGATCCAAGATGAGGTATGTCCCAGACAATGCGGGACAGATGATGTGTCTATCTGGCTCGTTTGCACGCTAGGATGCCCAATGCTAAGGCTGCCAATCCATCAGTCCCAGCCATTTATATGAAATGATAATTGTAAGGCACAAATCTAATTAAGGGCAGGGTGAAGGGGCAACAATCCAAGTCTATTATTTGCTCCCCTTCTAAAATAGAATGTTTAAAGTGGAGCTCTGGATGAGAAGAGCCATTTCACGTGGCTCGAGTTACAGGGTAATATGGCAAGCAGCCCTTGGGGTATTTTTAGCTGTCTTCACGTTATGGTAGGCTTATGAGATGAACTCCGACAACAGCCGCCTCAAACCCTGGTTGTTCCCAACACAAAGGCTGGGTGGTGCTGTCTTGGGGGGGCGGGGTGTCTTCTTTTTTTTGGTGGAGCTTAGCAAGTTTTGCTTGAAAAGAAAAGAAATCATAACTGGTGTGGAGTTCAGCCATCACTCCAGACCCAACACACTTGAGAGAGAGACTCTTTATCTGGCGATACACTTCCCAGTTCCCAACTACCCCTGCGTAACCGAACGGGGGTTTCTCCCCCAGAATTCCTGCCTACCACTCAAAGGCACGGTTCCCAGGACATGAGCCGGACACTCCATTGGCAGCGCAGGGACAGATTCAGCTCTTGGCTACACCAGTGACAATCTGGATCCGGATTCACTCCAGGACAACTGATGGCTGAATTTGCCCTGCTACGCAGACAAGAACGACAGGCGAGACAGGCCAGCAGAGCTGCTCCTTGTAGAATAACTGGACTCCCTTTCACATGCTTTCTTGTTCAGGGCCAAATCCTGCCTGACGTTACGCATGGCAAAGGGCGCACTGGACCTCTCACACATATGGAGTAAACAGAATTGCAATCCCTGAGCCCAGGTGAAGCAGGGAATGCTCCATCCGCAATCTCCCAGAGACACACAAAGCAGTCAGGACTTTGGTGCTGGCCAAGACTGGCGCACAGGAGGAGCGTACTAAATGTGGGGGGCAGGGAGAGCAGGAGCTGGGGGGGATGAAGAGATGTGGGGGGAAACGAGGAGGGACACCAGCTGTTGGGAGGAAAGGGGATGGAACTGGGAGCTATTGATGAGGGTGGAAAGCAGGGGACAGAAATCACTGGAGAAGAAAGTGGGGATACAGAGGAAGTATTGGAGAGGAAAGGGGTGACAGGAGCTCCTGGTGGGAAAGGGTGGACAGGCTAGGAACAGGGGCAGATAGAGGGAACGTGAGTTCACAGAGCGGCATGCCAACCAGTAGTGACACCCGTTCGGGTTCCCTCCTGCCCAGAAGCCACACGTCCTGCCCTGCCCACCCCTCACTTCCCACAGGGCCCGCCTCTTCTGGAGGGAGCCCGGGACAAGATCCTGCCTCCTCACGCCAGCTCCCACCCCTGGGCGGGACCTGGGGTGCGAAACCCAGTCTCAGCCCCTCGCCTTGGCCAGCACGACCTCCCACTGGGGCTCTCCCAGGAGATGGTTCAGATCCCGTGCAAACTACGTATAGCCAATCAAAGAACATGCATCCCGGGCCACCCGGGGAGCTGCACAGACTTTGGGGGCCATGTGAACCTAATAAAGGGGTGCAGCAGCAGGTACCCTCCCCTGACATGCCGAGGAGTCGCTGGCAGAATCAGATCTCCCAGTATTACCCCACCTTAGTGTCTCTCTGCCTCCCCCCTTCCCTGGGCTGGGCCCATGACTGGCATTGCATTGATGTCTAACTCCCCAAGCTCTCCCAGGAGGGAGCATCTCAGTACCTTTGAGGATCTGGGCCTTCGCTTACCACCCAACTTCCCATTTTATTCCCTCCCGTGTGGCTGCCAAGACCCCATGACCAGCAGGCTCATGGGGCACACCCAGTATTAGCTAGAACAGCCTTAAACCCTCCAGTAATTAGCGCTAGCTAATTGACTAGTTTCCCCATAAGAATATTGGCAACACGTGTGTCCTTTCCTCACGATCGGCTGTTTAAAACATAAGAGCAGCCACACTGGGTCAGACCAATGGTCCACCTAACCCAGCGTCCTGTCTTCCGACAGTGGCCAATGCCACTGGGAATGAACAGAACAGGGAATCATCACGTGATCGCCCGTCGCCCAGGACATGTAGCTGGTTCGTTAAATAGTCACACCGAAATAAACGACCGTGAGCTGGCGCAGAGGGACTCTGGGTTCTGCCAAAAACTCTCAGCATGTTTCTTCCTCGAGGTTTTATTCCAATAATTGAAACCCAGTCAGATAAACCCTAGCCTGGGGGAGTGCCCTGCCCTACAAACGAGGGTGGAACTCTGCTTTCTCAGAGGCCTTCCCTTTTTTTAAGAACCCAGCAGCTGGTTCAATGATATATTTCTAAACGTTCCCCTTCCTCCCATGCAAGAGGCTTTGGGCGCTGAACAAAATAAACTAACAAGAAAGTATTTGGTAGTCAGCAATATAGAGGGGCCCTTCCTCGCAGTCTAGACTCCTGAGCTAAGCTCAAGATCCAGGCTGCTGGCCCGCTGCTCCCTTGCATTGCATTTTGGCCAGCCATTTGCAGAAAGTAAAAAAAAAAGAGCCCGTCAGAATGGTAGCATTTTAAATCCACACAGGTCCAACCAGAGGATGGAAGAAAGGGGCCTAGATCACCCCTTGGCCCTGACCAGGGATGGAAAACTGAGTGGCATTGCAACCCCATGCAACAGCCCCCCCCTGTTATCCTTCCAGTACCCATGGGCACAGGCCGCCCCCCACCCACTCTCCAGGGAGAAGTGAAGGGAAGCAGGGGACAACTGGAACGCCCAGCCGCCAGGAGGGTGGAGAACTGGATCTAGATTAGTGCTGCTGGGGGAAGTGGAGATGTACAAGGAGGAGGGGTCTAGGGCTCCCAGAACTGCCTAGCCCCTGGTGGGATGGTGATCTCCAGCCTGACCACCGCAGTGGGTAAGAGCTTGGGGCTGGGTGAAGAGGGGGAGCTCAGGGCTGGGTGTGACGCAGAAGGAGAAGAGAGGGTGTAGATCTGGTGCACGGAGGGAAGTGTGGGGCAGAAGGAGAGGAGAGGGTGTAGATCTGGTGCACGGCGGGAAGTGTGGGGCAGAAGGAGAGGAGAGGGTGTAGATCTGGTGCA
>ML675646.1:6756996-6809955 GCA_007922155.1 Mesoclemmys tuberculata
GTGGGGCGGAGTGCCTAGAGTCAGCATAGAGAGTTCAGGCCTGGTATGGAGGAGCAGGGCGAGAGCTCAGGGCTGGTGCAGGACAGAAAGGGAGCGTTCTGGGTCCCGTCCTTAGGAAAGCTCCAGTTGCACCCCTATACCCACTGTGCATCCCCTCTGCACAGATACAGGGCAATGGAGAATATCTATAATGAGCAGAACCATAGTCCCGGAGCAAAACATCCATGAACATGGCGGATGGAAAGCCCGATCGAAGTCTGATCATCAATTCTCGGGACCACTGTGATCCTCTCACGTGACCTACAGGACACACGCCAAAGAACATCCCTGGGTCACGTCTGCATCAAGCCCATACCATCCGACTGCAATAGGTTCAGTGTGATCCAGCCGAGCCCATTATAAAGAAATCTCTAACCTGTGAAGTGAGTCTCAAGACTCAGCTCCAGGTTTTCGGTGCCTGCCCACCCTAAGAATCAGAATGTGGACAGAACCGATCGACAAAACACTACCGTGAAATCCTGGCTCCATTCACATCAATGGCAAACCCTCATTGATTTCAATGGCATCAGCATTTCCTCCTAAAAAAACCCGCTCTGTATATCATTGGCTCATGCTGAGTATCTAAATTCTCCTTTCCCTTTCTGCTGAGACACATTTCCTGACCAGAAGTGTCACTGTGAACTAATTGTTTAATACTGGTGTGACAGCACTTGATAATTACATTTTTGGAAGGAATTAGTGGAATCCCTTTCATGAAGGTTTTAGGCTAAAGGAACAGTTATCTGATTTGCAGCTAATTATGCAATTAGGTTTGTTTATTACACATGCTAAGTCTGCTACACTGTCGTATAACAAATGAAATAAGTAGCAACAATGTTTTAAACCATCCCATCCATTGCAATAGCAGCCTGAGATTCTCATCGAATGTATTCATAGCTTCGGATACTTTAAGGCCAGAAGAGACCGTCGTGATCAACTAGTCAGATCTCCTACATAACACAGGTCTAAAACCTCACCCAGTAATTTCTGCATCGAGCCCATAACTTCTGTTTGAGCTAGAGCACACATTTTAGAAAGACACCCCATCTTGATTTAAACACTTAAAATGACAGAGTACCCACCACATCCTTAGGCAGATTGTTCCATGGTTAAATACCATTGTTAAATATCATGGTTAAATCACTGTTAAAAATGTCCACCTTATTTCTAGTCTAGTCTAGCTTCAACTTCCAGCCATGGGATCTTGCCCTATGCCTTTTTCTGCTAAACTAAAGAACCAACTACTTCCAGAAATCTCTCCTTCTGTAGATATCTTCAGCCCACGATCAAGTCACCTCTTAAGCATCTCTTGGATAAACTAAATAAACTGAGCTTCTTAAATCTCTCACTATGTGCCACCTACCCCAAGTGCTCAAAAATCACAAGTCACACCCCCTGAAAGCATGAGGATTTTTTTTTAAATCTCAGGATTTTTCAGGCACAATACATCGAGGTTCTTATTTGTCTCCTGGCTTCTGAGCCTTTAGGACCACGCACATCACCATTTCAAGCTTCTCTCTGCAACCAGGAGGGCTAGAAACTTACTTTTTTTAAAAAAGCCAAAAGCTGACATGCTTGCACAATCACGTGGCTCCGGGAGCTGCCACTTCAAATAAAACACCTAATATTTGGGGACTGGTGATTACACCGTGAGAGCTGGCAACACAACAATGTACCCTGGAACAGCTTGTGAATAGCATTCCTTTGAAGAAGTATGTTCCATTTACTTAGGGGCCAGAAAAAAATAACCACAGCAATAATGCTTTGAGCTTTATAAACTTTGAGCCAGATCCCCAGCTGGGGGGGAATATTGAATCTGAGGAGCCGGCACATTATTCCTAACAGGACCCCGGTGAGGGCTGGGGTTATCAACCCAAGGGCACTAGAAGGATAGGGCCCAATTCGTGGAATTAAAGCCACCAACATGGCCCATGGTGAGCTGCAGGAGGGTGCGCGCTTCAGGAAGAACAGTCCCTTCCAAGGGTGTGCACAACGGGGTGGCCAAGCAGGGGCACGCATCGCCCCCCCCAGTAATCATCGCTGCCATCGTCCCCAGCTTCCGCCCCAGCCTTCCACCCCGGGATCCCCTCCCCCGTCCTCCCTCCTTTCTGCCAGGGTGGGAGCCAGTCTCAGCACAGCTGCCAGGACGTGCCCAGGAAAGGCACTGCAGTGGGTGCTCCCGATGAGCTGGAGCTGGGAAGCTGGGCTGGCACCACAGCTCCGTCAGAGGGGGCGTGGGGCAGCCTGCTGAGTCCTGTCCCTTTCTCGCCTGCGGCCAGTGTTTGGAGCCCCCCTGGGGTGTGCAGAAGGGAGCTCAGGGCAATTGGCAGATGCAGGCAGTAGGGTCCAGAGGTGCTGGAGGGATGGGTGGGTAGCCTGGGGAGGCAAAGGGATCAACAGGGCCAGGGAGCACTGAGTGGGAGCGCCGGTGTTTAAAGGGCCCCTCCAAAAGTAGTCCTGTTTAAATCCCTGTGCACGCCCCAGTCTCTTCCCACGAGCTCTGGTGTGTAGGAGAAGCATGCACTTCAGAGGACACAACCTGGCCTCCTATGTGAGCAGAGAGGTATTGGTTTCAACCAGCTCTTCTTTACACTATTATTAAAATGCAAACCAGAGTGATATCACAGAGAAACGTACACATGATTTGATCAAGGGGCCGGGGGCTTTTTTTCTCCCCGGAGCTTTCATTCCTTGGAGGGGAGGAAAAAATGCCACCTAAGCCAGCCGGAGACTAAATAAGAAGAAACATGTACTAAGGAGACTGTAAATATTTCACTAAGGGATTTAGGAGTACAAATCCCACTGAAAGTCAGTAGGACTTGTGCTGCTAAATCATTTAGGGCTTTGGAAAATCTGTCCCACAATTGCTTGGTTGTCTGACCTTTCTCCTAAGTCATTTTGTTGCACTATAAATAGTATTTTGTGCTGTTTTAATGTGGTGATATAAAATCATGTTCATGTTTTTACCTTATAAAGTCTGTTTACATTAAAAAAAAGGGAGGGTCTCAACAGCTCAATTAAATTGGGACGGAGGCGTATTCTGAAAAAGAAATGTTTTCAGTTATTGTTTAAACTCTGCGCCGGGCCCATATACACATTAAACTTTCATGGGCTCTGCTTTTTAGCCCCTGAGCCATAAGTAACTAACATGTTTGTCACTGCATATTTTTTATTTTTATGGGTGTTATTTTTCTCCCTCGGTTTTATTTTACCAGCAGTGGTGCCAAAAAAATAAGAAAAAAATAAAAGCCAATAATAATAATAAATAGCTGTGATTGGCTTCATACATGGCAGCTTTATATGAGCAACTACAGATGTAGTTTTGATCTCCGAGTAATGTCTTTGTACCCCAAAAATAAATAAAAATACCAACCCGAGCTCCACAGAGATGATGAAATCCAGAATGTTTATAATCTCTGTTTTTAATACCAAAAAACATCCCTGTTTGCCAATGGCATCCTTCCCCAATTTAGGGCCTCATCCAAATTCAATTGAAGTCAATGGGAGACTTTTCTTTGATATCCATGGGTTTTGGATCAGGCCTTTAATAATTTTGCCAATCTTTGGCTATTTCTCAACCTACTTCCCTTTCTATAAAAAAAGCTCATTTCTTCCAAAGAAAGGTTTCCCAAAGACACTTGCAATTTATTGAGCTGCACAAGATTTGATTTGGTGTGAACAGTTGGAGATGGTAGTGGGTTGTTATCTTGGCCAACACACATGGGTCTGAAGCAAGGACTTCTCGATCTGAACCCTGAGCTGCTTCTGTTGAGCTAAAGGGCCAACCCTCTGGGGTGGGGTACAAGGAGATACACGTTCAGCAGTCAGTTACACCAACATCAATACTTCACACTGCTCCTAAAGTGTCTGACCCCCATCTGTTCTGTAATGATCAATTTCACATGCAGGGGAAAATGTTTAGGCTTGATTCACAAACGCATGAAAGTAACAAGGGAAACCTGAGGCCAGATTCTACATCCATGAAATCATAGAATCAGAGAAGAGATTAGTGCTGGAAGGGACCTCAGGAGATCATTTAGTCCAACCCCCTGCTCAAAGCAGGATCAATCCCAACTAAATCACCCCAAAAAGCAAAAATACCATGGACTTCAACAGAAGCAAGCCCTTGATTCATATTCAGCATCCATTCCGCAGGTCTTCATCATCTTTGGATGGCATTCACGCCTGTGCCCATGGCCAACACAGGTCCCTTGCACCATTTAAGACCAGTTAGTTCAGAGTTGTTGTTTATAAACGGAACCTTAATCAGCCTGTGCACATGGGCAAATGTCACCCATAAAGTGAATTTTGAACCTGGAATCACAAGTATACACAGTGAAAACCTGAGTCCAAGACGCACTCTCATCCAGTCAGGGAACAAGAAACAATGCCAGCTGACCTCTTATGGCCAATCAAAATGACACCAGTTTCAAAATGTCAAATGCTTGCAACGAATGGTTTGCAAATCATCTGCAGACTGGATATTATTCAGAGAAATCAGCTGGCAAAGAATTTCTAATGACCTGGTTAGCTGCAGGAAATTGGGATTTGTTCATGGACAGAAAAAGAGGGGACACTGGCCAAATACATAGACACACACACACGCTTGCCACAAATCTCTTCACTGGGCACTCAAATGAATTCTGCAAACTGCTGTGAGACTTGGGAAATTTGTAAGAGAATGCGACCCAAATGAAGAGGGTAAGACTATCTCAGTACTGGTTTGTCTGACTGCACCAGTCTCACGGGGTGAAATGGTGCAATGAGCAGTAATTGCAGCCATCCCTAGGGGCTGACCAGGGGGTATTGCAGGCAAAGTGATGTCACACGAGCCCCTCTGCATCATGGAAATGTATCTGCACCCTGCTTAACTAAGAAGGCCAGGGAAGGCTCCCCCCCTCGCCCTCCTCCCCACACTGCCTCAGGGCTCTAGTCGCAGCCTTAGAATGGCTTGATCAGTCCTAGCTCAACTCCTCCTAATTAAACCCTACCTCAGATAAAGATCATGGAACTAACATAACGTTTGCCATCAACCCTCGGCTTGTTCTTTTATAACCCTTTCCCCCGAGCCTGCATCAGGCCGATCTGTTCAGGGTTCAAGTCCTTCAGGGCAGGGACTGCCGAGTACTCTCTTTATACAGCCCTACCACAATGGGGTTGGTCTGTAGGCACTGTTGTAATAAGCATGGTTAATTAATTATTGCTCCTGATTCCTCTCTGAAGATACCCAAGGCACAGTGCTGTGTACTGGACAGCAGGAACTGGGCTTATGTGAGTATCTGGATGTAGGCAACCTCAGAATTTGCAGCTGTCAGTGCATTCCCCTTCATGCGTTATGTTAAGGTTTCATTTATAAAGGCTTTATAAATAAATTATATGTATTTATTTTATTATTAGCCATTTATAAAGGCTAATAAATTATTAATAGATGTTTTAAGAATTGGTTAATCAATTAGCACAGAGGCCAACAAGTCAGTTGCTTATAACCCAGGCTGAGAAGAAAAGATTTTTGTGCCCTGTGAGAAATTTTGTCATTTTGAACAATTTTCCCATCCTGAATGGGGAAGAAAAATCAAATTCTTGAAAAGTCACCGCCACTCAAAGCAATGGAAAAAACTTTGTTTCAACGGCGTCAAAACGGGTCATTTTTGACACAGTTTGGAGAAAAAAGAATGTTCAACCAAACATTTTTCAAGTTGGATGTTTCATTGAGACTGCTTAACAAATTGGCATTTTGGGGTGAAAGCCATTTTGTTGAACAATTCCCAACTCGCTCTAATTAGAACCATCTGTAACTCTTTCTATTGATGTCCTTATAACCATCTAGAAAACATACCATTACAAGCTCAGTTATTAACCCTTTCTAAACTCTTGATGAATGAAATCTTAAACCTATGGCAAGCAAAGAGAAATGCTGCAGATACTGGGGGAACTGTAACTATTTTTCTTAGGTAAAATGTTTTTAGAGCCACTATAAAGTTTGTCCAAATGCCCCACCTGGTAATTTCTTTTTTTTCCCCCCCAACAGGACAACATTTCATCCAGGGGGGCCAGATCCTGCTGGCACTGAAGTCAATGGAAGCTTTGCCATTGATTTCTACGAGAGAAGGTCTAGGCCTATAAACCACTGTTTTACATGCATAAACTCTTATTTAAGTACCCATGGAGGGGATTTTGGATGTTCTATTTAGGTGCCTACCTTTGAAAATGGACCAACATCGCCTACAATAATAACTAACCATTACCAAATCATATATTAGTTTAGAACAAGTAGATGTTTCCAAAATTAGCTGCTCTGTCCACATTAATTTCATGCTAATAATGTCAAGACAGGTCAAGGCTCTGGACCTGATGATGTGCCTCTCAGCAGGCATATATATCTTCTAAACAACTGTCACTAAATCTGGCATATGAAGAAACCAAGCTAGAAGAAGAATGAAAGGAGGATTAGTAAGTTTGGAAAATAGTTATTAAAAACATATAAGTGTGGGAAACCTCAATACAGCTAAAAGAAACTGAAAGGGTACGGAGATTTTTGTTTTTTCCCCGTATTCCCTAAACTGTCACACTAATTAAAGTGATCTGGTTATCCTGCATGAAAACAATCTGCATACCCACTGTAACTCATACTGTCTCAGTTCTTCTGTATTCCCTTAACTTCTGTATTTTTTTCCCACCTCCTTAAAGGTTTAATCCTGGTCCCATATGATTCAATGGCAAAACTCCCATTGACTTCAATGGTGCAGGATTGAGCCTTAATACTTAGGTAAAAACTAATTGAATTTACAATTATACTATCAATGGGTTTTGGTTTTTTATTTCTCGTAAAAAAGTTAGTAATAAAATGCAACCGTTTAATAATCAGCTCGAGTGGTTATATTCACAAGAAATTGGTTTTTCATCTGTAACATTTCTGAGTCTGTATCTATCTATTATCAATCAAGCTCTGGACTGGAACCATTTTCCCAAGTAGTTCTTCCTCATGCAAAGAGCCCCAATCAGCCAGATCCTCTACACTGGTGTAAATCAGCATAGCTCGGTGCGTTTCAGTGGAGCTATTACAAATTGCCACAGTTGCAGATCTGGCTCAGCGACTACTTATATGAATAAGGAAGACTCATATGAGTAAAGATGGCAGGATTAGGCACCGTTTCTAGTATACATTCAGAGGCCATGAGAACATTACACATATAAAGCACAATCTCAAAAGCCAAGCATTCGATAATTCAGGAAGGTGTTTACATTGTGACATTTCATCCTATTTTCCTTTTATTACCAAAATAGCAACAAAGTATGGTTCTGAAAGCAGATTCTGATTTTTCTGGTTTTTTTTTTTTTAAAAACAGAAGACAAATTAAACTGCTTTTGATCCCAGAGTATTAAAAATTGCAGCTATAGTCTTGCCAACGGATTAACACTACACACACACATACATACATATCCCGAGGGGGAAAAAAACCAAAGTTTTTATTTTTTTTAGCTGAATCTCTTCCTTCCATTTCAGCATCAGAGTTTTTTCTTGTTTCCTGCGCTTTTTTTTTTTTAATGCCAACCTTCCATTCACACATTCTGCTTTAAACTTTACGTCCAGCTGCAGCAATTAAACTCCTGTCCTCTACATGGGACATGAAGGGATGTGATAAAAGCCACCTTAGCAAAATATATGCTTTGTGCTAGAGCACACTCCCTTATTAACATGCCACGAGAAGTGGCCAGTATACTCAGTTTTCTACTAAACTCGATAGGTTTCCAATGTTACTGAATGGATATCACACAGCTGGTAAATATGTGTGTTATTCTCATGCATAAAAGTCTGAACTTTTGACCCCAGTGAAGTACCCTTTTAAGCCAGCTCACTGCAAAACAAACTAGAGTGGCCACTGGCGCATCCCCAGGTTCCTGGACATTCTGGCACTTCAGGGAATGGCGTAGGCCCGCCCTCGCCTACGTGACCCTGCACTTGCCTACATGACCCTGCTCTGCCATCTGGAGGATGAGATTTTGAAGAGCGGGTTGCCTTGCCCACACTGGCGTGACTTCACATGCCAGGTCACGCCACCGGTGGCGGAGTGATGCGCTCTTCAAAGTGGTGTCGCCCATCCAGAATACAGGACAGGGGACCGAGCCATAGGAAAAAAAAAAAAAAAAAGAGAACTATCCGACTTGACGTGGGACAAGCAGCCGGCCTCCAACCGACACACCTATGCAGAGACACAAACTAAACAACTCGCAAAACCTCCAAAAATAAGAACCGGAATTGAAAACTGCAAAACTTCCACCGACTCCAGTGGAAATGGGATCCGGCCCGTTTTCCTTGTTTGCCAAGGGCCTGAGACAAAAGCCATTTAAAGCAATAGGATTCTCTCCATTTGCTTTAAATGGGCTTTCCAAGCAGGCCCGCCTGTGGGTCCAGCTGTGCCCATAGTAAGAGGCAGCCCAGGGCCCAGGAGGCACTGTGGAGGAAGTCACGATCCTCCCTAGCATCTAGGGGGAGCCTGTCTGCCCCAGGGAAGGCAGGGGAGGGAGAGACAGAGAGAGAGGTCACTTCTGGTGACCTGCCTTTAACAGCAATGCTTTTAAGGATATAATTTCCAGTATAGAGATGTAACTTCTTAAGTATTATCTGCAGCTACATGGCACAATGAATATGGCAACCAACGAGCCACTGGTTCAGTAGAGGCCAAACATGCTGTCCTTTGGTGAATTCTTATTCATATACCGGACCCCGGGGATCCCGGTAAACCCCCTGCATCCCCTCTGTGTCCCGCCCGTTGGTATCAAGAGGTCTCTGGGATGCACCCGTTAGTGGCGATGCCATCTAGAGGGGAGCTTGGTGCTGTAAGTCACTGGGAAAGTAGCAGCTCCTGGGCCACTCCTGGGCCTGATCCTTATGCTGGAGGAGAAACTTCCTTGCGCTCAGAACCTTCTCATGCCCTCACCTTTGGTGCTGCAGAAGGATTCAAATGGCGAATAGAAGAAGAGGGACTCCCCATCTACCCAGTCCGTAGGCATTGCAGGCCACATCCTGTGGTCCCAACCCTCGTCAAACTCCTACTGAAGTCAACAGAGGTCTTGCCTGGGTGAAGACTTCAAGATCAAGTCATAGAATCACAGAATCCTAGAAGATGAGAGTCGGAAGGGACCTCAGGAGATCATCTAGTTCAGCCCTCTGTTCAAAGCAGGACCAACCCCAACCAAATCATCCCAGCCAGGGTTTTGTCAAGCTGCAGCTGAAAAACCTCTTAAGATGGAGATGCCACCACCTCCCTAGGTAACCCATTCCAGTGCTTCACCACCCTCCTCGTCAACATTTTTTTCCTAATATCCAACCTAGACCTCCCCCACTGCAACTTGAGGCCATTGCTCCTTGTTCTGTCATCTGCCACCACTGAGAACAGCCTGCCTCCATCTTCCCTGGAACCCTCCTCCCCTTTCAGGTAGTTAAAGGCTGCTATCAAATCCCCCTTCACTCTTCTCTTGTGCAGACTAAACAAGCCCTGTTCCCTCAGCCTCTCCTCATAAATCATGTGCTCCAGCCCCCTAATCATTTTCCTTGAGCTCTGCCGGACTCTCTCCAGTTTGTCCACGTCCTTTCTATAGTGAGGCCCCACAACTGGACACAAAACTCCAGATGTGGCCTCACCAATGCCGAATAGAGGGGAATAATCCCTTCCCTCCGTCTGCTGGCAACGCTCCTCCTAACGAAGCCCAATATGCCCAAGTCCCCACTCTGTTTTGACAGGGTGCCTCAGTGACCCTTTTCCCCACCCTGTCCTCTCATGTCCAGCCTGTACGGAGAGGAAGCGGTTAGGTGACAAGGACAGGACTCTATAGGTGCTGGCTGGATTCCACCTGCCAGCTTGCCCAAGTCACCTAGAATGAAATCCTGCCCCCCGCTGAAGTGAATGGGAGTTTTGCCCTTGAATTCAAGGAGGCCAGAATTTCACCCTCAATATCTTGGTGCCCGGGTTCCCCCTCTGCGCAATGGGGACCACAGCACTGCGTTACCTCCCCAGGGTGTTGGGGGATGACTAGACTCAAGAGTGGGAGATGCTCAGATGCTGCAGTAAGGGGGGGCCGAGGGAGTTCCTTAGCTAGATACTTTAGCCCGCATTTGGGATCATGGTAAAGGAATCAGGAACCCCATGGATACAGCTAGGAAAAGGAGCACGGGGACCTGAGGTGCGCGACCTGCCTGCAATAAACCAGAAGATATCCCTGGGAAATAGTGGGCGTCCAAAAGCTACCGCCCAAGGCACGCTTGAGGGCAGCGAAGAGCCCGGGCCACGCAGCCGCGGGTTCGAGGACCGCCGGGGTTTTAAGGCAATCACGGGCCCGTTTTCAAAGGCGGCATCAGGAACCGAAAGCCCCTCCCGAAACCGGCCCTTCGGCCCCCGGCACGGTTTTAATTTGCACCCCTGCGGCCCAGAACCAGGCCCGGGGCGAACTGGAGACGGCCAGAAAGGGCCAGACGCCTTCTCCCCAGCTAGGGGCGGGCCGGGCCGGGCCGGGCCCGCCGGGGGGCGCCCGGGCGAGCGCGCCCCTCACTTACTTCTCGTAGTCGGGCCGGCAGTAGAGCTTCTTGTCGCGGTAGAAGCAGGAGGTGTCCAGCGGCGCCCGGCAGGAGGCGCACAGGACGCACTGCTCATGCCACAGGCTGTTGTTGAGGCGCAGCAGGAACCGGTCCGCGATGACCCTCCGGCAGCCCTCGCACACCGAGCGGGCGGGCGCGGCGCTCCCTGCAGCGGAGAGACAGGCGGGCTGGCACCCGGGGCGGCAGCGTGCGGGGCCCCCCCCGCGAGCCCGGGCCGGGCCCATTCGGTCTGCAAAGGGGCTTGAATGCAGCCAAAGCGACCGTTCACACGGCACGGGGTCGGGCTGGGTTTTCTGCGGGGCAGGAATGAGCCCGTCCCTTCTCTCACCAGAGCCAGGATTGCCAGGGCCCGGCACAAGCAGGCGGGAGCTGCACACGCACACACACGCACGCACACTCGCACCGCACCGGGACACCCGTGGAAACGCGCCGTCCGGCCCGCATCGGATGTGTCAGCGCCGCGCGGATCGGGCGCCGTTCGGACACACACGGGCGAGGGAATATTGGGGGGGGGGGTTTTCCTAAACGAATTCGTAGCAAAACGACAAAATATTTGACCTCCAAAAATA
The DNA here is from genome assembly GCA_007922155.1 of Mesoclemmys tuberculata. Classification (NCBI taxonomy): domain Eukaryota; kingdom Metazoa; phylum Chordata; order Testudines; family Chelidae; genus Mesoclemmys; species Mesoclemmys tuberculata. The sequence goes on from ML675646.1 coordinate 6,768,199, forward strand.
GCAGCAGCAGGAAACCGAGCGTGGCCATACAAGTGTGAATGGGAAGGAGCTTTCCCGAGAATTAGCCGACCTGGTTTCATTTGGTCTTCATGCACACGCCGCTTAGAGCCCCCGGGCCCCCAACTGCACGCTGTTGTTTTAAATAACAATAAAGGAGTGCAGCGACTGGGGTTGAAATAATCACGAGGAACCTATTTGACTCCGGATGGAAGGCGAGAATTCATACAGCAACAAAAGCGGGGCGCAGATCGCAGCGGCAGGGAAAGGGGGTGCCTCGGGGGAACACAGGGGGGGAACGAAAACGAAAAAGAAAAACACTCGCGAATTTTTTTTTTAAAATTCGCGCGTTTGAATTTTAAGATTTTTATCAACTGTTTAACTTTCATATTTGAAAACGAATTCGTTTGGAGTCATCGGTTCTGCAACCAGGTTTTACAGGGACTAAAGGGTCTTCAAGAACATGCGTGTTTCCCCCTTACAATCATCATCTAATCTATCGACAGAGAGACAGACAGACAGAGCCCACAAATATGTAGTGTATATATCTTATGTGCATGTTTATACACACACACACAGTGTGTGTGTGTGTGTGTATAAACATGCATATAAACTCACACATATAGACATAAAAATATCTACACTACATATTTTAATCTATTCTCTATAGATCTGTAACACACACATATAGTGTGTGTGTGTGTAGATCTGTAACACACACATATAGTGTGTGTGTGTGTAGATCTGTAACACACACACATGTGTGTCTATAGATCTATAGCTCTGTAGGGTAGACATTAGTATAGCTAATATAGAGAAAAGAGACGATAAAACACTAGTAATGGTCGCTGAGGCGGTGGGTTTGTTCACATTCCATGGTACAAATTCGACAGTGCGACCTGCACCAATGCCCAGTCTTTTCTGGTCTCGGTTACTAATCGAAGCAGCAGAGAGGGATCTCGGCGGCCAATTCTTTTTTCGCCTTTCCTTCCATAAGCCGAACACTCGCCATTCTAGATCAGGCGGGTGTTTTTCCATCCCTTTCACGAGCGGGGAAGACCATTTAAAACCAAAACGACCCCATGGGGGGAAAAAATCGCCCGGTTTCCTGACTCCCACCAAGACTTTCGGGTGCCGTTTCCAGCCCGTTTTGATTTCGGTTTTTCCAAGGCCCGTTTGACGAGAAGCAAAAGAAAACCCCAGAAGGGGGAGACCGGGGGAAATCTCCTGCCTGGGCCGTGCACAAAGGCTGCGAATGTCACTCCCTGGCCGCCGAGCCCTTCTCTGCGCTTGATTTTATTCGCCACGGTCTCAGATTCGTGCTCAGGGGCGAGCCCGTGCGCCCCTCGCTGGGGTGGCTCGTCTTGGCCACTGGAGCCGGGCGAGGGCGAGCCGGGATGAAATCGTGGCGACTTTCTGGCTAGGTCCATGTCGTGCCCTCTCGCCCCGGGACCGTCGGGCTGCGAGAGGCACGAACACGTGCATATGCGGGGCCGTGCGGGGAGACACGTCCCCACTCGCCGCCGCTGGAGGCCAGCGGGCAGCTGGATCCGCAGGGCTGGAGAGGCACCAGATTCCCGGGGGCTGGAGCCAGCCCGGGCCCCAGAGAGCGCGGGGAACGGGAGACCGTGGGGCAGCGAGGCGAGGGGGCTCCGCCCTGCCTCCCGCTAGGGGACGGGACTGGCAGGGCCTCTCCGGGGCACGAGCCGCGGATGGAGTCCCCCGAAGGGCGGCCCAAGCCCGCACGATTCCCGCCCCGCAGCGGCCTTTGCGCGTCTCGGCCCCGCCGGCGGGGCCCGGCCGCGGGGCGGCTCCGCGCGGGACGGTCCCCGCGACTCACCCAGCGAGGAGGAGACGGGGCCCGAGCTCTGCCGCTGCTCGTCCATCTTCGGCCCGGCCGACTCCGCGGGGCTCCGCCGGGCTGCAAAACAGCGGCGGCGCTGAGACGCGCTGCGGAGCCGGGCCGCGGGCGGGATCCGATCGCGGGCCCGGCCCGGCGCCTCCTCCGGCCGCCACCTGCGAGCCCCGCCCGCTCCCCGATCGCCCTCCCGGGGCCGCGCACCTGCGAGCCAGGCCGGCGATGAAGCCGGGGGGGGGCCTGCGCCCCCTCGCTGCGCTCCCGGGGGGCCCCCAGCCCCGCGCCCCCGGGCCCCGCTCCCTGGGTTCGCTGCGGCGGGGGCAGGACGGGCAGCTACAGGTGAGCGGGGGCCGGGGCCGGAGCTGCTCGCCTCGGGCTGTTTGTCCTCTCCCCGGGGGAGCTGGGCTGCGCTAACCTGGGCTTAGCCCCTCGCCTCCCGCCGGTCCCGCCCCGTCCGAGCCCTCTCCAAGTGTCCTCCCCGCCCGCAGGTCCCCTACCTCCGCGCACGCTCGCTGTCTCCATAGCAGCCCGCTCCCGGCCTCCGCAAACGCGCGGCGCTCGGGAATCCAGGGAGGACCCAGGTTGCCGGAAAGATGTGCAAAGCGCACCCACCGCCTGCATATTTAATGGGCACGGGGGGGACACGGCCCTGCGCTCATCGAACCACTCAAAGCCAGGAAACGCTAACGTTAAGGTCGAATGTGCAATCGGATACACGCTTCGGGGGGGAATCCCAGCTGCCCTGCAATCCGCAGCAAAACTTCCAGTAACTTCAGGTCGCCTTTAATTTGGGGATCACACACTGCGCTTCAAACAATACAGCATACGTTTAAAAAAACCCAAACCCCTTAATTAGCCCTGCCTAGCATTTTGTGTTCCTACTTCAGCTGTACAAACAGTGCCTGATAATCATTGACGGGGGAAGCTCGCAAGAAAAAGTGCCTAAGCAACGTATTTCGGAGGCAGGAGGGCAGAGCAGCGCCAAACGTTAACGTTTGAATTCACTTTTTCCTTAGCCCCAGATCAGGCAAATCTTCCTTTAATTTTTACGGGCAGCTGTAGGCAAAACATGCAGGGTTTAGTACCTTGAAAATATCCTCGAATTATGTAATACAAGGAAATAACTCGTTCTTGGGGAAACAGATATAATTTTATGCTAGATAATGAAACAATACAATCAATGGGCGCCCTTCGTTTAACTTGACAAGTTAGAAGCCTGTCTAAATGGGAAATACACCCTGATTCGAAAGTTAAGTGTAGCCAGCTGTTATGGGAAATTAAAGACACCGTTTTGCGATATTATCATGGTTTTATTTGTACTGCAAAGTACTGGGGACATTTTGGATTTTGCTGCAGAACTTGGGGCTAAGTTACTTAAAAAAGAAATATCGGGTCGCCTCCTATTAAGTACACCTTTTAAAAAAATTATAATATATACCGATGCTATTCTACTGTGAAGACTCATAAGATTATTGTTGGATCATGCCTAAATGTATCTTCATCCAAAGAGGGGGAAAATCACTGGATTTTGGATGCGCAGTGTTCACACCATTATTTTAATCTGTCATGCTTTGCAAAAAAAGCCCCAGAACTTTTAGGAAAACCCCCAGTCAACACAGAGAGCCTATGACATCAGGATAATGAACTCAGAAGACATTTTACAGATAGTAACATATTACAAGATATGAAATGTTTATCCTAAGCAGCTACATTGCCTTTTATATTAATTGAGACGTCATCGGTGATCACTTAAAGAATATTGTTCTGCATACCCTTAATAGGGCATTTAAGTTTGCACCGGCAACTTTAACCATGGCATTTCCTGACTTTTGAGTACTTCTCAGAGGCATCTTAAATGTGCATTATTTGCACTTAATTATACCACATATTTTGATTATCGATCATTTATAACAGTACAAAGAAAAGGCACATTTTAATTATTTGTTACAGCAGTGCCTGGAGATTTCAGCAGATGTCAGGCTTCCATTGTTCTATATACCCTACATATACAGAGAAACTAGCGCTGATTAGCAAATGATAACAGTTTTCCACTGGAAAATGCCATTTTAAACGAGTTTTCAATTTTTCATCAATTTGTGTATCAATTTGTGTAACAGCTGTGTTTAAAAAAAAATGGAAAAAACATTTGGAAAAATGTTGACCATTCCATTGTGACATTTTTTAAATGGAACATTTTGATTTTTTTTTCGTTGGGAAGTGACTTTTCACGGTGAGTTTTATTTTAGAAATATGTACCTCTACCAAAAATGAAAAACAGAATCATCAAAATGAAATCTTTTTACATTTCTAGAAACAAAAGATTTTGATCGACTCTTTTCACAGTTTTGGTTTGCCACACTTTTCCAATATTTGTCTTTTTGCTTCAGTTTGGGGATGCCCCCAAAAAATCTCAAAGTTTGTCATAGAAAAAAAAATCTATTTTCGGACCAGCTCTACCAGTAACAACCAGGTTCTGGCCTGATGAGCTTAAAAGCTAAACAAACAAGGCTGACAATGGGTTGGAGGAGAGACTAAGGCACCAAGATGTGAAGAGACTTGCAGAGTTCATACAGCTGGTCAGTGGTAGAACTGAGATAAGAACCTAGGTTTCCCGAGTCCCAGGTTATCCCCCCAGCCATGCTAACTTTCACAATAATTTAACACCTAAGAACAAGAGGTGGTACAGAAACATTCTTTTTAGTTGCCTGGTGGGCGTGTCTTGTTCACATGTCCGGAGTCTCCAATTTTTATTTATTGGGAGGGGGGGATTTTTCCCCAGGTCAGACAGGCAGAGACGTTGGGTTTTTTTCCCACCTTCCTTTCCAGAATGGAGTGTGATTCACCAATCTGGGTCATCTGGGCATCTCCCTTAACTAATTAGCAGCCATTTCAGGAACATTGGTGACACCTGGTCTCTCTGTGTCTCTGCCTGTGCCACACAGTTTAGTTTCCTAAGGTCTGAAATGCTTGGGTCTAACTAAAATCATTGCACTTAATAGAGGGGCATCCAGGTGAAATTTAATGGCCTGGGTTATGCAGAAGGTCAGACTAGATGATCTAATGATACCTTCTGCCCTTTAAAAAAAATTCTATGAAACTATGAAATGAGAGAGAGCAGAATTAATTTTAAATGTGCAACCTCAATGTTGCATTTTCAGACTTTTGCCTAGCTGGCTTCTCAATTGTCCTTAACATTGTGTCCAAGACAGACCTAGTATTAATGCAAAGTTATAGCGGAGACCCTATCTACTTGGTGGCAAGCTGGATCTAAATTTCATGGCAAAAATCCCTGGATTCTGCAGCGCTCTTGTTCAGCAGACTAGAAATTCAGTGGCAGGGTCCGATAAACTAAGAAATAGAGGTTTGTATTGATTTAGATATGAAAATAAAAACTACAATACTCCTTGGGTGATTTAGTTTGATAGTAAATTTAACTGATTTTATACCACTCCTGAATTTGCAATTTTTAGTTTGCTTTGGAGTATTGGGTTGAAAATACATAAGTGTAGACACTATTAGGGGCAGCTGAAGGTAGTGACAGCTGGTTGCGGGTGAAGCTGAGGTTTTGGCATTTGGGGAGATGTGGCAGGCAGTTTGGGGTTAGCACATTAAGCTAGATATGCCTGTTAACCTGTCGTTAACTAGTTAACAGTGTTGACACTGAACTGCCATAATTGAGTTTAAAAGTTTACTCCCCATAAATGGGGTAAGTCAGTCCTCTCAGAGCTGTTGTTTCAGGCTGACTGCAGACTCAGGCAGACGATAGCATGTTAATTTCATGGTGGATGATTATCTTAACACAACGGTAAAGACTAGATTCCCCACCACCCCCATGAAAGCTGGCATTCTGGAGTTGAACTTGTATGTCAAGCGGCAGATTCTTTGGCCAATTCTGTGGCTATGGGATGAGAATAGGTGACTATAGTTCTTGAGAAATGTAGCACTTTCTGGTGCTGGCTAAAAAGTCGGTCCTTTCTGGAGTATTGGGAAGCATCTTCTCTTTCTCAGAAAGGAGAAAAACTATAACATATGCCACCTGCAGAGATGAACTCTCTCCTCCAGTTACACTGACCTCAACAGCCTCATTCTGTGGCTGGACAAGAGTGCATCTCTCTCTGACCTCAAACAGGGAAGTAATATTTTGCTGGACCCGGAGCAAACTCAGAATCCAGCCCCCCATCCCATCCCACCCCACACAGACAAACTAATTAAAGAAAGAAAAATGTATATGTTAGTTCTGAAAGGGCATAGACCGGTCTTATGGCTTTACAGCTTCATTTTTCTGGCGTTTAACCTCCGTAGAGTGAATTTTTCTTATAAGTTAACATTCAATAGACAAGACAACTTCATTATTTAAGCCTTCCTGTGCCAGACTATATGGTCTGCAGTTTTCAATGAATGCCAGCTTGCTGAAACCTCTTTTGACTTCTGCTACAGTCACTGGCAATGCACAAAAAAATTGGAGGGCTATGCACAACTTCAGGGAAAATTAGTTGTACTTTTTTGCTTTGAATCTCATTAAGTAAGAGTAAGTAAGTTCTTTTCCCAAAGTCGATGGGAAGATTTTTTTAGGAGGTGTGATAACTAGATATTAGGATGCGTCTTTCAGGTCCAGCGTGGCGCATTTTAGGACTGAATGGAATGTACAATGAACCCATGTCATTGCCACTTCAAGTCATAGATAACATTGTCCAAAGTTGCAAAGAACACATTCCTTTTGAATGAAGACTTGTTTTCATCTCCAGAGGTGATAGAACATGATTCCTCAGATGTCTCATCCTGAAACCTTTTCCATGTCTTACCTTTCCTATGGTAATTATGGCAAAATTCCCAGACCACAAGCTGGGCTTACAATAAAATTTTGGGCCACGGAGTTCAAAGTTCCTTGAATTCTTCAATAACATCAACAGTGAGAGCAGAGACTAAAACAAGAGAGATTCTTGATGTTGCTTCTGTGCTATGGTTGCTTCTGATAGGCACAAGTGAATCTTTCAAGATTTCATGAGATCAGGACAGCACAGAAATACATAGGTAGAAACATGCTCCCCCCAGCCCCACAATTATATAAACAATATTTATTCCAACTCAAAGGTCCACAATTTAGCCTGAATTTTTTTTTCTTTTGGTAATGGGCTGGTCCTCTGCCCTGGCCCCTTGGACCAGGTGGGCCCTGGTAAAATGTACTCATTTTCTCCCCGTTGCTTAGAACCTGCAGGGACTGCTCAATCCAGGACTAATTTTCCCACTCTATATGTGTAAAACAGCTTGGTGGGCATGTGCAGCAGATCATTGGCCATTAGCCGGGGTGCCACTTTGCACTAACGAAGCTCCACTGATGCCACCCATGCTAGACTGTGCCCTACCACCAACAGGGGGTAAGTGTGTCTTGCACAGCAGAGCCCTTTCTCCATCCTTGGCTGTCTCTCTTGTTCCTTGTGCTTAAAAAGGCAACAGTGCTTCATCAACACACAAGAGGGATGGACTTGGTGAGACATTCTCAATGCCAGAGCCTGGATGTGGAGGATGTTACAGGAGCAGAGCATAGCCTTCCCTTGTACATGGTGTAGCCCGCCTACCGGTCCTATCAATGCCAAGGGAAAGGGTAGGATTCATAGTGCAGAAATGCAAGAAACCTGTAGGCCCAGGCCTATAAGAAGTCACTTTAAGCTCTGAGCATGAGTGCAAGGCCCCGTAGCCTTAGCAGAAATAAGTTGCTTAAAGTTAGTAAACCAGCTGGTAAGTAAACCAGCAGGGGGTCTTAAATTACAAGATGGCATGAAACCTTGTTTTGCAATACTCAGAAGTACGGAAACCAAGCATCAAATTGCAGGCAAGTAGCCATAAGAAGTCAACTGAAAGGCTGCCATTGGCCTGGATCAGCCCCCCTGAGCTAGGCATGGAGGGACCCTTCATGAACAGCTCTCCTCACTCCCAGGCAAAATGGGGCACAATCACCATCCGTACCAATCTGCTGATGCCTCCAGAGAGGTCTCCTTGAGTCCACAGCAAGGAGTGGACAGCTTCCCAAGCAGGGACAGCAGTACATGGTTTAGGGGCAGAGCTATGCCATTATTTCTCTGTTTGCCCTGAGGAGCCTGGTCAGAGGAGGAGGCCCTGCGAGGGCCCTGAGGATGCCACAGCCAGAGGGATTTGCTGGTACTGTGGGGCCAATGGAGCTATGTCACTGGGAAGCCAGGGTTTAGGAAAGCCCAAGGGGCCAGAGTTAGTGTGGAAGCAAGCATCTCGGCTGGGGGTGTTCCCAAGCCCCTGTGTCTCTCTTGAGATGGGCAGAGACCCCTGGGGAGCCGCAGGACTTGGAGTGGGACCCCGGCTTTCTCAGGGAAGGAAATCCTGCCACCCTATGAGAGGGGCAAATGTGGATGGATGAGGAGATGGATTTCCACAACAGGATCTTCACTGAACTTCATATCCCCCAAAGCCATCTCCTGGGCGGGAGGGGGGGCAGACCCTGTGCATTCACTGTGCCGTGGGGCTGAGCACAACCTGCTTTATGCAGCCTGAGAGCTCGGCCGGGATAGCCCTGGCCTAGGACCCTGTCCCTCCTTTGTCTTGAACCCAGCTGGGGAACATGCAGCCTCCCCTTGGCATCTACCACCAACCGGCCCAGCAATTACCCATTCCCAAGCCCCCTCCCCAGCTGGAATGGAATGCTGTCTGGGGCAGGGGCAAAATGAGCCTTCCTCACATCTAGGGGGCTCCATGGGATGGCTTTGTGGGGGCCCCCCCAAGTTGCCTGCAGCAGTCATTGAGCATCACCGGAGCTGGGATGCCCCCACAACACCCCAGCCGCAGAGTGCCGGGGGCTGCGTTTCCCCCAGTCAAGGCTGTGAGCCGGGCACTGCCATACTTCAATGAGATTGACAAAGGAATGCAATGTCTCTCCCTGGGCAGCCAAGGCCCTGGCCAGAGCCCTGACACCTCTTCAGCTATACCATGAGGAAAGACATGGATCTGACCACACCCTAGCTCGGCCTGTGATAGGACACTCATTTCTCTCCCAGCAATGGCATAGGCAGGGCTTCGCTCAACGCACCTGGAAAGGGAGAGAGAGAAAGAGAGAGAGAGAGAAAAGCTTTAAATGTTCTAAAAATTCCCCATTCTTGCTTCTCCTACCTCCCATCCTTCCCCTGAAAGATCAGAGACCTGGTCACAGATACCCCTGCTTTGTTAGTTACGCTCCCAAGTCAGACAACACTAGCTGTGCCACGCCTCCTTTAAATTGCAGCAAGAAGCCTCACCCCTGTCAAGGCTACCTGGGTGGGGCTTAGAACTGCATGGAAGAAAAAAATAAGCAAAGGGCCCCAGGATTAAGAATTCACAAAGGAAGATGATAGATACATATGGTGGAAAGGCAGCAACATAGGAAAAACAGGGTAATAGAAATTGGAGGGTGGTGATTCGTTAGTAATATTTTAAAGAAAGTGCATTGAATAGTCAGAAAAAGTCATACCTGAAGTTTTATAAGACCAGCCCAGAGCACTCCCATTCAAGAAGGGCTCTTAAGGACCCACTTAAATGCATTCCTGAATTAGAGCTACAATTTGAGACTAGGTCCCCTGAACAATACACTTGAGCTCAACTTCTACATTAAATGAGACACAAGATCGCCTCAAATACACACTATTAATGCAAAGGTACAGTTACATCTCTACAGGTGTGTTTTGCTGAGAAATAGCTTCTGAAACATTATTAAAATAAGTGTTGAGATGTAGCTGTCAGCAGAGGAAGACAAGTTTACCATGTTAAAATCCACATACTATTTGCATCTTAATCTAACAGTGTGAGGAGTTAACCAGTGGAACAACTTGATAAGGGATATGGTAGATTTTTCCATCATGTTCAATCAAGATTAGATGCCTTTCTAAAAGAGACACTCTTGCTCAAGCACAAGTTATTGGGCTCTGTGCAGAAGTCACTAGGTGAAATGCACTAGCTCGTGTTATGCAGAAGGTCAGAGGAGGGTCACAATGGTTCCCTTTGGCCTTTAAAAATCTGTAAGCATATGGGCAATGACACAATTATTGCCATACCCCCTCCCCTTACAGAGAAGTGAATTAGATATATAGAGAACCTGAGCTCCACATTTTCAAGTTGTCCACATGTTCTACATCCCATTTAAGGGGTCCCCTACATGTGTTGCTTAACACTGGATTTTCAGAGGTACCTCAAGTTGAATCCCTAGCTCACACATGGCTCAGTGGCTTTCAAACAGAATTCACAAGTCTCCTCTCTCTCTCTCTCTCCCTCCCTCCCTCCCTCCCCTGCGGGGTTGTCTTTCCAGCCTGCAGTTCTCCAAGGTTGAACCCCAGCATTCAGATTCAAGAGGTCTAACTTCCATTGGCAAAATTGCATCACGCTCAGGAGACCTGGGTTTATCTGACTCCAATCTCTTCTTTCCTCAACAAGCCTCACCTGAGTTCTTAGGATGAGACCAGGGCAATCAGCCTCTGTCTTTTTTGGCCAATTTGGTGTCAGGGTAACCCATCTGATTTCCAGGTGTCAGGACTCTCTGGTGGGAATCAAATGAGCACAAGACAGTGGGCAGAAAAGTGCCATAGCATTCACAGACATAAAGCAGAGGAGAAAACAAACAAGGTGATCTTTCATACTACATTTGTATCCCATTTAATTACACCACATGCCACTTAAGGAGTTTGGTAGACTACAGAAACCTCCCTGACAGGAGACACCCCACAAAACACCAAAACACCCTGAAAATGAAGGCCCACAATCATTGAACGCTTAAAAATTTCAGTCAGTCTCAATAAGGCTATGCTGGGCCATAATGCTAATGTAATGAATGCACATATAGAAGGATTGAAGAAAACAAACACACACACAAGATTCTGCAAGTTATACAAATTCAAACTGCGGGTGCGGAGGTCCTATGGTAGGCCTTCCCTGAAAAGTGGCCTATGATCAGAGATTTTAAGACAGCATTTCAGTGCAGACATTTCATGGGCAATAGTAAAGATTTTGGGCTGAATGTTATTCTGGGCGTTTTTTGAATTCTGAATGCTTTAAGTGAGAAACTTTAATGTTGCACGGGCAGTTCTCATGCCTTTGCTTATTTTGAATGGTGAGCTCTGCCCTTCAAGCATTCTCTTTTCCCAGGGTTGAGGATGAGAGAGCTCCGCCGATGTCATCCAAACATTCTTCTAGACCAAGTAGTTGGGATCCAAACAGCAAGACATATACAGTTGTGTTATTACTAAATATCACATATTTAGCTTCTAAAGTGCTTGATCACCTTGGCCTATAATCACTGTGCAGAATTAAGAAGTCTGAAACAATAAAATCATAATCCCGAGCTCTGTTACAGTACTTCTCACCGGTACATCTTAAAACACTTTACAAAAGAGGGCAGTAGCATTATCCCCATTTTACAGATGGGAAAACTGAGGCATAGAAAAGGGAAATGACTTGCCTCTGGTCATCCAGCAACCAAGACTGGAATAGAACCAAGGTCTCTAGAGTTCTAGTTCAGGCTCTATCCACTAGGCAACACTGCCTCCCCGACTGAAATGTCTCCGTTCTCCTGTGAACAGGGATGTGTGACTTAAGTGTTTAGAGGTTGCTGCTATTGTTTTTTTCAGGACACGATGATGGTAACATTTACAGGTACTGTTCCTGGAGAAAAGATTTCCTCTAAGGGATGGGTGTCTTCTCACTGTTTAGAAATATCCTTATTAAGAGAACTAAGATACATTTGAAGAACATGAGAGTTAGGGCCAAACCCAGAGTCATGCCACAAACCAAATCCTAGGTGATGGCAAATAATTGTTCGTTACCACTGGTTGACTACAGCCTTCTGGGGGCAGAATCCCCTGGGGGCGATTCTAGGCAAACCAGCAATGCCCCTCCAGCATCAAACCAATCATCCACGTTTAACGGTATCAGGATTTTCAAGATCAGATAGAGGATTCTGGGAAATCTAGCATCTGACCAAAACCAGAAAGCCTCTCTCATCAGGAACTGTTTCAGTCAGCACTCTCTAGATCCAGGCAGGAAGGATTTACAGATCCTGCACGTTGCAGAGAGACGACCCTCACCCAGAGAATACAGGTACCTGGGAAGCTCATTGCAGATAAAAAAGAAGCGAAAGCAGGAGATGCAGTTTTTGAATCCTGGGACCTTGGGCGTTGTCCTGGTATGGGGAGGGTTTTCCCCTGATGTGGGGTGGGAATTCGATTCTAGTACAAAGCTATACACTAATCAGAATTCCTAAACTAAGATATAAACTATTTACAATTAAATAGCGAAGGAGGACATGATTCCAACTCACACCATGCGATGGGAAGGAAAACTGGAGAGCATTCGACCCGCGCTACCTCTCGTAACCCTCAGCCAGGAGTACAAGAAGAGCTACTATGTACATGTGGGTCAGCGGACACGGCTTTGAAGGAATTCCAGACCCAGGTGCGTGGCGCGCATGTAGAGAATACACATGGGGATCAGCTCTTGAAGAACCACCCAACATTTTCAGAAGCGACTGATCATTGTGTGTGTCCGAGTTGAAACTGCCGCAAAGGCTTGATTTCTAGAAAATGCAGAGCACCCACCACCGAGAGAGTCAGACCCTTTAAAGTAGCTCAAGATGGGCACTCAAACATGGAATATGACACTCAAGGGAGGCCTACGCCCAGACTAAAATGCAGGATGCAACTGGAGACCAAGTACATTATCTCCTTGAGCATCTTCTGCAGATGTGTTTGTGCAGGCGAGGGATTGGACAGCAAATTGCAGCCTCCAAAAATTGTTTCTTAAGGAAAGGGCAGATTTCTGCATGACCGAGGCCTGGTCTACATCACAGTTAGGTCGATGCAAGGCGGTTTACACTGACCTAACTCTGTGAATGTCTACACTACAATGTAGCTCCCACCGATGCAAGTCACCCACTACACCCACCTAATAACTCCACCTCCGTGAGAGGCGTAGTGCTGAGGTCGATGTAGCTAGGTTGACGCTGTGTCCATGTAGACATTGCATTGCTCACATCACCTGTTGCTGCCTTGACAGCCTGGGCTGTCAGCCTGGCTGAACAGGACTGACCACCAGAGCACCACCACCCCAGGGTGGGCTGTCAGCTTGAGAGGCGGGACGCCTGCTGTCAAATCCCCTTCCCCCCACACACACAATGCCCCACTTAAGTCTATGCAAGCACTCCTGGTGAGGATGCTCACCACCAGCAGAAGGAGGTTAGTGTGGACATGGAAAACCACAGTAATTACTATGGTGGCCATACATTGACCTAACTTAGATCAGCTTAATTTTGTAGTGTAGATGTGGCCTGAGAAGTGGCCACCTCCTCCTGCTAAATCAGGCGTAGATAATGCCTACAAAACAGCCATGCTATTTGCTTTAAGCAATCAAGATGGGTAAGGATCCGAACCACTTTTGATGGGTTTTAGGAAAGCTAGAAAACAGACTTCATAATCAAAAACTAAGTGAGACTCAGCGGTCGAGAGACAATCTTTCAGAAGCCCATAGTTCTTGAAGTGAAAAGGCCATAGCAAATTAACCTGGCGCTGACTGTCATTGGAGTTTTTTAAGGACAGATTAGACAAACACCTGACAGGGATGGTCAAGATAGCACTTAGTCCTGCCTCAGTGCAGGGGACTGGACTAGATGACCTACCAAGGCCCCTTTCAGTGCCACATTCTCTCTTCCCTGTTTAACAGGCCTGTCACAGTGACCAACAGACGGGAGAGCTGATTGGGCATGGCAGTCTTGATCAAGAACACTGAACACATTCAGAAAGCGTTCAACTGGATGGTTCTTGGTTATGTCTACAGGAGAGAATATATAGCCTCCCATAGTCTCAGTCATAGCTCGCGTCAAGCTGGTTCAAGTTTTTGTTCTAAGTATTTATTTTTAATTTTTAAAATAGCCTTTTCTTTTTAAACTGAAAACTTTGGTGAAACATCTCAGTTATTTTGAAATGTTCCGTTTTTTCCATCGAAACTTCAAACGTGTGACATTTTCTCCCTTTCTCCTCCCTCTGCCCTTAGCCATCGAATGCAATAGACTGATTCATGTCTAATTCCCTCCCCCCCCCTTTTCTTCTTCCTTGGCTCTTTTGCCACTGTAGCTTTTCAAAACTTCCATAATTTTGAGGAAGTTTGAGTGGCAGAGTTACCGGTTCATTTACTGTCACCCAGGTCCCTGCTCTAACTATCTCATCTATGATCTCAGCTCAATGATCTCCATGCAGGGCAGGTCACAAAGGGGCAATTGATTAATCAATACATACATTTATTATTGTTATTTAACCTATATATGGTTTTGTAGATTTCCTAACATGCCATTATTCTGCAAAGATAAACTCTGTTTACAGAATGAATTAGTTTCTTTAACTCATTTATACTAATTAACTCTTATTTAGAAAGAAATCCCCGATACTTCCTCTCTTGGGGAAGGGAAGTGCAGTTTTTAAGTGGCATTTGTTTGGTTCTCTTGGACTTTTTCCCAGTGCAAGTTTCACAATATTCAGTTTTTTTCTTAAATCCTCAGCTCCTGGAGGCAAGGGATTATAAGAATTTTTTTAAAAAGGTAAGTTTTTTGCCTTCCTGGTTGCAAAGAAAAGTTTGAAAATATGACCCTTCCTAAAAACTCAGGAACCAGAAGGTAAAGATAAGAACCCCTGCTTTATTTATATATTTATTTTAAAAACCAGGCTTTTTAAGCCAGTTTCATGATATTTTAGAGCTAACAATCTAAATGATAAACTCTTTGGAGCAGAGACTGTCTCTTATCTGTGTTTGTACAGCACCTAGCATAATGGGGTCCTGGTCCATGACTGAGGCACCCAGGCATTATTGCAATAATATAACTACAACGATGACGGTGGTTTGTGATTGTTGGGTGCTGGCCACACCTTGTGCTAGAATCACTGAAGCTTGACTTGCAGGGAGGCAACATTAGTCAGAACTAAGGCCAGGAAATGTCTGTAAGCCCCGCCCACACCATGTAAGGACGGACTGTCCACAAGGGGGCATGACTCACCAGCTGACTAGAAAGGGGTGACACCTCCTTCTTGCTTTTCCACTAGGGGGCGCTGTGCCTGCAGCCATCCCAGTTCTCCGAGGAACACGGGGGGAGCAGATGGCGGAGCCGGCCGTGCTGCTGCCTTTCCCAAAGCACCGTATTGCTGCCCCTCCACCCCCAGCCTGACACCAGCTCAACTCTGCTGGCTGATGCAGTGGCGGGGCAGGGCCAGACCCTGCCGTTGCCCCTCCCTGCCCCCTTCTGGGCATGTATCCCATCCTCTGAAGACTTCCCCCACTCTCGCAGCTGGGGTGCCCAAGGATCAGGTTGTGCTGGGCTCTAGGGAAGAGAGACGGGTTCCTGGCGCTTGCCTCTGCCTCATCTCTAGTGCCCCCTCCCCAGTGCAGGACCAGACCACTTCATCGGCCCTACGCCTGTCTACACTCACTGGCCCAATGCCTCAGCAAGCTTTCCCTCTGCCCGAAGCTCGCCTCTTAGCAGGTGTTGCCAGCCATGGCAATGAGAAAGCGCTCAGCAGCCGTTCCGTGGCCCTGTCACGTTTCTAAAGGCTAGCAATCGGTTAAAGGTAGCCGGCTTCATGAGGGCTGCCTGCTATTCCAGGCTGACCTCAGCACCTGACCAGCAAACCGGGAAAGCCGTGTCCTAGGGAGTCCCCTAGTGGAAAACAACATAAATAATTTAAGATTCAATTTATCGGATGCTCGGAAAGATCATCAGCGTTTAAGGCGGATATAAAAACTTAAGTTGGTTATTAATAACGTGTCCCCCCATTTAACTAGCCACTTTCCAGGCACGCAGGAAGACACACACTGTGTCCTAAAGGGCTAACACACTGCACACTAAACCCAGGCCTGTGGACTTGGTATTTCCAAGCCTGGGTTTACAGTCACTGGAGCTGGCTCGCCCCGCCGTGCTAATGCAGGCACGCTACACCACACAGCCCGTCTGACTTGGGCCTGCAGCTTCACCTGCGTCCACACTGCAACCATGACAAGGCTTGGACACTAGCCATAGCTGGACTCCAGCTCTGACCCAACCCTGTAGCAGGGTCATAGGACCCGGCTTCCGAGTGCTTGCTGACCTGAGTCAGCCTGATGTGTGCGGACAGAAGGGGAGCTTGGGCTCAAACCAGGGTCAGAGCCCAGGTTCAGTGGGCAGGGTCTGTTGGCCGGCGCTAAGGGCCACAGGAACAGAATGTCTTGGCGGCGGTGTGCGTAGCAACTGCGACTTTATTCGAAGCAGGGTGTCCTCTCGTTCCACCTCCCGGTGCCAGGGAGTGAGCCCCGAGTCTGGGCCAAATGTGTCCATATACACCCATTTACATGCATCTTGGCCCTCTCTGAGGAAGGTAGTGTGTCGCTGTATTTTTACCTTGTAAGGTCTTGTCCTTTGCATACACTTAGGCTGCTCCTAATATTATTTACCTTTTTATGCTGACACTCTGGGTGTGGGTTCCTTTCCACTGCGTGTCTATGGTTGGGCACTTCCCTTGGCCTCTAGCAGGACCGTTGCCTGTGGCTGCATATTGGCACATCCACTACCCCTGTCACTGGCCTACAGTGTAGACATACCCACAGGAACCTCAGGGCCATTTTTTGTAACTCCTAGAATTGTAGGACTGGAAGGGACTTCAAAGGTCATCTTGTCCTGTCTCCTGCACTCATGGCAGGACCAAGCATTATTTAAACCATCCCTGACAGGAGTTTGTCTAACCTGCTCTTAAAAACCTCCCTTGATGGGGATTTCACAACCTCCCTAGGCAATTTATTCCTGTGCTTAACTACCCTGACATGTAGGAAGTTTTTCCTAATAGCCAACCTAAACCATCCTTGCTGCCATTTAAGCCCGTTGCTTCTTGTCCTATCCTCACAGGTTAAGAGAAAACATTTTCTCCCTCCTCCTTGTAACAACCTTTTACGTATTTGAAAACTGTTACCATGTCCCTTCTTAGCTGTCTCTTCTCCAGACTAAACAGACCCAATTTTTGCAATCTATCCTCATAGATCAGGTTTTCTATCACTTTTCTTGCTCTTCTCTGGACTTTTGCCAATCTGGCCACATCTCTTCTGAAACGTGGCACCCAGAAGTGGAGACAATACTCCAGGTGAGTCCTAATCATCATAGAGTAGCGTTGAAGAATTACTTTTTGCGTCTTGCTCACGGCACTCACAGCCCAGAATGACGTTTGCTTTTTTTTGCAACAGTGTTACACTATAGACTCATTTTTAGCTTGTGATCCACTAGGACCCCCAGAGCCATTTCTGCAGTACTCCTTCTTAGGCAGTCCCCCCATTTCCCAAATGCGCCTATCTAGGAACTTAGTGACAAGTGAGAAAGCTCTGGGGAAAATTCACTCCTTCTTGTCTTTCCTTGGCAGTGCTCACTTGATGGGTAAGACATTCTCCCAGGAGCAGCGCAATCCAAAGTATAACCGTTTGGGGAGGACATACTGTGTACTTGGAGGAAGCAAAAGGAGCCAAAAGGTGGAGGATGTCTTTTGGTCTGGATTTATGCAGCACCTAGCACAACGGCTTCCTGGCCTATAAGTAGGGCTCCTTAGTGCCACAGTCAGAAAAAATAATAAATTAAATAATGTGAGGATCCTTTCCAGACCTTGGCTCTCTCTGAAGCCAGCAGATCAGGCTAGGAGTCTTTAATACCACAGCAATCTCCCTGGGTATAATATTTATTAGACTAGGAGGAGCACATCAGAACAGATCAGCTCTTACCTTTCCCAGAGCTCCTGGTCAGGCTGGTTGCAGACAAGCCGGTGTCACTACCACACTTTATTTCTTCAAAAGGGCTAGACACTCGGGGCTTCTCTTCAGTGCAGCATTAGCTGGCCGTATAACCAACTTCTGTCCACACGCCATAGTCTCTAGTTCACGTTCCATGGTGCGTTCAGTTAAAAGGCGCTGACCCACCACAGGCTGAAGCTTAATTGCTGCTGACGCACCTGCTAGTAAAGCTGTGTGGGGATGGAGCTGCTGGAACTCATCAGCAACTAATTCAGTCACTCCGTAGGCTTGGCTTTGCTAGGGTGGAGTAACCCCAGTGCATTAGCTGGTGTTACCTGTTGTAGTGAACACCAGCCCTTTGGTTCAGTTTGCTCAAGCAGCAGAGGGGTTGATGGGAGGCAGAGTCAGAGATGCAGTGATTTTATTGTGAGTCTCACGATATTTGGTGTTGTCCTTGAAGCCCCAGCTCCTGGAGTCCTGGGATTATGTGAGATGCTCGGCTTCCATTTAAACTAAACGAGCACATTTTTGGCCCTCAAAGGAGCAGAGACAATCTTAAAAGCCAGACCCCCCCGAAGGTAACGACAGAGAACTCAACATTTGTTTTACTCCCATGCTCTTTGGGGGCCTGGCTCATGATTTTTGAACGATGAGCGTTGGCAGGACTCATGCTGGGGTGACAAGGTGGGTACAGGTCTCATCCAAATATTAGGATCCCTGCAAACAAATATCACCTAACTCTAAATGCCAGTCTGTTTGGTGGGAGGGCTAATAGCCATGTGAATTAATGGCCTCAAGTTACTGCAAGGTGGTCCTGGGGCACAGGCATTTCCTTTACTGATTGGGCCCTAGAGCCTGGGTAGCAGAAGCCGAGCTCTGATCTTTCCTTTGCACGTGTTATGGAATCATAGAATATTAGAGTGGGAAGGGACCTCAGGAGGTATCTAGTCCAACCCCCTGCTTAAACCAGCACTAACCTCAGCTAAATTGTCCCAGCCAGGGTTTTGTCAAGCCACAGCTTAAAAACCTTCAGCGATGGAGATGCCACCACCTCCCCAGGTAACCCATTCCAGTGCTTCACCAGCCCCCTAGGGAAAAAATTCATCCTAATGTCCAGCCTAGCCCTCCCCCCCCCCATTGGTAGGGTGGAAGGAGGTGTGTGGTCAGGGCTGGACCAGGCCTTGGGGGGTTTGTTGAATTGAGGCTCTCTGCTAAGTGAACCCAGCAGGCTGCCTGCAGAGCCCCTCTGCACGTCTTTCCCCCGCTCCTGGCTCCCCAGTGCTTGCTCCTTACGTGGGGCCAGCTTTAAAGCCGGGTGGACGACTGCGCTCAGTGCTGAGCTTTGCCGGCTTTGCGGGGTGGGGAGGAGGCCATTGCTCTAACAGCAGCATGTTTAGTCAGGATGCTGCTAAGGGACGGGCCCGATTGGCTGCGGGGCCCGGCTGGCTCAGAGAACAGCAGTGGGACTGTCCAGCATCCAGCTCTGTCAGCCCCCTCACCCCCCACAGGAGCCCATGGGGGCCGGGGCTGCGCTGCACAGCCTGAAAACTAGGCCCAAAGGCTCTCAGATTGGACCTGCCCAACACAGAGCACCCAGCCATCGAGGCAGAGCCCATCTGCGAGTCCCGGGTATGGCCTGTTTCTTTATCATCACCCCTGCGGCTTGGCCACAGATGCTGTGTTCCCTCTGGGCCCCAATTCCCCATCTATAAAAATGGGATTTTCTCCCCTGCTTGCCTTGGCTGTTTCAATTGTACAACCTTTGTCTGGTCCCCAATCTTCACCAGGATCTCGAGGTGCTGCCCCAATAAAATCCTCAGCCTGGCTGCTAAGACAACCCATGGAGCTGCTGCTCTTTTTGAAGTGGGGAGGGGACCCTCCGTCTGCTAGGATCTAAACTGGGACTCCCTGGCTATTTTACCTGAACCCCAGAGCAGCTGTGATTGCAGCAATGCCTAGAAGCCCCAGCCAAGATCAGAACCCACTGGTGCTGCTAGCGATCCACTGGACCGCGCTGGAAATTGTTTCCCTACATGCTGCTTTGGATCTGAAATGCTTGTCCAGAGCTGACCCTGTCTAATAACCTGGTTTACCCTTCCCTCTCCCAAACGCTATGCCAAATTCATCACAGTTTGACAGAACACCACACCCCGGGCTCTGCTCTGTGCCGATACCTTATATATTATTTTATTTTTGTTGTTCTTTATTGTGAGTGAAAAAATAATTTAAACCGATTACATGTACAGGGGGAAAGGGGTTTGTTAGTGTTCTGATAGCCTGCAGAGATTCCACAGCTGGCAAGGGCAGGGATTAACAAGTCAATTTGTGTCTGTACAGAAATTCCCACCGAAAAAGATCGGAGGATTTATAAAGCCTCTCTCTTTGTAACAAGTGGTTGCGGTATGGGGCAGTGGCCGGGAGACTGTGTAGGCGTTGATGGGGGTCCAGGATATCCGAAGCTGTCCTCTACCATCTCCCTCGCAGCGATCACTCCCCTCAGGTAATCTGGAGTGGGGTTTCCAACATCTCCATGAGAAAGGTGTCGATGGGCGTGTCCCCAATCAGCTTGAAGAAGAACAGGTGCTCGAGACATTTCAGGCCAATGGATCTCAGCGCCGGCAGCCGGAGGAGGAGTTTGGCAAATCTGAAAGAACACGCCACAGAATTACAGAAGTAAGAGATGGGGAAGGGCTACTGTCGTCATTATTCCTGCAGTGCCTAACCAAGATCAGGGTCCCGTTGTGCTAGGGGCTGTACAAACTCACAATAAAGGGCAGAGCCTGCCTTGAAGAGCTTACAGTCTAAGGCTGGGTCTACAATGATGGCAGCAAATTCGCCGCCATCACATCGATTGCTCTGGATCAACTGAGCGGTCTGTATAGACGCGCTCAGTCGACCCAGCAAGCGACGCAGGAAAACCGCCCCGGTAAGTGGCGTAGCGTTGCGTCGAAGGGAGCGCTGTTCCCTTCGACGCAGCACAGTGCGGACGCCACGCAGAGGAGATGCTGCAAAGTCGACGGGAGAGACGCAAGTGATTTACGTCACTTGCGTCTCTCCCATCGACTGCCGCCAAATCGCAAAGGTAAGTGTAGACTGGGCCTAAATAGACAAGATATGGGAAGGAGAGGAACAAAGATGTGAAGTGTTTCACACACAGTCAGTAGCAGAGCTGAAAACAGAATCCATGTTTCCTGATTCCCAGCCTCTTCTACGAGCGCCTTTATAGTCGTATCATTGTATCCCTGTCAATCCAGGATTGTTTCCTGTGCCGCTATACAGAACTAGCAAATAATTGACATTTTCCATTTGAGGGGCTGAACTGGAAAATCTGGGGGGGATTGAGTTGGGTTCAAACAAACTGATTCCCCCCACCCCCCGTTTCTCTCCCCAAAATGGGGGAGGTGAGGGGGGACTAAAAAACAAACTAACAAAAAGAATCCATTTCTGGTCAAACAATACACTGTGTTCGATCTGAGATAATTTTGTTCTTGGTCTTGGTTTGTTTTGTTTTGAGTGCTTTTCACCTTTCCCCCCCCCAAATAGTGAAATTTCAAAATGAAACACTGCTTTGACCCAAAAAGTCATACCAAAATGTTTTGATTTTTCTTCTGTTTTTTTCAGCGAAAACCATTCACCAAATTTGACCTGAATTCACAAATAGTTTCAGTGCCCTGAAAAATGCAACCTAGTATTTGCCAAAAATATTTTATTACATGTTCTACTGTTCTGTCCAGCCTAGTTTTAAATGGACAGGGATCCCATATCTTCCCTTGGGAAATTATTCCTCAGCCAAATGCATCTGACTGTCAGAATGCTGCCTTTGGGGCTCACCCTACATTTTCCTTCTTGTAATTTCATCTCACAGTGGCAGAGAGAGCCTGTCACTTAATTTGGGTGCTGGTTTCTTTGCTCCTCTGTTTAATCTGATCAGAATTTCAAGGACCCAACTCATCTGTATTAAAAGCAATACAAACCGCTCTCTTTAACTGGAACACTGAGAAAATTACAGCAGTTAAGCAGGATCCCTGAGGACAATTAGAAGGCTGATCTTCTTTCAAGCCTAGTGAAAACCAGCATGTGCTTTGGAGAACAGAAAGTGGGGGGATTTTTGTCCCACATTTTCAAACCTCCAAGGCAAAAAAGAGTTTGGCATCTCCCCCAGCCAGGGCTTGACCTAGTGATCTAGAGCTCCAACATGCTACTGAAATCATTGTTGAGCTCTGCTTAAAAATGGATGGCCCGTAAAAAACCTTCAGAGCCTATTATCAATCTTCTCTGCAGACCCACTGCCTTTATATTATGGACCAAACACGGCCACATTTACAACTGACTGACCTTTATCCAATCTCCCACTTCCTGTTTGCAGCACACAAATCTGCATGCAATGCTGCCAGCATCTTGCTTATTAAGCAGCTTAAATGGCAATATGATCTGTTCCATGCGCCAGCATTTCTAGGCATCAGTCAGCAGAGGGTAGTGTTGGACAACCCAGGAGAACGAACTGCAGTGGCTCCCGGAATGATTTACATGAGGGCAAAGAGGCTGGTGAGAACTAAAGATGGGATCCGACAGGTGACACAAATGTCTTCTTTCCGTGCCAAGTTTTGATCTGTCATCAAAGAACCAACACATTTCAGCCAAAACCAGAATTTGTTTCATTTTGGTTTTCAGCCCCAAATTCTCCAGTTTGGGGCTGCAAATTTGCAGACACAAAAAGTCCTTTTTTTTTTTCTGCTGAACATGTCGGCGAAACAGAACACATTCAGTGCTCATCCAAATTTCCAGCAGGGAAAAAGAACATTTTCTAACCAACTCTCCACAGAACCCTGTGCTCCTAGCAGAGGAGGAACAAAGAATTGCTTTGTGGCTGGGACCGGTGCTAATAATCTCACTATCCCATACCCCAGTGGTCCCCAAAATGTTCATGCCATGCCCTCCTTACTCCTGCCCGTGCCTCCCCATCTCCCCTGGAGCCAGGGCCAGGAGTGAGGCCACGGCTGGGCCTGGGGCCGTGCTCGGGGCTCAGGCTGGGATCAAGCCATGGCTGGGCCAGAAGCCAGGGGCCGATGCTGTTGGCACTCTGCTACTCAATATTTACCTTCCAGGTTGTTCAGGGTACTTCTGCTTTGTATATGCTTCCAGCGTGGCATAGACCTTTTCTCGTAGCGACTCCACCTCGAAGGGACTGGACAAGCCCTTGGCATCTGGACCAGGGAGAAACCCAAAGCAGGAAGGCAATCACTGAGGAGTTGACATTTATACATCATTTGGTTTACAACTGAAAAAGATGATCAATCCTTCGAAAAGAGCTGGAGAGAACACCTGTGAGCTGGCAGCTCTCTCTCCTCCCCGGCAGGCTTTCTTCATTAATACTATTTGTCATATTATACAGTGGCACTTAAAGGCTTCACCTGAGAGCAGGGTCCCAGCGTGCTAGGTGCTGTACATACACCTAGTGAGAAACAGTCTAACTGTGCATTAGGATACAGTCTTCAATTATACAATCACTTACTGCCTCATTCCACTGCCCGAGGGGACAGAATCAAGCCTGTGTGTGAAAAACCATAAATCTGGCATTTCCCAACTTTCCAGGGCTTGCCTTTTCCAACCTAAATAATGTCCTTTTTAGGTGGATTTTACCATATTTTATTTCTATATATATTTGTACGCACATATACACAGCTAGGCCGATGTTATCTATTCCCCGCCATAGCGAAATGATCTTAACATGTTTTTGGTTTGGGGGCTGATCCTACCATTCTTTGCCATACAAAACAGCAGTTGCTCTGGCAAGTGAAGTGCTCTGGAGCACGGCTGTAATTTCCAAAATAATGAGGCCACCCCTGGCCGTCCTGTGCTGCTCCAATAGTGCAAAACAGCCTGGAAGTAGAGGAAACCAGACTCTGGATAGCATACAGCAGGGATAGTTGGTTCCGTGCCACCTGTCATGGGCCTCTGAGATGGCTGAGGGGACGGAGGGCAGCAATTCCAGCAGCACAGTACGTCAGCCCCCACACTGGGGGGAGGACGGTGGTCTAACAGAGCAAGCGCTGAACTGACAGTCATGAGATCTGGGTTCCAAACCTGGCCCTGCGACCTTGGACAACTCTCTGTTTCTCCTCCGGTCTCTCTAGATTCTGAACTCTGGGGGTTCCGGGTCTGTCTCTTACCATGTGTACGTACAGCACTAGCACAATGGGACCCCAGTCTTGGCTGGTGAAATATTGCATGGTGAGAATGCTACCTACTGAATTCCCAGTACCCTGACATAGAATCCAGCCTCCTCTGCCACAGCTACAGACTCCGTGTGAGATCATGGAACGGTTCCTTTCCGATGCACTGCAGTAGGGCACAAGTTGGTTTCACCCAGAGCCAGGGCATACTCTCTGTCAAAGATTAGTTCATTTTCTGTACAGATTCAGTGACGCTGGATACAGCTCATAAGGCTACAGCAGCGATCCATCTATACTGAGACTTAAGCATATCCTTTCCAGGCACCTAGTAAGCTAGCACAGCCGCTCTCAACCTTTCCAGACTACTGGACCCCTTCCAAGAGTCTGATTTGTCTCGCGTGCCCCACCTCACCTCCCTTAGAAATGACTGGCTTACAAAATTGGACATAAAAATACAGGGTCACAACACACAAGGACTGAAAAATTGCTGACGTTCTCATTTTAACCATATAATTATCAAATAGACCAATTGGAATATAAATATTGTACTTACATTTCAGTGTGACGTATAGAGCAGTATAAATATATCATTGTCTATATGAGCTTTTGGTTCCTACTGCCTTTGCTAGGGCTTTTTAATGTAGCCTGTTGTAAAACTAGGCAAATATCTAGATGAGCTGATGTACCTCTGGAAGACCTCTGCATGCCCCCAGGGGTAGACATGGCCCAGCTGAGAGCCACTGACTTAGGACACAGCATTCTTCTAGATTCTCCGTACTAGATGCTTGTTTTTGTCTGCCAGCAAGCCGAAGAACTAGCTGGCAAGCGACACAGAGGGAGTGTGCCAATATCCCATCACGTAGAAACGGGGCTAAAAAAGCCAGCTCCTAAGCGACTAGGGGAGCTAGCGAACAGGAGCAGCAAACGGGGCCGTTCTGAAAGGGAATTCTCCAGGTGAAGGAGGAGTGACTCTGCGACCCTTTGTGTTTGTGGTGTGCTTGCTTGCCGTGGGCCTGCTTGACTGAAGTTTCTAGCGTGGTCTGTTAGGGGGCTGTGCGCTGAGCCAAGCGGCCTGCTAGGCATGGCTGAGAGCTTTCTAAGGAGGCTCTAGCCTGTCGCCCTTTGATCCCCATACCCTTCGGGATTCCTTGACAAAAGAGTGGGACTAAGTCAGGGAGAAGAGCGGTTTAAAAAGCCAGCTCCTAAGCGAACAGGAGCAGCAAAGACAGGGGAGTTGAGAGAGGCAGATACACCTAATAAACATCCCCTACAGTTAGGCCAATAACCACCCCCCCAAAACAAAGCAAACCCTCACAAGAACACAAAGCATGCAGGCAGAAATCCAGCAGCAGAGTGGGGGCTAGGCAGTGTATTGCACCAAATGCAGCATGTATGATTACCTGCCTTGTGGACAGGTGGGATGTGTGCGCATTGCGTGCAAGCGGCTCCCAGCCCCCAGAGACCAACTACGGACCAGGCTGGCTGAACGGCAGGAGCCAAGCGAGACAGCAGTACCCAGAAGAGACTTTTAAAACATACGTACTTTAACAATAGCAACAGTTTCACAGAATGATTTTTGGTAACTTTACAAACAGGATAATTAATGTCCAGATGTTAGTTTTGGACAACTTATTAATAGTGAACAGATCATCCGACACACCCAAAATGCAAAACCTTACAGAAACGGCTGTGGTGGTTTGTTACGTACCAAAGGAATAAGGGTATTTCACGTAGAATCCATATAATAGAATCAAGCTTTGGGCCTACAAAAGGAGGAGCCTAGACCGGAAGGATGGGATCCACCTAAATCAAAACAGCACCAGACTGTTGGCAGGTACAATTAAAAAGCTCATACAGGAGTTTTTAAACTAAGGGCTGGGGGAAAGCCAACAGGGGCAGAGAAGCGTGTGCGTCAGACACATCTCTTAGGGGAGGAATTATTAAAGAGGATGTCTATCTAGTAAAGGAGACAGGATAGAAGTTGATAAAGTACAGTTAGGAACTGAAGAGAAACAGTCAAATGAAAAAGAGTTCCATTCAATTGCATCACGTGAAGGCAGACAACTAAACAGTGACACATTTTATAAGTGCTTGTGTACAAACGCTAGAAATCGAAACACGAAGACGGGTGAACTTGCGTGCCTGGTACTAAATGAGGATGTTGATATAATAAACATCACAGAAACTTGGCATAATGAGGATAATCAATGGGACACAGTAATACTGGGGCATGAAATATATAGGAATGACAGAGAAGGTCGCAGGTGGGGGTGTGGCACTGTGTGTGGAAAAAAGCAGAGAGTTAAATATAGTAAATGAATAAAACTGTACCATAGAATCTCTACGGATAGAAATTCCAGGCTCGAATAACAGTAGAGCAGTAAAAATATACGACTGACCACCTGACCTGGATGGTGACATGGATTATGAAATGTTCAGGGAGATTAGAGAGGCTACAAAAAACAGAAAACCCAATAATAGTGGGGGATTTCAACTGTCCTCGTGTTGAGTGGGAACCTGCCATCTCAGGATATGACGCAGAGGTAAAATTTCTCGACACCATTAATGACTGCTTCTTGAAGCAGCTAGTCCTGGAACCCACAAGGGGAGAGGCAATTCGTGTTTTATTCCTACGTGGCACACAGCATCTGGTCCAAGAAGGGAAGACAGCTGAACTACTCGGTAACAACAGCCATAATACAATTACATTTAATATCCTTGTAGGACGGAAAATACCAAAGAATCCCATCACAGTAACATTTAACTTCAAGAAGAGGAACTGCACAAAAATGAGAAAGCTAGTTAAACAGTAATTAAAAGGAACAGTCACAAGAGTGAAGTGCCTGTAAGCTGCATGGAAGCTCTTTAAAAACACCACAGTAGAGACTCATACTAAATGTATACCCCCCAATAAAAAAAGTAATAATTGTTAAAAAATAGTAAAAAGACCAAAAAACAAAAAATCCACCAGGGCTAAACAGCAGACTAAAAGAGACAATTAGAGGCAAAAGGAAAACCTTTAAAAATTGGAGGACAAAAACTATCAAGGAAAACAGAAAGGAGCATAAATTCTGGCGAGACAAGTGTACAAGTATACGTAGTCAGGCTGAAGACAAATTTGAAGAGCAACTACCGAAAGAGACAAAACCTAACAGCAACAATTTTTTTAAATACATCAGAAGGAGAAAGCCTGCCAAACGATCAGTGGAGCCACTGGACAATCGAGGTGCTAACAGAGCAGACAAGGAAGACAAAGCCATTGGAGAAAAGTTAAATGAGTTCTTTGCATCTGTCTTCACTGCAGAGGATGTGCGGGAGATTCCCACAGCTGAGCCATTCTTTTTAAGTGACAAATCGGAGGAACTGTCCCAGATTGAGGTGTCAGTAGAGGGGGGTTTGGAGGGGTTGGATAAATTAAACAGTAACAAGATGGTGTTCATCCAAGAGTTCTGAAGGAACTCAAATATGAAATTGCAGACCTACTAAGTGTGATATGTAACCTATCAATTAAATCAGCCTCTGTACCAGATTAGTCGCAGATAGCTAATGTAACGGTGATTTCTAAAAAAGGCTCCAGGTGTGGTCCTGGCAATTGCAGGCCAATAATCCAGCTTCATTACCAGGCAAACTACAGAAATATAGATACACAGATTAACACAATATATTGGGGAAGAATCAATGCGGCTTTTGTAACGGGAAATCATGTCTCACCAATCTACTAGAATTCTCTGAAGGAGTTAAGAACCGTGGACAAGAGTGATCCAGTGGATATAATGTCCTTGGACAATCAGAAAGCCTTTCACCAAAGGCTCTTAAGCAAAGTATGCAGTCATGGGATAAGAGGGACGGTCTTCTCATGGATCAGTAACACTCACATTTGTCTAGCCGTATTAGGGCTCACGTCTCCTGTAGGTTGCAGCAGCCAGATACCAACATGTTCTGAACATGCTCTAAAGAAATCAGAGCAGTAACAGATGCACCATCTTTAGCCACTAGAGGGTGACATAGTCCTACACCCTTGCGAGAGTCTGACTTTCCTCCTAGCAGACGGTAATGGTGAATGCCTACCTTGTGGTGGGACAGATTCAGACACAGTATGGTATGGATGACTATAACAATAAGAGGATGCATAGCGATCCAGAAAGCATCGCCCCTGGATGTTGCTGAATGTCAATAAGAATAACTGGAGAGGGCCTTTGAGGGTGGTACCTGAAAGAACCTTGCAGTCTCCATTACCACCAAGACTTACCTGGGTTAAACAGGACAATGGCTCGTAGGCATCCCAGCTCAGACTTATCCATCTGCATGTCTTTCATTTTCGACACTAACTCTGTCAGAACTCTGCACACCGGAGACACAAGCAGACAGACAGGCAGAGAGCGTATGAATGGCAAGGTCTGCATGTAACATTAAACGCAACACTCTGGCCATCTAGGGCAGAAGGAACCATAGATCAGCGCTGGCACAGCGTTCAGACCGCTTTTGTGAGGTTACAGTCATTAGGCTGGTGCATTCAAACACAGCCCAGCTGCATGGGTTACATTAGCAGGCCCTGAATTGCAGTCTAAGGAACATGGTGATCGAGCATGGAATAGAAGCTGCCGTCGTCTTTATTATGGGGGCGGAGGGGCATGGAGATGACAGGTCCCAACATGCAGTGCTCCACTTTGACCACAATGGCTGCCTGCTGAGGGATGGGGTGGTGGTGAGACAAGTGGAGACACAGAGGGGGAGATCCCCAGCAAGTGCCAGAGAGCTGGTCAAAGCTTCATTGTAAGGCAAATCCTGCTTCTGTCTTTTTAAACAACGGGTTTATCTTCACTGTTAAATTCACTGAAATGTTTCTTTAAAAAAAAAAAAAAAAGTGGGATTTACTTTTGAATGACTCAGAAAATCCCTGATTTTCAATCCAGTCTAATGCTAACTCTGAATTCTGTGGCCCACATTTTCAAAGCTGGGGGCCTAAAGTTCGGCTTCCAAGTCCCCAGGCTGGCATTTAAGAAAGAGGCCCCAATTTTCCAAAATGCTGAGCATCGGTTAGTCCCATCGACTGCCCTGGCCTTCAACTTGCAATCAGCCCCTCTGGAAGTCAGACTATTTATTTAGGTCCCTCCATGCGGATTAGATGCCTAACTAGAAGCACCCAACTTTGAAAATGTTAGCTCCTGTCTCCTCATCTGCGAAGACCGCACCATCAAACTGTGAAAGTGGCCATGTGCAGCTGGCTTCCAAATTATACATCTTTATAAATATATATAAGGCATGGTTCAGTGTGAAACTGTTTCATTTAACCTGTTCTTTGTTAGAACTCAGACCAGGGATTCAAATCTCTTTGATTCTCCTGACGGTTTGTGGCACGTGCGTCAGATCTGCAAAATCATGCTTTGGCTCTCAAGAAGTGTGCTCAGTCATTCTGATGTAGAAACAGTGACACTTTGCCCTGGTCTAGTGCCTTCCCATCATGCTCGGATAGGACAGGGCGTATTATAGCGTATGAAGTATGTGAAACATGGCACGGCAGAATTATTAGCTTCGCTTTACTGATAGGAAGACAATGAGATGCAAAGGGTCAGTAATTTGGCCATTTTGCTAGAACTGAGAATTGAATCGGCAGGCCTGGCTCACAGCCTGTTGCTCCAACCTCTAGCCCATGCTAGTGGATAATTTGAGCTGATTACGGGAGGAGAAGGGATGTCGTTCAGATCAGACCTAACAGTGAATACGAAGAATTTCTAGCTCTTATCTAGTGCTTTTCGCCGGTAGATCTCAAAGCACTTTACACAGGAGGTCAGTATCATCATCCGCATAGAGCAGAGGACCTAAGCTGGGAATAAAGTACCTTGCGCTTTTGGGAAGAGTTTTTTGGTAAGGTTTATCCCTCTGTCCATAGTTGAGATATTTCCTCTGGCCACTGAGGCTGAAAGTTATTGGGGACTGTGCCTTTAAGAGTGGAGCATCCTAGACCAAGAGACTGTGACACTCAACCCTTAACGGCACAGTCCTCAATACCAGAGGCTGGGAGGCGGTTGGCTGGGGGCAGTCCTGTGTATGTGGCTTGTGACGCCCCTGGGGACAAAGGCCAGTGTGAAGGGGAGATGTTAGCAGGAACACGTGGCAGGTCTCCCTTCGGCATGACCCTGCCCGGAGGGGAATGGATGTCACTCCAGGTGATGGCAGAGAAACAGAGGAAATACCTGTCGAAAATGGAGCCCACGCCGGCGCTGTGCGCGCTGCTGCGGTGCACGTGTAAGCCTGTGGCGAGCAGGATGCCGTCCTGCACAGACACGGAGCGATGGGAGAACGACGCAATGAGCAGCTCGTTCCAACCTGCAGGAGTTGGACAGAAGCATGAGTGGGAGCCCCGCAATGCCCACTGAAACACAGGGCGCTGTTCCTTTCAATCAGGGCTGCGTGCGGGTCCCAAGGCAGGCTTTGTTTCGTCACCCCCTCCGCAGGTGTGCAACAGGAGAGGTGTCTTCAGCCCCAGGGGATCTTGGGAGCTCCCAGCACTCGCTAGTCATTCTTACTAACAAAGGCCTGAAGGGAGGCTGCGCAGGACAGGGAGGGAGATTTTGAGTGGGGAGGCCAGGAGGCTGACAGGAAGAAGGTGGATGGACAGACAGGCCTTCTCCACCCCAGGGCTTAGGAGAGGAATAGAACGGCAGCTCCCCCATGCCGGAGCAGGGGTGGGTAAGCGAAGTCCCGCCGAGCAGCCCGCATTCCTGTGCATGCACATAGGGATGAACTGGGACCCTCAAATGATCACACACAGAATGAAGACAGGTGGCATCTCCCGCGAGGGTCACGACTCAGACCACGGGTGAAACCGGTGGGGACCGGCTAAACTGAACACCTGGCTTTTAGGGTGACGGGGGGACATGCAACTCACGATTTCTGGGCCCAAGGGCTGGCGAAAGGGCCAACAGCCCAGAAAACACAGGAGGAAAAAACAACTGAAAACATCTAGAAGTCAATGGGAAGACACCAGTGGGCTTTGGGTCAGACTCTTTGCATACACCTTTAGCACCTCACAATGCCTGCACCACTAACCCAAGGCTAGTGGCTTATTGCTAAGGCCCAGTTTCCCAAGCTCTGCCAAGCTGCCAGTTTGGCCTATGGCATAATTAAAGAGCCCCTGTTTTATTATGGGCCTTGCAACACTCCTAATACCTGAGGCCAATATGGCACCGTAACATGAGTATAACATTGCCGTGGTGTTTGGTGCAGCATCACACCACAATTATTTTGTTCCCTGGGACAAAGCCAACAGGGAGCAGCCCTCGGATAACATGACGACACACTAACGCACCCACAGGGGCCAAGAAATCAGCAGACAATCTCTAGGGTGCTCGAGGAAGAAACAAAGGAACAATGCAAGGTTCAGATAAACAGGAGCATTTGGGAACGTTGGAACCCAAGAATTTTACCTGCCCGCAGAAGAATCACTTGGTCTTCCAGCGTCAGCTCTGAGAAGTGGGGGATTCGCTTGGCCCATTCGACTAAGGTGAAGAGCTGCTTGTCCGCTGCATGGCATATATTGGTGACAGGGTCGTTAGTCTAAGAAAAGAATGGTATAAATAGAGAGAATATGCCACAGAGAATTTCAGCTCAGTAAAATCTGTGTTCTCTGCAGACAATATTGTGCCCGGTTAATATTATTCAAAATCCCCATTAAGGAGATCATAGCCTTTGCCAGCTATGATTCAAATTGTTCATTTAACGTTCGGGTTTATTACTAGACTTGGCAGAATTCTATTTTTTTTTGTTTTGTTTATCATTTCAACAGAACATCGGTTTACTTGTAAGCATTTTTATTATTTGTATCAATTTAAATTTTCACAGTTGCACAAAATTATGGGTAATAAACTTTCTCCCCCCCAATTTTTATTGATTTAATTTTTCACAGTTGCAGGAAGTTATGGGGCAGCAGACAATGGGGATGAGGGAGTTAGACAATTATTTAATGACTATCAACATTGATATCATAAGTGAAAGCTTTTGAAACAGTGAAAACTGTTAAAACACAAATTGTCAATATCATGTCAAAATATACTAAGTAAATATCCTTAAATTAAACTCTAAAGTTTTCAAGCTGCGTTTTCCTTCCTTTGCCTGTCTAAAATGTCTATCATTATCAGTAGAAATATTTTTTTCATTGGTCTGTGTGCGGCAAAATTGACATTCATCAACACGTTGATAAAAGTCTAACCCTTCCAAGCCTCTTCATTACAAACACTTCTAGGATGCCAGTTCAAATCCAGCCCGTGCTAGTGGCTGATTACAAATGGTTCCCTGTTTGTTCAATGTCCTTTGTGAAATAAGCCACTAAGCCTCAGTGTAGCTCTTACCATATCATCCACTTCACAACACCAATGACAGTCCCAATCTCAGCCAGTGGCTGAACAAACTCAAAAGCCCTGTTCTACTCAGAAAAACAAGGCAATAAAATTAGACACCTCCATCCAAATTCTGCCCGCCATTCACAAATGCCAATTTAACAGAACAAATGTGCTCCAGACACAGCAGTGCCCAGACCAGCAGGGCACACCAGAGCACGATAGACTTCAAAGTTGGCATTACTCATTACTAACTGCAGAGCTGGCTGGGGAAAAAAAAAACGGGAAAAAGTCACACCCGGGCTTTGCAACTTTCTTTCCAAGTAATTTTTGGCAATTAGCTGGCTGAAGCCTGGCTTGATGATTCTGTCAAAACTTCCTTGGAAAATTTCATCCTGGTTTTTGTTAAATCAAAATTCAAATTTTTAATGAAAACGTCCATTGAGAAGCTCTTGTTTTTGGCCAGTCCTACTGAAGCGCAACAGCTCACTAACAGCAATTGGAAAGTGACTCTGGGTCCTGTGTTGCAGATATCAGAATTAATTAACAATCACTTTGCTTTGATCCAGAGCTGCCACAAATTGGACTCCCATCTCCCTGCCTGTGGTGACTCCTTCCTGGAAACATAGCCCCATCAGCCTGATACCTGTGATCAGATGTAAATACAGGGTCGAATGTTGCCATCTCAAGCTGCAAATGGCTTTGTTGAAACTGACCTGCCTGAAAAGCTCTGTCTTAAGTAGCCACTTACCGAGTTCTCAGCATTCACGTCGCCGTACGATTCCGTCTTTGGTTCAACAGCCAGCTCAGCTTCTAAAATCCTCTCCACGGGCATATCCTCATTGCCAGTGCTTGTGGACTCAGCTTCATTCTCGCTGCGCTCTCGGCTTCTCTGTCTCTCCTCTTGCACAGCTGAAACACAGAAGATCATTCCTCTGCACCAGATGGGAACTAGGGAATGTTTCCCAGCTTTCTAATTCAGCAACAGCAGGGGGATCGATCCCTCGCCTCGCTGGGAGGAGAGCAGTTAAAACCCTGCCTGCTACTGAAAAGCTTGGTGCTGAGGATAGAAAACAAAACAGAAGCCACAGACACAAGGCTCTGTTGATATGGTAATATTGAACACAGACTTTATGGGCCTAATTTATCATTGCCATGCACCTTGTGTAATCATTAACACCAGTGCAACAAGGCTGCAAAACGACTGCATGACGTGCTGGGCACCACTAAATCAAGCTCTTTTGGTGGGCAAAACCAGGGGAGGTTTTAATCTGGCAACCCTGCATCAGGTCAGGATTTGGATTTGTAGACCCCAAACCAGGAGTGGTTTCAGTGAAAGTCCCAGTTTTCTATCTAAGCCCTCAAAGTTGCTAGGGCTTGGGGTGTTTTTTGCGAGGATAAGGCAGAATTCAGACAAACGATTCTTGCTCGGGGCCATCTCTGTTCACTAGAACATTGCATTAGGAAACCAACCCGCAAAAGTCACATGAAAGCAGCTGTTGGAGAAGTGACACGCTGTTATTCCTGCGGGGCAACACGAGAGCAGCAGCTGGCAGCCCTCCATCGAGCAAAAGCAGAAGAGGATGCATTTGCAAATGTCAAGTATCCAATGGGGAAGTTTGTCAAGACAATTGCCTTGGTTGGTTGCAGTACATCAAGCACTTGGAATCCATCATTTAAAAGAGTCTGGCTCAGCCTTTAGCAGTCAAAGAGCAACTTGGTCACTGAATAGATCCTGAAGAGCCGCATGAGAGTGAAGTAAGTTTAGAATGCAACCCACAAACATCTGTTACGTGTTTATCGTAGCCCGGCAAATACACTCATCAAACCTGCTAAGTAAAGGGGACATCAGGAGCTAAACACCACAGATGTTTATACTTACCCTAGCCACTCCTGATGCTAATATAGATTCAACCCGCCTGCCTACGTCTCTCTCTGAAGATTGCCACGCCCATCATTACTGAGTTACACAAGCGCTCGGGATGAAGCAGAACTCAATCCCCCAGAACTTTAGGGAAGATCAGATCCAGGTTCAAACTTTGCTCATGGCCTCGGCCTCTAGTGAGCGGAACTGAACATCCCTGAAATCTGGGGCATCAGATCCAAAACGTGTGACTCAGGAAGAGCCGCTGCTCAGACCAGTGTCATCCAGACTGGAAAGAATGTGTACATTTTTAACGATGAGAGTCATTTACCATTGGAACGATTTACCAAGGACCAGGGTGGATATTCCATCACGGACAACTTTTAAATCAAGATAGGATGTGCTTCTAAAAGATCCGCTCTAGGATTATTTTGGGAACTTTCTCTGGCCTGTGTTACACGGGGTCAGCCTAGATGAGCACAATGGTCTCTTCTGGCTTTGGAATCTATGAATGAAACCAGTAGGAGATAGGAAAATTTATTTCTAGCTAATTAGATCAGCTCACAAGCATTGTAGTGTATTAGCATTAGCACGGAGAGCAGGGGTTCTCAACCTGTGCTCCATGGATCCCATTCTATTGCCCACAGGACCACTGGAAAACCAAGGAGTGACTGCCATGGAGAAGGTGAGGCTTGGGAAAAAAAGAGAGAAAGGAGGTGCTCTGTGAATGTTCATCTCTCAATTTAGGGCAACTGCCCCTTTATTTCCCATTAGTAGTTCAGCAAGGGCACCCACTCTCAGGTTTCTGGCTGCTTTGGCTGGCAACTCTCTTGGGCGGAGACATGCATCACACTCCCTCCTGACCAGAGTACGTACCAGATGAACAGCTCCCTGACTACACTATGATTCACCCTGCAAAGCCAGTCTGCCTAAACAGACCTACTTGCTTTCTCTTCAGGGGTCTGATAACAGCGCACCTGCCACCGTTATAAGCTACTCGCACTGCACTTCCTATGCACGTCTATTTTATTCTTAGCACAAAAGCACTACAGCCTCCAAACATGAGACGTGGAGTTTCTGTTTTCTGATATTTCTCTACCCCACTGTAGGTAAAGGAGATGCTCAGAGATGGGGCTTCCAAAGGAGTATCGCAGAGGCTGGTCATTTTCTATATGTGTTGTCACCTAGTGTTAATTTCCATCACGTCTGTGCCGATGCATCAGCTCACAACACGGCTGAAACCTGACACCATGAGATCCAATGTGTAAGGAAAGATCTCCTTGGAAGCAACTGAAGGTCTCCTGTGTGTAAAGGGCAAAGTTGCCCAAGGACATTTTCAATAAAGTGCCTGATAATACAAGAGTCTCTTCATTAGCAATGGGCGACATGCAAAAATAATCATTGGACGAGTATGGTTTTGAAAGAACTCAAAATTTGGGTACTGAAAGTTTTGTAAGAGATGTCTTTCTCATGGTATTCTGAGATAGAATCAGAGAAGATCAGGGTTGGAAGGGACCCCAAGAGGTCATCTAGTCCAACCCCCTGCTCAAAGCAGGACCAACTCCAACTAAATCATCCCAGCCAGGGCTTTGTCAAGCTGCACCTTAAAAAACCTCTAAGGATGGAGATTCCACCACCTCCCTAGGTAACTCATTCCAGTGCTTCACCACCCTAGTGAAAAAGATAATCCATTTCCATCACAGCTGAACATTCAGAGATGCACAAATATTTTTATTAAGGGAGCTTTTTTTAATAAAATGTATGAAATATTTAAAGATCTTTAAAAACAGATATTCATCTCATGGAAATGCACATAATTACAGTGACTTCCACGAAGGTGTGCCAATATATACTAGTTGAGACATGGCTTTGGAAAGCCTCTGGTCTAAGATTTGGTGAAAGACTGAGGCAAAGGTTTCCTTCAGTTCTTATTTAGCCAAATCAGTTCTGTCTATCTTAGGTATTTAGATGACCCCCCCATTCCTACAGTACTTGAGCATCTCACAATCTTTAATGTACTTTTTCTCACGATATCCACTGCGTTACATTCCCATTTTAGACAGACAGACGGACGAACAAGCTTGCCCAAGTAAAATATTTCTCTTGATCAGTCTAATCTCGGTGGTCTGTTGAGCACAGACATAGACTCCTTTACTCTAAAGGAGAATGACACCTTGGAGTGACATAATGCAACGTTCCAGAGGGGTAGCCATGTTAGTCTGGATACAGCCCAAATAATGAGAGTTCTGTAGCACTTTAAAGACTAACAGATTTATTTTTTGCAGGCATAAACTTTCGTGGGCTTTAACCCACTTTGTCAGATGCAGAGAATGGAAATCAGATAGGGGGTATATATATACAGTCAAGGGGAAGGTACAACAATGGGCACTCTATACCAAAAACCAACTGACCCCAATACATATCTTCATGTCTCCAGCTTCCACCCTGGACACATTACATGATCCATTGGCTACAGCCAAGCCCTAAGATACAACCAGATTTGCTCCGATCCCTCAGACAGGGACAAACACCTACAGGATCTCTATGAAACATTCTTAAAGCTACAATACCTACCTAGAGAGGTGAAGAAACCAATTGTCAGAGCCAGATGGGAACCCAGAATTCACCTACTATAGGACAGACCCAACAAAGAAAACAACAGAACACCACTGGCCATCACCTACAGCCCCCAGCATACATCTCTCCAACACATCATTAAGGATCTACAACCTATCCTAGCAGATGATCCCTCATTTGCTCAAGCCATGGGAGGCAGACCTCTCCTTGCTTACACACAGCCCCCCAACCTAAAGCAAATACTTACCAACAACCGTACATCATGTGTGGCAAGGTGGGGCGGCGGGGGGGGGAGCTGTTCCGCCCTCGTGGGTCTCGTGCTCACCCGGCCTGGCCGGTGGTGCAGCCGGGGAAAGGCTCCGGGGCGGGGCAAGGCCTGTTCTGCCCTGGGGTACGGCTACTTGCCCTGGGGTAGTCCGTGGTCCACTTCCTGCTCCCCCAGCTGGGTGCTCTGCCCTGGTGCTGTGCTTCAACAGGGCAAGCCCCAAGCGCTGTAGATCACCGGCTGCCGGCTGCAGGCTGCCAGCTCCAAGCTGCAAACTATCACTATCACTCCAACCTCCGTCCTCTACTCCTCCTTGCTCCAAACTCCACAACCCACAACTGCCTGCCTGAGCTGGAGGCTTTTGAGTGCTGGGGCAGTCTCCTTGATTGGCCCCAGGTGGCCTAACTGCCTAAGCAGCCCCAGCTGAATCACCCAGGGAATAAGGCTTTGCTGAGCCTGGGGCTAACATACATGCCTTCTAGCACCCTTGCGTAGCCGTCTGGCCTGACCATGTCACACATCCTCCCCCACTGCTCAATCCCACCTGGTTGGGCAACTTGGGACGCCATGCTGTGAACCCGGGACAACCCATCCGCGTTCCCGTGGCGGAAGCCCGCCCTGTGCTGGATGGTGAACCGGAACGGTTGTAGGGACAGGAACCACCGGGTCACCCGTGCGTTCTTCTCTCTGTTTCGCTGCATCCACTGGAGTGGGGCGTGATCAGTCACTAGGGTGAAGTGACGTCCCAGCAGGTAACATCGGAGGGCCTCCATTGCCCACTTCACTGCAAGACATTCCCTCTCCACGACCGCGTACCTCTGTTCCCTCGGGAGGAGCTTACGACTGAGGTACGTTATAGGGTGTTCCTCACCTCCCACCAACTGTGATAGCACTGCCCCGAGCCCTACTTCCGAGGCGTCCGTCTGTAAAATAAAGTCTTTAGTAAAATCGGGGGCGAGGAGTATGGGGTTGCTACAGAGAGCTGTCCGCAGGTCTGTGAAGGCTTCTTCCGCTGCTGGGGTCCATCGCACCATATCGGGGCCCCGGGCCCTTATCAGGTCAGTCAGGGGACTGGCTCTGGAAGCAAAGTGGGGGATGAACCGCCGGTAGTACCCCACAACCCCTAAGAACGCCCGAACCTGCTTTTTCCGGTTGGGCCGGGGCCACTCTTGGATGGCTTCTAGCTTGTTCAGCTGGGGTTTTACCACGCCCCTCCCCACGACGTACCCCAGGTACCTAGCCTCCGCTAGGCCGATGGCACACTTGGCCGGGTTTGCGGTGAGGCCCGCCTGCCTCAGGGTATCCAGTACCTTCTCCACCTTCCTCAGATGCGTCTCCCAGTCTGTTGTCTAAATGACTATGTCATCTAGATACGCCGCGGCATAATCGCTATGGGAGCGCAACAGCCTATCCATTAGCCGCTGGAAGGTTGCGGGGGCCACATGTAGACCGAAGGGGAGGACCGTGTACTGAAATAGTCCATCCGGGGTAGAGAATGCCATCTTCTCCCTTGCCCCTCTAGCTAGGGGGATCTGCCAATATCCTTTGGTCAGGTCAAGGGTGGTCAGGAAATGGGACTTCCCGACTCGGTCCACCAGCTCGTCTATACGGGGCATGGGGTACGCGTCAAATTGGGATACCTCGTTTAGCCAGCAAAAGTCCTTACAAAACCTCGTCGTTCTGTCAGGCTTCGGCACTAGCACTATTGGGCTACACCATTGGCTGTGGGATTCTTCGATGACCCCCATCTCCAACATCTTTTTCACCTCCGCTCTGATCTCTTGCCTCTTGGCCTCTGGTACTCGGTAGGGTCTCATCGTGACCCTGGCTCCAGGGTTGGTGATGATGTCGTGGGCTACCTCCATCGTCCGGCCGGGCCTCGTTGTGAAGACATCCCGATATTGGCCTACCACCTCCGATGCCTCGGCCCTTTGATTCGGGGTTAGGTCGGGGGATATCTTTACTTGTTCCGTTGGTACCACCTCCTGGGTCACCACGCACGCTTTTCGGGCCCTCCATGGCTTTAACAAGTTGACGTGATAAATTTGTTCCTGTTTTCGGCGCCCTGGTTGTCACACCTTGTAATTGGTCTCCCCCACGGGTCCGAGCACCTCATAGGGGCCCTGCCACTGGGCCAGCAACTTGCTCTCCACGGTGGGTACCAGGATCATCACCTGGTCTCCTGGCTGGAATCGCCGAATCATGGCTTGGCGGTTATAATGGGCTTGCTGGGCCCCTTAGGCCTTCTCCAGGTGCTCCCGCACGATGGGGGTGACTCGGGCTATTCGGTCCCTCATCTGGAGCACATGGTCGATAATGTTTCTCCCCGGGGTGGGCTCCTCCTCCCAGATCTCCTTGGCTATGTCCAGGATGCCCCGGGGGTGGCGCCCGTATAACAGTTCGAAGGGGGAGAATCCCGTGGAGGCCTGGGGGACTTCCCGGATGGCAAACATAAGATATGGTAACAGGGTATCCCAGTCTTTCCCATCCCAGCTTACCACCTTCCTTATCATGGCCTTGAGGGTTCTGTTGAAACGCTCCACGAGGCCATCCGTCTGCGGGTGGTAGACGGAGGTTCGCAAGGCCCGTACCTGCAGCAGGGCGCATAAGTCCGTCATTAGTCGGGACATGAAAGGGGTCCCCTGATCAGTCAATATTTCCTTCGGCAGCCCCACTCGGGCAAAAATCCTCACTAGCTCTGTGGCTATTACTTTCGAAGTAGTATTCCGCAAGGGAATGGCCTCGGGGTACCTGGTGGCATAGTCGAGGACGACGAGTATGTGCTGGTGCCCCCTGGCTGTCTTCTCCAGCGGCCCCACTAGGTCCATAGCAATCCGCTCAAATGGGACCTCTATGATGGGTAGGGGTACTAAAGGGGCCCGCAAACGAGGCTGGGGGCTATGCAGCTGGCACTCCGGGC
Source organism: Mesoclemmys tuberculata (assembly GCA_007922155.1). NCBI lineage: Eukaryota > Metazoa > Chordata > Testudines > Chelidae > Mesoclemmys > Mesoclemmys tuberculata. The sequence goes on from ML675646.1 coordinate 6,807,957, forward strand.
AAGTGGTGCAATAGCGCCGCACGTCCTCGTAAATGCCTGGCCAAAAGAATCGTCGTAAAATTCGTGCCAGGGTCTTCTCCACCCCCAAGTGCTCCCCAAAGAGATGGCTGTGGGCTAAGTTGAGCACGGCATTTTGGTGCTTCCGGGGCACCAGTAACTGTAATACCCTTTCTCCATTCATTTCGGTGGCCCTGTATAACAAGTCCCCTCTTATCATAAAATACGGCCCCGCGCTTGGGGTCCTTCCCTCCACGGGGACTCCATTGACCTCAGCTACTTCCCCTCGGGCCGTGGCGTACCTTGGGTCGTCGGCCTGGTCGCGGGCGAAGCTCTTTCGTCCCGTGCCCAAGGGTTCCACCTCTGGGTGGGTGTCCTCTCCCCCGGTCTCTAGCTCGGGGTGGTCCGACTCGGGGTCCGCCCGGGGTCCTTCTCTCTGGGCTGCCCCCCCGGCTGCTGCCCAGGCTGGTCTCCCCACCAACGCCGGCTTCAACCCTTGGGCCAAGATCCTAGTCCCTAAGGCCTTAGCGGCCCTCCGTTCGGCCTTGGACTTTCGGTTTCTCCCCGGGGCCGGGAATAGGTCTGGGGCCATCTCAGGAAAGACGGGGGGGTGGGCGTCAGGGAAAACGGCTACCCCCGCGGCTTTAAGCTCCCCTCCTCCGCTGGCTGTCTCCGGGGGCAGGAGAGCCCCAAACCCCGGGAAATCCCTTCCAATGAGAACGGGGTATGGGAGCCGGGGAACCACCCCTGCCGTCACCCGGGTGACACCCTCCTGAACTTCGATGTCCACTGGGATGGTGGGGTAATAGCTCACGGCCCCATGGACACAGGTCACCCCCGTGCGCCTAGCCTGTGCCAGCCGGCTACGCTCTACAAACTTCCCCGAGATGAGGGTGATGGCGCTCCCCGAGTCCACCAGCGCCAGGGTCTTCACCCCGTTTAGTTTTACTGGCCTTGTATACTGATGGGGGGTTAGGGCTACCCCCACAAGGTGGATTAGTCCACAGGAGCCCGCCCAGCCCCCCAGGTTGCACTGCATGGGCTCCTCCGCATTGGGACACTGGGCAGCTATGTGTCCCCATTCCCCACAGGCATAGCACTGGTAGGGGGTTCTAGGCACCGCTTTGGCCCTAGGGATGGGGGGCCCGGCTCCAACCTCCCTGCTGGCATCACTCCGTCCTCTGGTGACCTCCCGTAGGCCCTCGGGCTCCTTGGTCTTCCACCTGGCCCCCTCGGGGTGCTCGGGCATCCGGATCCCTGGACCTGGGGCCGGTCGTCTGGCCCGGGTTAGGCCCTCCTTGGTCAGCTGGGAGAGGCCCCGGGCGGTCATTCGCCTTTCTACCAGCGCCACTACTTCGTCGTAGAACGAGGGGTCATTCTGCCCCACCCAAACCCGGAGGTCAGCTGGTAGTCCCCTCATGTACCGGTCAATGACGAGGGTCTCTAGGATCTCCTCTGGTCGATGGGTCTCTGGTTGCAGCCACTTCTGGGCAAGGTGGGCAAGGTCGAATAGCTGTGACCGTGGCACCTTGTCCTCCTGGTACTTCCAATCGTGATACCTCTGGGCTCGCACAGCCATCATCACCCCCAATCGGGCCAAGATCTCCGCCTTCAACCGGCCATAGTCTGCCGCCGCCCCTGCGGGTAAGTCATAATAGGCCTTCTGGGCCTCTCCACACAAGAAGGGTGCAAGGGTCCCCGCCCACTGCGCTTGGGGCCAAGCCTCCCGGGTGGCAATTCGCTCAAAGGCGAGGAGGTACGCCTCCACATCATCCTCCCTCGTCATTTTCTGTAAGAAGTGGGCGGCTCGCAGGGTTCGCGCCCCATCTGTCTCCCGGGTTTGGGAGGACACAGCCCTCAGCTGGGCTACGACCTCCCGCATGAGGGCACGGTCCTGGTTGGCCTGGCTGACCAACAGCTGATTGGTTTCTTGCTGGAGCCTCATCGCCTCCTGTTGGGTCGCTGTGGCCTGGACGAGAGCTTTCACCACGTCCTCCATCTT
>ML675646.1:6810355-6965863 GCA_007922155.1 Mesoclemmys tuberculata
GGCCGGTGGTGCAGCCGGGGAAAGGCTCCGGGGCGGGGCAAGGCCTGTTCTGCCCTGGGGTACGGCTACTTGCCCTGGGGTAGTCCGTGGTCCACTTCCTGCTCCCCCAGCTGGGTGCTCTGCCCTGGTGCTGTGCTTCAACGGGGCAAGCCCCAAGCCGCTGTAGGTCACCGGCTGCCGGCTGCAGGCTGCCAGCTCCAAGCTGCAAACTATCACTATCACTCCAACCTCCGTCCTCCACTCCTCCTTGCTCCAAACTCCACGACCCACAACTGCCTGCCTGAGCTGGAGGCTTTCGAGTGCTGGGGCAGTCTCCTTGATTGGCCCCAGGTGGCCTAACTGCCTAAGCAGCCCCAGCTGAATCACCCAGGGAATAAGGCTTTGCTGAGCCTGGGGCTAACATACCTGCCTTCTAGCACCCTTGCGTAGCCGTCTGGCCTGACCCTGTCACACATACAACAAGCACAGTAACCAGGAACCTATCCCTGCAACAAATCTCATTGCCAGCTCTGCCCGCACATCGACTCGTGACACCATCACAGGTCCTAACCACATCAGCCACCCCATCAGGAGCTCATTCACCTGCACATCTACAGATGTAATATATGCCATCATGTGGCAGCCATGCCCCTCTGCCGTGTACATTGGCCAAACCGGACTGTCACTACGCAAAAGAATAAATGGACACAAATCAGACATAAAAAATGGAAACACCCATAAGCCAGTCAGAGAGCACTTCAATCTCCCAGGACACTCTGTAGCCGACTTGAAAGTTGCCGTACTTCTACAAAAAAACTTCAAAAACAGACTTTGAAGAGAAACTGCAGAGCTGGAACTGATCTGCAAACTTGACACAATCAGACTGGGTCTGACTAGGGACTTGGGACGAGAAGTAATTGTCACTGTTCACACATTCTCACCTTCTCATCAACGGTTGTGAATAGGCCTCAGCTACTCTAACTGTACGGACTTTGCTATTACCTATCCCACTCACAGTTGTACCTTTCCCTCGACTGTATATATATATATAGCACCTATCTGATTTCCATTCCCCGCATCTGACGAACTGGGTTAAAGCCCAAGAAAGCTTGTGCCTGCAAAAAATAAATTTGTTAGTCTTTAAAGTGCTACAGAACCCTCATTGTTTAAACGCAACATTAATGATAATTAAACAGTGCCCAGGCCACAGCCAATCCCTGGCTTTGATTTTGATGTGTGCACCCTGGAAGCTGAGATCTTCTCACATGCGACCCTTCGGCAGTTGTAGCATGAGCCCAGCTATAATGCTGGGCTGGGGAGCTGGTCTTAGATTATTAAGTGACCATACAACATTCTTCTGCACCATTATTGTTCTGCAGCGATAAGGCTAATGAGAAGATTTATTCCAATGGGCTTTAGCAAGGTCTCCTCCGGCACCCACTGGTGAGGCAGTGATGCATAGCACCCACTCCTCACCCCTTTTTTCGAGAACAAATTTGATGTAACGGCACTGGTTCCAGCAGGAGAGGAGCTGTCACCTGAAATCAGCTCTGCACTGGCCGTCTCCTAAGCATAATTGGCAGGTGTGCTAATTAATCACATGGCTCTCGCATGCCTCTTGGTAAATGGGAGCACACCTTCACGTCATGGGGCAGTGGGCCTCTTGTCACCTGGTTTCAGAACAGTTCGATGCTGTTTGTTTTTCCTGCTAAGGGTGGGGCAGTGGACTCTAGATCCTCCCTTTCTCCCAGCAGGAGGAGAGCCTTGGAATGAAGGGCTGCAGGAATAACTGGAGCAGCCCGAAGAATAAGAGTGTAAGGACCAGACGCTCAGCTGGTATAGTCGGCATAACGCCACTGCAGTCAGTGGAGCTCCAGGCTCCCCAGGGAGCGATGTGCTCCCTGGTTCAGTAGGAATAAAAGCCTCGCTCAGCTCTCGGCCTGGCTCTGGAATGATCTGCGGTGCTCTTTATTTTTAGCAATTATTTTTTATTCCCATGTGGCACTCCTGAGTTTCAGCAGGACCCATGCAGCAAAGTACCAGGGAAAAGCCTAGTCTCACTGCATTTCTTACCCCGCCAGGGCATGAAGGTTCACCAGAAAGTCCATTCTCATGAGATCTGTAAGCAGCTGGGAAAGCACAGGAGATCAGGCAGCTAGGATGTAATTCTGTCCCTGTTGACGTCAATGGCAAAACTTTCCTTCACCTCAGTAAGGTCTATCTATCTAAAATACCTATATGACCCTCATCACTGTAGTATCTGAGCTGTGATCCACACTGTGAAGATAGGGAACTGAGACATAGAGAGACCAAGGACTCGTGGACACAGGGAAATTTACCAGCATAATTATACGGACGTCACCCTATACGGGTACTCTTATTCCAGAACAGTGGTACAATTGTACTGCTAGGTTTCTCCTAGACCAGAGGGTCACAAACTGGGGGGCAGGCCTGCCTGGGCGGGGGCCCGGAGTGTATTCTGAGGGGGCCCATGAGAAGCTTTAGGAAAAAAAAAAAACTTACAGTACACATTTTACCCACTACCATGAATAGCTAGCGAAGCTGATCTCTTCAGACAGGTCAGGTCCTCAAGACGGCACTGTGCATTTGGACAGCTTTCTGTTGAGCTGACATGGCATCGTACAAAGTTGTTGCCATCTGTACTTTAACCCATTTGCTACCATACGGCGTGCACGTTAAATGGGAAGCATCGATCACCAGGGCAGGTTTGCTTTGGCTCTTCTTACAATGGCTCGTGGGCTCGGTCTCAGTCAATGCCTTGTTGCTTTACATAGTTAGTGAGAGTTGTGTGTTGGTTTTTCTTTATCAGTTTATGTAATTGTGTGGCAGGAGAGGGGGCATAAACTACTCCAGACACAAAGAAGTGGGGGGTGCGATCTGACCACTGATCCAGCCTCCCTCCCTCAGGTCATGATTTCATTCCTGATGTGCAGGGATCACTGCTTATTATCCTAGTCATAACGGTCTCCCTGTTCCCTTGTGTTCCCCCCCCCCCGTTTGCTTGGCCAATCCACCTTTGGTCCTAGTTGGTAACTCTTCGGAGCAGGGGCCATCTTTTAGTTATGTGCGTGTTCACATCTAGCACAGCGGCGCCCCGACTCCTGAGCGAGTTTGGGAAAGGTTCTGCTCAGCTTTTGGATGCTAGGCCAAGTTCTGTCCTTTCTATGGCTCGCCCGTCAATAGTTTCTGGTTCTGCTAAGAAGCACTTTTCATGGTCTCCTGGGAAGCTGCCATTGCTGCATGAACACTGGCACTTTGGGATCTCGAGTTTCACTTCTTCCTGTGCCCGACTTCCTGGAACCTGTCTGAAGCCCCCAGGCTTATTGCAGCAGAAAACCCCGCAATCTCATAGCTCCTCTGGAGGGTCCTTCTCGTGCTGTCCGTCTATGGCATTTCCCGCCCAGAGCCTGCTGTTCAAACGCTAATTACTTCAAAAGAAAGCAGCCGCAACGCCCAACTCCTTGAAATCACTTTACACCTGGCCGGCGCGCCGCGCTGCGCTTGGAATTAGGCTTTGGTTCCCAACTGGCAGAGAAATCTTCTGCTGGCCCTGGCTGCATTAGACAGCTGAGACGGAGCATCATCAATCCCCCTGCAACGAGCGGAGCGGCCTAGAGACAGAGGGCGAAGCTCCAGTTCAGCTTTAACCTCCGTCCCACTTTAAGGCCACTTGGCCACAGGCTAGATTGTCCCTTCCCCTTGCAGGGGGAAGTGGGGTGAGAGGGGGGACTGTTCTGCATGCTCTCTGGGGTGCAAATAGACCCCCAAAGGGGCTCAGCAACACCACCAGCCCCTCCCTTGTGCTAGCTCAGCTGGCTACACGGATAGGGCAGATCCAGCACGAGCCAGCAGAGTAAAGAATCACAAGTGGTGCTAGAGACGGGAGGTGTCAGGGCTGGAGGCCCGGACTCACATGCAAGGAGGCCTACATCCATGCCCCAGCCTCTCACTGACCATGACAACAGCGGCTGGGAGACCCACAGCAGCCGCAGACTCCTCCTCAGAAGGGCAGGAGCCGCCTGTCTCTCGGAGGCTGTCCCATCCGTGCTCCCCGCTGGCTGGCTGAGGATCAGCACTGATGGGCTCTGAAGGGCAGCAGGGATAAATAACCTTAACTAAGCAACCACGCTCGCTCAAGGCCACATGCGGCCCCGTGGCACACGTACGACTGCTCTCGCGAGGCTGGTACGGCACGACGACGCTCCCCGCCCCCGGAAAATCCACCCAGAGCAGGTGACCAGCAACACAAGCCTCCAGGGGCCTAGCAGGGCCAGGAGGAAAGAATGACCAGCGCAGAACCAACAGGCCAGTTAAGAAAGCTTGCCTGCATCTGTGGTAGCAAAGCTGGGTGAAACTGGGTCAAAAGAGGGGCTCCTCGGAGCCCAGGTCCAGGCGAGGGCCTGGCTATAAGTGCTGCAATTATGCTCTTGTATTTTGAAAGGTATTTTCTTTCCTCTTTGTTTCAGGGTGTAGACAGCGGAACCCTGCGCTGCTGTCAGTACACCCTGTACACGGTCACTACACCTTGCCCAGTGCAGAAGGCCAGATGTCCCCAGCTAACGTGGGGAATGGCTACAATACTACGTGTGGCCCTGGAGGGGCACGACAGAACAGCCCTGCCTGCTAGGGACAGGACAGCAGCAGGTACGAAATGGCCAGGATTGCCAGCGCCCACCTACTTGTGCGGTGTGGTATAAATACCAGCTGGCTCGGTCTTTCCTCTGCCCTCTGTGAAGCTGACTGGATGTTTCCTGCTTACTTTAAAGGGGAATAACTCTTCTGAAGGTGGGGATTTGGAGGGTGAATCTCCGCTGAAAGGAGCAGAAATCTGCTGTGGCTGCCTAGCAGGGCTGGGGAAGCGCACGCAGACTCGGTTGATTTGCCAAAGTGGAAAGACACTGTTCCTGAGATATTTGCATCACCGAGTATCTCCAGACCGCGCTGTGAGCTGGAGATGAAAAGGAGCCCTTTGAAACTATAGCAACAGGGTTCTCACCTCTGCTTCTACAAACAATGGAAACTGACAAGGCGCACAAAGGACAGACGCTCACCGGGCCAGATCTCAGCTGGGCAGTAGCTCAGTGCATCCTTCCACCTGGAGCGGGCTGGCCTCGGTGCTCCGCCGGCAGCTATTTTTTGTGTAGGCTGGAGCACAGAGAGTCCATCAGATGTTTGTGCTCCCTCAGAGCACAGAAGCAGGAAAGGGCAGATGCCCGACAGTCTGCAACCGCCGTTTGCTGACAGCGACCTGGAGCATGAAGCAGAGAGTAACAGGGCGCACCTGCTAGCACAAACACAGGCCACCTGACTTTGTAGGGAAAGGCTTCATCCCCGAATTGCACCTGTGCAAGGCTGCAATGCTGGCTGAAAGGACAACATAGCGTGCGCTGCTAATACCTAAGAGCCTGAGCCAAAGCCCAGGGGGAATCTTTGCACTGACTTCCACAGGCTTGGAATCAAGCCCTCTGTTAGCATCCGTGACTCAGGCCAGATCATGCCCTGCTGTGCATGGCCATCCAAGGGTGGAGATGCAGGTGTGTGAATCCTCTTCCATCTTGAACTTCTGCCCAGTGCCCTAGCTGGGGTCCGGGGGTGGCTCCCTCTGAGCTCCATCTCCAGAGGGGAGAAGGGAGGGCTGGCTCGGCAGCAACAGGGAGAGGGTGCGGCACCTCTTGAAGGGGAGCAGCAATGGCTGCGCTGCCCCTTAAGCCCTGGGAGAGGCTGACATTCAACCTAGCCGCGCCTCCCTGCACAGGGCTGGCCTGAGATGCAGCTACCAGATCCCACACAGAGGAACCCTCTATTCTGCTGCTCACCTCGCTGCCCCCGCTGCCAGACGGCTTCTCTCAACACCTTTGCTCCATTCAGCCAGGCGATTCCCTCACTCAGCTCCCTGATGGCCTGGCTGGGGCGCACCAGGTCCCACTGATTCAGCACCCTGCAGTCAGATTTCTGCTGCACGCCTTTCCCCTTTGCCTATTGGAGCTGGTCTTGGCATAATTAATTCCCTGCCTAATTATTTAATTAACTCCCCTCACAGTTAATTTGTTGCTTAAGTGATCAGACACCGCATTAGCGAAGCTCTGCCTCGGCGGCTGACTGCATCATTGATTTTCAGCCGGCAGGACTGATATTAAGCCATAATTTCTCTAGCTGGGCAATTGGTGCTGAGTCATAGGAGCGATACGCCAATCTCATCAATGTCTACAGTGCCTCTTACTCACACCCTCTGCTCACCTCTCCCACACCTCTTCCCAGCCTCCCTCCCTGCTTTATGTCTCTCATTGGCTCTCTATCTATCTCATTGTCCTTCCCCACCCAACCTCGACTCCCTCCTTCATCTCCAGCATCACCTGATTCATCCCCGCCCATTTCCTCCTCTCACACACTTCCCCAGCACCATCTCTGCCCTGCCGGCGCCTGCCTTGACGATCTCACCTGCCTCCCCGCTCTCCCTCCATCCTTCCTGTCCCCTCTTGATTGCTCACTCCATCTCAGATGAGATCATAGTCATCCAGGAGCTTTTCATCTCCTGTTCCTCAGCGCTCTTCGAGCCCTTGCAGCCATGGCCTCCAAACATGACCCTTCCTTCTCTTCTTCTCTCACACCCAAGTTGTCCCCCATGACATCAGTGGGCTCCTCCTCTTCCAAACATGCTATACTAACCTCTTCCCACTCCTCCTCATCCGACTGCAACCCTGTTGGACTCTTTTTTCCCCCACTGTGACACTACCATAGTCACCACATTCACAAAATCATGATAAATCTTGTACCGAGCCTGTCTTGTGAGGGATCCTTTGAAAAGCCATCATCTGCCAAATATTACTGGGCTGTTGAAAGGTACGTATCAACACTGGAGATGGAGTTATGAGAGTCTGGTATGTGCTTGTTACTGAAACATGTCATTCTGGGTGCCGCCCACAAACCAGCACATTGGCCCGAAGCAGGTGTTCTGAGGGCCATTATCTATTTAAACAGCAATCCTCCAGCAGCAGGGAAGGGACCAGTACAAACTTTACACTGCATAGCAAGCCAGTTGGAAGCTCACGTTTGCCATGGAGCTGCCTGACCCCCAGGACTCGAAAGGTCAGGATATAAATAAGGGGAAACAAAAGCCACCGCTCTCCTCCCCAGCTCGACGCCTGGAAGCAAGATAGTCTGGAAGACTAAGAGAAGCCTTCTTAAACCTGGGGGAAGGGATGGTCGTAACTAGAAAGCTTTCTAGTTAGCATGAACTGTGAACTGAATACTGCCTGCAACGTCCACTAGGGTAAGAAAAACTGTTTGATTCAAATCTTGTTTAGCTTGAAGAAGATTAGGGTTTAGAATACGTGTTTACTTTTTATTTCTTACGTAACCAACCCTGACCTTTATGTCTACTATGTAAAAATCACATAAAATCTATCTTCCTCTATTTAATAAACTTGTTTTAATATTTCATTTAAACGAGTGAGTTTTAATTGAAGTGTTTAAGGAATCGCAGCTCCAGTTAACAAGGGCTGGTGTGTATTCATTTTCTTTGATAAAATGACAGACTTATGAGTTTGCACTGTCCAAGGGGGTCTTGAGCAGTGTCAGAGGCACATTTCTGGGGGGTAAGGCTGGGAGGATTTGTAGGTGTCTCTCTGGATACAGTCCATGAGTGGCTAAGAGTATTCATATAACTTTGCTGTGTGTGCCTTCATATGCTAATGGCTCTGTAAGAATGAATCTTGGAGAGGCCACTTTTCACCAGCAGAGCAGTGTGAAAGGTATCCTGAGCTAGAGAGTTCAGAGGGCACAGCGATTTCATAATCCAGATTGTACCCTGGGAGATGGCACAGTGGTGCAAACAAACAGAGTGAAACTGACAGGCTTTTGTTCTGAGTGAAATTGGCACTTCATACACTGGTGTAGTGATTTTAAGTGTGATACCTGAAATCAGTCAGGAAAAAGTTGCATTTTGTTGTCTTCTGTTTTGGTTATTTCGGGAAAGGGAAATAGGAACAGAAAAGCATAAAGGTAAGCAAAGGCACTGAAGTAATTGCAAAGCCAGAGCTGTACCGATTACAAGTAGCAGAAAAAAAAGAAAGAATATGAGTGTTTGTTAAAAATAAAGGAACTGGAGATAAAGAAGAAAGAGGCACAAGAGGCAAGAGAAGAAGCTGCACAAAGAAGGGTCGTGGAACTAAAAGAACAGGAAATTAGGAGCAAGCCGAGGAGACAGCGGGGGCACAGCAATTCTACACTCCATACTGTACCCCCAGGGGATGTCACCCTCACCCCCAGTTCTTTCCCACCACTTCGCTCTTCCTCCTTTTTCCCCATGATCTCTTGCCAACTTCCTCAATGTCCGCACCCTCCATGATGATGTCCCATCTGACCCCTTACCCTCCTGCCTCCTCACCATGTGACCTTCCACGCTGGACCCCCTTCCTTCCTCACTAAAATGGCCATGCCCGACGTTGTTTTCATTAACCACCACTCCCTCCATTTCGGATAACGATATCCGGAGCTGGAGGACAAGAAGGACGTCAGGAAAGTCACAGGGCGCTTGGTCCTGAAGTAATGACGCCAGCATGGTGTGTGACAGGGAAGGGCTTTCAAAGTCTCATTACCAGCAAATCAGATTCTACATTGAGAGCAGCCTAAGGGCAGAAATGACGTAGGCCTCTGAGAAATGGCTGGATCCCGCAGAGCCAGTGCAACTTACATGGAGCGTGCCCAGTGCCTGATTAATGAAGGAGGTGAGTAGTTTTGCTACAGCTCCCACCTTGTGGACTTAGGTCCAGATCCTCAAAGGTATTTAGGCACCTAACTCCCAAAGGATGGCCCCACGGCCCTGTTCAAGATCTAGGCTTTAGACCTTTAGCTCAAGCTGCAGAGACTCCTGCTTTAGCTCTAATGCTCCCTGGTAATGACTAAGCTGCTAGTTGTTGCAGACACACACGAGGGGAGGAATCTTCAGTGATGGGCTTCCACTGCGCGTGGGTCTGCTGAAGGGAATCCTCAGGGGCACGAAGCTGTGATGATCCCCGTTATAGATTTGAGATGCCCACGGGAGGCCACCGTCCATGAGAATCAGAACCAGCCAAGGGCTGCTCGGCAGTGGAGCTGCACGAGAGAACGCTCCGCCTAGATACGAGACCCTTTGGAGTAGATCCAGGACTTGCAGCTCCTGTGCTTTGGTTGCCTGCGTGGCTAGGGGCTGAGGAAAGGGTGCGTTCTCAGGCTGCATATAAGGCTCTACTGAAAAGCCACCTGCAGTTGTCTGGAATTGCACAAGCTTTGGAGGGTAACAAGGAGTCTACGTCCTCCTCCCACTGTCACCCAGTGTGTGTATTCACGCACCCACCCAAGGATACATTACTGCGTACCTTCTCTCTTCATACCCATCGCCAGGCACTTCTGATAACGGCAGTATTGACAGCGGTTGCGCTGACGCTTGTCTATGAGACAGTCTTTGTTATCGCGGCATGTATAGATAAGGTCCTTTCTGATTGTCCTCTTGAAGAATCCTTTGCAGCCTTCACAGCTGTACACGCCATAGTGTTTCCCTAAGAACAGGAGAAGTCACTGATCAATATACGGTCTTTTCCCCTTAGTCACCAATGCCCTTTAAATAAGGCCTGTGGGAGAGGCTCTGGCCATTCAGTTTTGGAGCCTTGCTTTTTAGTCCTGACCTGGATTGCCAGGAGAAATACTTTTTGCTGGCCTCAGCCTAGCCTCCATTTGTGCGTATCACACAATTCAGAAGCAGGCAGTGTTCAGCATACTTAGCTAGGCCAAGAGAGACCCTGGATTGGAACAAATGGGCTACGGCAGGTGACAGTGGAGGTGCATTAGTACAAATTGTACAGAGCCTCGTATTGAAATAACAGCACGTGCTGGCAGGCCATGACTGAAATGGTCTGTGAACTACAGGTCAAGATTGAGGTGCTCTAGGGGCCCAGAAGGAGAACAGCAGAGTGCGCGTAGGATTCAGTAGTGAAGTGCATTGGTAGAATCACTGGGCTACAGGTCAGGAGCGAGGGGCATCAACAGAGCTGTGTAAAGGAAATTTGCAAAATAAAACCTGTAGCATTATTTGTGGCATCCGTATTTTCTAGCAGGATTCCTCAGCAAACCTTTTTAGTGCTGCTTCCTATGCAAAGTATTGCTTCACAGCAAAGGGATGGCTCACTTTGCATGAAGCTGCTCCAGTGGCTAGGAATCATGTACCTGATGATCTGTCCCCGCAGATTGCACAGATGTGTTTGGCCAGGGATCCCGGGCTTGTGGCTGAATAATTCACGTTTCCGATTCCTGGGAGGCCTGGCAGAGGCTTAATGTCTTCAGAGCTGCTGACATTGTTCATAACGTTGAGCTAGGGGGGAAAAAAAAAGGAATTTACAAAAGACAAGCCTGATTTATCGTTCTTTAGGATTCATATTGCAGTAGCGTCCAAAGATCTAAACAGGCTGTCCAGACACATAGAATCATAGAAGATGAGGTTTGGAAGGGACCCCAGGAGGTCATCTAATCCAACCCCCTGCTCAAAGCAGGACCAACCCCAACTAAATCATCCCAGCCAGAGCTTTGTCAAGGACGTATCAGGACATATTTTCTATTAGAGCTGGTTGAGAAGTTTTCCTGCAAAAGTGCTCTCATTACAAAATGGTCTTTTAAAAAAAAAAATAGGTTTCAAAGAATCATAAGAAGTTGCCCCTATTGTTGCAATTTTTCATAAAAAGTTTCCTGCATTTTTTATTAGAGCTGTTATTCCATTTGGCGGCAGTTTTCAAGGTTTCGAAATGTAGTTTGTTCCGCATCGGGAATGGGAAAAAAACCCAAAAACAAAAAAACCACACCTTTGGGACATTTTCAATTCAGGAAAGTTTTCTGGGTCCAGGGCTCTGCCCACAGCACAATTGGGTGGTTCCGGCCCACGGCTGGGGAAGATCAAGCCACTGCTCTGCCTGATTCACAGCTGAGTTCTGCCCCCTGGATCACTCTGGCTCAGACATCTGAACCTGAGCTGCCCAGATCCCAGTCACTATCGAGGGAGACTCTGTCTTTCCACTCAGAAGTGACCAGACTCACTAAAGATCCCTGGACCCAAAACACATTCCAGAGGAGAATTTAGTGAAAACAAATACATCTCCAGAGAGTTTTTTGCAGCTTCGAGGTAACAGCATATTTCAACCAAATGAAATTGTGTCAGAAATGTTCCTGCCAGCTCTATTGTTATTGACCTGTAACGCCAGCCCACACACAGGGATCAACCCTGGGACCGCTAGAGCTCAAGGCATAAGCTTTTACTGCATGGGCTAAAAGATACAGCTCTCCCAGCTGAGACTATAGCAGGCTCATCATTTGCTATGGGGCCTAGCCCTCATTAGAGGGAGACAGAGCGCCATTCCAGGCAAGCCAAGGTTACCGACCTTTTTAATTTAAAACAAAATTCCATCAGGTTTTTGATAAACAAATTTCATTAACCATTTTAATACCATTTTCTTATTAAAAAATTGAAATAATATTTGATAAAAATGAGTTGTCCGTTTTTTAAAAATTGAGACATGGCTCCATTTGGAATAATGCTAAAGAAAAAAAATCTTTGAATTCTTTCATGAACTTAGTTCTTCAATGTTTAACCCACTCCAGCCTGTGCCTTGAAGAAATAGAAGCAAAAACGTGCTCTCTCATACACACTCACTCACACCCCTCATTAAAAAATTAATGATATAGGGCTTGATCTTGTCAATGTTGCCCCATCTGCCAAGGGGTGAGGTGTCTGGGGTCTGGCAGTCAGCTTCCAGTGGGAGAGAAATTGGCAAGTGGAGTTTGGGCATAGTCTAATTGTAACTTGCTTTATTTACGCATATACACCAGTCCTGGAACAGAGGTGGTCAGAAACAGCATACTGGCAATGGATAACTCCAAAGTCTGGGTGTCTTTGGAGCCATGGTGCTGGCTTGGTCCATTACAGAGTCGAATGGCTATTTGCAAAATGTAAAGCTCCAAATTCAAATACCCCTAGAATGTTTGGATGCTTGGTTGGATTAATGGCTATGCCCAGCTCTGCTTCCGATCAGTCATGTTTTTTCAGTCCCTGTGAGATTTGTTATCGTAGAGCTGCTCTTACCTGTATAGCTGCTAAAACTCTGACTTTTCTTCTTGTAGAGGCAATGCTTTAACTACCTATTTGGCCAAGAAGAGCCAATCGTACTGGACAGAGGATGGGAGGGGGGCTCGAGGCGCAAAAAACACAAAACCGAAGTTAATTTTATATGGTTAGATCTAGGTCCTGTTTTGTCCGATTCCTCCTCTGGTTTTGGCTCAGCTGAGTTTGAAAGACCTTTTCTAACCTGTCCAGTCATAGGTCTGTCAGGCGGAGAACACAGGCACACGACCACAAGTTTACATCCTTCAGCAGATGCGCAGAACTTAAATCCAGGAATTAACGAAGGCTAAAGCTCTAGGATGTTTTCTATCACTTGTGACGTCCCTGTGTTCCCTCACTGTGCCTGAACTGGTGGCTACAGCTCCTCTTCAGCTTGCAGAAGCAGCTGCAGCGATGAGCTGGTGGGATACACCCCCCATCTGGTTGGTCGTCTGTGTCAAATGTGTCAAACATCCATAGTCTCAGTCTCCATGAGCCCCAAACACGGGCGGATGGCAACGATGTGTATGACCCCTCCTCTTGCATCATCTGCAGGACTTGTTCAGAGACACAGGTGTCTCTCGCCTCCTGGCGGGGCTTTACCAAGAGGGCTCGGTGCAGCTGCGGCTCCCTTTGGAGTGCAACGCCTGCTGTGTAAAGATCTTTCCTTTGAGCAGGCCAGAGTGCACATTGAATGCAGGATTCAGTAAGGAGAATAACAAGCTTCCACAGGAGCAGATCAGCATGTGTGCAGGCTCCAGGCAAGCATGCAGACGTGAGTGATAATCTGGCATACCAGACGCAGGGGAATTTCCCTGTTTCTAACATTACACGGACACAGTTCTGTAGCTGGAATTTAAATCCCCACTCTAAGTGCCTCTTAACATTTGGGGAACTGGCTAAGTGTTTGCCACTGTAAGCTTGAAGTGTTAATTGCTTAGCAATGAAGAGTTTTACCCATCAGACAATTAGAAGATTAATGGCTCAGTGGCTGGCAGAGTTCCAGTCCAGAATGATGGCGAGTCATGAATAAATGCCCTTTCCATGAAAGTTCTCCTCTGCCTGTGTAGATCTGCATAAGCATGAGAAGCTTTGGCTTTCTCAGATAACCCCTGGGCTGAGAAAGAGGTGGCTGAAGATTCAAGAAACAACAGTTGTCATAGTCCAAAATCAGCCGTGGTTTTGGGTGCCTGAATTTCAAGGTCTGAAGGGACTGTTAAAACAGTCTTCTAAACTGACCTCCTGTGTCACACAGGCCAGAGAATTTCACCCAGTGATACCTACGTCAAACCCATAACTTCAGGTCGAGCTAGTCTCTCTCTGTTGGAAAGCCTTCCAATGCGGAGTGTGAATCCACCAGATCCCCAAGTAAATTGTTTCAGTCAGGACCACGTGGCACTTTTACTATCATCCAGTGTTCAAATTCTCAGGAAAAATTCTCCTGTGAATGTATTTTAACCACACAAATTTATCAGATAAATTGCGTCCTCTCATGCAAAGTCAGCGAGGGGAGGAAAACAGGGTTTATAAAGAAGATCCAGCCACATGTCTAGCTATGCCTCTGATGTCATGGGAGTTCTTGTAAGTGCTCATATTGGTGGAGGAGGCTGCCATACACATGAGTCTCAGCACCAAAACTGCACCTGGCACAGATAATTAAAGTACCCTCACTAGATAATGACAATTAGACCAAGAGAAGAATGGTCTGGGTCTGGGGTCACATAGCATCCCTTCCGTCTCCTCAACACTTGCCAGCCTGCTGCCTTTAGCCCACAATTGGTCTACATTTTTGCATCAAAAAAGTAATTTTGAGGAAAAATGGCACTTCTGATTTTTGGGTAAAATATTTAATTTTTTCCCCCAACAAACCCAAATTTCAAAAATGGAATATTTTAACCATAAACTGAAACTTTTTACCAACACCATTTTCAAGTTTCCCAAAATTGCTTGAAAAAAAATCTATTTTATTTTCCATGAAAATTTTCAAAGAAAATGAAAATGTTTCAGTTTTCCCAAAAATTTTTCTGGTTCCCATTGGAAAAAAAATCAAAAATAATTTCTGCCCCTGTTTTTGAAAACCAAAGAGTTTTCCAGGGTTTTGGTTTTTCAAAAAGAAACACTGAAAAGGAAAGTTTCTAGGGAACATTTCTTTGTTGTGAAAAAGTCATTTTTCACTGAGGAAAAAAAAGGGCTGTTCATGCTCATGAAAAACATGGTCAATTTGGAACCACAGCTGCCTGTTGCATGGCAGATGTGCACCCCACAGCCCATAAATGGGGACTGAGATACAATTCTATTTGTGACTATGAAAACGGACTTCAGACTTTTGCACACCTCATCAACCAATGTCTCAAGCAATGATAGCCGGATGGTACTTTGGCCATCCATTCCACGCTACCGGAGGCAATCAGTTAGAATGCCAACCTAAACTCGGCCATCTAACATTGCTGTTTTAAAACCATACAAAAGAAGTTGACTGGAAAAAAAAATTTGATTGAAATTTTCTGACTACCCCCGTTTTTAAGAAACATTTTGACACACAGAAGATTCACTCCCATGAATGAAAGGCAATAAAGCCAAGTGCTCCGAACCCTAACCTCATTCAAAAAGTGGAAAGAACAAGCGACATTCCAGCGGCCCTCCATCCCTGGGCAGCTTCCTCCCACCGGGACATTGAACAGAGAGGAATTCTTTATGGTTTTAAAAGTCATGTGGAGATGGCGTATCACAATTTTCTCTCTCTTTGGCTGTACTCCTATATAACAACAACAACAAAGAGCAGGGGAAGGTTTTAGCCATCAATGTCTTTGGCGCTTGGTTCCTGCCTGTAAGTGCAATGATGTATGATATTTGGGACAACAGCTTGAACCCAAATCCATTAGCAGCCTGCCTGCTGAATCCCTCAAGTCCAGCTGTCTCATTCCGTTAGAGGGAACACAAGTGAAGTGCGCTCCACAGAGTTGCTAACTCGGCATGACAGGTTAGATCTGCTGCCCTGCTCAGACAAGCTGCTTCCGGATTTATCCTCGGCTCAGAAGGAAAAGACTCAAACTCCTCTTTTTTTTTTTGTGTGTGTGCAACAAACTTTGCTAGCAGCTCTGCCTCAGGAAAGTAACAGCAGCAGTCTTCATCCTGAAATATCGTACTTTACAAATATAATCATTCACCCGTCACTGAAATGCAGCTACAACTGGGGTGGGGCTGGCAGCTGGTTAAGAACACAAGGCCATACAAATATTTAGGCCAGGAAGTGCAGAAGACTCTCCTGTCTATTTGAGATTACAGAAGGAATTTAAGAAGGCACGAAGAAATTCGCAGTATGTCCTTTGACCAAGACACTATGGAACAATGTTCACATGGGTTTCCAAAATCAACGTCTGGGGCAGGAGGAAACACGTCTGGAGTGTCCCTATTCCTGCACAATGGTTTACACACACACCCCAATGTCTTGCTTTCCCCAGGTCCCTGACGGTGCTGTCCCACCCCCCTCCCCCCCCGCGCCTGCCCGCCCTACCTCCACTCCCACCTAGATAGCAGTAGGTAATGGCAGTATTAGCTCTCCAAAATTGGTTCTCCTCTCCCTTCCAACACGGCTGGCCGTGGGTCACACAGGAATGGGGAGGGGCTGGCATCCACCAGGAAGACCCAAAGCAGTGTCTAGTCACTTCCCCTCACTCCTTAGCAGTAGCTGGATCTAGCTGCAGTACAAGTGGGGATGCGGCATCTTTCCCCAACACTTGCTGTCCTCCGATGTATCGTCCGCCTGCCCCTTCTCACACCGACAAGCCCCTTGGGTGGGATTCCTCTCCCTTCTGTCGTATAGGTCCAGAAGCATCGCCAGGTGCCACAACCCTTCTGAAAGGCACCATGAGATTTTCAATAACCTCAAATGGTCAGGACCTTCATTCCACAGCTCAACCCAAAAGGTATAAGGAAACACTCGGCAGCTTTAAATCAATGTTGTGGCCACAGGAATGGCCCCGAGTTGGCTCAGCAGGGTCAAGTATCTGGTCCCAGATGTTTATATTCTAACCCTTGGATGCTATTGTTATAGCACACCTGGGTGGTGTAGTTTTTTAAAAAAAGGAAATGCAGAAATTTCCTGCATGAGACATAATTTCCTTTTTTTTTTAAATTTCAATATTGACCAAATTCTTAATATTCCCTTTCCACCCATCTTTTTGTCTTCCCCATCCTCCCACCACTGAATGTAAGAGAATGAGCCATGTCCAGTTGTGTTTCTGTTGCTTTGCTTTTTCACTGGTCCTCTGTCGCTGTTCACATATTAAGGACGTTTTGAAAAAGCGACCAAGCAACAAAAGCCAAAAAGAACCCTGGATAGAATTCACTCAGCTGCATTCCATGGGAGAAAAGGGGAAAAAACATATTTCAGCCTTTTACATTTTGATTAACAACATTTCAAATGAAACTAAAGTCTGGGGGTTGGAAAATGGCCATTTTTTATTATCAGGTGCAGGGAGGCTGGAGGTTGGGGTTTGGCATAAAAAGATTCCAACTGGCTCATGTTAGAAGCAATTTAAAATTTACTAAACACCAATATTCTAATCCAACCTGTCCCTGCGTCTCTGCTGTCGTGTTCCTTGTACCACCTCCCTAGGGAACTCTTTCTACCACCTGCTTCCTCTTACACTTACAGACATTTACCTAATATGTAGCTAAACTTTAGTGTTAGGCCATTAGCCTCTGTCCTGCCCGCATGTGAGGACAATTCTCTTCTTCCATTTATGTTACCTTGAAGCTATTTTTACACCCTTGTCCTGCCTGCCCCTGACTTCTCTTTTCTGATCTACACAAATATAGTTTCCTCAATCTTAGCCTCTTGAATCCTTACATTATTTTCCATGCCCTTATTTTTTAGGTGCTCCACACACACAATATTCTGGCTGTGGTCCCACCATGGATGAGGAGACAGACACAACTGCTCTCCCAATTTTTACACGTGATTCTAGTGCGACCTTATGGCTAGGACACTGGGACTTAGGAGACCTGATTCTGGCTCTGCCACTGGGTAACCTTGGGCATGTCACTTGAATTGGGGTGTGCCTCAGTTTTCCCATCTGTAAAATGGGGACAATGATACTGCCTTTTTTTGTCAAATGCTTTCAGACCTACTGATGAAAAATACAGTGCAAGAGCTAGGTGTTGTTCTACGTCAAGGAACGCAATGATCGTTCAGGTAATACACTGGGAGGAGGCTACAGTTATGATCCTTGTCTCAGAGAGAGGGGAGATGACTAAACTAAAGTCACACAGTGCATCAGCGGCCCAATCAGGAACGTAACCCAAGAGTTCTGCCTCTCCCCTCGCTCCGCTAACAACATTCCCTTTGCCAGGCCGCAGAGATGGAGCAGGGCCTGAGATACAGCAGCAGAAAGGCGCAGGAAAGGCTGGAGCCAGGGATAAAGAAGTGTACTGCTAAAAGACATCAGCTGTTGTTCCAGTGGAGTTAAACCTTCCCTGTGACGAACTGTGGGATTGTTTGCAGTATAGGTGTCAGCTGTGGAAATGGTGGAGGCATAAAAAACTCCAATTGCTTAACACATTCCTTCCCCAATGTTTTAGGGAGCCCACCGGGATGGATTGCTTTGTGCTTGATTGTCCTCGGACAGGTGTGTCTGAAGGAGGGGAGGCAGCTGGCGTTTCTGTATGCACAAGAGAACAGAAGTTGCCAGCCCTACAGGTGGCTGCCCCCTAACTATGAGGCCACCAGGTCGGATTCTCCACAGCACTGCTCTAGCCCGCGGATGCAATTCCGTCAAGATCAGTGAAGTAACAGCAGCGTTTCACTGGGGGTACTGCTTGGGGAACGAGGCCCCGTATCTTCAGTGATGTTAATCTTCATTTCCTCTGATCTGAGCGCAGATCCCACCCATATCTATCGGGGACACATGATGGCCTGGAGCTGCGTGAGGCGTTACTGGTGCTCCTTTGGGATGACGTGCAGAACTCCGCCCCTACGAGTGGCATGGTCGTTGCAAACACAGGCTAACAAAACGGGTCAACCACGCCCAAGCTGTGTCTTTTCTCTTCCCCTCTCACGCAGGCCTCGATCCAGCAGAGCACTTAAGCCCGTGCTTAGTCCCACTGAAGTCAATTGAACCAGAGATGGGGCCAGACGAGAGAGAAATCGAAGTGTATACCTCAGTGCGGGGCCAGTGGTGCTCAGCTGCGTCTTTGCTACCGCTGATGTTTTCTGCACAGAAGCCTCCTGGTGGCTGCTGGCCTGGGAGAATGGCAGGTAAATGAAATGCTCACGTCACTCAGCACCACTTCTCTCCCTCCGTGGCGCCTGGTTTGCTGGGATTGCTCCTTCGAGGCCTGTCCCTGGTGCAGAACATTAATCCCAGGCGAACCCCAGCACGTCATTTCAAAGTGAATGCTTTCTACAAAATACCCTGCGCCCTGTTCTCAGTTACTCTGGTCCTGCCCTTGGGACGCAGACGAGGGTCTCTGAGCCCCCTCTGTATGCCTCATATTCTGGAGCCATGCACAGATTTGATCCCTGGAGTAAATTAGAGCTGCCTCAGGGCTGCTGGAATTTACGCTCTGTTTCCCATGCCTGCCTATGGGCCCTGGGCAAGGCATTGCACTCCTGCTGTTCAGCCAATCTATCCCCTACGCCAGGGGCCATGAGCAAAGGCTGGTGTAGAGCCCTTAGGCCAGGGAGGTTCCCTGCACTGGGATATTCTCAGAGGGGTGTTGAAGCTCCCTTTATACTGCCAGAGTGGCCTAAAGGGGCCTTAGTGCAACTGGGAATCAAGCCCATTGTTGCTGGTGTCAAGGTCAGTTGGGAAGTCCAACTGCCAATGGGTACATGGGGTATTTCAGTCCACTCCTGAGCTGTCTCAACTGATATTGAAACATCCTCCAAGCCAATACAAAGTGTCCCAGGGTCACGTCAGAAAGCATCTCTTCATCGCAGCACAGTTACAGAGAGGCCATCAAGGAGCAGAGGCTGGAAATGGACAGGTGTTTTTTAAATAATTGGTTTCATGCAAACCTTAGCGTGATAACAAACCAGTGACACCAGCAAGCTTCCCAGCTGTGTTGAAGCCTCCCAGCTGTCAGTTTTAGCCGGGGCATTTATTTAACAATGGACCGAACAATTCTAAGCATGTGGTAGGGTACGAGCCACCCAGGGTCAGTTACAGGCACATAACTAAAATGGATTGGAAAATTTAGAAAAAAAATTTGCAAAATAAAATTCCAATTGTTTTTATTTGAATTTGAAACTTCTTTGGCAATTTTTCATTGGTGTTGCAAATGTTTAATATTGATGACTGTCTCTAGACAATGTTATTAAACTCAGACACAAATGGAAGCCTCCTTCATCTGGATTTTTCATGTAGGTTTTTATGTATATGGTGTGTCTTTATCTTTTATGTTTGTATTGATGTTGTGTGTTTATTTCATCAGCAAAGAAAGAAAAAAATAACCCCAAATAACTAAATGAAGCAGAAATCCCTCACCAGCAAGAAGAGATGAACTTCACGACCCATAGGTTTTTTCCAGCTGTTCTTTATTTCCAAACAGCATAATGTCAAGCTAGGGCAATGCCATAGGTTGGAATTGCATAGCCCTTATTGTCTGAAATTGAATCAGGAATTAACTATCTCTACCTCATATGAAATTGCAGGTGGGCAAAATTTCTCAAAGAAATAGTTTATTTGACCAAAATGCAAACCAAACTAATCGCAAATTTGACACAAATAGTTTGGGTCAGCCCCAAAATGGCCAGAGGAGAAAGACAGCCTGTTCATCTTTTTCTCTCTCTCTCTCTCTCACTCACACACACACACACACACACGATCTCTAGCCCATGGGTTAGTGTGTCGACATGGCATGTCAACTACCCAGGTTCTCAGCCCCCTGTTGGAACAGATCTGCAATAGGCTTTTCCGATTCCAAACGAATTCAGATTTGATTCCACCTGAACAGAATTTTTTTTTTCTTTCAGTTTTTTGGAACTGCCACCAAATGGAAAAAAAGCAACTATTCACCCAGCTCTAAATTAAATGTAAAAGGGGCTATTCTCCCTGTCCATATCAATGGGAGTTATTCAGGAACAATCAGAGAGGAGGCACGCCTCTTTAGGTCAGATCCCTGGAAATGGCGGAACACGCGTAGCTGAAAACGAAGTGTGCAGACTTGGTCATTCATCGCTTGAAAAATAACGAGCTACAGCAAAAGGGCAGAGTGGCTGTTACCCACCTGAGGGCTGGTGTGTGCAACAAAATTCATGCCTGGAGCTGAAGACAGGGAAACGGAATGAGATCCAATGGATGAAGTGAGGACTCTGTACGGCGAGCCCAGTGCATTCATGGGTGACCCTATCGTGTTCATTGGAGACGTAAGAGTCCTCGAAATACTCCCAGGAGCCTCAATGTAGTTAGGATGGCCGTCCACTGAATCCCCCGGGGAACAGCTGGATGAGGAGCTCACCGATGTAGAGCTGGTGTGAACAGGAGAATCTAAAAGCACAGGAGAAAAGCCTTAAGTAATGGGAGGGGGAATGGAAAACGGACCAGTGCGCTGCTCCGTATCAGTCATGCTCTGGATCAGGTGGTCTGGCGTGGCTCATGACCGCGGATGCCAACCTCAGGGCAGACTGTTACAAATCAGGCCACAAACCCCAAACTGCCTGTGTGCGCTATACCCAGATTTCACCAACCAAGCATCAAGTGGGAACGCCTCAAGCACTATAACAGCTGTAACATGGAGTCATAGACAGTCCCCTGGGGTATGCCGGTCTATTTCATCCCCCAGGTAACCCTGCCATTGTGATAGATAGTCCCTTCCATCAAGGATCACAACTGTATGCAGGTTACTCCCAGTCCCAAAGGACCAGTCACTTACCCCAGGTCAATTATACCTTGGATCTCACACCACAGACAACACTTGTAGCCAATCCTACAGTGAACTAACTAAAGATTCATTAACTAGGAAAAGAAATTAGCGTTATTTGCAAGAGTAAAGTAGGTGAACACACACAGACGAGTTACAGTCTTAGGTTTCAGAAAGTGATAGAAGCTGCTGTCATGCGCAAACTCTAGATGTTCTTGAGGGCTGACCCAAGCAAAACAGCCAGGGATGGCTTGCTTATGCTTAGAAGGGTTGCCCGCTCCCTGAAGTCCAAGAAGTCCAGGGATCTTTGCTTATGTTTAGGAATCTTTAAGTCTCAGAGTCCAAATAACACAAAAGGAAACAATTTTTCTTGATGGGGATTTTTATCCCCTTCCCCAGCACTCAAGCTGATGGGACAAGGGTTTGTGCAGGTCTCCACTTCATGGGTGTGGTGGGGGGGGGTGGCCATCAACAAATCCTTTGTCCACTGGGATTGCCTGTCTGATGTCTATGGGCGTTCTTTGCTGGGCGGGAGACGAGGCCTCCTGTGGTAAGCTAGAGTTTCACTCGGTAATGCTTCTCTCCTGACCAGGGGGTGGGATTTGCAGTTTCATAGCAAACACGTCTATAGCTGCAGAGCAAACCACTTAAATATTAACTTGTGCCGTGAGATAGAGATATCGTAAGTGAGGACAATGCAGGCAGCAATTCACAAGCATTTCGTGAAGCCCAGATACCAAGCACAAGGTTTGTCAAGCCAACACCTATTTTAACAATACTAACGCACAGCTGAGCCATGCATTTGCCAGTGATCAGTGAGGTTTAGAGACCTTGGTGTGAGCTGGCAACTGGTCTGCCAGCGTCACACCCGTGACAGTGTGCACAGAAAGGATGGAGTAGCTGAACTGGGTGAGACAATTTTGCCTGGTGCCTCATCTGGCCTCCAGCCAGACCAGACCAGACCAGACCATTGACCCGTCCAAGCTTGCATTTCACCCCACCTCTCCAAGCAGATCTTTGATTCCTCTAGTCAACATCTTGCCCCCCGCACTTCCAAGTCAGATCGTTGGTATCTCACCTCCTGCCATAGATCAGACCATTGAGCCATCTTGTCCGTATTTTGCCTCCCGAGATACTGATTGGGTCATTCGTCCATTTAGTTTGGTATCCAAATGCTCCAGTTTCAAGATATCGCAGACTATTATTGCAACCCTTTCTTTGACTATACAGTCGGAAGCTAAGCTAAGCTAATGAGTGCCAAAAAAGCTGGAATGGAAAACTCACACCACTTTGCAAATTAGATATCAATATCCTACTCTCTCTAAATGATTTGGTCCCATCCATTGAATGAAGGTGGTACTGATGAAAGTTGTTTAGCTGACATCTCAAGCTAAACGAGTGCAATGGAGTCTGGGTAAGATTTAAAGTTACAGTACTCATGGTACCGAGATACACAGAGTTGGAAAAGTACCTTCCTTTTTCTGCATTTGAAACTAGAACAAGGCAGACGTGTTCCTCTAAATCCAACTGAACAACACAGAAAACAATGAATAGATCTCTCCCTGATGAATGCTTTTAGAAAGTGTGCCATGTTTGCAAGAGGCTGATGGATTGGCGAGCAGGATGAAAGAGTTAGATAGCAATCAAGAGCCTGTCTGCTGAGAGGAAAGTGTTCTTACTTGGAAGCCATAAGGAAACAGGAAATTTTCCTTATAGTTTCTCTTCCAGCTGAAGAATCACTATATCCCCTGGTGAGGAGACTGAGGAAAAAACAAGCGAAGTGACTCCCTTAAGGACACACAGGAAGTTGGTAGCAGAGCTTGGCTGAGAACTCAGAAATCCTGCTTTCCGTGCCACTTCTCTAACTATTAATCAAGACCAACTCTGTCCGCCTTGAAGGCATCTGTTTTTGTCATTGTAGCTGTACTTTTGGTATGTGTTTCTTTTCCACTAAGAGAATTGATCCAAAAACCAAAAGGAAGAATTGACAAAGACCTTTTTCCCCTCCCTGTGCAGAATTCAATCTGAAATGGGTTGATAGCGGTAGAATCGAGCCCTTTTTGACTCTGACAAATGTCTTTAATGTTATTCAGGAAGCTGACCTTTTCCCGTCTTTGTCGTGCATCTTCCCTTTGAATCAGATTTGATTGTTACTTCAGGTGAAATAACATACACTGTCACACAAACAACTTTGCAGTAATGTTAAAAGAAGAAAAGCTGCCTTACTTCTTACTTACAAAAGAAAGAAAACGTTCTCTCCCTCAGCCCGCGAAAATCAACTGTGATGACCTTTCCTCTCTGCACCCTCACCTCTGCATTCGGACTGGCATTCTCTAGACATGGGCAGTCTGTTCTGAGAAATCAGCAGAAGAAATACTGTTGCACTGACATGTTTATAGTGGGTGATGCCGACTACGGATGGACCAGCCAGATCAGAAAAAATGAAAGATGGAAAAATCAGAGAGAAAATCTAAGGCTGCTCTTGTGGTAAAGAAAAATTACCACATATTGAGATGAGCTCTCTCCCGGACCTTGGTGCAGATTTCCTGTGTGACCTTGGGCAGGGTCATTTCACCTCTCTGGGGTTTGTTGTCCCCTGCTGGCCAATGGGAACCGTAAAACTTACCTATGTCTTGCAGAGTTCCTGAGAGGCTTCATTCATGAATGTGTGTTAAAAATATTGGCTCTCTCACTGCTTGGGCTGATAGATTTCATGATTTTATCTATCCAAACACTTATATAACCACCATCACTGCAGGATCTGAACACCTCGTAAACACTAGTGAATTTATCTTCGCAACACCGCCTGTCAGCTAAGGGAGAGTTATTATTCCTTATTCATATATGACGAACTGAGGCAGAGAGAGATTAAATGATTAAGGGCTTGTCTACACAGGGAAATTGACCGACTAGCTATTCCAGAACAGCTCACCGTGTGGACGTTCTATTTCTGGAAAAAAAAAAAAAAAGTCACTTTATTCCAGAATAATTAGTGTGCTTCCAAAGGGGAGCAATTATTTTGGACTCAGACCACTTTTATTCTAGAAGCAGTGTGGCCATAGAAATAGCTATTCTGCAATAGCTTATTCCAGTCTATTTCCCCATGTAGAGAAGACCCAAGGAGGGCTCTAGAAAAGCCAGGAATTAAATCCAGGCCACCAGAGTGCAAGTCTGATGCCTCAACCTCAAGACCAACCTTCCTCCCTTTAGTCCAAACAATTTACAAATGGGAAATCTCTGAACACCCTTCACAACCCCCCACTCATCAATTGTTTTGTTAAGTCAGTGAGACACAGGATGCGCCAGGAAGGTGAGAGGACAAAAGATCTAATATCCTACACTGTAAACACAGAAGCACCACCACTGCTCTAGTCTCTGAGCATGTCTGGATCTTACATTGATCAAACTGATAATGACAATGGGGAAGATCCCAGGTTCAGTGGCACTAAATGCTGCCAAATGGCAGACAGAATACTAATGCGTATTTCATGGAGCAGGGGGGATTCCTGAGGAAAATGAAATTAAAGTGGACTTCATTCTACAGCCTGCACGCAAGACAAAAAATGCACTCGTATTGGCTGAAGAAATTGAAGATGGAAAATTTAGGGGTAATTGTCAAGTTAGTCAACCCTACCAAGGGGGTAAACTTCCTGGTGGTAGTGCAGAAACCATGCACATTAGAGCTGTGACAAGGCCTAAATCCGCAAGACCAGAAGAGAGCTGTTAGGCGAGAGGACTACTTTTGATGAGGTAACAAGGAAATTGGCTGATGCCCCGTTTTTCAGCATCCTGGGTGCCAGATGGCAGATAAAACTGGACAAAGAAAGCTCACTGATAGCTATAGTTAATACTCCACAAGTAGCGCTGACTAAACTTGTTCAAAGCAAATGGGTGGCTTCTTATAGAGGGGGGGGGGAAAAATAAAGAGCTTTTTTTCCCTCCCCCCCAAAAAAGAAAAATTATGAAAAAATAAGTTCTCTCTAAATTTTTTGGTCTCCCCTAAAATTTTCTTCAACAATTTTTATCCAAAACATTATTGAAATTTTGCATTTATCAAAAAAACCTGTTTTCAGAAAACAAAACATTTATAAGCATTTCAGTAACGGGTTTTGTAGCATTTTTTTTTGTAGTTTAGCTTTTGAAATTGAAACATTTTCAAAAAAATTTACAAAATGAAAAACAAAAAACCTTTAGACCATCTTTAGCCACAAGGGAGATATGGATTCACCTGCTCATTTCGCAGTATTCATTCAGCCTAAGAGCTGTTTAAAAAAGAAAATGGACTAAAGACAGTGAGCTGCACGGGTTGCAGCCACTACGTATATGCACAGGTGTTGAGAGCTGAGGCAGAGGGAATGCTACGGAGTGACAAAAGGGAAGAGCATCTCTGGCACTTCCTCCATCTTTTCAAGCAGGCCCCCTGTGTAACACTTATTTGCAGAAAAGCCTAACTACAACACAAACCACACTG
The DNA here is from genome assembly GCA_007922155.1 of Mesoclemmys tuberculata. NCBI lineage: Eukaryota > Metazoa > Chordata > Testudines > Chelidae > Mesoclemmys > Mesoclemmys tuberculata. Next base: position 6,835,813 of record ML675646.1, read on the forward strand.
TGCATCTGTGGTGTAAGATGCAGTTTTGCCACCCCTTTTGTGTTATCAAGTGTCATGATTTTTTTTTTTAAGTCTTCTGGAGTTCTGTGGGCATGGGAGAATCTCAGTTTTCATGAAAGACCAAAAATATTAAAATAGTTGTGGGTTTTTGTTTTTTTCCCTCCCAAAATCCAGCTCAGTTATGTGAGAATCTCAGCTTGCATGGTTTAAAAAAGTAACTTCCCTGCCCTCCTGGTTGCAGAGAAAAGCTTGAAAACATGAAACCTAAGGATTCAAAAACCAGAAGGCAAATAAAAAGAAAGTGATTTTAAAGATCTCATGATTTTGGGGGCTTGACTTGTGACTTTTGGGTTGCCAATACTGAGCACACATATAGGTTACATGCTTCAGAGACCTAGAGAGTTGTTAGAGCCAGCCAAATGCAGCTGAGGATAAATATGTCAGTCACGTGATTCAGCTATGGCTATCAAACACAGCCCTGTAGAAATAGCAGCAATCACTAAGAGGAGATCACCAGGGAATCGTACAGAGCTAGATAAGATGTCAGGGATGTTGATTTTACCACTCCACAGTCACACTGTGCCTCACAAAAGTTTTACTACCACTGAGCTCTCCTTCTGAAAGTGTCAGTGTTTCAATCAGACACCCAGCAAGCCACTGCCTTGACCCAAATGACAGAACTGATTGCCAATGCAGGCTCTCTGGCGTCCTATGATGTAAATAAAGAGGCAACCGTTCAGGGGGGCATATCTGAGAGCTGAGTGGTGATGCTACTGCAAGATGGAAAGCCAGCGTCCAAGTCTCTCCCATCCATGGAAATGAAACTGCACAGATTGAAAAGAGAGGTATGAAACCGTGATCTGCCGGGGGAAGATAGAAATGTGTGGGAGAAAATTCACAGTGGAGATTGAACAAGGACTCACAGGATGGGGGAGCATGAGACACACCAACTCTGTTGCACTTGCAGAAGGATGACGTGGTTACACACAGCAGGAGAGGATGTGGCAGATGGATTCTGTTGGAGTTTGACAACATGAAATAGTCGTTTGAGGTCCAGCTCATTTAGCTGAAGAAGAGGTCTGCGGAAGCTCGAAAGCATCACTTTCTCACCAGCAGAAGTTGATGCAATCAAAGGTATTACTCCACCCATACCTTGTCTCTCTCATCCCCTGGGACAGACATGGCTACACCACCACTGCGAACAGCTTAGCTGTGTCAGGCAAGGCATGGTCAGTGAAGAAATCAGACTGAGGAAGAGTTCCCAGTTGTCCAGAGGCTGGTGGGTCAAAAGAAAAACGATGGGGGTGTCAAGCCCACGTGAGCGCGTCCTGGATACTGAATAAGGAACTTCCCTTCTCGGAAACTTGTTTGCCCTGGTTTTTATGGAGCACAAGGCAAAAAAAAAACCCCACGTTGGTTTGACTCCAGCTCATGTTTCAGTTTCTGAAAATGCACACTGAGTGAGAGGGGCCTGCCAAACGGCTGGCTCAAGGAACTAACATGGGCACCCAAGACACAAATAACCGGTTCTCATCAGCCTGGAGCTAGCAGCCATCAAAAACTGCTGCTATCTAATAACCTCTTCAGTGGCACCACACTGACGCAGGAGAATGAGGTCCTGACCCCTCTGAGGTCAATGAGAGTTTGGCCCAGCCACAAATGAAGAGAGTGGCCTCACACATAAAATAAAGGGCTGGGAGTCAGGGGCACTCCCAAAATCTAGTCCCAGCTCTGCCACTGATTCAGCGTGTGACCCAGGGCAAGTCACTTCACCTCTCCGTGCCCCAGCGTCCTCATCTGTAAAATGGAGACCGTACTACTGAGATGTCAGGCTTTCACATCTGTAAGATGCTTCAAGATTCTCAAGTGAGAATGTCATAATTTGTATCACAGTAAGACCCCAATCAACATTAGGGCCTCATTGTGCTAGGGGCTGTACAGACACATAGTAGGGGACAGTTCCTGCTCCAAAGAGCCAACAATCTAAAACAGCCACAGGAAGCGTTATTGCCCCCATTTTACAAACAAGGAGCTGAGGCACAGCGAGACTAAGCGATGTGCCCAAGGTCACACAGGAAGTGGGTGGCAGAACCAGGAACTGCTATGCCAGTGTGGCATGGATAGCTCCGGTTTGGTGGCAATCACTAGATGGTGCTGTAACATGCTTTTATGAGTTCTTCTTGTTAGCATGCAAGCAGTATACGTTCTTTGAAGAAATGCTGTAAATAGTTTTTGGATGTGCTGGCTTGGGGAGCTGTTGCAAACAGCAATAGAGTTTGTCATTGGCCTTATTCTCTCTTGCTAGAGTCAATTACTGGGGCAGAGTTGCTTGCTGGGAATGAAGCATTAGGGTTTGGGTGAGAATCCTGAAAGAGGGGATGGCCTGTGTGCTGTTTGTGACCACCTCTGTTCCAGGATAGGTCTATATAGTGTAAATTAAAACAAATTACACTAGGAAAGTACTCAGACTCCACACCACTGATTTCTCCAACAGAAAACTGATCAACAAGGCCCTGACATTCACCACAGCTCAGCGGAAGGGCAGCAGTGTTATTCTTGCCCTTCACTTGAAGAAAAAAATTCAGCCTAGGAGATGGGGGAGTCAAGGGACCCAGCAAGATGATGACTTGCTGTAGAGATGATGCTATTATTGTGGAGGTGAATGGACACTAAATCTGGAACAAAAAAAATCTGCAGCAGCCCAGAGGGACTAAAATCTTAGCCTTTCCAGGAGACTTTGGTACACATGACATTTAAAGCCAGCTCACACAGTCCCGGAGCCTGTCTGTCATGTAATGAAACATGACAAGTGAATCCTGGAAATTTTGCCTACTGCAGTGTATCAGTGTGAAGGGTTAGGGCGAGCCATTCGCTGTGCACAACAAAAATCCAGCCCCACTGCACTTTCAGGGTGGGGAAAGGGAGTGCAGATCTACCTGGCCCGGCTCTCACCATCACAGAGCAAAGCCTTTTCATATTTTTGTATTTAATGAACCCCAGATTAGATTTGCAGCACGCATGAAACGTGATTTTCCCTGACTCACATCAGTTTCACACTGGTGTACCTCCGCTGACTTCAACGGGGTGTCTCCTGATTTACACCAACAAAAGAAAGAGATGAACTAAGATGATCTTTCTGCAGCAATTAGCTCAGGAACGACTAGACCCAAGCTACAAGAGCAATATGATGCATTAATTCTTTAGGAATACTTCATAGGAACAGTCAGGTATTTCCATACTGGAAGAGATGACTGATAACCTGATATCCTGCCTCTAGCAGTGGTTGATATCTGATGATGGAAAGCCAGCCTCTTCGCCAACTGTGTAATAGTGCACATGGAAGCAAAAATGTCTTCCTGTCTTCTGCAGAAATCAGCTAACACTCTGCAGCCTGGTTACCCTATCTGAGCACGGATAACTCAGATGGGGTTAGCAAGCATAAAAGTATCTAGCCCTTTGAACATGCAGCTCCCATAAGTTCCAGATCCATGCTGTGGTCTGTTTATTTATTCATTTTCAGTTATTGACCAAATGCTTTAAAAAGAGGATTCAAACTCAATACGGAAGTTACAGGGGTGCGTCGAGCATGCTTTGTAGTTTTTAACCTGTCCTAGCAATCACAGCACATTTTTCTGCCTTAAATAGCAACAGTTGGTTTTGAAATCCATAGGTAGATTAAATGCAACACATTGCTACAGCAAACTGACAGGGGCTAGAGGAGATCAGCTGTGCCTACTGACAGAAAAATACCTGAAGGGGAAGCCAATAAATACTTGATTGTAAGTATTTTAACAACATTACATCTTAAGGCCACCACGATCTATGGTACCATATTTTCCAGCCAGCTATCGAGACACAGGAAGGGCTCAACAAGCTTTGATTTTCAGGTTCTCTCAGGGGAAGGGGTGAGCGATTTGTGTAGTGCTGGTGCCCCCATATAAACAGTCTGCAACTGATTTAGGCTGCACCAGAGCAAGTCTCAATTTACATCAGTGTGCTGTGTCTACACTGAGAGCTTGCAACAACAGGTGTGCTACACAGGTGACACAGTATGGATGGACAAGATCCACCAGAAGCAAGGTATCCAAAGCTGGTGAGCTGACGCAGCAGCCCTTATTCACAATGGACACTCCACCCATCAGAGAGCAGTCAGGTGTGCCTGCTTGCTTCACAGACGTCGAACACACCGTGCCACCAAAACAAGTACGTGATGCGGGGACCTGAGTTATAACAGATTAAACTGGCCAGGCTTACGCACCTGCCTACTTAATGACATGGGTAAAACATCAGACGCCTCCCTCTCAGCAGCTCAGTTTGTAGATTCCAGTTTTAAACCTTGTTGTCTGGGGACCAGAAACATAAATCGGGATTGGTTCCCAGGCACATTCAAGGGAGCGAATCTGCTAAAGGAGATAGATTCAGTCAAATACGTTGGTATGTACGTGTGTGCTTCGAATGTACATGTAAATGTCTGGGTCTCAATAGAAGTGTATGCCAGTGTGGGGAGGGGAGATGGTGTGTGTGAAATTTAGATTCTCTAGTAAATGGACAACTTGGGAAATTACAACATTAGAAATGACAAGTCACTGAAAATGGAGCACTTGAGAAAGAAACAAGGATTTGGGGTTTTTTCTGTTAGACTGTTGTTTTCAAGTTTGCTTTGGCTAATGTCTATTTAACTCCAGTGCCTAATATTCTCTTGGGAGAAAGGATGTCTGAGTTAAAGACACCTTCAATGAAGGTGTAAAAGCTCATAAGAAACATCCCGAGAGTCCCTCGAAATCCACCAGCAAGGCCTGACTTGCGAGTCCTGATATTTCTAAGGAACTTTTCCAGCTTTCTTTATGTATCATAAAAAAGCAAAAGGAGGCACACTTTTTTTTTTCTTTTTAAAAATTATTTTAAGAGACTATACATCTGGGAAACAGGGTTCATTTCTATGGAGAAAGAGATCTAAGACTCAAATTGCTTCCCAGGACAATTGGGCCTTGCCTGATATATAACTAATAAAGATTTCCAGCAGATGCCCGATTCTCAAAGAATCAGAAGGTACTAAGAAAACCCACAAAGATGTGCACACAAGAACATCATGGGAAGACAAAAATGGAGGAGACACTCCCTCAGATGCAGGAAGTGTGGGAACCCTCCACTGAACCTACCGCTTCACAGACATCCACCCTTAAGGGAAAAATATAACCAACAGGGTGCTATCAAAATGTAATAGTTCTATTGAAATAACTCTAAAAGCTAATTGCAATGGACTTCAAAATGGTTAGGACTTCATCCATAGAAATGAACAGAAAACAAGAACTTTTCTATAGGTTTATATAATCAGCCAACAAAATTCTATAGAAGAGAGAATTCTCTATTAAATTCTACAGGGTGGCTAAAAAAAGATCCTATAGAAAGGTTGTTTTCTACTCAATCCTATAAGACTAAGGGAACATCCAATGATAATCTTTATGCGGCTTCAATCTCTATGCATCAGCCCTGCTCTTCAATAAATAATGCATACTTCCCATGACAGATGACCATCTCCGGGGAAAAGTGACGTTATACAACACCTTGTTTCGCACATGCACACCCCTAGAAACCTGAGTGTATCGTGCAACGTTTACAAGAAAAAAATAAAATGAACTTCAAGGAAGGAAGACCGTTTCCCCAGGTGGCCGTGCCTGCTTGGGTGGTGGGGTTTCTGCTCTTTCCTTTGGCACTTTTAGAAGTAAAACATGGTGCATTTTTATGTTAAGAATATAGAGGAGCTCACGGGAGATCCCATGCGTTCCCAACTCCCTCTCAAAGCTCAAACCTTGCTAACCCCATTCTCTAGCTGCCCCTGTATTTTGCCATCTTCCTCTGCTCAGACCAGAGTTCCTCTCATTTCCCAATGTGTTCCTCTCTGCAGGCTCAAACTGGCACTGTCCCATCAAGAAGATGTGGGCCAGCCCATTCCACTCTAAAGTTCACATCCACACTGCAGTATCACAGGGGCTGCTAGAGAATGGGGTCATGTCTATTTAGCCACGTCTCTTCAGCACTCGGGATTTCTACACTGCCACTGGGCGCATGCATCCCAGTGCTGGTAGATGGATTTCCTTCGTCATCCTGGAGCTTGGACGCAGGAGGTCAGGCACGTTTGGTCTGGATGTAGGGTGGATCCGTAGCAGCCACACAGTCAGTTAGAACGCTAAGCAAATCAAGGATTTCCTGGCCTCTCTCTTCCTTGCTCTTCTCAGTCCCGAAGGTCTCCTCTTCCTGACACAATACAGTAGCTGCTTTTATTAATTATCTGAAGTGGGTTGGGAATAAAATTCAGGAATCCTGCCAGCAACAGTAACACAGGCTTCATCTCAGAACCATGTAGGAGATGGAGACTGATCCCACTTGTGAATTACAGTGCGGGGTCAGCTCTGCTGTCGCTAAGGATGAGCGTCGGTTTTGTAAAGTTTGCCTGTTCCAATCGCTTGAAAAATCCACATTCTTACTGGGATTGTCTTGAAATGTGCTGCGTCTCCTGCTGGTGCAGAGTAAAAAGAGCAACGCAAGTTTGGGGTAATTTGAGTAAGGGGTGCCCAAGAGACAGCCCCCTCCGAATCAGCTGTCCTCTGTATTTATTTATTTGTTGCATGTACCGGGGCACAAAATATGGCTCTAATCCTCCCCAAATTGATCCCAGTCACTGGGGATTTACGTCAGCCAGGGCATGGCTTTCCTTTGGGGAAGCAATACTGAAAAGTCAAGGGGTAAAGACACTTTACCAGCACAAGCCATGTTGAGGCACCTAAAAGACTGAAATGTTCACATGCAGCAGGATTGGGGCCCGGGGGTTTGCAGACAGTCTTTTGTGACAGTCACTGTGTGGCTCAAGGAGACATCCCGTGGGGCTGTTTTCAGAGGAGGCGTGCTGTGCACATCCTCTAACCCCTTTCTGCAGGGGCTCCTTTCGGAAATCCAGGAGGGGTTTTGTCTCTGACTTCGATGGAGCCAAGGCTTTACCCACGATATTTAATGGTGCAGCTTTCTCATCAAGACAGAGGAATTCCTTTGCAGCTGCATCCTCAGGGAATAAAAGCAAAACAACAAACACCATAATGCAAACTCACATGGTCACCTGCCCCCTTGGCTACCCCTGTCCTATGTGTGAGGAGCAATTTCCCACTCCAAAGAATGGAACTGATACATTTCAAGGCCAGTGGGGACCACACTGATGATCTAGTCTGACTTCCTCTAGAGCAGAGGCCAGAGAGCTTTACCTGATAACACCTATATCAGGTCCATAACTTCTGGTTGGGTGGGAGCATCTTTTCTAGACAGATCCGCAGCCTTGATTTAAAGGCTTCAAGTGCTCATGGGTCAACCACAGTCCTCAGTAAATCACCTGAATAGTTAATTACCGTCACTGTTTAGAAGGCACACCTTGTTTCTGACCTGAATTTGTCCAGCCACTCTTTCGTGTTATGTCCTGCCCTTGCTAGATAAAAGAGCCTTTCCCACCATCCTATGACAAGCGCGTGCCACGCAGCTACCACCACCACCAGCTGCAGAGAGCAGGGAATTCTAGTCTTGTTCCAATCAGCACGGGCCTGTAGCGCACAAGGTACAAGAGAATCTCTCCTGTGGCTGTAGTATTCGACTGTTTGTCTATAGCTACTGGAGGGATATGCCATGGAAACCCCATGTTCTAGCATCGATTTATAAGATTTTTTTATTGGTAGTGCCGCCTATTGAAACATTGCAGCACTGCCGTTTGCAGCATCTGGGTTTCCCTGGGGGTTTTCCTCATCAAAGATTGACCTGGCTTAACCCTCTTTAACTTGGGAGAGCTGACAAGATTTCAGCCTGAGGCAGCGTGGCTGCAAGCCAAGCTAGATGAGCATGTATAAAGGGGACTTTGTGGCAAAGCCACATAGTTCTCCTCTCGGTTTGACACCAGGGAGCATCAGCAGTGAACGAGAAGGCCACTGCGGCAGCCCCTAGGGCTATATTCTTTATCGCATGTGTCCTTTTGACAAATAAAAGTGTACCTTTAAAAACCTTTTCATATCCACCCAGCCTGTACAGAGAAACTGGATCAGTCCACGGAACATCCTTATCGCATAAGAGGACACCTGGTGTGGCTAGAACATGTTACAGTGGACAGCTAATGGAGCGACCCAAGTGGCTGATGATTCTCTGAGGCATCGTCTGCAAATAAGGCAGACTCCCATGATGTTGCAGCGATCAAGGGGCTAACAGCCCCTGAAGCTGTTCCGGGTTGCTGAAGTAGACAAAACGGTTCTGCTACCTTTGAATAAGCTCAACAATGGACATGTTTCTTCTGGGTTTTAGCTGGGCTTCAGTGATTCCTTAGTGGGATCTCCAGGGCATCCACAAAGTCAACCCTTGCCTCTCCCCTGAAGTGGGGAAATCTATCCCTCCCCAAACAGAGTTCAAGAAAATGCCACAAATTGGAGCATCTCCTCTTCGCCATGCAGGTTATTCCCACGAGAGAAGAATGGGCCCCCAGTATCTTTGGTTTAGAGAAATTAGGGCAATCAAATGTCACGTCTTAGCTCCTGCAACAGTCAGGAAGGATTTCACACTGCCCCAGTACCTCAACTGCAAGTTGTCACAAACAGCTGCCTTAGACAAATCCTCCACAGCAGATGGACAGAAAAAAAGATCACAGATTAAGGGTTTTGGAGGAGGACAAAACCAATTGATAGGACGGGAAATTATGGGATGAAAAAGGAGGGAACTCAGACATGTGGGGGAAAGAACCAAACGACGTACCAAGCCAGGCGTTGGACTGGACTCTCCAGAACAAGAGGTGACAGGGTTGACCAAGGACAACTTGGAGACATACAACAGAAGCAGAAATGAAACCTGTCAAGATGACTTGGGAAGAACCTGCGAGCGATCACCGTTTACGGTGGCATGTAGAGCACAGATACAGCACGCCCCTATAGCATGGGTTTAAAGAGCAGTATAGGCAGTGAGGCACAGCTAAGGCAAGTAAAGAGGAGCCTACGTGCCTGAACCCCCGGGTACATACCCTATGCAGCTCTTTACCTGCCTGAGCAGTGCCCACATCTATGCTATTTTTAGCAGTATAGAGTCCTGCTGCTGGACACCATAGGGAGTTTGGACACAACCTGACTTTCACTGAGGCGTGTAGCTACATAACCCCAATACGCTGCCACAAGCACGGACCAGATCTAGGACTGCAGCAGGAGACCGGCAAAGACGGAAGGCGTTGGTGCAGGCCCTAGGGCAGGGGTCGGCAACCCGCGGTAAGCCGCGGGAGCCGCAAATGGCTCTTTTGATAGTAAAGGTTGCCGACCCATGCCCTAGGGTCTGCGCGGCATAAAGCAAGCTCACTGGAGAACCTCAACGTATATTACCAACGTCGATGCATTCAGCCTCCAGACCCCCCGGGAAGAAGGCAAGTGTCACCGTCCTCATCTCACAGGTGGGCAGCTAAGCCTGAGAGAGACAGGGGTGGGCAAGAAAGAGTGAGGTGGCAACGTCACTGGACGTTGCGGAAGGGCCAAAAGAATGTCCCATACAGTTGGTGGTGACTGGGTAGACTGAGCCTTCTGGCCTCACTTCCTGACTGCCCTGTCTGCCAGGCGGAGTCGCTGGGTTTTAACTGCTGGCTAATGTAGGAGCGGCCGGCCCTTGAGACCTCATTTCCGCTCTTGCCTGCCAGCCAGCCAGCACGCTGCTGGCTCTCAGCGCCTTCCCCCTCCTTCACTGAGAAGCAACTGAAAAGGCTCTGGGGCGGGGAGTGCTTAACCTCCCGCAGGGGTGCTCGTGCAGCAGAAGCTGAAAAGAGGTTGACCCGCAGTGAGCAGTTGGGACTGGGAAGGATTGCTCAGGGATTGAGAGACTGGAGATGGGACAGGAACTCAGGGATGTGTGGGGGGCTGTGTTGTGAGGAGTCTGCTACATAATGGCTGCAAATGGCATGCACAATGCAAATGAGGCTGGTAGAAGACGTACACATTTTCTAGTGTTTTCCTGCCACCCAAGGCAGATGGGAGGTAGATTAGCTAGATTCTATCCAACAGCAACAGAAACATCCATTCTGACCCCTGCAGCTCTCTCTGCACTGCTGCCCCCTGCCAGCTTTTGAACTAGCTTCCTGTAGATGTACTTGCCCAATCTGAATATGGAAATCATTCATTAGCATATGCATTAATGGGGGTGTCCACGTCGTCCAGCCACCTTTTTACAGTTTCTGACAGCTTAGTTTTGAAAATCTGGGTCCTCATGGGATGCTCTCGCTATAATACATCAGTCCTTGGCATTCAGTGTAAATATTTGTACACTAAGCAGTTGTCTGGCATTCACTCGGTGGGTGAGTGGCAGGTCTGTATAAGATCTAACATTCAGGATTTAATAACAGGCGTCCCGATTTGATAGTGTTGCTATGGATTTTTTCAGAAAGGACAGAACTCTAGCCTGTGCTTAGGCAAAGAATTAAACAGAAGTTCAGGAGGGGTCAACAATTGTATGTAATTTCCAGAACAGCCTAATTACACTTGCCCGAAACACATCAGGATTACCTTCTTTTTTCTGATGATCCCTTTTGCAATTAGCCTTTCAGACCCTATATGTGAAATTGCACAATAAATGAATAAACTCATAGCCGGAAAATCATCTGCTAACGGCTCTCAAACACTCAGCTGCATGGGGATGAGAGGTGTGCTAAGTAACTCCGGATTACAGGTGATTTGTAAGTGTCTATTTTATTATTAAACCAAAAATGTTGACAACAAAATACATCGTGATAAATCATTCATAATACTTCACACTCATAGCGCATTTCATTTTCAGCCCTTAACTGCTTGGCTTACTTATGTATTCCCAAGCAGAAAAATGACATTAAGATGAAGAGATTTAAGGGCAGCAGGGACCGCTGTGAGAAAATAGTCTGACCTCCTGCACAACACAGGCCGTGCAGTTTCACCCAGTGATTCCTGAATCAAGCCCATGATTTCAAGTTGAACGAGACCCTCCCTGCTAGAAAGGCCTCCAATCTTGAGTTAGATTCCACGTGATGAAGAATGCATCACATTCCTGGGTCACCTGTCCCACCGGTTAATGACATGAGCGGAACATAGGTGAAGTTAAGGGTAAGAGTACATATCAGTAAGCTGAGGGTAAAAGAACATTGGGATGTTGTAATTGTCCCAAAAACAAGCATTAGAAACCCAGGAAATCAGAGTGACCAGAAATCCAACCATGTTCAAGTCTGGAGATGCCCAATTAGGGCACCCAAACCACCTGAATTTTCCCCTGTAGTGATACCATGCAACCATGAAGACATTTTAAGGCTTGCGAGCCCAGATGAAACCGATCTTTTAAAATAGAACAGGCTGGGTGGGTTTTTTGTCCCCCCCTCTCATATTTTCCCCTTCCTGGTGTCAGTGCAGGTATGGGATATAGGGGGTAAAGGGGGGTTAGTAGCAGTGCCCAGGGCAGTGGGTGGAGATCAAAGATGGACATGAGGTCTGGAGGGGAAGAGGGTTGTGTGTTGTAGGGAGACCAAGGCTATACCGAGGCAGGGGTGAGGACACCGTTTCTGGATGAGGCCTCAAAATGCACAGACAGCGGAGCTCGGGCGCTGAACTCCCTAGACCCCTACTTCAGAGCCCCCTACCCTCTAGGCCCACATACAGCCCTGCTGCCCATCCCATCTCCCCAATGCATCCTACACCGCTGCTTTACTATTCCCCCATCCGCACCGCACCCTCCTTGCTCCCTCAGTACCAGAAAGCAGCACTGTGTGGAACCAAGAGGACAGAGAAAGCAGCCACATGGAGGGCGACTAGGGATGTGAGGAGCAGGGGAGGGTCAGAGGGCAGGGATGTGAAGGGGCAGCATAGATAAGTGGGGAAGTGTGGGGTGTCATCCGTATCCCCCACTTGAGGGCTGCATGCTCCAGTGGAAGGGGTTTGTTTTACCCAGCAGGAGCCCCTCACCCATCAGCCCGTTCAGTGCAGGGCTCCCCTCCGATGGAGCCCAAGGGCCAGTATATGGCCACAGAACCTTTAAAGAGCCGCGACAATGGGGCTTGAGCAATCTGCCAATGAGAACTCCTGACAGGTGGATACACCCCTTCTCCTCGTCCCCACACCGACTCGTTACGACCAACAGAAACACAGCATGCAAATTAGTTAGGGAAGAAGGGCCATGACTGATTACATTCCCTCTCAGGTGACACTGGCCCCATTTAGTCTAAACAAAAGTTTAGAATTAACCATGATGTGCAAGTCCTGTAGAATTTAACAAACGATAGTAACTTACTAAAGCAACCTATAGATAACACGTTGTCCATGTGTTTGTATCCCTGTGTGGCTGATCCCAAGGGGTTCCCTGCTTGTTACTTGCCCAAGCTAATGGGCTTGGTCCCTTAGCTCAACTGATAGTGGTCTTTGTTTTTCAACTAGAGGGCCAAGGGTTGATCTCCGCTGATGACCAGATCAGGAAGTCATTACATACAGATTCCTACAGCAGCAATATAATCCTTTACTAACCGCGATTGGATGATAAAATTGTACAGAAAATATTGTTTGCTAATAAATCCTAAAGCCCTATTTAATTTCCATCCTTCCCTATTGATTTCCTCCCTATGAAATTCCATAAGGTTTTCCCACAAAGGTGCATGAAATATGTAGAATACAACGAACACTGTTGACAGAATCTAAAATTACAGCTTTTGCCATTTCCCTGCACACACACAACTATTGCTTTCTCTTGGTCCTGAAACTGACACATGGTTTTGGAGGACTTTGCTATGTGTGTTTCAATAAGCCGTATTGCCAGCTCTCATGATTTTGATCATGCTTTGCAACATTTGGTGTGTTTCCTAAAGCCCCAACTCCTGGAGTCACGTGAACACATAAAAATCACAGCTTTTATTATAAAAGTTCCTAACTTTATAGCTGCAAAAAAGAGCTTGAAAAAAAATATGACTCAAATGCACTGTTTGGGTTAAAAAAAAAAAACCAAACCAACCAGAAGATCAACAAAAAGAACTCAAATGGATTCGTTCTTTTAAATCCTGATTTTTAAGCCAATCATGATTTTGGACAGCCTGACTCCTACTTTTTTGAGCGCTCAGGGTTGACAGAATCAAACACAATCTCTCATTTGCAAATTGTCCCAGCAGCTGTCCCTGCTCCTACCCACCATCCGCTTGCAGGCAGGCAGAATATGCTGTCAGACACCAGGCACGGCTCATTGCGTATGCTCAGCAGTGAATTTGAAGTCACTTAGAAAGCTTTTCATACAATCCCTGGTCCCAAAAGCGCTGATCTTTGTGCGCGTGTCCCTCTCTGTGTCAAGGGAGAGTGCCTAACACGTTGTGAGAGCTGCCAGAATACAAATAAATTAATAATTATTCATAATAATATTGAGCGCTGTGAAGCCTGTTGAGTTAAATGAAGGTGTTATAAAGGTCAATTTCTATGCTATCCTTCAACCACTACTGATGTGACATACAGGTTATCCTGACTCAATGAAAGTCATCTCTCAAACCAGACAAACGGATGAGAGAAACTCAGGTTTCAGACCACACTATGCTACTTTTTCCCTGTCACAGTTAAATTCCCTAAAGTATTGAACTGTTTGTAGGGTGCATAAACATTATAATAAAAGCGGCATTGACTTTTGTGGGTGGAGCCAAGACACCTCTCTTCTCCCGCAAACAATTTCATTCTCACCTAAATCTCACTATTACTCCCAGCTCATTGGCAGCAGAGATGTATGCGCAGGTGGAACGCACTTCAAGAGTAGGACCTTATTCCGTTTTAAACTTCAGCCTTTTGTTCATTCATTTATTTGGCTGCATCCATGTTCAGAAATAACGGCTGATAGTATTTTACTCAAATTTTCCAAACAACATTCCTCTTTCTGCCAAAACCAATCATAGAAAATTTCAGCCTGAAAGATGAATGTTTTGGGCAAGCTAAGGGCAAGTGAAAACAAGGGGACACCATTATCAGCAAGGGTAAAGTGATATAGAGCCGTTGACTTCAGAGGAGTTACAAACTGAGCATCTGACCTGAGAAGAGGAAGAAACAATTTGCTATTTTAACTAGCGAGCCTGGACACTAGTTCATACAACTCTGTTAGCTGAGAAATTGATGCTATGCATTGTTATATTATTTATATATACATATATATATACATATATACACACACACACACACACACACACACACACACACACACACACACACACACACACACAGGTGCCCTCAAAGTATGGTCTACAATCATTTACACACTTAAGGTATATATTTGGAGAATTACCCTGCATTGCAATAATTTGCATACTAATGCAAATGTTCACGGCACAATCTACACTTCGTCATTTAATTGCAGCTGGGCTCTTTAAAGCAGCCACTAGGAAAGTTTAAGTGGGAGAAATGCTAAATATAAATATTAGAAGAGTCAAGTGTAAACATCTCCAGAGCTATGTATAATGGAACACAGTGGCCTTCAACCCTCTACCACCTCCCACGTAGCCAAGACCCTCTCCCATTTAACTCTGACACCTCTTCCCAATGTCTCTGTGAAACTCAGCCACCAGGCTCAAAGTCCATGGTACAAACTATTGGTACATTCAAGCTGCTAATGGCAATATCTTCCAAAGGGCCCACTATTTTGGGGGCACATGCCCAATTTGGGATAGCTGCTGTACTGATTTTTATGCGTGCCACAAAAATACCCTCCCAAAAAATTTTATTCACACATACTCCTAAGTGCCCAATTTGAGCTGCCATGGGTCCGTGCCTTGTATGGTCATTTACACCAGGTGTAACGTGCTACTGTACTGATTTGGCAGCATGTTATACTCACTCTTCAAACTGGCATAAGTGCCTGAACCAGCTGCAGGGCAAAAATGAATTGTGTCTTTCGTCTGGCATCCTGATTCCTGCAACTCTCAGCTTCCCATTGGCATGCAGAATATCACAGCGCATCCCAAATTACAAGCAAAATCCCATTTTGCTACTTTTGTCAATGTGCCATGCTATTATTTATCAGTGCCTGAGTGGGAGTGATACAGCAGTTGCACTGACAGACAGGATGTTTTCTGTGGGATTTTTTTGAGGGGGAAAAACTGCTGTATTAAAATCATTTGTTCCTTCCAAAAACTTAACTGGTAAAGAAATCCAATTGGAAAGACAATGTGATATTATCCTGTTATTTGTATTAATATCCACCAGCCACAGCGTACACAAATAAGGACATGAAGCTTTCAAACACCTTGTCCAACCTGTGCCAAACTTTTAGACAGAAATTTTTCCCTGTTTTGGATCAAGCATGCATAATTTCTAGGCAGATTTGTTCAGTTGCGCTGGAGTTGATGGGGTTGATCGTAATTAGACACAGTTTCACTCTTAAGCTTGTAAAGACTCTAGTAAGGTTACAGCTGTTTAGAAGCTAGGTACATGCTCCTCTACTTCCCGTGCACATACTCTGACAATTTAAACACTCTCTCTCTAACCCAGAAGGCTAAGATTGCAAGTGCAATACTTACTGCCAAAGCCAGCAGGAAACTTAATGAAGTGAGGATAATTCCCGTACATGTTTAATCTTCAGTTCATCCCTTTCTTTTTTAATACCAACTGCCTCTCCTCCGACTTCAAAGATCCGTAAAATTCAGTGCGGTCTGGCAAGCTTGGGGCAGTGCTCTGTGACACCATGGGATCTCGGACAATGCTGGGGCAGCTGCCTTCTCGGGTCTATAAGAGATCCTCCAGACGAGAGGCTTCATAGTATCTTCAAGACAGTAGCAGCTGCTGTCTGTAATCTGGCATACTGCTGTTCTACTGCTTTCTGATTAGCTCAGGGCTGGCTTTCTGCACTCAGCTGTTTCAGCTCCCTGCAAATTCAGTGCACTATAGCCTGGTGGCATAATCTATCAGCTAAGAGACCAATCGATGTAGGACACTAGCGGTATAGGTCAGAAATTCAAAGGGAGGGGGAATGAAATCGTTCAGGGGGAGGTGGGTTTTTCTGCACCAATAAAAATTTGGTGCAGTTTATTGTAACTATGTATTATGTATTTACAGAAGCACCTGCTATGTGGAAGATGCTTTCAGAATACTCGGAAAGGAAAGATCCCTGGTTTAACAAGATTGCACTCTGAAGACAGATGGACAGCCAAGTAGACATTGGTTAGGGGTTGCGGAATAAGGCATTTTCTCTCCCCCCCTCAAAAAAAAGTTCAAACGGTTTGATACACTGAGGATTATAACTGACAGGGAAAAGATAGCGCTCTCGGTGCCCGAAACTAACGTTTATACAATCTGTCTGTCCGCTGGGTGCCCATCGTAATGGCATCAAGGTGCCATACACTAGAATGCTAGAATTTATGTAGCATCTTAAGGTTTTTCCAACAGGCTTTACAAAGCAAATGTTATTTATTTAGGTTGGGGTTTTCATTAGAGCCTAATGATGTTAGGAACCTGACTCCTGCTGAAATTCAACGGAATTTGGGTAGCTATCGCCACTCTTCGAAAATTCCAGCTTTGCTTCTTTGTAATCAGGAGCTCGGCTACTGGGCAAAGTTCTGCCCAGTCCCTGCCTTGAAGCGCTTACCCTCTAAGAAGCCCAGCACCACAGAAAGGGTGAGAGATGCAGTATTTATACATATTGTAAGTTGTGTGTTAAGTCCAATTCTGCTATACCCAACCATCCTTTAGCCTACCCATTTCTTTCTTGTAGGCATCACAGCGGAAGATGCTGGAGACAGGATCTGGAGAAGGAGAAGCAGCAGATGAGCGAGCAGTCCAGGCTGGCAGAGTGGAACAGGCAAGGGTGACTTGTTAAGAGATGTAAGTGAGGAGGGACAGAGTTGTGGAGGGCTGTGAAGGCTAAAGCAGGAAGCTGGAATTTGAGGCAAAGAAGTGCCAATGGAGGGATTCAAAAAGAGGCCTGGGAGTGGCGTGTGAACTGGCCAGAGGAAGGGGATCTGAGCTTTGTTTTGAATGAACTAGAGGTGGCGTGGATGAGGGGCAAGCCAGAGGGGAGAGGGTTGTCTAATGAGGACTGGATGGGGGAGGAGGTTGGGCAAATGTTTTAACTGTGTGGATAGAAGGAAAAGCTCAGATGCTGGATATATTGTGGCAGAAGCAGCAGCAAGCTCTAAAGGGGTCCAGCTTGGCATCAGAGCTGACCCCCAGGCTATAGGTCTGAGTGAAGGCAATGTTGTCAACAGTGGCAGGAACTGTGGGGGCGAGTAAAGGGCTTGGGACAATTCAGTCCAGGCCACGTTAAATATAACAAGAGAGCCGACAGATGTCAAAGAGAGGCTGGGATGCATGGAGGGCGGCGGGACGGGACGGGGCAGTAGATTTGCCTGGTTTCAGTAGAAGGCAGGTAGTGGAAGCTGCAAGTGGATAAAATCCCCCAAGGGATGGAAAGAAGGAAGAAGATGGGACCAAGAACAGAGCCTGGTGGGATAAAAATCAATCAATTCAATCAAAGGTGCACAACCGTTAGGGCATCAAGGACCATGCTGGCTACTTGCCAGCAGCCCCAGGGCTGCAACAGTTACGCACATATTCATACCCTTAGTCGGCGTCTCCTCTCCCCAGAGAGCAAATGAACCATGTACAATAGAAATGGACACAATGAGCCCGCTCCTTAGCTGGTATGAATCCACCCAGCTCCTTTGATTCCTCGGCTTCTCTAGCACCTTGGATTCTAGAGATGCGCAGAATGGATCTAATTCTTCAGTGAAGGATGCGATCTCTGTAAGGGTAAGAGTCGGGGGGGGGGGGGGGGAAAGAGGGAGTGCCATGAACTCCTGCACTGGCTTCCCGTCACTGGTGGCCCCTATTCAAATCCCAACAGGGGAGATTGGGTATAGGACACTAGCTCTTGGGGGAATTTGTATGTGGGCTGCTGAGTTACGGCGACAAGTTGATTCATGCACAGCCCTTTAGCAGAGCAGAACAAAAGGATGAGCACCAGTGTAGACAGGGGCGTGATGAATCTGGACACGCACCTTCTTCCGGGGCGCAGTAAACAGCTCTGTCTCCATCAGGGAAAACCAGTCTTTGGTCACTATCAGAGTTCAAAGCCAGAAGGGCCCACCCGATCGACTAGTCTGACCTCCTGTGTTTCACAGGCTGCTAACCACCAGCCAGCCAGAAACCAGAAGTAGATCAAAGGGTTAGAGTCCTTGGGAGACTGAAGAGAGAACAGAAGGGGTGGCGGTGCACCCATGCCCAAGGCCTTCCCATGGCAGGGGATCCAAAGGCGCTCTGGGTCTCAGAACGTTGTCAGTCAGGAAGAAACCAACCCCATCTAACGTGCCACCCTTTGGCCAGCTCTGTAAGCAGCACTGATGAGCGCAGAGAAAGGATAATTCGGTGCCCAGCCCTGCCTGCCTGGAGAAGTGGTTATGATGCCAGACAAACAGAAAGAAAGAAAAACAGAAGGGAAGACAAACAGCATTAAAACACTGAGCAAGCTGGGTGCAGACCACAGTCCTGTGCTCTCCCAGGACCCGTGGGAGCTAGCTACACTCCTTGACCCTGCAGTGCAAGGAGACTGCAGAGGAAGGAGAACTTGACGCGCAAGCAATAGCGAGGGAGCGGTTAATAAAATGCAGAGTAGATTTGGGCAGACATGGTGCTGTCAGCCCTGAGACATTCTTCAGGCAGGACGGGGAAAGGTTACTCTGTGGTTCTGATTCTTCCCTAGACAGCCCAAGGCACTGGTGTCTCCTTGATCCTTAACCAGAGTGTTTAACCAAAGCAGCTTTACTTTTGACAGAAACCCTTCTAAAAAGAAAACATTTTTCCACCCCATCCCGTGAGCGCGGCAGCACCTATCTGTGCCCCTCCTTGGGCGCGTGGCTGTGTGTGTTCCAGCAGGGATCAGTTAATGCCGGTACGGAGCTGCACATGCAAGTGTGTCACTGTGTGGCAGGACAAAAAAGGGCTGCTGAGTTAAACATTTGGAGCAAAAGATCTAGCGAAAGATAGGATTGTATTCTACCTCAATTCTATTCGATCTATTCTAAGCAAGTAGAGTCTGGTCTATTCAATAGAAAAATCGTATTCTTCTATTGAATGCAAAAACATGTTATTCCCACATTAAATCTCAGACAAAAGAAACATACAAGACAGAAAATTACATATTCGAGGTTTTCAACAGTATATCAGCAGTCCCATGGCCACCTTTTCCATCCTGTTGATGTTATTGTATGTATGTAGCAACATAAATGACACAGTAAACGAAGGTATGCTTTCAGCAGGGGAAAAAAAACAAGTGTAGGCCTACATGAGTGTTTTGCTGTATCATGGCGATAAAGTGCCACTTGTGTGAAATGCAGACAAGGAAAGGTTCAATATTCAAGGTGAGAACATATCTGTTATACAACAGCAATGTAATGTTGCCAGTACTATATTCTATCCTGTTCTACACAGGAACGAACACTATGTTCTGTTCTTTAACCACCATTGAGCAGTTTATGTTTTCAATGAGCTGCTCACAATAATGTCCAAGTGTTTCTCCTGAACGTGTATCGCTCATACGGCATCCAGGAATTACGTGCATATGTGGTTATTCCATTTTAGAGCGTACTGCTTTGCCTTATCGCCACTGAATTTTATCTGCTATCGTGACGCACTATGTCCTAGCATGGCGAGGTCCCCCTGGAGTTCCTCAATCTTCTCCAGTTTGGACTCACCTAGCTGATGCTGGGTCCTCATGGAGGACTCAGACTGCATTACATTTCAGTGTACACTGCAATATGTTACTGTTTACTACCTTGTTACATATTTTTTGTTGCTGTAACCACACCCTGATTTGGTACATTTTTACCAGGACTGTTCTGTGAATTTTACCTAATTTTACTATGACCAAGTCGTATCTACAGTCATAAGCAAATTTCACTCCCTTATTGCTCAGCCTTTTGTCCACATCATTGACAAGTATCTTAAACACCACTGGTCCCAGTGCAGAACCTTGGGTACTCCCATGGTTGTTATTCAACAATTTATTTTATTACCTCTTTCTTACACTGAGCACTGACGCTGTTTTCTGTCTGATAAGTGCCGGTCCATCTAGTACAGAGGGAGCTGCTGCCTTCATACCAGAACAGCAAACTCCACTTGTCTGGCAACTTGACATCCAACGTTTTCCCTCCTTCTGCCTATTCCAATGGCCATTTGTTACTCAAAGGCAGGAGAAGTGGGCCAGGGAGAGAGAGTTGTAGGCCATGTTGCCGAAGAACTGGAGGTTGACGGTAGGGCTGGTTGAAAAATTTTCCATCTAAACTTTATTTGGACAGAAATCTGAGTTCTCAACTAAAACAAATTTGTTTAGAGAAAAGCATCTGCTTTCTTTGAAAAATTTCAATTTTTTCATCCAACCTGAATATCAAATTCTCAGCCAAAAAGCGGTATTCACTTGCAGAAAACAATAACTAAACAAAAACGTGTTTTGTTTTTACAAAAAGTCAACATTTTCCTTGGGGAAAAAACAATTTTCCCACCAGCTCTACTTGCAGGTATGCCACAGAGCCAGTTGCTCCCTCTGAGAAAGCTACTGTGGTTTGTCAGGATGCCAGCTATAGGAAGTACAAGAAACTGCCACTGATTTAGGGACCATAGAATTTCACCTGCTGATTTCTGCATGGAACCATCTGATGGGCACAGGGACAGCTAGCTAGCTACGTCTGCTGATGCACTTCCTATTGCACTACCAGAATGCTTCTAACCTCATGCTTTCTTCTGTACAAATACCACCAATCCACATTTCTGCCGGCGAGAGAACTTAATCATGCTAAGCTCCAAGTTAAATGTGTGCATCAGCCTGGGACAGGGAGAACGGGGTGCGTGCTTTGTGAGAAGTTCTACGTTAGAACTGGAAGTGAGTCTGCCATGAAACTGAGAAGCATGAAGGTATTTGGCTACTGAAAAGTGTAGGGAGTAAAACGTGCAAGTTAAGGTTGGATTTTCACATGATGCTAACAGCTGACTACGCTGATTTTTACTGGTTGCATCGCTTTGGAGTGATTGCACGAGATCTGTGCCGATTTTTAACAGTCGCATTGATTTTTAGGGCCTGCATTGATTTTTAGCAGTTGAATGAGAGCTGAGCAGCCTTATCTTTAAATTAATGAAGCGTTAGAGGGGAATTACATAATTGACCAGCCAGGAGCAAAGAGGCTGAGCTAGCCAGACCTTTCTTTTGCTCAGAGGACGAGAAAAGAAAACAAAAGAACCCTGAGCGCCTTAAAAAGGCTGAAGGACCAAAGTGGATTACTTTATTGATTTTTAGTGGCTCTAGGTTAGCGTCTGCTTAGTGCGTGCACACACACAGAGAAAATGCATCTCAGGGGATTGTTATTTACTAAGGCCAACATTTCAGGCCTTAGTGACCAAAATTAGGGGCCTGTCAGTCCATATTGAGGTACCAATTAGCTCCATGGGAGCGGCAGATGATCAACACCACAGAAAAATTAGGCCACTTATTTTGGTGCTTGTGCAAGTTTGAACATGCTGGCCTACCCATATACAGCAGTCAGTGAAGAACAGCAGCAGTGGTGATCTAATCTAAATTGACCTGACCCGCATTAAATACCCCACTGACAACGCCCCCAGCTGCCTTCACCCCGCACCCCCGCCTTCTCTTTCTCCCCATGATTGAAGGGGAGTTAACGGGCCCCTTCACCTTGAATGGTCCCTTGCAACACGTGTTAACTACTTATGCCAAACAACCTGTTCCATCTGGTGTTTCGCTTTGAGTACGTTTCCTAGAGCTGAAGGAGAGCTCTGTGTAAGCTCAAAAGCTTGGCTCTCTCATCAACAGAAGTTGGTCCAATCAGAAAAAAATCTTACCTCACCTACCTTGTTTCTCTGCATTTAATAACCAATACTCCAATATTCTGCAGAGATAGCCCCAAATGCCACAGCGACTTCTCAAAGCAACAGCACAAAGAGCCTTTGCTGCAGAATATTGTAGGGTTTTTTGTTTTGTTGGATTTTTCCCCCCTTTTTTAGTAAGGAGAAAGATGCAGCCTCCCTCATCGGCATCCTAGAAAAGGAAAAACAAATCTGATCCCTGATCATTGATCCCAACCTGCAGCCAGTGCAGCTTTGCTATTCCAGGCTTGAGGTCACAGAAGTACGCTGACTTCAAGGGGAGTTACACGGATTAGCATCAGTGAAGGATAGGTAAAAACATCTGGATCTGAAGTTTGCAGCTCAGCCTGCGTCTAGCTCCGATCCCAGGGGATGCTCAAGGCACCGTAATTCTGAAGCCGATATATTATGCTGGGTCTCCGCTCAGCTATACCTGTTTTAAGTCAGTGGAACTGAGTGGAACCTGGGCCCCAATGAGTTCCATGGAGTTTATCAAGCCGGGATCTTTGGGGCACGACCTTAAAAACAGAGACAAATGTCCTATCCAACCCTCTTCCAGCACCTTGAAAGCCAGCGGCTCAGATAAAGTGTCATCCACATGCCATCCAACCTGGGCTTGGTTTCACAAAACCAAAAATCTAATGGAGGAGTCTCTGAAAGATCCACCAAAGAAATCTGACCACACCGCCTCTTCTTCAAGGGAGGGTGGTACTGTGTGGTTATTTGTGAGCCCAGAGAACTTTTCTAATGCTTTTGGTATGAAACATCCCATCCCAGTGGCACTGCCAGATTCCTCACAAATGCATCTGTCCTTGCTGCTGGAGGAACATATTACTTATTCTTATGTGTGGGCTCTAGCTGAAATAGTGACAGTGCCCCCATCCCTGTAGCACCTCCCAATCTTTAATGGCTTTACCCTCAACACCCTGTGAGATAGGGCGGTGCCGCGGTCCCCAGTGTGCAGAGGGGAAACTGAGGCACTGAGCAAGTCAGTGCCAGGCCCAAGGCCACAGAGGAAGCTGGGGAGCAGCACCCAGTCGCCCAAGTGGTGAACTAACCCCTGGGCCATCTTTGTTCTGTTGCTTTCCCATTCAGCACTCACCCTGCTGCACCCTTGGTTGTGGGGAGGGATGATGGAAATTATAAAAGCCACAGCTGTAATTACTGCACCCCCAAAGATGGGGAGGAAAGGAAGCCTGTGTGCCACCCCGTCCTCGACCCCTTGCCAGGCTTGCCTTTTATCTCCCCACAATCTCATTCAAAGAGATAACTGTTGACATCAGGCTAATGAAATTAGCCCCACCAGCTAATGCAATTATCAACTACAGCACGATCAAACAACGGCATCCCGAACACGCCTGCAGCCAAAGCCTCCCTCTACCCCCCAGTCCCCTTCCTCACCGTCCCCAGTCACCGTCCTCCTCCACCGCAAGTCCACGCGGAGCCTGGCAATCCTGAACACAAATCTCCTCCAGGGCACGCAGGGCGAAGGGCGCACTAGGTGCCACTTCAACAAAAACAAGACGCTGGAGAGAGCCTGAGCAGTTCCTACTACGCAGAGCGCACCATCCTACGCAGGCAGAAGCAAGCTCTAAGGGGAGATAATTCCAAGCCCATTTAAACATCAGGGGACCTTCAATTACTCACTTCATAATGAGGCCCTAGACACTAATCAGCCGTGTCACTGAATCCTCTTATGTCTGCTTAAGTACCTCCAGCAGCTTTACCTATTGTGTGCCCAGCTGCCTGTTATTCCCAGGGAATTACCTCTCAGCCAGACACAGTTGGCAGTACAAGGTTATTTTGACACAGATTCAGCCAAGGGACATCGCTGGTTTTTTTCAAAAAAACATCTTCATCTGAAGCCTCAGGGCTGGCCACAGCTGGAGATGGGACAGAGGACAAGGAGGGCCAGGGCTCTACGGTGGCACCGAGCAGCCACTCCCTCTGGTGTTTGGTCAGCTGGTCCTTGCTCATGTGTTCAGGGTCTCACTGATCGCCATGGGTGAGGTAGGGAAGGGATTTCTCCCAGGTCAGATTGGCAGCGACCCTGGGGGTTTTTCCTCCCTCTGCAGCATACAGGTGTGGATCGCTTGCTGGGATTATCTGGGTCTCTCTCACGTAGGACTTGCCTACGCTTAAAATGGTGCCGCTGCAGCGCTTCAGTGAAGACACTGCCTACACCAATGGGAGAACCTCCCCTCGTAGGCAATCCACCTCCTGGGAGGTGGTAGCTAAGTCGACGTGAGAATTCTCTTGTTGACCTTGTGCTGTCTGCACCGGGGGTTAGGTTGGCTGAACTCTCTCTCTCTCAGGGAGGTGGATTTTTCAATAGCAATGTAGCTAGATCGACCTAATTTTTGTGTGTCATTTCTCTGCCATTGCAGGACCCTCGGGCACTGGTGCACCTCGGGCCTGCCTGTTCTCTGCTTGGGGCATGCAATAGTCTAGTCTCCTGTGGGCTGTCACACTTGGCCTCTCTTAGGTTGTTGGAACTGGTGTGCGGGTGCCGGATGTTGCTAGTGGCATATAGGAGGTCAGACTAGACGATCTGATAGTCCCTTCTGGCCATGCACTCTGACTGTGTTGCATGGTTGGAGGCACTCAGGACAGACAAGCCAATGAACTGGTGCAGCCTCAGTAGATAGGGTGGACAGGACAGCCCAGCTGTCCTGCACATCTCCTGATGGGAGACCATTAACAACTCATGAGGTAGTGGCAATAGGGTCCTGACCTATGGAAAAATCAGAGGGAAATTGCCACTGAGGTATGGCATGACCTTGAATTCCCAACGGTGCAGGAGGAGTTCACACCCAATCATTCATGCATTCAGAACAGATGAACTACATTTGTGCCGGAAGCATGCTGTCAAATTCTGGGGTGGTATGTGGTGATGTTTCCCTTGGGAGGAAAGATAGTCTGGTGGTTAAAGTGAAGCCAAGGAGGTGGGGAGACCATGTTCCCCTGAGGCACAGATTTCCCATGGCACGTTGTGTCCCAATTTCCACAGCAGCAAAATTTCTATTAATGCTTCTCTGCTTCAGAGCATGGTTAAGGCCAACATTTTCAAACTCGTGTGCCTAAGGCCCAGCTCTTCAATCTGGATCGAGGCATCTAAATAAAAGTGGACTGATTTTTAAAACAGAGCTTGCAGGTGACCTCGGTGGTTCAGCTCTCTGAGCAGTTTTGCCAGGCCATAGCAAACTTTCACCAGGTCGATAGCTGGCTCCACTGTTGTTCTTTTCAGCAATCACCGCCTGCCAGGCAGGTGTTTAGTGCAGTGTTCCTAGGAAATGATCAGCTCCTCCTCTGCCCTCCTGTCAGCAAAGGAAAAAAGAAATTGCCAGTACCCTATATCTCCTTGCTCCTGGTCTTGCTACATCTGCTTCATGCTGGGCGTATACACATGGTGGGCTCAAACTCCACCTTTGGCTACTGCCAAGGAAGGAGGCATCCTGGGGATTGTACCCAAAGACCACGGACAAGGAATGCTGGGAAAAGGGGCAGAGATATAAATAAGGGACATGCATTTGGTTGCACTTCTGTTTAACCCACAGAGTCGACGACTTTGGCTTGGCTGAAGGGCCGCTGAACTCACTTATCAAGAGAGGTGAAATGAGTGAAGGAAGGTGGCGAGCCAATGGGCCGCTGTGACGCATGGCCTTATCTACACTGGCAGCCGTCAGCCCTAGTTCAGCACAGGTGGGGTCAGCTGGTGGCAGCCAGGACGGTAGCTGTGACATCGTAGCCAGGGCCAGTGGTGAATTACCAAGATGAAGTTTGTGGGTGAAGATAAAGCCCCAGAGAGTCTCTCCTCTCAGACTCATACCCCAACCTGAAGAGGAACGGGTTCATTTCCCAGTTAAACCCTCAGCAAAACTCTGATGATGATGACGACCTTTTGCAGGATGGGCGGCGAGGAGGGGGCATTTCACTCCCAGAGGACTCAACTACAGATGTTTTCATTAAAAGAAAGAATTCAGTTTTAGGTGAACAGGGGCAGTTCTTTGACTCTGCCGGTAATCTGTGTGAAATTCACCACAGCACTCACTCCATTCACCACCCTTCTGATAGCCTTGGATGCGCCAACATTTTCTTCTGCCTGCAGAAAGCAGCTGTTACTGTGCTCGCTCTTGTGTTTCCCAGCTCCGTGTCAACGCTCGACCGCAGGCTGGAGGACCCCAGCACGCCCCTTCTGACTCACGCTCTGCTTCAACAATGCACTTTTTAATCTACTGGCAGGGCAAAAACAACAGGTCCACTATGACGCCGAGATATCCCAAGGCAGAAAATCCATTCGGAGCCCAGCTACAGAGATTTGAATCAGCCACTTTCTCCAGCGCCGAGCTGCCAACAATCCCGGCTTTTGTGAGAGCAGAAGAATCGCAGCCTATGTGCGCCTCTGATGACTCCTCCTTGCCAGATCAGAAAGGTCAGCAGCAGTAGTGTCATGGGAAAACATGCAGGAAAAAACATTCCCTGGGAAGGTGAATCAAAAATAGCCACATGGGCGCTGTGGAGAAATGCCTATGGATTTCAAAGCATCCATGCACCGGGCTTAGGGTATTTGAGAAAAGAACCCAGGCTGTGCAGTGGAGGACAAGGCTGTGCTGGGTAGAGAATCTGGACACCAAGTGCACGGAGACGGAGGGCAGAGCACAAGGATAATTCACTGATTAGGGCGGTTGCCTAAGAATTGGAGCCTTCTCTGCCACAGACTTCCCGTTTGACTTTGGGCAAGTCCCCTAGCTTCTCTGTGCAATGGAGATATTAGCAGGTTCCTACCTGTTGTGAGGATAAATGCATTATAAAGACAGAGAGGCACTCAGACACCAAGGTTATGGGGTCTGTGTAAGTCTTGGATAGGTGAGATGCAGAACAGCTGTTCAAATAAGAGTTGGGATGGCACTTTCACCAAAAGCTGACGGTCGCCCTTGAAGCTAAAATTCTGAATTGGAATCAGGATGCAGTAAGCCTGGCATTTTCAAACTCGGGTGCCGAAAGCACCGAAATCTATATGCAGGCATCTAAATAAAGGGACCTGGTTTCCAACAGCAACCTCAGATCGAGAGCTCAGCAGTTTGGCAAATCAGGCGGATTTGGGTGCTTTAGCCATCTAAGTTAGATTGCAGGGCAAAATTTTCTCTCTGCCATTGCTTGGCAAACAGATTTTCCTATCATGAGTGTCAGCGGCTTTCTCCAGCATATAAATGACACATTTTAATCCTCCTCCAGTGGCGAGTGACATACACAGAGCATTAGAGCTGGTGAAAAATATTTTCCATAAAAAATATTTCAAGAGAGCGAAAGGGTTTTGGTTTTGTTAATGTTTTTCCATTTGTCAAAAGCCAGCCAACGTTCAATGAAAGCCTAAAAAGTTTGGCAAAACCCAGAAGTTTCCCTGTGAAAACTTCATTTTTGTTGAAAAAAAACTTTTTCAACAGGTTGTTTGATGAAAAAGGAAGGGAACCTAAAGACGCAGTGTCCTACTATGTTGCCAGAAACTCCTCTGGGCCTGCAGTCCTTCTGATGCCATTTGGTGGTCCTGATGCACCCAGTTTAGATGCAAGCCATTTGCTGCTACTGCCAGGCCCTGTATCCCAGAATAGGTGCTTTTAGACTCCTTTGCGATCCGGTGAGTGCAAAACTCCAGAAACAGCCTGTCAATTCCCATCACGTCCATCTGCCTCAAAAGTTCTATTTATGCCAGATAGACGAGCGTGGATCTAGGGATTCAAGGTAAGAGGGGTTTATTTATACCTCTTCCCTCTCAGGGGAGCCAAGAGTGGAGGAAAGCCAGTTGGTGTAACTACCCTGCTGCCGGGCTGTCAAATATGCAACCACGGCCAGCGGCAGTTGAGACTTGCCATCCAGTGAAGCCCTCCATGGTTCTAAGGGTCTGAAACAGCCAAAAGCAAGTCACAGCTCCTAGAAACAAGGGAGCTCTGGTCAACACTTCCCAGACGTCTGTGACCTGCCATAGTCTGATGGGCTAAGTCGTGTCCTGATGGGCTTGGCCCAGGTGGCAACCGTGAAAAGCCCTCGGGTCTGTTTGGATCATCTCTTCTTCAGAGCATGCCACATCCAGAGGAGAAAATGGAAAGAACCCTGCAGACAGAACTGCCAGCCTAGCAGATGCCTCACTACAGTGACATGTGCCACGCTCAGGCAGGCTCTCATCAAATGCAGAAGCGGTGACAGACTACGGGTGGTCATTGGGAGGGCCAACACAGTCTAAGCCCAGAGAGGAGCGACTAACTCCAGAAGGGAGACAGCTCAGCGGTCCCAAATAGGAGGGGATGCGCACGAGCGAGAGTCCCTTCCTCTAACGTCGGGAACCAGAAGAGAGGTCGCATCGAAAAGCAAATAGGAAAAACTATGCCCAACCCTGGGAGAAAGGAAAAGAGAGATGAAACTGCATGGTGTAGCCGCCTGCCCCTGGAACAGGGACAGTCAGTAATGATAAATGGGATCAAAGCCCAAACACGGTGTGTGACCTTGTCCTGGATAGGTCCAACCTGCCTCTGACAGACCCCCGAGGGCATGTCTATTTCTTACACTCTGGCAACACACTTACACAATGGTGGATTCTACCCTGGGAAGCAGAGACTCTGAAAAAGATTTGGGGGTCACAGTGGATAGTCAGTGGAACAGAGCACCTGGTGCAATGTTGTGGCCAACAAGGCTAATGCGATCCTGGGATGCATGAAGAGGGGAATCTCAAGTAGGAGTACGGAAGTTATTTTACTTCTGTATTTGGCACTGGTGTGACCACTGCAGGAACCGTGTGTCCAGTTCTGGTGTCCACAATGCAAGAAGGATGGTGGTAAATGGGAAAGAGTTCAGAGAAGAGCCATGAAAATGATTAAGGGATTAACAAAACTACCTTATAGTGATTGAATTCCTTGAGTCTATCTATTTATCTTAACACAGAGAAATCTCATGGGTGACTTGATCACAGCCGAAGTACCTCCATGGAGAACACATTTAATAATGGGCTCTTCAACCTAGCAGAGAAAGGTCTGATATGATCCAATGGCTAGAAGCTGAAGAGAGGAATTCAGACTGGAAAAAGGCATAACTTTTAACTGTTAGAGTAATTAACTATTGGAACAATTCACCGAGGGTCATGGTGGATTTTCCTCCCCAACACTTTGTAAGGCAATATTCAATTTTTTTTTCCCCTAACAGATCTGTGATGGGAATTATTGTGGGGCCATTCTCTGGCCTGTGCTCTGCAGAAGGTCAGATTCGAGGATCACCGTGATCCCTTCTGGCGTGGGAATCTATGAAGACCTGTGGTGCTTGTCAGGCCAACAGTCTCACTGAATGGAAAGGTTTCCCCAGCCCTGCTGTTACCAGGTGGGAAGAGGAGTTATTTGAGGAGGGGGAAAGAGGTGAACAGGCCTCATTCTCTGAAGATTGTTCCTGGGATTTGAGAGAAAAGGATAGTGGCTTTTCCTGACAACCCCCTTCCCAGTAAGTAAGGTAGACTGCTGTGCAGAAGACAATGAGGAAGAAGGATCTCAGCTTAGGATGAGACAAAGCAACTTCCCTGAGCCATGAGTTTTTCTCAGCCTGATCTTTACAGAGGCCAGGATCAGAAGCCAGACTCTAGTCTCAGTTCTAAGCCGAGTCCGTCCCTTCCTCTAGCTCACAATACATTCTCTGGGCTGACACACACACTCGGCCCTCTTCCACGCAGCAGTTTGTCTGTGGTTGGCACCGGAAGCAAAAGCATGGCAGCAATGATCCCCCAAGTCACGTTCTTCTTTGGGTTTCTCTGGAGGCCTTCTCTGTTCCCAACCTGACTTCCCTCAGCTCAGAACCTTCCCTCTTCCCCACCGCAAGGGTGAAGTTACGGATCTGCTTGTTCATCAGCATCATTCAGCATTTCCAGACAGGGTCCCCCACACCTGCTAGGCGCGCAGATCGAGGGAAGACCTTTGTCCCCTATTACACCAGAATATTCTTCTAATATCCATGTGGTCACCTGTGTCTGACTGGGAGCGGGATTTAGCTCTAGGTCGTTCACAGTTTGGAGGCTGAAAATGGGCCTTTTGAGAAAATCCAACATCCTTCTAACGTTGGGGAGCATCGAACACTGCAGCAGTTCCCAACCCTGATGCAAAAACCTTTGAGAGCAGAAGCCAGAGCAACAAAGGACAATGCCGTAGCTGGGGCCAAAAAGCTAAGAGCAAAGCGTGAGGAAGCTAAGCATGTTTAGTTATATGCACTGACGTCTGTATGGTGCCAACCGCTTGATTTCTGCTCCCCCGCCCCACTGCCAGTGGGAAATGTAACACACTAAAGAAAGGGAGCTTGTCTTGGGTAGCAGGTATTACAGCCCCATCTTTTAGGGCATCAAGGCTTGCAAGAAGGAGCAACAAGGTGCCAGTGTATCAACACATGGGGATGCACATATGTGCACTAACATTGTGTAAAATGGGCACTGACTTTTTAAGGTATCTGAATATTAAACAAACCCCTGAAGTTCCCAGGGCAGCTTCTCAAACCCAGGGGTGCTTTATCAGTGGCAGAAGATCTTGTGAACTGTAGATTCACTGGAGTACACTGTATTGGGAACAGGTTCTCCACGGCCCACCTAAGCCCTGCCTCCTACACAGGGAGAGTGGCTTCCTCTTTCTGTGTGAAAACCGGACATGGGCGCAAGCAGCCATCTCTGGATCCAGACTCAAAACACCTGCATTCACATGCAGAGTTTTCATTAGTCTTGTTACAAATGCAGGGGCCCCATTTGTAAAATTTGGATCGGGATCGAGGTTCAGCTGTTAAACCTCAAGAAGTGTGAGGGTGTTTGGATCCAGAATTTCAGTTCAGCCTGTCTCTCCTCCATTATCTATCTACATTTCAGTAGCACCTCAAGGTGATACCTGTACAAAGGCCCTACAAGTAGTATGGAGAGATCAGGATGCCGCTGTGCTAGGCATTGAGGAAACACACAATAGGAGGCAGCCCCTAACCCAAATTACTTGCAATCTAAACAAAGGTAGGAAGCATCTGGCTTAAGGTCATGTTACAAGTCAGCGGCAAAGTCAGGAAGTGAATTCAAGTCTCCTAAATCCTAGACCTTGCCTAAGATAGAGAGAAGGTGTGCATGAGCTAGCGTGCTGCAGCTGCACACCCTGACTTGTTGCAAACTAACTCGCCGTGTAGACAAGCCCCAGCCTGATGCCCAGTCTAGCAGATCATGACACCTCTCTAAAGAATAGTGTCCGAAATTCAGAGCACTGATAAGAAAGCACCCAAAGTTCTGGAGTTTGGTTGCAGCTGGCACATATACCCAATATGCCTACTCAAGGCTTGGCTGAACCTCATGGCTCTCTAAATTAGGACTGAAGGTGTCGTAGAAACAGGCTTCTCTAATGAGATTCCTGGTACTCCCAACTTCTAGACGCAGGCAAAGAAAACCATTAGGATAGCCTCACTTGCAATATTTCGACTCCTGTGATCGCCTAAGACTCTCTCAATTGTTCATATGTATTATCTACCCTTGCTCAAATAGTCTTTGGTTTCACAGCCAGTATTTTTACGAGGATTTCTTTTATGTCAGACGTGGCTACAGGAGACGTTTTGAGCTTTTCCCCACACCTGAGGGATATGGAGCCCATCTTGAATTTCTGACCTTCTACTGAACGTAAAATTTCAATGGACCTGCCTCCTGTTTAATGTAGAATTAAAAATGACCGAACCAGCTCAAACAAATCAAGGATCCACATGAATCACTGCACTAAGCTCCAACCTTTGATTGAATCTCCAACCTGTTTTGAAGAAGCTTGGTTACCTTTTTCCCTTCATGAACTTCTCTGATCTGATTGGAAGGGTTAAGACACCTGTTCTTGGACAGGCCAAAAATTTCAGACTTTTGTGTTTTCTATAAGGTTTTTTTTTTTTTTTTTGTCTAAAATTTTAATGTTGGCAAAAAAAGTCTATCGCCAAACAAAACGTTCTGATGGAAATTTTCATTGAAATGATTGAGGTTGCTCTGTAGCTGGTTGAGATTTCACAATTTTTGACCAATTTAATCAAAATTTTGAAAAAATAGCACAAGCTTTTTTTGTTTTGTTTTTTAAACTGGTTTGTCAACTGGCTTTACTGTACTCACATTTTTCTGACTCAACTGTGAAGCCCCCAGAGGCTCAAAGCAGTTTTGGATAAGCAGTTCAACTTTGAGGGTACATCTTTACCAAAACGCACGCAGCAGCAAATTTCAGAGCCCTGGCCAACTGACTCAAGCTTCTGGGGTTCGAATTACAGGGCTACAAATAGCAGCGTAGACATGCCCACTTGGGCTGGAGCCATGTTCTGAAACCCAGCAAGAGAGCGGGTTGCATCCCAAGCAGTAATGTCTACACTACTATTTTTAACTCTGGAGCGTGAGCACTGTGAGCCTAAATCAGTTGACCTGCACTTGGAGACTGTCTGCCACCAGGGACTTGGTGCTATCAATGCACGACAGCAAAGTGTCTTAGAATGACAAACAAGCTGGTTTTGCCCTGGGCTTTGCAGCCTGTGCCTCCGTGACTTTAGCTTACAAAAGATCTACCATTCATTCAATTTAACTAAAAGAGTGGAATAACTGTAAACCCATTTATCAATGAGGATCTGCCCTTTCGCTAAGTGCCGGAGGCCCACAAAATGAAAGACGACATACCCAAGGATGAATGGAATTTCAGATCCTGTCCCAAAGGGGTCTAAAGTTCAATGAGGTTGCATTTGTACAATCTATTCTCATTGTAGCAATTGCTGTGGATACAATACCTGATAGATGGGAAGTGGTTAGTTAAATGCAATGCTACAGTTGGAGCCATGCAAAACATTGCATCTAAGACAACTCTGTTTAAGTTAAAACAGAAGGGAGCAACCAAAAAAAAAAAAAAAAGGTTTTTTTTTGTTTTATATTTTTTTAAGATTCTGTATCAGCAACTGAGCTGACTTGAAACTTACTAATGTTCGGGTATTTTTAAAACAAAATATCTGAAAATCAATTCCCCTGCCAAGTTTCATATTTTAGATTGTTTCTCCAGCAAGATAACATCCCCAAATCGGAAGAGAAAGGCTTTCCCTGCATTCTTTGTCTTTTTTTTTTTTTATAAGTTGCTTTATGGCCATCAACTCATGCAGAACCACACAATCCTAAAGGGAGATTTGGGAAGGTAAGTGGAAAATATGGCAAAAATGTATTCCAAAAATCCCTCACTCTGAAGAGAAAAGGAGAGCCTCTCTTTGGGTTCTGAGTCATCGCACAGAGAATATAGGAGTCTCTATTAAATTTGATAGCATTCAATTTTATTACATTCTGGGGGACTTGCCACTAAGGGAGGTGACCTTGAGCTAGTCATGAAACTTTTCTGGGCTTCAGCTTTCCCTTCTGAAAAAGGCTACAACGCTTGTCATCTCCCTCCTCAGGAGCATAATACGAAGAAGAAAAGTACATGGTATTATTTAAGACCGGACACTGGAAAAGAGGAGCCTAGAACTCCCAACCTCTGGTACTCTGAATATTGTTCCGGGCAGCCGCAGCAGCTAGGGTTTTACTGAGCCCTTCCCAATGATTTTGAAACCCATCTGCAGCAGTTCAGGGAATTAGGATGCAGGTATTTGCCTGTGCAGCGTTCAGTCACATGCCTGGCATTACCTGTTGAAACTTGGAAGATTGCCTAAACCAGCTCATCTTTAGACACGTCCTACTGCACTGGCCCGGTGGCTGCTTCTCAAAGCCCACAGCTCAACCACGTCTATCTTCAGAGGAGCTCTGAAAAGCATTGGTGCTGGAGATGTTCAGTGCTGACTAGGCATTTCAACCACCCACCTCCTGCTGAAAGCATCCGGCGTTGGGTGGCTAAATCAGCCTTGAAACGACGAACTCATTTTGGGACACAAGGTGGGGAGGCAAGATCTTGTATAAGACCAATTTCTGGTGGTAAGAGAGACCAAGCTTTCGGGCTGCACAGAGCTCTTCTTCAGGTCTGGGAAAGGCACTCCTCCACCAAATGACAGGGAGCTAGGCCACGCTGGTGATTACGTACTACAGTTGTGAAAGAACGTCACAAACTTTGTTTTATTAATGACAAAAACATTTTGTTGTGGGGAACAGTAAAAATTGGGGCGGAGGGTTGGTTTGGTTTTTTTGTGAGAGAAAGAACCAACCAACTAATATGTTCTGGGGCAGAGAAGCCCTGGAAACTTCCACTCAGCAAGGGAAGTTTGAGGAAGTAATAAGTAATTGAAAACAGGAGGTTATGCTGGAAAGACTTGGCATCTGCTATATTAACTGCCCCAAAATTTCATGAACGGGGAGTTAAGGTTGCCCCATGGTCCCTCATGCTGGTTAGACTGAAACCACTGACAAACAAGAAATGAAGAGTGAAGGTAACACAAATATAAATGGAAATACAAAGTGAGACAGAGCCCTAGTCCTGTTGGACATGCTTCTTTCACTCTCTTTGGCGCCTCAGTTGCTCTCAACCTAGGGGTCGTTGCTGACTTTACCCTGAATGTCTTTTTCAGTAGCGCTTGCCCGAAGGGGAACTGGATGCCGGACACTTGTGAGATCAATCCTGAGATCAGTTTGGGGAGGATTGAGTCCCACATGTGTGCAGAACAGATATAAGGACCGGAAGATTTTGATGTCACAGGATAAACATAGGCATGCTGTATCTGGGGACTCTTTGCCCAAACAACCTCACATTTGAACCACTATCCTCACCCCAACCCCATGACGCAGAGTGATTTTCAAGACAACCTGCATAAACCGGTGGATCTTGGAGCACCTAGAGAGCTGGCTGTTCAACAGTAAGCGAGTCTCAACGTTAATTACCGTCGAGCTACAATGCTGCAGCCATCACAACAATTCTAGCTATAAATACCCAGCGCTTGTTTCACACTTTTCATCCTCAGGTCTCCAAGCACTTTACAAAAGTGGGTAAGTATTATTAACCCTGATTTACATAAGGAGAAACTGGGGCACAAAGAGGTTTGACACAAATTCACCATATAGTTCCTGGGAAAAAAAAGAAAAAAAAGAATTGGGACAGACGCCATTCATAAAATGGCCAGAAGAGGCAGTGTCCTTATAACTTTTAGCCCAGTGGTTAGGACAGTCAGCTGGGATGTGGGAGACATGGATTTGATTCCCCCCTCTGCCTGATGCAGAGATGGGATTTGAATTTGGGTCCCCAGCCCCACTGAACCTCAATTCCAACATGCAGTGCCTTATTGTTATGTAAGTGAGGGCAGTGAGTTTTGGGGGAGGAAAGAGAGTTCAAGGGTCGGCCATCCTGGGCTTGAGCTGGCAGTGGGTCATCACAGATGGAGAAGGTGGGGCAGAGAGAGGCTCGTGAGTCCCCAGCATAGAGATGACAGCTGGAGTAATATGTAGAGGGAAAAGAGGAGGGGACTGAGGACACAAGTTTGAGGAGAACATTAGACAGGAACGGAGAAGAGAAAAGGCCTCTGCAGGAAACGCTGGAGAAACACATCAGAGGAAAACAAGGAGGGGACCATCATGGAAGCCAAAGAAGGGCAGAAACTTCAGGAGAATGGAGGGATTGACTGTATTAAAGGCAGCATCTAGATCAAAGGAGATGGGGAATGAGAAGATGCCCCTAAATGGAGCCAGAAGGTGATCACTGATGACTTTGGATAGAGTTGTTTGGCGGAATAAAGGAGGCAACAAACAGACGGCAGGGGATTCGAGAGGGAATCAAAGGCTGAAGAAATGGAGGCAGCAGGAATAGACAGCACACCCTGGGAGCTTCGAAGCACTAGGTGGCCTGGGACATAAGCAGAGGAAACAGCTGAAGTGTGAGCTGGGTCTGGGGATGTGTGGGGAGAACAGGGCACTGGGGAAGGAGGATGGAGCCATCAAGCCTTGAGGGGAGGGTGGACAGATGGTGGGCCCCATTGAACTGGTGGCCTGAAGAAGGACAGGAGGGGTCCGAGAGCCAAAGGGGAGCCAGGGATGGAGATGGACTGAAGGACACAAAAAGATAGTTCTGCCAGTTCAGCTAAATCATGGCCTGAAACTCCTGTCCCGAGGCTCACAACTGTCAATGCACCTCACTCCTAACCTGAAGGATCTGCTGCTATTCTGGCCCTAGGCCCACATACAGCTCTGCCATGGGACCTCAATCCTAACCTGCTCTCCCAGTCTCGCCCCACAGCCCACACGCCCCCGCCCTAGCAACGTTCTGACCTGCGGGACCCTGTGTGTCACACATCCCAGCCAGCTCCAACGCTGCCAAGGCCCTTTAATGCTGACCTGCACCAACATCTCCTGGTCTTCCCCGAGCACAGACTGCCAGTCGTAGCACGATCTGCAGTGCTCTGCTGACACGGACAGACGCCCACTAACATGGTGCTTTTCCTCGTTGCCCCAGAGCAACAGCACAGACGGTTCGTGTACCATCTCGCTCTCCCTCAAAGAGCCCCACGCGGACATCTCCTCCGAGCAACCAAGTTCCCCGCCTTTGTAAAGCGCAATCAGCAAGGAAAGGTCAAGTGCTTCGATCGATACACAAGTGGCTGTGAGCTGGACCGTGACTGAAAGGACACACAGGTGAGGAAGAGCCCGGCACTGGAGATTCGGGAAGGAGGCTTGTATTGACAGAAATGACACTGCCATCAGATCACTCCCTGTCACGCACGCGGGGGGGTAGGCCTCTTCCGCACTGAGCAACAGACGTGGCTCTCCGAAGCGCAATCTGAACTAGTTTGCCTTGCTAATCAGAGTCTCAGCAACAGGTTGGCTGTCAAGCTGCATGGAGAGTCCGTTATGTTACATGGAAGCATGACAAGTTTCCCGTGATATTAAATTAGAAACGACTCATCCAAGATTTAGTGACAGCACATCTGAGGATTGGGAGCCTTCTGAACGGAGAGGGGCCAGGGCCACGACCTCAGATCAGAGCTTGGGGAACGTTCACAGACCGTTCTGAATTCTGTGGCTTCAGTCTTTCTCTAGCATGGTTCTAAACCAGAACCCTGGTTCTGAATCTCCCGGCTACACCTACGGGAAGTCTAAGTCCAATCTTTGCTGTAATTTTGCAGACGATCTTTACTTTTCCAGCCCATCAGTGCTCCAGCTTTGAGCAAACCTGGGCTGAGTCCTGAGTGCATCTGGATACACTTTATGCTTTAGCATGGAAGCCAGGTGAAACTTGTCCATTTTCATCCATTTGGTTTGAATGTTGTAGTTCACTCGACCCTAAAACTCAGAACACAGCCCAGAGGGTGCAAACCGCATGAACCGAGAGCAGAAAGAAACTGCTAGTTAACCCTTAAGTGCTGGCATTTTCCAGACTGTCAGGCAAATTAATTCCTCATGAGCAGGTGTGCTCTCTCTATAGCATTCAGCTGGTCAATTTCTGCTAGGTCCTCTAAAATTCTCTTAATTAGGCACTTAATGGTCCAGATCCTGCTTTTACTTACAGCAGTGTAGCTATCCAGAGTTCCCATGAGCCCTGCAAATGGAAAGTGCAGACTCTCACGCAGCCTTAGTGGGTCATGAAGGTGCGTTTCTGTCTTACCTCACATGTAAGAAATGTGTTCCCACAGAGGTCAGAGATGGGGGGGAAAAAAAAAAACTCAACTTAGGACACAGTTTGTTTCTTCTCTTGGCCGGTGCAGTATTGGCCCCTCTGGTGTATTTTCCAGGCATTCCTTCCTGATATCTGGGGACTGCTCCATCCCTGTAAACCCTTCAGTGATGCAGCAATCATATGCCCAGATAAATTAGGAGAGGCCCTACTTATGAAACCTGGTGGGCCAGGTCCCCAGCTGCTGGCTTCACTAGAGCTGCTTCAGCAATTTATATCCAAGTAAAAGAGGAAAGATAATTCCTGTACCTATGAAAATAAAAGTTAGTGGGGGCAGAGTCTGGTGTCTGACAGCCTGTTTTACGGGTGTGACCCACGGCTGTCTTTAATTATCCCTTCCACTGCTCTCTGGTGAGAATCAGTCACTGCACCATTCAAATATGAGCCTGAGAAAACAACGCATGTGTCGGCTCGGATGCTAACTGTGGGACCAAGGCTAACCCAATCCCGCCTGGATCACTCACTTTCAATATGTTAAAAAGGAGCGAGTGTCCTCTCCCAGCTACTCCACCTATGTCCAGACCCCTGGGCCTCAGCGCAGGGAATCTCCCACACCCAAAGACCCGTCCCAGCTCTTTGGAGTAGATGCTGCTCCAACAAGGCGTGCTCCTACTGGATGCTCCTTGGGAGCATCCCATTTCCCCATTGCATCTTTCTCCTGCTCTTTTTGGCTTCACACTGCCCCTTAGGCCTGGCACTCAGAATACACGGCTCCCTCCCCCTGCCTCACGTATGCCTTTAACAGTTTGCTGGATTACTGACTGCGACTAAAATGGCAAAGCGCCGAACAGAGAGAGGGAACAAACAAGACATTCTGCAGTAATTAGGACTAACAGTGAGAAAGGGGAGAAGAGAATGAATAGACAGCGGAGAAACCGAGGACGCGGCAGCCCAGAACCCAACCGGCTGTGTGAAAATTGTCCTGAGGGGGCAAAGGCCCGAGCCAACGGTTACACCAAGCTGCAAAGCAGAGGGAGATGAAAAGAGTGATTTTAAACCAGCACTAGGCAGTCCCCAGTAGGGCCTCCCCGGGGACTCGGCTCGCTCACATGGTCCCCAATGAAGACCCGTTAACAGTTTCCCCTTCACTGAGTCCTTCCGGGCGGGTGTGTGTGTGTGGCTGAGCACCAGGGACACCGTCAGCCTAGAGTAGGTGTGATCTTTCTAGCCCATTCAAAGGGAAGAAATCCATTCATCTGACTGGTAATTACTGGCACAAATGGACTTGCACAATTACACTCCATTAATTGGTTGTTGCGGGCGAGCCAGATTGATTGGGCAGGACGCTGAGGCATTAACTCTTTGGCTGGCTCAGCAGGAGCGAGTCAAGGCCGTTGGCCAAAGAAAAGCCTCCTGTAGTCTTGTTAGAGAAGCATTTAAAGGCTACCTTGACCCTGCTACAACATGTTGCCTCATTCCTTATTACCTCTGCAGCCCTGCAGGGTAGCTGAGGGCCAGTGCCACCTGCATTTTGCTTCTAGGCCCCCCCCTGCCACTCAACTCAATACATGTTGGTCAAAAATTTCCAGAGCGGCCTCTGACCTCAAGTGCCCCACTTAAGATGCCTGATTTCCCAGATGTGCCGGGCCCTCACAGCTCCCACTGCCTTCACTTCAGTGTGGGTGCCTAGCACTTTCTGAAAGCCAGGCCCAACATGTCTCCGGCGCGGCACCCAAAAGTCAGAGGCTGCTTTTGAAATGCCCACTCTGCCAGCTCCCGAGGAATGGAGTGGGAGTTAAAAATTAAGGACACCTGAAGCTTGATCTCTGCTCACTTAGCCTGGTATAAATCAGGAGCATCTGCAGTGAAGTTGGAGTTACACTGGTGTCAAACCAGAAGAGAATCTGGTCCCTGTATTTTAGTACTTTCTATAAGAAACCTTTTCCCTCTGGCAGAGGCCTGTTAATTTCCTCTCTCCCTCTGTCACTGGCCTCATGGCAGAGGCTTTAATATATTAATACACAAAACTGTTCAGTCTGAGACAGTTAGCATGCTACACACAACATATCCAACACAAGCCCACAATCATCAACCCACAGAACAGCCCGTGCCTTCTGCTCTTCCACCCGCAAACATGCACGTCAGCATTACCGCAAGTGCTGCGCACCACAAACAGCAACTCCATCGCTTCAGCACAGATCTTTTTATCGGCTCATTTTTCCACAGCAGCAGGAGCTGCGGGTGTTCCATGCAGTAGCTGATTGCGTTGGAAGAAAGTAATTCAGTAAGGGGGGGGGGGATGCTGAAAGACAGCTAAAGGAAGTGACTAAGATCCTTGGTGGGAAGAGATAAGGTTGTGGCGCATAGTCCATGGTGTTAAATAATTGTAGTAATAGTAAGGTGTGTGCTTGGGGATAGAGGGCATATATGGTTAAGTAGTTTAAGTGAAGTTGTCATTTCCTTGGTGGGTTGTGTCAGGTATATTGTCTACTGCTTCACAAACTTTTGGGTATTAATTTCCTAGAGTTTTTAAAGGCTTAATTGGAGGGGGTCAGGAGGCAGATCGGGGAATGAGCCCTCCTCTGTCGCAGGATACAATCGGACAGAAAAGCATAGCTCCTGACCAAGGAGGTTTTCTGAGCGCTCAGCCCCCTCAGCGTGCACCCAGCCTGTCCTACTTAATTAAGCTTGTGCGCAGCTGCCCCTTGCCACCCTGTCAATCAGATGTGTGCATGCAGCACACAAGCTTTCAGCTGCAAGGCAAATAGTGAATAAAACTGAACCTAAATTTGACATCTAAAAAAACAAGTGGCCCCCTATTTTTAGGGGAAAACAGGAAATTATGCCCCATTTTAGAACACAGACGTAACTATGGAGTCCTGTTCTGTGCCTCCATAAACCATCAGACAACCGCCCAGATTGTCTGGCACAATACAGTGTCTTTCCACCACTCCAGTGGCACAAATGGGCTGTATTCTGTCCATAAATGGCCAACAGAGGATTCCCCTGGTGGCAGTGGGCGGGGGGGAATTATCCACTGGCACAAAGCCATCACAGATCCCTCTGCTGGCTGTCATGTTGATTCTTTGCAGCTACAGTCAGTATGAAAGGCACAATGTACCATGAAATTGCATGGGAGTATCTGCTGCCCTGCGCTTTCCTCCACCTGCATCCAATGCGTACCAATTTTACTCCATCTACCACCTTGGTGCTTCTAATTAACAAGAGCAGCTTTCCCCTTCCTCTTTATGGCATCATTTTTATGCACTTCCCTCTCGTCCTCGCTGCCTTCCCCGCTGTTTCACGGAGGGCCTGATACTTCATTCCAGGTGTAGCCCTGCTGAAAGCACAGCTCGGTTTACACCAGCGTGGGGCAGATCCAGGCCACGGATGTATCCACGGGGAAGAGGCTGCTAGCAAGAGTTCACACACAGACTGGCCTGGCTGTCAGCAATGACGGGACAGGAAACAGAGGAATGGAGCGGGACGGTTTCATGGGGCACAGACCAGGGGAGAGACAAAAAGATTTAAGGATTCTCAGCTGGCAGAGGTCATGACGGTGCTCTATCTGCTCCACTGGGCGTGGTGCAGTACACCTCCACCCAGACACAGGCAATATCTTACCATGCTTCCCACCCAGGTCTCCGGCAGGGCCCTGTGTCAGACAGCCTTAGGCCTGCACCGGTGGAGGAGTCCTCTGGCCAGCTAATGGGCTTTCCCAATACCTTACCTCTGAAGCATAGTGAAACCAGGCCCATGTGGGAAGAATCCCTCCCACCGTGTTTGCTACGGATCAAACTGAAGCCATGCAAACGACAGCAGAATTTGGCTCTATGTTTTAAAGAACAGTGCCACACTGGGGCGGTGTCCCTTTAAAATCAAGGAAGCAAACCGAGTTGTGAATGTCCTTCTATTATAGATTCTCCTCCACCCACACCGACCTCCCCTCTTGCTCGCCACACATTCACCCCCCCCCCTCCCAGCCCCACAAACACACACAGCTCCCTCCCCCATCTATCTGACAGCACCATGCAGCACAGGCTGCTCAGAGGGACCCAGTCCCAGAGATCAGAGCACGACCGTGTCAGCGTCTCTTGTTTAAACAGTTTGTGTGCTGTCCGGCCTCAGATCCGTGCTCAGGGCCACAAGTGCTGCTGCTGCTGCTAAAAGCAGTGGGCTGTGGAGGAGGAAGACGGCTGAAAGTGGGTCACTGCATTGACCAACCGCAATGCAGGAGAGAAAGACATTGTCCTTGTTCCACACCAAACTACGCCGAGAGCCAAGGAGGCAGAGCTAAACTGGGGAACTAGGGGTGGGGAGTCTTCCAGAAATATGCTGGGCTTCTCTGTTTATGGACAGGGAGAGAGGATACAGTTATTTGATCCAATATTATTTTAAAAACTAAACTAGTGCATTTCAATGGACCACACCACTCCAAGGAATGGCGTAGCCATGTACAAACAAAGCATCACGGCTCTGCGTGTGTGTGTTTAGATAGATGCCCTGGACCAGCTCTTCCACTGATGTAAATCAGCACTAGCTGAGGATCTGGCATGGACTTCTTTTTAGCTCAGATCATGCAGGGGCAGCAAACACTTAGATGATAACTCTGACCTGAATTGCATTTGACCTGCGGGTTGTTAAGTTTAAATCCAAGTACAGGATTTAACTAGCATAAAAGATGACCTAAATGAGATTTGTTTTTTAAATAATTAGGTTTCTGCCTTTATGATGATGATTATTCTTTATGATGGATAAAGAAGGCCAAAAAAAGGTTTATTTTTAAAAGTCTGCTTGTTTGTTTATCTTCAAATTATCAGGAATGGCAAGTGTTCTCTCCCTGGGCTTCGTTGGGGACTTGTTTGCTGGGATCAGATGTGTGCGGTGAGCTCTCATGCTTTAGATGAAACTTTCACACAAGCATCCTTTCTCCCGAATGTTCATTGGGCATTGATGTGAAATAGCCGTTTGCTAGAACTCAAGGGGTTTAAGTTCTGCTGACAATCCTACCCTCTCCCCATTGCTCACAAGTCACTATCATGACTCTTAAAATCTAGTAGGATTACGATGCTTTCAGTCCCCAGAGGGTCCTCAGGTGTAGACAAAACCTGAATTTTTAATGTAATAAAAAAAATGGGAGGGGGACAGAGGAGAGGGAAAAGATAGCGCCTTTAAGAAAAATCACCTGGTTCCTTATGCAGCAGCTCTTCCTATAGCAGATAGGAGACTCCCCACCTATTCTTCCACCACGTGCTGGTGCTGTTCCCACTACAGGCAGGAAAGGTCTGGATTGCAGCCAGGCACCAGTTTCTCTTGCTGCTCCCTGTTCAGATCCTCCTACTTGGTGAGTCCATGCTTCAGCAGCCTGTGAGGAGGGGAGTGCCCAAGCCCAAGCAGGGGAACACCACCTATCTTTTTAACACAGCAAGGGGAGCCAGACAGCTCCACGTTGCCCCTTACCTTTACCCCGGCTCAGCACCTGTAGCCTGCTGGGCTGATGAGAAATTCACAGCTCCCCTAGCTTGCCGTGCTCAGGAGAACGTCCAGTCCCCCCCCTCCCACCCCAAGGTCTCTGGCACAGCAGCCCTGTCGTGCCCAGCTGATGACAAAGCCAAGCTTGCTAGCTCACGAAAGGTGACTCGCGCCAGGCCTCGCCCCTGCAGGGCTGATTTCCCGGTAAGAGCCTGGTGAGCTCAGCAACTCTAGCATCCAACGCTGGTGTCAAGGCTCAAGGTCCTGGGAAGTGACCAGCTTAGCCCCTTTTTCTTGCCTGTTGGAGGTTACGAGTCAAACCTCCGTGCTGGCCATGCTCAGCACTTCTAGCCCATTGGGCTGATGAGCCGGCTAGCTCATGAAAGGGGCCGTGACAAGGTCCCTAGCTTGCCAGTCTGGAGCTCAGACACAGGCCTTTGTGAGGTTGGCTCAGCACTGTGGGAATTCCACAGCCGTAGGTGGATTTGCTCCCGATTTGCGCCCGTGAGCAGAGAACCAGGCCTTTGCGTTCCTTTCGCTTTTCTCTTGCATGAGTGATGAATAAATGCATCTAAGCGAACTGGCACTGACTGAGATCCCGGGGGAAATGATCGACTCGCACTGCTGAAGGAAACTGATCTTGGTCTTTTCAACCAGCTAAGGAGAACGTGACGGGGCACAGAGAGTGCGGCACAAGCTGCCCTCCGGAGCAGTGTGACAGAAGGTTTCAGAGTGGAAAATATCCGAAGGGCACAAGGCCCTGCCCAAAGCTGCTGTGTTCTGAGCAAGCTACATATATTCTAAGCACAAGTTCTAGCCCTCTTGAGACAAGCATGGGTTTGCCAGCTGCGTGTAGGTATCAGTCCGACCACTGAAGTCTGGCCACATCCGGCTATCTGTCTCATGCAAGGAAAGGGGAGAGAGTGTATTCTTCTCTCCAGAGGCATAGCCAGAACTGATTTTTTGGCAGGGCCTGGGTTGACAGGGGTGGGCATAAGCCTTGTGTCATAAGCGAAACAGAGGCTGATAAAAATGCAGGATGAGTTGCTTAAAATCTGATTGAGTGGGCTTGCTTTCAAAGTGTCTGGGCCACGGCCCACCCGTACCCACGCCACTGCTTCTCTCCCTTTTGTTGGGGGCTCCAAAAAGGCAGCCCTAGTGAATCGTGCCGTCTCCCCTAAACCAATAACAGCTGCTCTGTTCACCGTGAATCTTCATAGCTGTCAAAGGAAAGAGCGGGCAGAACCTGAAACCACAGTTAAAGGTCACTGGGTAAAAGTCACACAGGGAAGGAGGAATGCTTTATTGACAAAGACAGAGTGGAATGGATTAACCTGTAAATGCTTGAGATTTGGTCCTGGGCGCTCTCAACTCACTCTGGACTTCAGGTTAACTCTCTGTTTACCACACGCCGTGACGCATCACGCAGCAATACATGGTACATGCCTTAGAGAAGAGAGTCTAAAACAACACGGCCTGGGGGACCTCCTTCCATCACTGTTGTGTCTACGCTGCAAGGCTACAAAGACCTAGATGAGACTGCCCACGGCCCACACAGGGAGCTGAGCTCTTGTATCCTTGGCAAACCATCCTTCCCCTCAGACAAGCTTAGACCAGGAATTTTTAAACCCACCACGCACAGAAGATAACGTCACAGCCTGTAACCACCCCTGCGATCCTCGGTCGACTGATTGTACTAACAAGAACTCAGGGAAGGGAGGGTTGAGAGAGTTGGGACTGGAAAGAGCCAGTGATGGTCGTTTCAGGTGTTTGGTGAATATTCAAGGCCTAGTTGACAGACCCAAGCACCTCAGTAGGAGGCATTTAGCCATGTGCGCTGTGATTTCAAAGGGTCCTAAGGAAAGGAGGAGCCCAGCTCCCATTCACTGCCAGTAGGATTTGGGTACCAAGGCCTCGTCTACACTGAATGGTTCGCCAGTGAAGCCATACAGGTGGAATAGCTATTGGGAAAAGTCTGTTTACAAATATAGCTTGCACCCATTCCCCTGGGTGAACTAACCTAT
Organism: Mesoclemmys tuberculata; assembly: GCA_007922155.1. NCBI lineage: Eukaryota > Metazoa > Chordata > Testudines > Chelidae > Mesoclemmys > Mesoclemmys tuberculata. The sequence continues at coordinate 6,880,750 of ML675646.1, forward strand.
ACCAGCAAAAAGAAAGGACATTTCCCCCAGAGTAACTGCAGTGATACGCCGGCTTTTGTTGGCATAGCTATGTTAGCCAAAAACCACATCCCTACCCTGTATATGTCATCAGCAAAACTTGAAATGTAGCCCTGGCCTCAGTGCTCCTTTAAAAACCCCAGCATTTCATCAGGAGGATCTCCTTCAAGCTTCTCTTTAAAGCAACCTCCTCCCAGGAGGCCTACGAACCTAGGTCCTCCTCCCTTAGTGAATATGTTATAGAAAAATCAAACCCCAGAAAACATCTTCCCAACCCCAATCACACAGGCATGGCTAAGCCAAGCAACCACCGCTCTAACCCTTGTCCTGTCTCCCCCAACCACTAACCCGCTACCTCACAATATCATGTCTTTGTTCAGGGCCTGAACCCCCAGAAAGCTAATACGTGTCCTCAGCTCCCATCAGCTTCTGTAGGAGTGAGGTTGCTCTGCATTTCCTAGGAGTCCACACACCTAGCCCCTTAGCCACATGCTTTAGCCACACCCATCGTCCCTTAGCCACATGCTTTAGTTATGTGAGTCGTTTAAAAAATGCTTAAAATGAAGCGTGTACTTAAGCACTTTGCTGGATCAGGTCTGTAAATATACCTGCGCAGCCCAGCCAGGATCAACACCCCAGTGTATAAAGCAATGGACCTTCCTGCTGGGACACATTTTCAGCTGTTCGTCCTGTGCTCACTAGGAATTATTCACAAAGCACATTTCAGCTTGAAAAAGCTCAGGCATCTCCATGCTTCTGTTGGCTTAGCTGCTGCCGTTCAGAGAGGTGGAGGAGCTACGTGAAGAGAAGAAGGCCTAGCTCTGTGGCATAGGCTCTGTAGCGTTGAGGTGCGTCCGTGACTTGCCCAAGGTCACACAAAAAGAAAGATGCAGCAGAGCTGGGAATTAAATCCAGGTCTCCCGAGTCCCCATCCAGTGTCTCGACCACAAGACTATAGCTGCACAGTTACGTTTCAGAAAGTTACGTGTAATTCTAATGGACGCTATTTTGCAAACTGAGGTGTGGATTTTGCCACCAGCTATGATACAACTGAATTGCTTTTTGATCCAAATCTCCAGCTACAAGGAAAGAATTCAGAAGGCAAGATGTCCTACATCTGGTGTAAAAGACAATGCATCTTATATTTTAAGTTTGCCTCAACCTACCTGAATTACAGCATAATAAGACTTTTGAGCTATCACAGGACAAGCTACTTAGTTGTCCCCTACTAATGACAGAGCATCAAGCCCTTTAATATCCTCCCTCAGGACAAGCTGCGTATTCAATGACTTCTCATAACCAAGCCTACAGGTTCAATTACGTTTCATAAATAAATGGAATGGAAATCGGTCCCTTTGGTCAGAGATCATGGAGTGGACACTTCATCCAATCAGAAAATGAATTTTGACCCTTTATGGGCACACATTTTGTTTGCAAGAATGTGAGCGGCAAGCTGCAGATCTTGAATTGTATTGGAATGTCCCATGTAATGCTATGGGGGGGAGGAAGAGGAGATTTGCTATCACCCACCCACCCATAATTTTGGCAGGCTGCCTTAATTGGTATCAGGCCTGTAGTCTCAACGTTGACTTCAACCTGAGAATGATCCATCTAGCCAGCCATTCAGCTGCAACACACACACTGAGTGGCACCGAGCTTAACAATAGCCTGAGTCTGGGAGCGGACAGCTAGACGAGACAGCTGCCATCCCAAATTAGTAGATAAAGCTTATAAATTTTGGGCTTACTTGAGATGGTTTAATCAACCAGATCACTAGATTCAGCTGAGGATTTAATATAAACCCACTCTGTTAATTTTATTTGCTTTTATGTACTTTATGCTTTTGCCTTAGCCATTTAGTTTCACTAATACATTCTATGAAATTGGAAGCCTGTGTGGTTCAGATGTTTCTTCCCCAGACGTCTGGGGTCCAGACCTTAGGAGTCCCAGGATTGGTAACTGAAACGAGTCTGTTACCCAGCTAGAGGCAGTCCATAGACTTGCTCCCACAGTCCTCCTAGAACTGGTATCCAACCAGAGATGCTGATCTTTTGAAGGAAAACCAGTTTATATATTGGTCATGTCTTTCAAAAAGCAACATGGGTTCCTAAACCTTTTAGGGTTAGGGTGGTGGATACCAGCTGGACAGCCATTTCCCCCCCAAAGGCCATGTCACACTTATGTCGACACACGTTAGGTCAGCATAGGGCCGCTGCAATTAGTGCATCACTTGTGCACGTGCACACTTGGTCCTTGTGTCGGTGCTGCGCATACTCACCAGGAGCGCTTGTGTCAGTGCACCCTAGGTAGGTATCCCAACGTGCAACCCATCACCATCCAGTCTTTTGGGAAATTGTGGCAATGCAGGATGGGGCCAAAATGGGTAGGAGCATGGGGTTAACGTCCCGGTGTGCAATAGTATCCATCCCATAATGTTATTGATATCCCACAAATCCACGTTGCCCTCCTCGCTGGCCGCCCTCTCTGACGGAAGCATGGAGACTGCCCAGCTCTGTGCTATTCTCATGAGCATTGCAAGCACAGGACGCACAATCCTGGAGTATCTGCAGAGCTGCAAGACGACCCTAATCAGCGGGGAAGAGACGATTTCTTGGAGGACAGATAGCTGTGGCTGGTGGCGCTGCTCCTGGGCCCGAGAAACGTGCTCTGACTGGCGAGATCACATCATAATGGAAGTTGGGGATGGTGAGCAATGGTTGCAGAACTTCCCGCTGTGCAAGCGACCATCCCCGGATCTGTGCACCGACCTTGAGCTAGCTCTCCAGTGCAAGGACACCAAAATGAGAGCAAATGACACTGACAGTGGAGGAAAGAGTGGCAATCGCATGGGAAAAACTTTTAGTGCCAGGTTCCTACTGGTCAGCTGGAAATCAATTTAGAGACAGGAAATCCACTGCAGAGGCTGTAGTCATGCAAGCATGCAGCGCCATTAATTGCTTCCTGCTATGCAGTACTATTTCTCTCCGCAATGTGCAGAACACGGTAAATGGATTTGCAGAAATGGGGTTCCCAAGCTACAGTGGAGCAATAGACAGCACGCATGTCTCTGTTATGGCACCAGCCCACCTCACCCTACAGTACATCTACAGAAAGGGCTTCTTCTCTATGGTTATGCAAGTATAGGGTGGACCACCAAGATTCAATGCTTCCCTGACATCAGTATTGGCTGGTCAGGGAAGAGGCATGATGTTCACATCTTCAAGATCACAGGATATGCAACTGGCTGTTTGCTCTGTGTCGACGTGAATGAGCAACATGTCTCTGGCTATCCAACTATTGCAGCAACTCCAACCATTCAGCGATGCAGACACACCTTTCCAGTCTGTGCACAAATTCATCCAGCACCCTGCAACAGCCCTGGACTGAAGGCTTTTAGACAGGTACTACTAGCATTGAGTGGCACCTACAGGCCATCACCGTGCCAAGAATTCTGCACAGATGCTAAGAGACAGCTCCAGGAGCTTGCTGTCTACGTAGACAAGGAAACAGAAGCACAGTGATTTGGCAAAGCGCCCACAGCAAACTAGCTGCAGAGCCAGGGACTGAACCCAAGATTCCTGACTCCCACTCCAGCGCCTTCTCCACGAGACCTCACTTCCTCGCTTGTCTATATTCTACTGATAGAATCACAAATCTGGAATGTTGCTCGACTCTGCAGCCTGGAAGATGGATTCCTCCCCCCCTGCAAACACACACCACCACCTCTTTTTTTCCTTACCTCTCCCTTTTTCTCACCCCCCCCCCACTTCTAGAGTTACCCAACATAGCCTATTTCATGGGGCAAGGGCCAAATCCCTGGATTTTGGACCCATATCTTTAAGGTGACTAATCACGCAGCAGTGAGAACAAACAGAACACACACACGCCAGGCAGCTTGTGAGCAATCCATGGGGCTGACATTTGTTTGCTGGGAGCAATCACTGAACAACCAATAGCACACAAATTCATTTTTTTAAATCAGTCTGCTCTCAAACAAGAAACTGGCTGAATTTAGTCAAAAAATGGTGGCCTACAAATTGTTCACCCCAGTTCTACTCTTCATACAGGGTTCTGCATCCAGTTCGACACTCTGGCCCTGATTTGCCACTGCCCTGGGCCTCGTGTAGCCATTTATACCCGTGCGGAGTGGCTGCCAAATGCTGCTACAATCACATGGGCCATATTGGGAGTTATAATCAGTACGCGCAGGGTGCAGTGAAAGTGGAGAGGGTACACAAAGGAGCAGCTTGTGGCTACTTGATTCTGGGTCTAGTTCTAAACTGGTCTTAACTCCTGCTAAGTTCAGAGAAGCATCAGGGCTGCTCTAAACGAGGCAGGCTGATTGTGGCCCCAAAAGGCCAGCTGAGAACCGCTGGCGCACAGTAACGCTTTAGCCACGTCTTCTCCCACCTCTGTCATACCCCCTCTCCTAGGAGGGGTGTAGGAGCCAGCTCTGCTAACGCTACACCAGCTCCTGAGTCCCCACGCCAAGGGAATCCCCCCATCACAAGATGCAGTGACTTTGTGGCACCAAAACAGTGTAAAGGGGCCAGATCAGAGAAGGAATCCGACTTGTGTTTAACCTCCAGTTTGCACTCCATTTGTGCAGGTGGGAATTAGAACACAAGACAAGACTTTGCACCTGATTCTCCATTGTATGCCCTGCTCCCATCAGCCTTAGCATCTGTGAAAGACCAGCCACAACACTGCGTAAGAGGTGAAGTTTACTCACTGTGCAGTAGTTTGCACTATATAACAATGACTTACTCGGATTTGAAAACAATGTGCTCCTTGCACATTATCTACCAGGAAATTCTGCTGAACATCTTGTGTCACACCACCGTTAATCAGTTTACATAACATACAGCACACGCGCCACGGAAGCTTTCAGAGCACTCATTGACGTCACTGTGAACTTGACATTAACATCAGTTCACAGAACTTGATTTAGCAAGGAAGCATTGAGCTTAAGCCACATGTGCTCTGTGATTTGGAAATATTTACTAACCCAAGGTGGATCCCATCAGGTGCTTTCATAAATAGTCTGTAAAGGGTCAATAAATGATTCTCTCTCTCTCACCATCAGAAGTTGGAACAATAAAAGACATTACCTCACCTACCTTGCACCCTAAAAATGGTTGACAGTATACTAAGCACTTAGATAACTGTTACTAATTGTTAGGGTCCAGCAGTTCAATGCTTTTATAAACATTTATACCCTCTTCTACTGATGTGCTTAGGGAAACAGGCTTAAAAAAGCACCAGGCTAATGTTAGGTATAATATTTCATTCCACTTGTCTGTATCACAGGCCTCGTCTACACTTACCTTCCGGATTCGGCGGCAATCGACGGGAGACACACAAATGATGTAAATCACTTGCGTATCTCCCGTCGACTTGGCTGCATCTGCTCCGTGCGGCATCCACACTGCGCTGTGCCAAAGGGAACAGGGCTCCCTTCAATGCAGCGCTACACCACTTACTGGGGGGGTTTTCCTGCGTCGATAGCTGGATCGACTGAGCAGGTCTACACAGACCGCTCAGTTGATCCAGAGCAATCAATCTGACAGCAGCGAATTTGCCGCCGTCAGCGTAGACCCAGCTTCAGCTTACCTCTGTGCTGGAGCACAGAACAGAGTTTAGTCTTTTCAGGACTTTGAGATGTATTACAAAGTGGATTGATTTTAAATCAAAGCTATTTAAATCACTGATTTTAATTAGCTCATAGGAAAACTTGATTTAAATAATCAGTTTTAATCTTGTCTGACATTTGTACTTTGTAGTTATTTTCCTAGAAAAACATTGATACTCACTGACTGGTTGATAACACGTTGATTTGCAACTAAATAAAGCTTTGACACTAACTTTGGTACTTTTTGCTAACCAGGACAATATACCATGTCTATATACATTTATTTAAGCAATGCTATAAGTTATGAATCTGAATAAATGTTTTACATTAGAGATTGGTGAATGTTGTATTTCTTATTTACTAGATGATTATTCATTTTTTTACTTGGGGTTTGTGTCAAGCCTTATTCAGATGGAAATTAGAATTCAATTAAAAATGCTCAAAACCAGCATTTTTTAAAATTAGTTAAATACCTTAAATGTGTCGGATACATCAGAAAAAGATATCAAAATATGTTTTGCATTTAAAACTAATTGATTTATTTAATTAAAAAAGTATTATCTGTAGTTAGTGAATTGAACTAATTTTCACCATGCCCTTCAAAATTTTGGAACTAGTAGATCTCATCTTCTCATACTTTTTATTCAAAAAAGAGCTTTCTTGCTATTTCAACTTCCAATCAGCATCTTAACTTTGAATCAACTAGTTATTGAACTGAAGTAATTGAATAAACTATCATGAACACAATAATCTCTCTGTAGCTGCAGAAAAGACTACTGCTGTCAAAAGCTGGTTAGCAATTTCTCAGATTCCAAGGCCAGAAGGGATCACTGTAATCCTCTAGTCTGACTGTAATCAAGCCACCCCTTAGCCTTCTCTTTGCTAAGCTACAAAGATTCAGCTCCTTGAGTCTATCGCTGTCAGGTATGTTTTCTATCCTTTAATCATTTTCGTGGCTCTTCTCTGAACCCCTTCCAAGTCATAGAATCATCCTTCTTCAAGAAAGTCTGGTTCTAGGTGCTTAACCAGGCTTCCACCCGTTCAGTGCTACGACGGTCTTTAAAACTTCAGTAGCAAATAGGTACAGCTTAACATCATTTTTATTTCATTTAAAAGATTAGTGTCAGTTAAGGCCTAACCAGAGAGATTTCCTCATTTCAAATTTAATTTTATGGAGGTTTATTTTTAAAAACAAAAACTGAAGTTTAAAAAATTGGATTTAAAAGATTATATATATATATATATATAAAAAATCAGACTTTATATTTTAAAAAAATCAATTCCCCCCTTCCTTCTGAGGCTGATGTGTTTAATATGGAGTTAAACATAGAACAGGAGAATGGCCCAAAATCTCCAAAGATAAACATTTACTAAATCTATATAAATACATACATATCTAACAGTTTGCTTATAACCCTTGAAACAATTATGAGTATCATCAACAACTCTTGCTTATAGACAACATTCCTTCAAGGGGGCGTTTCCCAAAGTTTTAGTATTTGTTACTATCATGAGTTCAAATACAAATTATAATGAAGCACCTGCATTTACATTCACTTCCCTAGGACTCTTCTCAGCCTCTGAGGAACAGGGCCTAAACCCTCTGCGGGGCACGTCATCCCTTTAAAGCTGGGATGCGAGTAGTAGCCCCATAGTCTCCTTCAAGCTCTCGAGTCTTTGCGACACCAGTCAGCAATCGGCACAACCGGCAGCGTTTCTAGTCCTCTTCTTCTTTTGGAACCTGTAATCTGAATCCAACAAAACTGGCAAAGTCCCCGGAATACAATCCCTACAGCACAGACCTCCAATCCTTGCATTGCTTCCACCATAACCTCCACTCCAGCTCCCACTCTTCCTATTTATAAACTCCTCCTCCACCCCTTGAGTTCCCATTGGTTCCACGCTCAGAGAGCAACTCTGGATGCATTCTGCCAGGCCATGTGCCCACAATGGAAATCACTGAAGTAGCTTCAAACAGCTCATGAGCATGCCTAGTGACTGCCACCTCTCTTTTGTGGATGGTTCTGGCCCATCCAGCAGGATCAGTCCATCTGGCTCTGGCAAACCAGAGTGCCCCAAAACAAGAAACCACGTACCCTCCCCACTGATTCTTTGTTTATTTCCTCCACTAAACACTGCAATGCAAGCATGTGTTTATACTTAACTACCACCTGGTTCATTCCCATAACATGTATCAATCTTTTATTAACCCTTTATAAATGTACCCTAAATAGCAAGAGTGGCCCCCAAACTGTATGTGTACATTACAGAATTGCAACCCATTCCCACTTCTTTTTTATGCATGTTATTATTGTTCATGCATTGTAAGAGGAAAACACGTACTCAACACTGTGTCCCAGGCTCACCTCCCATTTGTTTTTTTTAATTAGCGACTAATCTTATCAGGGAGAAATAAATCATATCCCTAGCAACTGGAGATTTCAATCCAATGCTACAAAAGCTTGTTTCTTTCCAAAACTCTCATGTTGCCAGTACTTAATGCTACAGGAGGGCAAAGAAGAACCGTGCTGTTGCAAAGCAAGAGGGAAAACATAGCGTTGCCATTTGTAAAGACCCAGGTCAGCTCTTGTGTCTCATCAGCACCTCTCCCGGCAGAGTCTGATTCAAGGCAACGTGCATGGCCCCAGTTGCTCCACTTGACAGTGTCAGGTCAACCCAGTTCCACTTGACATTGTAAGAAAGGTGAGACGGGGACTTACGGAAATGAGGAAGAGAGCCCGTCGCTGTGCAGCGGGGAGCCTGCATCTCTGAGCTGTGTCCCTGGCCTCCACTCTCCTAGCTTGGGAAGGGCTGCTCCAGCATCTGGTCTTCCTGACATAGGGGACCCTCAGGGGGAGAATGGGAAGAGAGCAGGGAGTGGAAAGCCTGTTTGCACATTATAGCCTGCTTCCCGACAATCTGCCCTGAGTTACAAATTTACCTCCCAGACCTTGACCTGGGCTGGGTTGGTGGTGGTTTTTTTTTTTGTGCACCAGTGCATGTTTGCTTTTCGGGCTCCTCTCCCTTTTGTGTTGCAACACAGTGCCAACAGTGCAGCCAAACAGGGCTGCAATCTTCTCAGCCAGGGCTGGGGGGGATTGAAGCAGGGGGATGAGCTGTCTTAACACTGTCATCAAGTGGGGCGGTTTGCTTCTTGAAAGCAAGCTCTGTTTCTAACCCTGCCGAGGGCCAGAACAAAAACAAGCATCTGACCCCTCCAGTCTCGGCTTCTCCTGCGAGATAACGGCTGTCCTTTGAACCTTTAGCAAAGGTCCATAAACTAACCTGCTTGCCTCTCTCGGGCTCTCTACAGAGAGCTAACTAAAGCACATGAGCTCTCTTGCTGTTAATTCCTAGGACAGACAAAGCACAGATAGTTTTTACTTTGCTATTGTTACCAGAGATCAACACGATACCTCCACCCAAAGTCGACCTCAACATCAAGATAGAAAACTACAGAGCCTTGCCTCCACTAGCGTTTGCACCTAACACATGCTATCACCTTATTTTGGCAGTGAAGGCATAGCCACGTCTTTGGCTAGGTCTACACTGCAATCAGGCTGTAATATTGCAGCACATGTAGCAACAAGTTGGTTTGGCACGAATCCGATACAAAATGATTTTCACGCCACCTTTCGGGTCCTCGCAGAAATACTGCATTGTTTGCCAACTCTATATTTCTGGAGCCCCTGCCCCAGACATGCGGGATGGCTCGTTGTGCTGTCACTTCAGGATTCTAACCCCTCTGTATCTTTGGGCTGGTTCCCCATGTGCCCTGCAGCCAGCCCTCTCCCAATCTTCCCCAGCTAGCCCTTCTGCAGATGCCAGAACAAACAGGAGCCAAACTAGTTACAAGTAACAAAAGGGTCCTGCCCCAGGCCGACCTGCGCCAAGGCAGCTCTGAAAATGAGGACTCAAGTTGGACTCTCCCCAGATGCTCCTTCCTTCCCTGGGCTAACTCAGGAGTTCTACTCCATCTCCCAGTCAGCCACCACAGAGCTGGGCTTGTCCTTTTATTGTCTCCCTTCAGAAGGGACGCCTACTACAGTTATAGCAGGCAAGGCGGATTGCATCCACTGGCTCTCCTTAACCCATGCACAGCCCGGTGCAGGGTTGGTGCACCTGCATCACATATACCAGGTGGGGGGGGAACGTTTACAATCTATTCATAAATGTTTGAAGACACAGAAATTCTGTCAAAGATTATAATACATTCTAGATAGTATGAAAGTGGCACTGGTGGATGATGTGTCTAACTGCTTGTAAAATATGTTTCATATGAACATTAAGATTGTACAGAAAGCCATTGGAAAGGCAGCTAATGCCGAAGTTAAGGCCATATGAACAACCTTAACTCTGCCCCTTTGTGCGCCTATTGGAGTATGACCATACTGCAGTGTAAGCCCAGGGCTCAAACGCAGGCTCATGCCTAACCCTTTCTTCCATTTACACACAAATATGACTAACTCAGCGCTCAGACCCAGGACCCTACAGAGGTGGAGGGTCTGAGCCCAAGTCAAGCCAGAATCCAGCTTTCAAGCCCTATTACTTGGAAGTGTAGATGTAGTCCTACTCGATTTTTGCTCTGGGAGTTAGCCAAAAGTATCCCATGGTTCCAAAGGCTGACTTTCTTTGTTCTAGGGACAGTCAAGTTTTCCCCAGTGAACTTGGAACAAAGGGCTGGAGCAGCCATATTTGGGGAGAACGCAAGGCCATGTGGGATATGGGTGGTTGGACTTGGGCCCGTATAATGCAGTATAGATGCTGGAGCCCCAGGTTGGGACCCAGGGTTCAACAATTCCTAACCTGGGGTTACAAACAAGTGTAGACCCTCAAGCCCTAGGTTAAACCTAGGGTCTGCTAACTTGAGTTCTATTAACCCTGTGCAATGCAGACATAACTTAAGTGGCCTGGATTTCAGAAGCACAGAACACCCACAGCTCCCGTGGAAGATGTAATGATATACTTGCTGTGTACTATTCAGCCACTAGCTGTCTGGGTGTTATACGGAGTTTAAGGCAGAATATGGCAATAATAGGAACTCAGACTGGGTGGAAATCTGTTTGTCTGTCCGTGATTGTGGAGGGTTTTTTTTTGAATAAATGTTTCTTGTTTAAGCTGGACTATGACCCTATCAATCATGAGAGGAGTGACGGGTTCAGCAGCTCTGAAAACGAGACCGCACAGTATTTGGTTACATGATCAAATCAGATTTTAGTATTTGAGAAAGAGAATATCAAATAATCTTACTGCAAGCATGGATAGCATTTTGCACAACTGTGCAATAGGGCATGTAAGTAACAGGAAATACATGAACACCAATTATATGAATGCATACAATAAAATTTAAGCAACATACCACAGATGCAGCACAGTAAAATGGGCTAATAGTAGACACCACTACAGGTTTTCACCTATAGTATAAAGATTTGCAGGGTCACAAAATGAATTATTTCAATAACTGTATAACTAACATATGCTTCTTTAGTATCTTATTGATCCTATTCTAAAAACACGGCAGGGGAAAATGGGACACAAAACCACTAACAAGAGTTAATTTCTCTCTGCAAATCAGACTTATAGTTGTCCTTTTGAAAGGAGCTGGGGAATACAGTATGCAAAAGGATAAAGACAGTACAATAGGATGGGATGTAATCATTGCATGTGATGGTAGGTTGGAAGCAATGATCTATCTATTTAATTGAATAATGAAGAATTCGCTCCAGATGTCCCTGGAACATGTTTGGCAAACACAGGATTTTGCAATACTTAAATTTCTAAGAATACCTCAGCTACTACAATGACAAGCACAGTATAAGAAGCTATAGAGAATAAAAATCATTTTATTGTTTTATGAACAAATGAGAGGCTATAAACGTTTATAGACCAGGTGGCAATAAAATTTTACAATGCAAAACCTTGCAGGAGCTTGTTAATCTGCTGTGATTGCCAGTTAGTTTCCAGGTGGAATTTAAAATGTTGGTCTTGTCCTATAAAAGTCTAAATGTCCTAGTATCACCTTATTTAATAGCTGCCTCTCCCCCCCATACCATAAAGCTGCAGTCGCAACCAGAGGTGGCCATCTGAGCGAAATTCCCCTGTTTGTGCAGTTACGTTCACAGCGCGCACACAGAGAAGTTAGATGAAAGCATCAAATGCTCTCGCTGGAAGGCTGCGACACAACACAGCTTTAGAATTCAGAGCGAGACCAGAAGAACCCACAAACAGAGCGACACAAAATAGGCTGATCCCTAATCTGATTTGTGGTGATCCCACCCTTCCTTCCAGAGCCCTCGGCCTGCAAACAGGACCCAGACATTTGCCGATATTGTCTTGGATGCTGTTTTACACAGACATTTCCAGACATCGACTCCGGTTTGATTCTACTGTGCAGTTTTGAGCTTCTTCTATTCCCCCTTATTAGATACTTAAATCAAGTTATTTGTTTTAACACTGATGAGAAGAAGTAGCCTTAGCAAAGCATTAAGGAAGTGCTTAGTTTAACGACTTGCTTAAGTTCTATTGACTTCAATGAGACATACAATGATTATTGATTAGTTGTAGCATGGTAGCACCTAGGAACCACACTCATGGAGCAGCACCCCATTGTGTACAAATATGCCTGGCTGAATCATGTCCTACAGACTTTCCCTGTATCATACAGGACACACTAATTTGTTAGCGTAAGGTTGTACATTAACACTGAAACATTGGTTTTGCTAGGTGATTTTTTTTGTCTGCCTTTATTTTACATTTAAGTTAAAAATAAGACAGTTTTAAGGACTTTTCAAATAAAGATACACACAGGCGCGTACGCATTGATTTTTCTTAGGACCTTATAAAACCAGATTTCATCCATTTCACGTGCCAGATGCTACCATGCCTGTGAACAATTTACAAATAGGATCAAAGATCAGTACTAATTTTAGTAGGCTCTTGGGCCATATGTCCCCAGACTACTTTTGTTGTGATGAACCCTTGTGCAACATGAGCCAAGATAAAAAACAAACAGATGGTACTGGACTCGAGGGGAGGGGGGGAATCCCCACTAGCAGAAAGAAAGCTCCCACACAGATCTGCAAGGAGAGTGCACATCTGTATTGTTCATGGGGCTATGGAAGACACAGGAACACCAGAGTGAATCCCAGGGTAACATCACATTTTATGTAGCCATCTAGACGCAGACTGAGAATCCCATAGCTGGCTCAAATATTCTAACTCCCACACTGACTGGTATAGGCCCTGTGGCCTCCTATCACTGCATCAGGCTGAGACAGGAGTGAGAGAAGCCAGGGGCCTGCTCTACCTCGTGCCACTTGTGTATGGTTCCTTGGTCTGGTGCCAGCTGACGGTCGGCAAGGAATGGTTCCTGCCTTTGGCCTGCTCCCTGTGCAGCCGGATGCCGCAGGAGATGACTGCCCCACCTGTACACTCGCTGAGCGCTCCCTCCTGCCACAGTAATGCTCCCCTGGGCAGCCACGGGCAGATTACAGCTCCTTCGTGCCACCTGACCACCGCAAAGGGGCCAGAGCCGGGGAGAGAACCTGGCCCATTGTCTCATGTCCGCACACCCTACCAAGGCAGTGCATTCCAACAGTGGCATACCGTGGCTCTCCGGCACCCGGGGCCAATATTTGTATTTGCGCTCACCCCCCCAGTCAGCAGCGGTGGCGAGGCGTTGCAGGCCCGTTTCCCACTTTCCCCCACTCCCTCTGCTGTGGGGGCGGTGGGTGTGGCAGCAGAGGCGTACCGTGGGGGCCATGTCCCAGGCACTGGCCTGGGTGGGGTGGGGTGCCAGCCGGGCCCTTGGAGGAGGAGCCACCCCCTGCTGACATCCCCAATGGATGTGCCGACCCGACCTCTCCTGCAGAGAGTGGGAGTGATGGGGGGCAGAAGCCCGCGGGCTGCCCAGTAACAGGGGGCTGCCTGGCCCCTGCATGGCCAAGATCCCCGTGGCTCCTCATTGCGCCCAGTGCAGGGACAGATAGACCAGGAGGTGAAGGGGCCGGGTCGGTGCAGCCACTGGGGATGTCTGTGGGGGACTGCTGCACCCCCCCCCCCAGCCAGCACCTGGGACATGGCCCCCACTAGCCCCCTCAGTATGTCACTGCATTCCAAGTCTTGAGCTGGGCTATTTTAGTTTAGAAGTAATACTATTGGGGTAAGAGCCACGGCCTCACTGGGGATGTCTGCCCTGCAGCCAGGAGGCGTGATTCCTGACTCGGATAGCCAGACACGAGCTAGCTCAGCTCCAGCTGGCGTGCTAAAAACAGCACTGTGGATGTTACAGCACAGGCAGTAGCTTGCAGACCTAGCCAAAGAAAGCCTGGGCCCCAATGTGCTAGGTGCTGCACATACATATAAGAAGAGATGGGTCCTGCACCGAAGGGCTGACAGATCTGAGCTGGATCACCTCCTCCTACAGTACAACCTGCGAGACGCTGCTTAGAGGGAGGCAATGTCCGCAACAATCACCTCTCAGCGTTCCTACATGCACATTCTGCCATGGGGTGAGGGGGTTGCCTCACCTGTGAGACAAGCTATGGGGCCCATCCAAAAAAGTACAGAGGTCAGGAAGGGGATCAACAAAAGTCTAGGGCCATCTCCCTGGGAGCCCAGGTTGCCACCTGTCCCTATTTCATCCGGGCAGTCCTGATTTTTAAAAGAAGAGTCCGGAAAGAATCTAGGAAGGCTGGTCAATTGTCCCTAGTCCTTGATGTCTCAAAAATATAACTCAAGTGTGCGCTTCTTCATCCAAAGAGTGAATATTCACCTGTGAGGGTGCAAGTTAGTTACAAACATCTAGCGGTTTTACTTTGCCATGCAACTTGAAAGTGACTTGGTCAGATAAACTCATCAGCCAACCACAGGGAGTAGGAGTGACTAATTCCCACCACGGCAGGAATCACTGGCTGAAATTCTCTGGCCTGCATTTGGCGGGCGGTCAGACTAGATGAGCAGAATGGCCCCTGCTGGCCTGAACATCTATTGATCTATCTGAACCAATCTCCAGGCAGAGAAACCTGCAGTAGCGTATTCAACTGTTTGGAGGGCAAACCTTAAACCCTGGGGAGACATGGTTCCAGTTGCAGGTACCTCGCTCCCGATTCGTTTTAGTTCAGTGCTCTGGCTTTCCAGAATTCTCACTGGCTGATGCTAACAGCACACCTGCACTGCACCCCACTGATACAGCTTTCCCGGGGAAGCGGCAGGCAAACACGCAGATCCTTGTGAAAGCAACAACTGGGTCATTGAATTTGCTGCCCCAACACTCTGGCAGGATGCAACTGAATAGAGTTTAAGGGGGCAAAGTGGGCAGTGGTATCCAGGGCACACGGGGAACTAGATGCTCAGGGCCCAATCCAAAGCCCAGTGGATTTAAAAGGAGTCTTTACACTGACTTCTATGGACTTTGGGCCAGGCCCTAATTTACAGTGATTCAATCAGATACAGTCAAATACGTGTGGGGAAGAAATTTCCTTCCAAGCTACGTTAGCAGGAAGCCTGGGAGGTTTCACCGGATTACCCAGGGAGGGGTGAGCAGGCCTTATGAAACACAAGGCTATTCAGGAACACTGGTGTAAACCTGGATCAGCGTCACTGGCTTCAAACGGAGTCACTCTGGCTTTACACCAGGGTGAAAGCATGATACGGGCCATGTTCTCAGTACGGGCCCGGAAGCAGGGTACTCTTGCATTCTAACCTTTGCGCCTGCACTGGCTCGCCTTGTGACATCAGGTGTGTCCGACCACCTTCGCACCTCATCACACGACAAACCCCTTCTACGTGGCCCAACACCCCACGACAAAACAGCGCCTCCTCCTCCATCTTTCAGCCCAGGGTGGGGTTTCTGGGGCTCTTCCTGCAGCTCACCCCAGCAACTCCGTCTGGCCGCCCTGGTTCACCAAGGGCACACCCTTCTTAAATGGCCTGTCTGGCCACCACCAGAACCTCGCCTTGGCCAGGCCTCAGCCCTCTGGATCTCTCTTGTCTGCCCTGTAACAGTTGCCGCTTCTGTCCCACGATAACCTCTAGCTCGGATCTGCAACAGCAGCTTGCCAGCCACCCCTGCAGACCGAGTATCTGTTCCATAGTCCCCTTACCCAACATGTGACCTAGGATCCCACAAACCTTGGCACCCCAAGTTTCCTCACCCTGGAGTCCCCGTTTTCTCCTCCTCAGCCCCCAATTGTTGGGCTTCCTTTAAAATTAGAGGGTTTTTGGCTCCTGCATTGTGTCTGCCAGACTTCTGAAGCTCTCCCGCCCTATAGGGAAAGGGGAGATCACCATGCCCCCGATAAAGGGGGAGGGAGGTGTCAGGCTCTGGCCCTGACTACTACACTGCAGATTTGCCCTGCTACCCCGCCTCTCACACCACCTCTGGCATCTGAGTGCAGGCATCCTTTGTGACCCAGACCTCCCTACATGTCTCAGTACCCGACACCCACCAGTAACCCCCTTGGCTCTGTTATCCACGGGGAAATCGGAATTGCATGCCCCTTTTGTCCACAGTACCTGCAGCCCCGTGGTGGGCCCAGCTGGCCCTTTTCCTCCAGGGATAGCTGGATGCTGTCATGGCTGCCGGGCTCCTTGCCTGTGTTGGGTGCTTCTGGACTTCTTGCTGCTGCTGTAGGAGCACGACCTGCTCTTGCTGGGTGGCCTGCCAGGCCTCCTGCTGCCCTTCAGCCAGTATCGGCTGAGTTACAGTGGAACCGTGCTGCCGCTGGACTAGAAATTTAATCAGTTTCTCCATTGTCCCCTTGTTTCAGGGGCCAGTCTGAAGAGATCCCACTTCTGGTACCAAGTTGTGATTAGGGGGAGGGCACTCACTTCCTCAGTGCCTCCTAGCACCTGGGTGTGGTATTGCAAGCTTGTTCCCACTCCTGGTGCCCTCTCTAGATTGCCAACCTCACTAGGCAGGTCTTCAGTGGCTCAGCCCTCTGGCCAAGTCACACAGTCAAAATGGATCCCTTCCTGGGCAGCAGAGAGTTCACCAAACTCTTTGCCCAAACCAGGAGCTTCAGCCACATCTCTGGGCTGTTTAAATCCAACCCTTCACTCAGGCTTCTGTGGCCAGAGCAGAAACCCCTTTTTTACCCCTATGGTCACAACTAGGTACTGACCTCCTCAACCCCTGCAGTTCCTTTTATGGGTGACTGCTTGGCCCTGATTGGCTGCTTCGGTGCAGCCTTTCTAGGCAGGTCTGGAGGACCCATCTTCACTGTTCCTTCCTGGGCCAGAGCATAGTAGACCTCTGAGCCTCCGGCAGGGGAGCCTCGAAACCAGGTACACCCTATCACAGTCTTCTTTTTCTGAGTGTAAAATGTTGAGGCTTGGAAAGACACGCTGTGCATTGTGAGTTTTGTTATACAAGATTCTGGGTAGCGGGAGCTGTGCAAGCAACATAGTTTATTCTCTGCCTCAGTCTGTGACAGAAGTCAGTTTTTGAGGAGAATTGCTCCTTTGCAACTGCACATTGGTTCCTGAAAGAAGAGATTGCCCATGTGCCATTTGTGACCATTTCTGTTCCAGAACTGGTGCATGTATGTAAAAAAATAAGTTACCCTTTAGAATATACCTCAGACTCTGTGTCACCAATTTCTCCACCACTACAAGGCCCCGGACACCAGCTACAGCTCAGCACAGAGACAACAGTACTATAAAGGAACGCTCTTAATTCACTGGACTGAGAGCCAAAATCCAGCCCTGTGCTAGTGAGGAGAAACAGGAAGTGAAAGTGAACATAGACAAAAGAAAGTGACCCATTTATTTCACCATTCCAGCTAAAACAAAGTGCAAAATGTAAACGACATAAAAGATAAAAAGTCAATTCGATTCTTACAGGGCTGACAACACAAGGTGTTAGTAATGTAGACAGAGACCTTGTTCTGAAATACTGTATTATTTTTATCATCTTGACAGTGAGACAGATTCTCAGCTGGTGTGATACCACTGAAGACAATGGGGTTCTGCCAATTTGCACTGCTGGTAGATCTGACTCAGGGTCTTTTGAATTAGACTTTATCTTTAATCGTCTTGGCAAGGATGGGAAAGTTTAGGGCCTTTGCCCTAATACGACTCAGGAGAGTAACAGGTCCAAAGATTCTGTGTGGGTCTTGCGGCATTTGAAACAATCTCATCACCTTCTAACAGAGCTCCTTCTGAATTTAATGCTTTCAAATTGAACCAAGGCTGCTTGTGGGCAGAGAAAATGAGTGCTCTGTCTTTGCTCTGTGGTCTGAGCATTTACATGATTGCAATGAGCAAGACACTTGTTTCTAAGTAACTAGGGCTACTTTACAATGAACTCATGAAAAAGACATCTGGAAACTTTAAAAAAAAAAGGTCAGATTTTTTTAGTGTTTTGGAATGTGGTAAATTTTTTGTATGTTCAAAATGTGCATTTATTTTTAAAACCTGAAAATCTGGGTAATTATGTTAGTAAAGTGTTGTAGGAAAAACATGGGTTTGTTTCTGTATTCTACGCCCCTCTTACAGTGCATGAACTGGCATGGAGACAACAGTCCACGCAAACTAAACTCAACTCAAGGAAGAAAGCAGCCATGCCTTCAAATAAACTATGGGCCTAAAAGAAAAGCTGATAAGGGAAAGGAAGTCAAAATTGTCACTGGTGCATTGATCCCAAGAGTAAAACCCTGTCTTCTTCTCACAGCCAAGGCTCTGACCAGCATCTTCCAGCAAATGACAGACTATTAGATGTGATTCAAATACAATTCCATGCCAAAAAAATCTCCATTAAGAGACTGTTTTAAAGTAAACTGTACAAAAGTCAGGAAAGACCTAGCATTGCCCCCTTGTTTCTCTGCATTGTGATAAGATACTGTTCTCAGTGGGAGGAATTTCATTGATATCAGTAAAGTCATGCTGGTGTGAAACTAGCAAAAGTGAGAGAGTTAGACCCCATAGAGTGAAATCCTAGTTCCATTGAAATGGGAATTTTACCATTGACTTCAGTGAGCCAAGATGTCACCAGTGGGATTGAATAACATTTTCACGTCTTCTTTCACCACAGGCCCCAAACCTCATTGCGTGCACAGGTTGGATGGTGTTCACCAGCTGAGCAAGAAGGTACAATGGTTGCACCAGATTCTCAGCAAGTGCTTCCTCACCCCATGCTCATATCCAGCCCTCACCGATGGTCAATTGCCTTCCCGCGCCACCAACAGCCTTATTTGTTGCATGAAATTCTCAGGCAGTTTTACAAACCCAAAAGGCTGGGTTAGTAGCCAGATTCTTGGGCTGTTGTTTGAACCAAATATACAAGTGCCTTAATAATAATATCTACGTCTTAAAGTGCTTTACAAAGGAGATCAGTCCATTTTACAGATGGGGAAACTGAGGCACAGAAATGACACGTTTTGCCCAAGGTCAGCCAGAAGCAGAACCAGGAAGAGAAGCCAGGTCTGCTGAGGCCCAGGTTAGTGCTCTAACCACTAGTCCACACTGCCTATAACCACTAGCTATGATATTGCTGGCACTAACTGGGTTTGAGGGATGTAGGCGTGACAGCCAGAGTTGCTAAAGGCAGTTGATCTGGGGCTAGGGATACTACAATTTACTCCTTGTTCTCCAACAAAGAGCTATTTCATCACAACGTCACTTCATCCTGTCTTGGCACAAACATGCTTCAATGTGCTTTCGTGCTGCCACATTGAGAGGCTCAGAATAAATCAAAGACCCCCTCTGCCGTGTGAGCGGAGATGGCAGGCTATGGGACGGCTCTATGGAAATTAGTCTGTCCCACAACTCAAAATCCTTCCTCGAGAACAGTTATGAGGAAAGAAAAATCTGCTTCCTACAGAGGATAGAAAAGGGCCATGGACAAGAGGGCCACTGCTCTGAGATGGCAAGTGTGAAATGCTGGCCCTCTTGAAATCAATAGGTGCTTTGCCATTGAATTCAATGGGGCCAGGACGCCCCCCCGAATGGAAAAGGTGTTGGCAAATCAGCACCTCTTGATGCACCTAGCTGGAGTTTAATAATGTTGAAAACAAAACTACTGCTTAGAATCATGGTCTATGTTATGCCAGGCAGACTAGATGATCTTAGCGGTCCCTGACTTCAGACTTCATTGCAAAAATACGGTTTGCGTCGTTCTCGATAACTGCAGGCCCACGAAGCAATTTCCCATCCCGGCTTTGAGGGTTTGTTTGTTTTGTTGTGGCTCCCTATTGCAGCCTGTGTCCCCCTAATAGTTTCTGCGCAGGCAGATGCGGCTGCACTGATGTTAAAAGCCTCCCCATGTCAAGCTGCTCCTGCTTCAAAATGATGTTTTCATCTGAGATAGGGGAATTTGAAAGCCTCGCATCCCTAAAGGTCACATGGGGGGTGAAGGGGAAGAAATTGGTTGGTATGGTAACCAGAGAGCCTGAGCGTCCAACCACTTCTCACCAAAGTGCAAATCCATCCTCCCTTGGCAAATAGAGCAAGATAGTTTCAACAGGCTGCGCTCAACGAGTGCCTCATCAGCGGGGTGAGATCTGCAGCCGGTAGTAATTTACAACAGCAGCCCTCAGCAGTCATTAGGTTTGCCAAATTAAAGCCATGCAAGACTCGAGAGCTTTGTTTGCTAAGGGCCCACGCAAGCCTTTGTTTTGGTCCCAGTTTGATTCACTTTGTCTTTGCATCCTTTGAGCTTCACTTCAAGTTCAAGGCTGAGGGGGAGAGGGGATATGATTGCCCTCTATAAATACATCGAGGGGACGAACATGGGGAGGTGAAGAGCTATTGAAGCTACAGGACAAATGGACATAAAGTGGCCATGAACAAATTCAGGCTGGAAATTAGATGAGGTTTCTAGCCAGAGGGGAGCGATTCTGGAGCAACCTCCCCAGAGGAGCTGTGGGGCAAACAATGGAATTAGTTTTGAGAGAGAGCTGGTGGATTTATAAGTGGGATTGTATGATAGGGTTACTTGTGAGGGTAGGGGCATGGCTCAGTAGCGCTGGGAGTCCCTTTCAGTTTGTCTTATCTTCCTTAAAGCTCATGCTTCAGGGCTTCAGCCAGTCACCTGAAGGGGTCAGGAAGGATTCCCCCCACTAGTGTATTCTGGGGTGGGTTTTTTGGTCTCTTTATCCTGAAGCCTCAGGGCTGGCCACAGCTGGAGATAGGACGGGGCAGGGGCAGGGCTTTGAGGTGGCACTGAGCAGCCTCTCCCTCAGGTGTTTGGCCGGCTGGTTCTTGCTCACGTGCTCAGGGTCTCACTGATCGCCATGTGTGGGGTGGGGAAGGATTTTCCCCCCAGGTCATTGGCAGAGTCTCTGGGGGTTTTCACCTCCCTTTCCAGCCCATGGGTGTGGGTCACTTGCTGGGATTATCATCTGAGTATCTCTCACTTAATCATGTCCCTTGCACTTTGGGGGAACAGGAGGGGGGCCCAGGCATGGTGCACCTTGGTCCTGCCTACTCCCTGCCTCTGGCACATTCTCGTCTGGGCTCCAGGGTTCTCTGACACTTGGGTCTCAGTTCGGTTCTGGGTTTAGTGTGCAAGTGCTGGGTGGTGTTGGTGGCCTCTGATACACAGGCGGCCAGTCTAGGTGAGCTGTGGGTCCCTTCGAGTCTCACATTCAAATTCATCTTTGGCTGAAACCAGTGAGTTTTGCCAGCTTTCCAATCAAAACCATAAGCGACCCCGGCTGATCTGCATCCCAGCCCAGCTCAGAGGGTGCTTGAGCTACTGCAAGCTGAGCTAAAGTAGCAACTCCCATGGCAACCTGCTGTAGTAGGTTTTTGTCTTCTGTGACCCACTAGAGAGAGACAAAGGCCCTCACTCTCCTGGTGAGGGTTATACTTGCAACGCTGTGGCCAGTGTTTACCTGTTGTGTGTGTGAAGGGTTGTGTGCTCAGCGACAGCATGCAGAGCGGGCACTCCCTCAGGAGAAGGGTCACCTGAACTCCTCGGACAAGGGTTTGAGGGCCGGTGCCAGTAACGGTCACATCCACCCACGTGGATCTGACATTTCATCCCTGCTCTGTGAGCTGCTGTTGCAGAAAGCAGCACTGAGTCAGACACAGTCATATGGGTCATTTCTTTTTTCAAGGAAAGTTTCATTTCTATAAAAGCTGAGGGGCCATCCAAAAAAACAAAAATGGTGCTGGCCCTTTGAAAATGATGTTTCCTTGCAAGATATCATTCAATCACTAGAGGTCTCTATGTGCTGCAGGTCGTTCAAGACATACTGTGGCCTCTGGTAAACAAAGTGAGACGAAAGCTGGAATTCGAGTGGAAGTCTGAATTTTTGGTGTCTGTGATTGTAGGCATTTTCTTTAATGAACATCTCCCGTTTAAGGAAAATGAGTCCTTGCATCCTGACATACAATCAACAGCCATTTGTCCTTCAGTTCCCTTCAAGAGGCTAAAGTGGCCATTTCCAGCAACTCTGGGTCGACTATTTTTCCTCGGGATCTAAAGTTTTGCTTTCCTGGCTTAGTCTCTCCCCAGAGTCTTGTCTGAAGAGGTACATATATTATCTGGCTCTTTCCGGCCCATCCAGACTGTGATGAGCAGGAAATGACTTCTCCAACCTTCCTTTGCTACACACAGCTTGTTCCTTAACAGAAGGGCCTAGTCTCTGCTGGATCTAACAGCCTGTTCTGGTCCAGGTGGCCGTAGTTTCTTTCAGTTTATGCCAACCTGTGCCCTATTTCCCAGGCTCCTAAAGACAATATCCACGACTAAAGCCCCTCACTTCTGAGGGATGTCTTTTTTATACCTGCAGCTGTACCTGTTTCCCTCTGCCAGGCAGACTGTGTGCAAGGGTGCACGCCCTCTATCACACACGTGCTGATTCAATCCAGTCTCTGCTGCCTGCAACGTCCTGGGTGCCAGCGGATGAGCGAACTGCTGGGAGAGTGCCCCCCCACGGCAGCATGAGAGGAACGCACACACCAGGAGCAGGTGTGCCACTGGCAATTTCACTCTCCGTCCTTACTTGCATGATGGCTGCCTGAAGGAGAGGTGGATGCACGTGCCGCTTGCCTATGTTTGTTTTTGGTTTTTGGTTTTTGAATTTAACACCCATATGAATTTATTCAACCCACAGTCCACGGTAGAGTGCAACGATGAGAAATGGGACTTGTTCGCATAATCAGCTCTCTTTATGAAATAGAGACACGACTCTGAGAAACTCCTTAACACTGTCCTACGCACCTGCAAAATGGAACGGAACTCACAATGATTACCTGATGAGTTTGACTTTAAATACAGAGATACGGGGGGTCCCTCCCATGGATACAGCACATCACACGAACGTCACCAAATTCTCAACCCCTACCTGCCCAAAAGTTACTGGAATAGGAAACAAAAAGCTTTGGAGCCTTGTATAAGTACAAGGATGATGTTGGGTGCTTGTAAGGTGGCAGGCCGTCCCGCCCTGTCCGTCTGGGAGGGAGGCCACGTCCCTTGCTCCGGTGTGGGCAGGAACTAGCAGGGGAGATTAGCAGTTGGAGTGGACTCCTGGCCCCATCTGCCACTCACCAGCACTGAGGTGCTTCCTAGCCCAGGCCCTCTGGCGGGGGGGGTGGCAAATAATCTATGGCCTCTGAGGCTTCACAGACCACGATGAGGCAACCGCCCCAAGGGTGGGGTAACAAGAGGGGAGGGGGACGCAGGCCCACCCGATTGCACTGCGTCCCAGCCCAGGACCCTAGCAGTGGCAGAAGGGCCTGCCACTGGGTCAGCGGGAATCCAGCCGCAACGCACTGAGGTGGCTGCAGGCCACCACATAACCAGACAGACGTCTGGCTTCCCTGGGCTCCTTCCTTCCTCCCTTCCACGGAGTACCTGGCTCTCGGGACCATCTTCCGTCTCCTCATGGTACTCGGCTAGGGTGATTTAAGGTGTGTCAAGATGGGGACTGGGAAATTGTCACCCTAAATCACTAATCACTTTTGAAAATTTAGGCCAGTCAATCAGGGAGGTCCACATTTTGTGTGCCTTCCCAGGAAAGTGTTATGTGCACATCAGGACAGCCAAGGCCCCAAAGGCTGTTTGGGGAAGGCATTGGGGGAAGGCTTTTTATTCCTCTCTCCTGTTTGATTGCCGAGGCATGCACAAGGAACAGTGTGGGCAGCTTAGCCACTTTTGACAAAGTAGAGAAGTGTTACGTTACGTGACAAAGATCAACGAAAATCCTCCTCAGCATTTGCAGCTAGGCAGCAACCGCTCTGCGCAAAGACGTGGCTGCCAATGTCACTTTCCCAGTTTCCAGAGGTCACGGCCCACAGCAGAGTGTCAGTTCTAAAGTGAGATGCACAGCAGATAATGGATCCCTCCCTCTGTAATGCTATCAGCCCAGAAAGATTTTGGAAAGTTGAAAGAGAACAATACACATCCATGCCACTTCCTTCCGCAGAGGGAGTCTGGTGTCTCCGTCGGGGCACGGCCATGCGCTAATAAATAATAACCACTTTATTTTATATGAAGTCCTGTTAGGTCATTTTGTGACAGTCAACTTAACAGATGCTGTGGCTCCAACGTTAACTAAGAGATGGATACGGAGCGATAATAAATCTGGTTACAGTGTTACAGAAAGTGAGGCAGCTCCATTTTTTAAAATAGTTATTTGTACTGCAGAAGCACCCAGAGAAGCTCCTCCAATCACTTTGCAAAAACCACCAGCACCCCCACTTTCCAAGGCAACTGAGGTATGTTGTTGTTAAGGGACTTACCTAGGGTTCCAGGAACAAGTCAGAGTACAGAATCAAACTTTTTATTATTATATTACTGTAGCTAGCTAGGCTCTGTCCAGGCCCCCGGGAAGGGAGAATACCTACTCCAAAATGCTTCCAGCCTAAATAGACAAACAAAGGGTGGGAGGATAGAGGGATCATTCGCTGGGGGTCTGAGGAAGGGATGGATTGAATGACGTGCACGAAGTCCCACTGGGACACAGCAGGACCTGAAGCTAGACCTTTTGAGTACCAGGCCCATGCTGTAACCATTAGGCTACTTCTTACCTCTGGCTCTGTTAACTAAGACACTATTCACTTCTCCTCCTATAACGCCTGCAGAGCAGCTCTGTAGCCACCATCCAACCCTAGCTGTCATTTCAGAGAGCCAGGAAAAGTCTTTTAAGCAGCCCCCTTTGAACAGCACCTCCGAGCCAGAGCAGCAACGGGGCTTTCCCCTTCTGCGCCAGACGCTGCCTTTGCAAAGAGCAAGCTCTGCTGCCCCTGCCATTTCCCCTCTGGACCAGTACACCTCCTAGTGACTGTGACTTGGGAAAGCTCCCGTTGTGCAGACTCCCTCCCTCTAGCAATGCAGGCCACAGAAAGTGCTTCCCCCCGGCTCTCTGCTTCCCACACTGCTCCTCCACTGAACACCAGGACGTCAGCCCTGATCGGCACGGCTCGCCACCCAGGCTGATCAAGCAATGCCCCCCGGCCTGTGCACTCCTGGCAGCCCACAGCTGCGCCGTGGGATTCGCGCCCGTGGGAATGGTGGGGGGTGGAGGCAGCGCTGGTGGCAGCTGGCCAGCTTTCCCACCTCGCACCGCTTCTCTCTGCCGCAGCCTCCCGTGCCTCCAGTCGCAGATGGGCCGGTCGCACCTGTGACACACACGGACGTGCCCCTGTGACGCGAGCTCAAACCCACAAGGCAACGGCGCTGTCTGATGGCATGAAATGCTCCCATTTAATTATGCCTCAGTGGCCTCCATCCCTTCCCTGGCAAGAGACACGCACACGGCATTTCCAGTGGGCTTCACACACCAGGCGCAGATGCGATGGCCGCCATCCTGGGACCGAACCAGGAACCTCCTGAGCTACTACTGCTTAAAGAGCCCAGGTCCCCTAAACCAGGGAGCCATCTCCTCTGCAGCAGGGGCCTAGACAGGGTCTTAAAACACACACTCACCCACGGTTACACAGGCGGCGTTCATAATGGTTTCAGCTTCTGATGACACAGCTTCTCTGCCGCATTTGCTGACAGGCCTGGAGCCCCTTCATAGGCAATCTGCTAAACACGTCCCCCTTCCTGTCGCAAATCTGGTGCACCACACGCCAGGCAGGTATCACGCGGCCCACCTTGCCAGCTGGACCATCACCACACGGCACGTGCTTTTAGCCTTCCTAAGGCACCCCCGATGTATCTCGCCGATCTAGTTCCCTCCTGATGTCTGCCCCTCTTTCTTCAGTTCCACTCATCCCACCCCAGCGGCTCAGCAAGGTGTCAGAGAACCGCTGTGGCGCTGGATGTCCCGTGGTTGTGGGGTGGGAGCCTCTGGCTGCTCCCGATGCGTCCAGAGCTTTGTAAAAATGCTCTGAGTAGGTTTAGATGACACAGAAACTAGGCCCCAGCCCAGTCTACATTGCAGCTGCCACTGGGGTGGAGAAGCAAGCCTGGCTAATTGCAGCCCTGCATTTGTAAGCTGAGTGGCAGCTACCAGGGGTGTAGGAAGATGGAGGCAATTGTAGAGTGCCTTGTCTGGTCACAGCTGCCATTTAATCAACGGCAAAACTCCCATGGACCTCGGTGGCACTGGATCAGCGCCAGGGAGAACTCCCGTCCCTTCCAGAAGTAGGTTATACAGGCAGTGGAGATAAAGGGCGATCACAGGGGCAGGCTGGGGCACCAGTGGGGTTTAGCTCTCCAGACAGGATTCTGAGCAGGACGTTTAGGGCTAATCTACACCTACCCTCAGGGAACCTGACAGATTAACACTCGACATCTGCTGAGGCTGTCGGGCTCCGCCGTGTCGAAGCCACGCTCGGTCTGCTAATCAGCTTGTAACGAGGAGTTGTGGTGTTCTGCAGCGTGGTGTGGCTTGTTCTAACCAACTCCCTGGGTGGATTTGCTGCCCAGCGTGCCGAACCCCCATAGATTTCAGTTCCAGGCACTCCCCGTTGCAGGCAACGACGACTAACTTCCGATGTAAGAGCAAAAAAATCCATGATTCTCAGCACACCGGTAAACTCCCCCACCATCAATCTTAGCGACCCTTGTCAACTCTTGAGCTCTGCAGAGGTGCCGCGAGACCAGGGGCTGGTCATCAGTCTTTGGCACTGGGCAAATTCCCCATGTAGACAAGCCCTTTGTTGCCTTTCAGTGTTTGCGGCCTGGTCCTCTCAAGGAGAAGTTACCCTGTTTGTGTCCCTTATACAATTCCTCTTTCCTTGCTCAGACTTGGCCCATGTGGCTTGCTGTCCTGACAGCAAAGCCGTGCTGCGGTGGTGGGGTCCAGGGGACGCTCAGGAGAGGAGAGGCCACAGTCAAGGAAGTGGAGGGACGTGGTGGCTGCCATCATGGCCAGACATACTTCTCCACCGACCCTGTTGGGTACTTGTGGGCAACCGCCCCTGGCTCTCCCTCAGCCTCACCCCACGTATCACAGTAAACGAGTCCTCTCTCACCACATCCTGTTTTTAACTCCTTGTGTAAGAGGGGGACCTCACCCCCATGCACCCCTCAAGCCAGGAAGTGCTGCAGCCTGCCACAGCCACAGCCACAGCCACAGCCAGCCCCCCAGCCCCTTCCCTTCAGTCCCTTCTCGGTGCAACAGGAAAGTCCAAACAGGAAAAAGATCCTGCCTTCTACTGGCCTTTCTGCCAGGCCGTCAGCCCCCATCTGGGACTCATCTGTCTTTGCCTCTGTTACTGCAGAGACCCGTGTCGCGTTCCCCTCTGTGGGCGGCCTGGGGCCCTGTGCTGAGCAGCTCATCTTTTCCCAGGGCTGCTGCTCCTCAGCATTTCTCACGGGGCAGCGGCCTCCGTTGCTCCCACGCAGGAGTTCTGCCTCCTTGTGCATCGTCTTCCTCTGCCTGCTGAGGGAGCTTCCTCCAAGCCGCTGGCAGTCTTCTCACGCCAGAGGCCTTTCTTCCATTTTGCTGTGGGCCTGGCTTGATGGGGCCGCCCTCCTCATCTGGGCCTGACCGCCCGCCCCCTCCCCAGGTGTGACTTGGTGGGCCTGACTCCCCTCCCCCCAGTGTAACCTGGTGGGCTAATTAAGCCTAACACACCTATTGACCCTTTATTTGCCAGAGTAGGGTATACACCCCAATGGCCCCTTGAATTAACTATAGACTGTTATCATGGCCCCTCTTTAGCACCCCTCAGCCAAGCTCTACCCTTTTAAGCTTTCCTCATAAAGGATCCTTCCTGCCTCTCGCTCCTTTTTGTTCTGTTCTCTGAACCCCCTCCAGTATCCTTCTGGCAATGCAGTGCCAAGACAATCAGTGCCATATTCCAGGTGCAGCTCCCGTACAGCCACAGGAGGAGACACTGTCATGCGAGAGCCCTAGAGTGGAAACTGCATCCTGTTAGAACACAGCCTGGAGGAGC
The DNA here is from genome assembly GCA_007922155.1 of Mesoclemmys tuberculata. Lineage (NCBI taxonomy): Eukaryota > Metazoa > Chordata > Testudines > Chelidae > Mesoclemmys > Mesoclemmys tuberculata. The sequence goes on from ML675646.1 coordinate 6,908,699, forward strand.
ATACACGATATTAAACAGACACTATAAACAAAGACTGACAGGTTTAACGTCCTGTCAGTTGTCTGTAGTTAATCCTAGGGTCACCCGTGACTTACTGACACAATGTTAAGCATGACACCTCATGTCTATACTTAGGGCTGAGTCATGTTCTACACTGCAGTCATTACTACAAATCCTCCAGGCCACACTGTGACATGATTTCCCAGTGTGGACAGACTTCAGTAAAAAGACTGACCATATCCTATAAACACAGGGAGCTATTACCTCCCTGCTTGCCAACATGATGCCCAAAACTGCATTCAGTACTATTGCAGCCTTGTGTTTCATTTGTTGGCACCATTTCAGAGCCATTTATATGTGTGAGCGCTATGAAAAATAACTCACGAGGGAAATAGCTAGACCCCCATAATGTGGCACTGTGTTTTCTTGTTGCTTAGTACATGTAGCCCCCTCATAGTGTGATTGCATAGAGTGCCAGGACAGCGCTAATACTCGCCAGCCTTCCATCCCCACATTTTCCCTATACGTGGCTAAAAATCCAGCCGAGTGGGCTGTTAGACACATGTGTGGCATGAGGGTCTATTCTGGATTCTGTTACTCAACTGATATATAACCATGTCATCTGATTACGTCTCTTTCTGTTCTCATCTCCCACCTGTCACATGCTCAAATGAATGCGTCTCTTTCATCCAGTGATCATTGCTGCTGCAGGCACCTGTCTTATAGACCATGTACCCGAGTCTTTCTCTTTTCAATTCAGCACCTTGGATACTTGTCTGGGCTGTTTATACCATTGTGCTTTGGCTGCCACCCAGTGGTTGGCATTGAGCACCATCTCCTGGCTCCTGCCTGACCTCAGAGAGTTTATGAATATAAAAAATGATAACAAAGAAGAATGTAAGCAAGCCAACTTCTTATGGTCCCAAAATCTTTTACCTGTGCCACTCTTTTTTTTCAATGGGAGCTTTTTACTGAAGCAGAAACCTCATATCTTATATAAATAAGACTAATAATACACATCTCCATAATTTAAGCACTAATCTCAAACCATTTTATTAGTCAACGTAAGGTAGAGCACAACACATCTCAGATTAAAATCAGCCACAGATGTGCAATTATAAATAAATTAAATACATAACTTATTAAAAATCATATTGATAATATAAAACCCAAGCAGATTATACTCATTATATATAAAGATCTTCTTATGCTTCCAGTTTATATTTAAATAATACACAGACAAGAAATCCATAAAAGTGTACCTCTGATTGATTGAGCTCTGACAATTTATACCAGGTGAAAATCTACCCCAAATATGTAGTGACACAGAACTGCTTCTTCCAAAAACATGCCCACATATCAGCCACTAAAATATGCCCTCAGATCCTTCCATTAGGCTGTTGTGTATGCTATGTTCCCAAACACAATATTCAAGAAGGTGTCACAAAGAACAGCTTATAAGTTATGAAGGGCCTTTTCATTAGTCATTTAAATTAATCAGAGTTTTGCCATCAATGTCAAAGAGAACAGGATCAGATCCCAAAGGTTTGTTTGTTTATATACATACATGGTATTTTACATCTATCTGTCTATCTATCTATCTGTCTATCCCCATACACCCCCTCTGTCTATCTAGACATACAGGAACGCACATACAGACCTTTAATCGTGTCTGTCCTTAAATGACAGATAAGTTTAAAGCAATAAAGTACATAGGGAGAAACCCTGACTCCATTGAAGCCACTGGCAAAATTTACTTTGACTTAAAAGGGACCAGAATTTCATCCATAATGATTTTTTGAAAAAGAATTCCATCCAATTTTGGGTTCTTTCAGGTCTGTAGTCACTACTTTTTGACTTACACGGCAGGCTATTTTATCTGAACAGATTAGATGTGAAATAAGTGTTGCAGAATGTATATGATCCTGAATTCTAGGGCAGACATCCTAAAGCAGTGCTACGATTTACAAACAGCCCAGTATTACATGCAGAAAAAAGTGCACAAGAAATTAAACATAGACTTATATAGATTACAATACTTAATCCCATAGGGATGAAATCATTTCAGATCTACTTGCTGCATTCACAAACCTGAGTATCGGGCATAATTTCTAACTCTGGGCTCCCATTAGCAACAGTTAAAGTTAGAAAATAAACACTATCTAGGAACTGCAGCAAAACACCCTGACCATAGTGTAACTGGCAAATTTATTAACTGTGACATATTGTTACAGTACATTTACTTCAACAATCATTAGTGACCCAGGAGGCGGGACTAGAAGATCTCCTGAGGTCCCTGCCAACCCTAATCTTCTATGATTCTCTGAATGGTTTTTAAAGAAATTCCATAAATATGTCCCATCCTAACTATTCTGGGGTAGAAAATGTGACGCAGCTGTTTCCATGGGAGAGATATCCAGCAGTGTATGGATAGTTGTGGTGCATTGCAAGGTGTTCACTCCACCCTTGTACCTTCAGACTGCCCCAAAGGAGTCCAACCTCTCCCATAGCCAGCGCCTTCTTTGGTCCCCGTTCAGAGGATGAGCAGAGATCTCCCAATCACTGTAGCTGTACATTGACCAGACCAATGTAATCTCAGGGTAAATGGCAAGCCTTTTACCCATGGCTCGCTCGTCTTCAGTGGCAGAACCAGATGACCGAGCTCACTATTTGGTAGCAAGGCACAAGTCTAATGATGTTGTCATCAAGATGTATCAATGCTTGGCCACTTGTTGAGGCTTGCATATCTCTGTTTCGTGAGAGGCACTGAGGCATCAGTGTAGATAGTTTCAATTCCTGCAGAGAAAACAGATTCCCTCTTTAAACCAGGAAGATACAGGCACAAGTTTGTATTCCCTTATTCCAAAGCTCTTAGGCATCTAGCCACAATGTGAAGGAACTTCTACTATTTCCTATGGGTAGGCTCAGAATCTAACACAATTATGAGTTGGTCATATGAATGCCCGTTGCTGAAATGATGAATCTGTCAATCTGTGGGTACTTTTCTGGCCCTCCTCACCACAGCATGTATGCTGGTGTCCCAGGTAAGCAAGGGGCTAATCTTATTGCTGGAAATACACAGCTGTTAAACATCATTATAAAGATCAATGAGTTCTGTTTGTTTGTTTGTTTTAAAAAGGAAACTAAATTAGGAGTGTAAATACCTCACATATCTTACCTGAGTCAGTTGGCGTTAGATTAGATGACCAGTGCTTTGGAAGATACCCTCTGAATTGAGACTCTGGCAGCTACTGTAAGATATAGAGAGGAGGGCTTATATACAACTGTTCTGTATGTCAATGTGAAGTTAGCAAAGATAGTCTGCAATGTGTCTTGTGTGATTTTTGAAATACAACGTACCTGGCAGGAGTAAATTTCTTTGCTGCAAGAGAAAAAATAACATCATTAGCCTTCTTCAGATGAACATCCCTGTCTTGCAAGCTATTTATTTCATTATTTTGTTGGTGAATTAGCACCACTGATTTAACAGCAGAAATCTGTTCTAGGCTGGAGCAGAGCTACCATCACCCCTTTTCCATAACCCTTCCACCCTGTAACGGCCTTAAACCTGGAAGCTGTTCCCAAAACTGTTATCACCTGTGAGCAGAGCAACATGTTATACTTGGGCCTTTAGGACCAGCCCTTCTGCTCCCTGTGAGAAATCAGTACTTACTAGTAGAACTGAACAGGTACCTCAATGAATGCTCCACACATATTTGCCTAACTGATACAATATATTCTCTTAGGGAGTGTTAGTATCTCTCTTGTGTTCATTCTCCATTCATATTTTAACAAACAAGTTAACTGGCAGGAAAATTAACAGAAATAATGAATCTTAAGTGAATATAAGGGAATCCTCCTGGAAAGCAAATGCTCAACTTGTAAATGTAAGTAATTTCACTGGAAACCTGATTTTATGTCTCATCCAATCAGGGAAATAAAAGAAACCCTGTGACTGAGGTGTCCAAAAAACTAATCAACCTTGCTCATGTTTCGAATATCAAATACTGGTAACAAAGTATTTGTGACAACAAACTGCAGAGCAAGAAAGTATTCAGCAAATAATTTTTAAAGTACAAATCACTCAAAATGGGCATAAACTACTTATGCACTACTTGTGAGAAGAAAGAAAGGCTCCATCTGACAAACAAATGATTTAACTCTAAATTATGTGTTCATATCAATAGAAACAAGGTGGTCCAATAAAACATGCCCACCTTGTCTCTCTAATATCTTCGGACCAACATAGCTACAACAACACTGCAAACAATTATTCCTGTCTGGCACACTGAGCAATATTGGTTGGAGACATCAGTGTAATTTCTGGCTGATGTGCTCCATGCTGATCCCTGTTCAGTTCTCTTAGCAGTAACGGCTAATAATTAGAGCTGGTCAAAAGCTGTATTTTATTTTCTGCAAAAATGTTCAAAGAAAATGAAACTTCTCCATTGTTGTTGAATTTGGAGACATTTTTGTCGACAATGTGAAAATGGACTATTGTGAGGAAAACCTGAAAAATGTCAACAAAGATAGGAAATTTTCTCACTAAAATTTCCACTTTATCAAAAAGCCTTTCCCTTCCCCGCCACCCCCCTCTGAAAATTTTCTGGCCAGCTCTGTGGAGGATGCAACTAAAGAGATGAACTTGGTACAGTATCTCACCTTTCCTTCGAAGCCGCTTTACAAGCCAAATGAGGAATGATGCTGTTGACAGAAGGGAGGCTCCAATGGCTGTTATTCCAACAGAGATGTAACTGAGGGGTTCCTCAGAAGCGTGGGGTGCTAGGATGGCAAAAAAAGTTCCTATGAGACCAGGAGGAATGCACGTTCTCTGAAGTGCTTTTCTGCTTGTTCCGCTTCCATTCATTCTTATTGCAAGCAGCGGGACAGCTATTTATTTCCTTTTGGTTTCTCACACTGTATACAGAAGTGGGCAGGGAAAGCGTCCCCATATACCAAAAGATGGCTAAAAACTTCATGCTCAAAAAATAACCCGATCCAACCAATGGCAGGTTAGCAAGGGTGCAATTCTGCGGGGTTCCTCATTGCTTTGAATGGATCATTAGGGTCAGATTTTGATATATTTACTTCTATTGAGTAGGTTCTGACTCCTCGAGCAGTCCCACTGCAATCAATGAGTGATGTGTGACACAATATGAGTAAAGATATCTTAGGGACGATAGGTGGGATTTTCTAAAGCGCTACAGTTCGCCCACTGTTGCTCCTCTTGCAATCAGCGGTACAATTCCAATTGACTTTGATAAGAGCAGAGTTAAACCAAGAGGGAGCATTTTTTAAAATCCCACTGAAAAATTGCAACCAGTTATGTAAGTGAGTTATTTGGTTCCAGCCTGAAAATACATCAGTTATGAGGTATTTAGAGCTGGCAAAACAAATTCTATCTACATTTTTTTTTTTGAAAATTGGATTTTTGCCTACATGAAAAGTTTCACAGAAACTGTCTGCTTTCCTTGAAAATTTTATGAGCATAGACAGAAAAATTTTCAGCTGAAAAACTAAAAATGTCAGTTTCTGAGTTTTCTTTTCTATTCTTTTTTTTAAACAAAAAGTCAACTATTTTCAGTAGGGGAAAAACATTTAACCAGTGCTAGAAATTACAAAAGTCTTTCTTGTTCCATTCTGTCCTTCTCTACTCTCTCATCTAATTACAAGGTAAGACCTCTTCAGCACCGCTAATCACAGGTAAAAACACAAATAAAATACCTTCGCATGTCGGCCGACTTGCAGTCCAGTTTCCTGAAGCGCTGCACTGAAGTACGTTAGAGCCATTTAGCAGCCATCCCTCTGTACAGTTAAACTTGCAAACTGTGCTGAATGCAAAATCCCCAAGAGGGTGTGAACAATTCATGGAGCCCTTCTCAGGAGGTATCAGGGTTTCACACTGGGCAACTGAAATACAAAAACACATATCAATGGTTAATAAAGTCTCTAAAAATGTGCACCCTATTTCACCATAGAGCCATCTGCATTTCGTTGCTGGGGTAAATAAGATTTCGGTGAGTTTTTACTAAAATATACAAGTGTTCAGCAAAATAAAGGGGTGGTACCACTACTGTATCAAGCTAATTAGCTTTTCCAGATGTTCTGCAGTTGAAGACCGCAATAGAAATCACCTTAGAGCAGATCCTCAGCTCGTGGAAACTCGTGTAGCTCAGTTGATTACAATGGAGCTACACGAATCTGCACCATCTGATGTGCTGGCCACAGTCTTTGATACACAGGGTTTAAGGTGTTGTGCTTTTTATAGATATCCAGGCTCCTGAGCCTTACTTGATTATTTCAAAAGGAGAAAGACCTACCTTCACACTTTGGGAAGGGCTCTGTCCAGTCTCCCTGCGCTGTGCACTGAACTCTGGATGATCCATTTAATCTGTAGCCCTCCTCACAACGGAACTCACAGGCCGAGTTGTAAGTGAACTCCGGATGATGCGGGGTACATTCCACAAAGCCATTTTCAAGTCCCCTCACTGCTTCACACGTCACCGCTGAAACACACAGAGAGCACATCCCCTGTTAATGTGGATGCCACACAAGCAATCTACACAGGAAATGAGAGCCCTGTACACTGTGAAGGGCAGTGACAAAGAAAGGTACCTTCACATTCTGGCTGCTGTCCGTCCCACCTTCCAGATGCACCGCATTGGAGCTTGTCTGATCCCTTCAGAACAAACCCTTCTTCGCAGGTGAAATGACAGGTTGAATTCCACGGCAAGCTTCCAGAGTGGGGAGAGCACGTCAGTGAGCCGTGAGCTGGAGCCTTTAAGCCATCACACTCCACAACTGCAAATCACAAGGAATATCATGGAGCTTAGTTTGGAACAAGGCAGGGCCTCTTCAACACCGCTAATCAGAAGGAAAATACAAATAAAATACCTTCGCATGTCGGCCGACTTGCAGTCCAGTTTCCTGAAGCGCTGCACTGAAGCACGCTAGAGCCAGTTAGCAGCCATCCCTCTGTACAGTTAAGCTCACAAACTGTGCTGTATGCAGAATCCCCAAGAGGGTTTGAACAATTCATGGAGCCCTTCTCAGGAGGTATCAGGGTTTCACACTGGGCAACTGAAATACAAAAACACATATCAATGGTTAATAAAGTCTCTAAAAATGTGCACCCTATTTCACCATAGAGCCATCTGCATTTCATTGCTGGGGTAAATAAGATTTCAGTGAGTTTTTGCTAAAATATACTAGTGTTCAGCAAAATAAAGGGGTGGCACCACTAATGTATCAAGTTAATTGGCTTTTCCAGACGTTCTGCAGTTGAACACCGCAATAGAAATCACCTTAGAGCAGATCCTCAGCTCGTGGAAACTCGTGTAGTTCAATTGATTACAATGGAGCTACACGAATCTGCACCATCTGATGTGCTGGCCACAGTCTTTGATACACAGGGTTTAAGGTGTTGTGCTTTTTATAGATATCCAGGCTCCTAAGCCTTACTTGATTATTTCAAAAGGAGAAAGACCTACCTTCACACTTTGGGAAGGGCTCTGTCCAGTCTCCCTGCGCTCTGCACTGAACTCTGGATGATCCATTTAATCTGTAGCCCTCCTCGCAACGGAACTCACAGGCCGAGTTGTAAGTGAACTCCGGATGATGGGGGGTACATTCCACAAAGCCATTTTCAAGTCCCCTCACTGCTTCACACGTCACCGCTGAAACACACAGAGAGCACATCCTCTGTTAATGTGGATGCCACACAAGCAATCTACACAGGAAATGAGAGCCCTGTACACTGTGAAGGGCAGTGACAAAGAAAGGTACCTTCACATTCTGGCTGCTGTCCGTCCCACCTTCCAGATGCACCGCATTGGAGCTTGTCTGATCCCTTCAAAACAAACCCTTCTTCGCAGGCAAACTGACAGGTTGAATTCCACGGCAAGCTTCCAGAGTGGGGAGAGCACGTCAGTGAGCCGTGAGCTGGGGCCTTTAAGCCATCACACTCCACAACTGCAAATCACAAGGAATATCATGGAGCTTAGTTTGGAACAAGGCAGGGCCTCTTCAACACCGCTAATCAGAAGGAAAATACAAATAAAATACCTTCGCATGTCGGCCGACTTGCAGTCCAGTTTCCTGAAGCGCTGCACTGAAGCACGTTAGAGCCAGTTAGCAGCCATCCTTCTGTACAGTTAAACTCACAAAATGTGCTGTATGCAAAATCCCCAAGAGGGTGTGAACAATTCATGGAGCCCTTCTCAGGAGGTATCAGGGTTTCACACTGGGCAACTGAAATACAAAAACACATATAAATGGTTAATAAAGTCTCTAAAAATGTGCACCATATTTCACCATAGAGCATCTGCATTTCATTGCTGGGGTAAATAAGCTTTCAGTGAGTTTTTGCTAAAATATACTAGTGTTCAGCAAAATAAAGGGGTGGCACCACTAATGTATCAAGCTAATTAGCTTTTCCAGATGTTCTGCAGTTGAACACCGCAATAGAAATCACCTTAGAGCAGATCCTCAGCTCGTGGAAACTCGTGTAGCTCAATTGATTACAATGGAGCTACACGAATCTGCACCATCTGATGTGCTGGCCACAGTCTTTGATACACAGGGTTTAAGGTGTTGTGCTTTTTATAGATATCCAGGCTCCTAAGCCTTACTTGATTATTTCAAAAGGAGAAAGACCTACCTTCACACTTTGGGAAGGGCTCTGTCCAGTCTCCCTGCGCTGTGCACTGAACTCTGGATGATCCATTTAATCTGTAGCCCTCCTCGCAACGGAACTCACAGGCCGAGTTGTAAGTGAACTCCGGATGATGGGGGGTACATTCCACAAAGCCATTTTCAAGTCCCCTCACTGCTTCACACGTCACCGCTGAAACACACAGAGAGCACATCCCCTGTTAATGTGGATGCCACACAAGCAATCTACACAGGAAATGAGAGCCCTGTACACTGTGAAGGGCAGTGACAAAGGAAGGTACCTTCACATTCTGGCTGCTGTCCGTCCCACCTTCCAGATGCACTGCATTGGAGCTTGTCTGATCCCTTCAAAACAAACCCTTCTTCGCAAGCAAACTGACAGGTTGAATTCCACAGGAAGCTTCCAGAGTGGGGAGAGCACGTCAGTGAGCCGTGAGCTGGGGCCTTTAAGCCATCACACTCCATAACTGCAAATCACATGGAATATACTGGAGCTTAGTTTCGAGCAAACCAAAAGAAAATCTTTTTCTTCTGCTTGGTAACAGAATTGACACTGAGGGGAGGTGGACTTTAGAAAGTAAAGCTATCAGCTTGCAGGCTAAGAAAGTGATTGGGGCAGTGAGATTGGGTGTTTTGGGGGACAAGAAATGCGAGACAGATTCTTTTATATCTGGGTTGTAAATTCAACATCAGCCCAGGCTGGTAGGAAAAGTTGTAACTAAAAGTTGTTCCCTTTTGATGGCTGGTTGATGCCATGAGCTTGTGGGCCTTAAACGATGTTCTAGTGGATGGGGTGCACATCAATACCCTGGCACAATCACTGGCCCTCTTGATGGCAGTCTCAAGAAAAGGTCACAGGCAGATTGCCACTTTCTCCTCAGCAAATGAATGAATCAAACTAGCTAGACCTCCTGAAAACTGGCTCACATGCACATCTCCCCGTTTGGTAGGCAGTAAGAATTAATCTTACCATGCTGGCATTCAGGGCCATAGAATCCAGCATCACAGAGGCAAGTATGATTGTTAATGGTCTCCACACATTCACCATGGCCACTGCAGGAAGACGGGTTACAGGAAGCTAGAAGGGAATTCAGCATGTTATAAAACAATTTACCACCATTACTAGTTAATCTGTTTAGAGCCACTGCAGTGCTTTACTTATCCAGGAGAAAACATACTCTGGATAATAAACACTTTGCAATGTAAAAAGAGGGCGAAGGTTATGCCATTTGAAATTACATTGTTTTTGCATTGCAGCATTTCAGAAACCCAAGATAATTGACTGAACCTCACCACGCAGAAAAATATTGCTCTGGCTGGAAACAGACTCAACCATTTTCATTCTTTCTCATACCAAAAGTTAAATCACATAAAGAGCAATAGACTTTTAGATGATCTAATGAAGGCTCTGAGATCTGCTTTATAGCACCAACACCCCAATTCATCAGACACTTTGTGCATGATTAGCTTTAAGCACGTGAGTAGCTCTCAGTGGACTACTCACATGCTTAAAGTTAAGCAGATGCATATGTGTCTGCAGAATCAGGCTCTACTATAGTAACAATGTTTAATGCATATGGATAGCTTAGCTAATAAGCCTCCACTCTCTTATTTTCAGATAGGTTCTTTGGGATTGATTGCATTCTGTACCTGCGTAGCACAAGGCAACCTTCTCTTTGTTGCAACTTTCATCATTCCATTTGCCAGCATCTTTCGTTCTTTTGATGTAGATTTCGACACAGTCCTCGTCACTTTTTTGATTGTTTGGTTCATTCTCAGCCCAGTTTTTAGCCTCTTCCGTCAGCCGTTTGCCTGTTCCAATCCAGGTCCACTCGTTGTCAATTTTTCTGATTCCAATCCAGTAATAACTTGGATTGAAGGGTAACACTGTATTCAGATGGAGAATTTCCTCCTTATTCTGAATGGCAACCATATTTGTATAGTGTTTTCTACACCATTGTTCCGCAAGCATATAAGTCATATTTTTTTCTGAAATGTGGTATGTCCAACAATTGCCCTCTTCAAGCATCATAAGTCCTAAAAAGAGAAGATGCAGAGAAGTTGGTACCCGTTTACCTGAGCTTCCTGTTCTGTTATCAAAGGCCATTTTTATCTCTGTATATTATTCTGCTTTATGAAGAGCATTTCCAGAAAGAATTAGAATCTCTCTCTCTCTCTCTTTGACAGAACTGATCAGAAAAAGAGCTTCAGTAGCTAGAACTGCAGTATGTAGCAGAGAGATATTTAAAAGCATGGGAAAACCAGAATGTTTCTGAGAAAGAGACACAGAGAGAGAGGAATGAGAACGGCACAGAAATTTAGCCCAAACATTCAAGGTGTCATTGTCAAAATGCTCTTCCAAGAGGTAACGAAATAATGCTTTTGAATTAAGGATTCCACCTGCATGCCACTTTTTGGGCATCATTTTTACAGCAAACTGGACCGAATTGCTTTTTTTCTAAAGGGGAATATATCTAGATCTCAGCGGATATTGCATACATGCATGTGTTTGAGGTAGTGGTTGCATTTGCTTTATACAAAGTTACATTACAGGCTCCAAATCAGATATGTCAATATCAAATGTAGGGTCTCCAGCATGTCAAAGGTGTGTCCAATCCTTGCTCACGCTGGGTGGGTATGCTATACAGCCATCCACAGGAGCCACTTTTGGCTTTGGCAGTTGAGAGAGGGAAGCACACCATTTACTTCTGTGCTAATCTGTCCTACTGCTTCCCTATTTGTGTCAGAAGGGAGCTGAGAGAAAACAGCAGTGCTGTTGCTTCCAGTCTAACTTGTTTTCCACTCAGACACACACTCGCTTACCATAAGTGAGAACAGACAGGAACCAGAGGCCAATCATGTTTCTGGGGTACTTCTCTTCACTTTGCTTCTGCAGAGATGGCTGCAAAAAAGAAATGTGCAGATTTATTACATATCGTTTAAAGCACTGATACCAACTTTTTGCAGTACAATAATGCCATATGATGTTATTGTCTACAGCATCTTTTCTATATGCTGTTTCACAAATCACTTTACAGGGATGAACAACCAGACCTTCCACTGGGCTAGTGTATTGTCTAAAGCAGATCTTAATGGTGTGGCAGACTGGAAATTAAAATAACTTGCACAGGACATTTTTGTTGTGTTACTTCAGATCTGACTGATCTACCGGGGATCTCAGGTAAAATATAAGTATGTTTGGAAGGATTCAATTTTTATCAGTAAATATCAATAAACATTTCTTTCAAGTAAGAAAAATGATGCCTGAGAACTTGATTTAAGGCTATTACTTTGTATATTGTGATATATGATGTCGCCAAGTGGTGTTTTAACCGTTATAAAGCTTTGACTTTTTGAATCTCAACATCTACTGTCATTAAATAATTACTGTCTGATCCCACACACCCGCTTTCTGACGTCCCCATAAATTCCCACAACTGTGAAAATGTAAATTGATAAAAATTGGGAAAAAGATGTTTAAAAGCCATCATTCTGTGCAACTGTGAACATTTAAATCAATACAAAATCTTTAAAATGCTTAAAAATAAACATTGATTTTGTTCATCAAAATTACACAAAAATAAAAATGGAAGTCTGCCAAGGCCGGGATATGAAATACAGCAAAACTATTTGAAAGTCTATTCTACTTACAGACTGTGGCTGTGATGTCCTGGCGCTTTGTAGCAGCGTGGTAAAGACGTTTCTTCAGCAGCTGTTTTCCTTTGCTAAGTCACTCCAGTGGTTCTTATTCTGAGTCTCACTGGAGAGCTGCCACTCAGTGTGTATCCTCTGCCTTCAGCTCTCAGCCTTTTTGTTCTATCGGCTCCTACTTCCTAGAAATTCCAGTGACGTGGCTAAGAGGATATCCCTTAATAAGAAAGTGAAAAATTCCCCCAGAAAAAGTATATCCCTGATGCCAAAACTCACAAATACACACCCATATGCCTTCCTCTCCCAAACATATACCAATACCAAGATGAGGGTTTGCCCATGTGCCAGCTCGTGGATTTTAATTCAGATAAACACACAATTCCAGGATATCAAGAGCAATTAAGCATCGAGACCCATCGAATCTTAGCATATGGGTGAACTAATTCCTTACAGCTTTTCTGATTTACTGACTTCTGTAGGTGCTCAGATACCATCGTGATGGTCTGGAATGAGAACCAAAATAGATGGACATGAAAAAACCATCCTCCATCTCTATTACATTTCTAGTCTTTTAATGTGACTGGCCAAGACATTCAAGTCAGCTAGTGGATTTAGATGCAAAAGTCCTGTTAATTTCTATAGAAATTGTGTGTTTAAATCCCCTGGGAAGCTTGGAAAATCTTAGCCAATGATTATATTTCTGGAATACATAGAAATTTATTCAGTATTTCACCCACATCATCTTCACACTCTCCTGAGAGTCATGCATTGTAAATATATTAAAGAGATATTCTTTATTAGGGCGTCTTAGCAACTCTATAGTTAAGGCTGGGTTAAATTTTTCAATTAAAACAGGACTAAAACTCTTTGTTATGGATGAATACTGCAGTGTGTCCCCTTCAAACATATCCCACTTGTTCTTTGAGTACAGAACAAATTCTCCAAGGACAGAAAAATTAATCCCGTAATTAGTTTGTGAGCAATACTTATTGTAAAATGTGCCCTTTAAAGAACAATGAGAGTTGGGCATCTAATTCACTAAGAACCTTATAAAACCCTAGCCTTAGATGCCATGGTAATAAATGAGACAGGAAGGGAGGGAGGGATGGATGGATAGATAGACAGATATCAGTGCACCATAACAGAAATAGTAAAATGTTTAAGAAATAGCCATGGTTCAATTACTGGCCACAATTCTCAATCTTTGAGTTTGACAGAGAAAAGAAAGATCCAACAGATTATTGTGCTGACCCGAGCCATCATCAAATTCTTTCAATGACCAAAGAAAAATTATTGGGATGACACAGTATTTCTTGTACACGATGTGCATTTAACAATGAGAGCTTTCCACAGCCATTACAAGGCACTAGAAAATCTGGGCTGTTTCTGGATCTGCTACTGACTCCCTATGTGACCTTGATCAAGTCATGTAGGCCTTGATCAGCTCCGTTGATCAGTGGGAGTCTTCCCACTGACAATTAATGTTGGATTAGGTTCTTGATTTCTCTGTGCCTCAGATCCTTATCTATACATTGGAATAATCACACTTCCTTCTTCTCAGCCTTTGCCTGCCTCACCTATTTAAATTGTAAGCTCTTCAGGCCAGAAACCATCTCTCACCATGTGTGTATAGTTACTAGTGCAATGGGGATCTGATCTCACTTGGGATTTCTAAGTGGTACTGTAATACACATTAATAATAATGATGAATTTAAGTATAACTTTCCTGATCATTTTGTATTATTTATACAACGACACAGCCCTGGCCAGAAGAGTCCTTCCATACTCTTTAAAGTCAGTGAGGCAATTATATATATATATATTTTTTTTTCTGACACTTTTTATGAGCTTCCTACTTGGCAAGTCCGTATGCTCAAACATCCTTCTTGTGCTAGAAGCCGTGAAACTGTCCAGTGGAAAATTTTATCAGAACAATGCTACTGTCAGTGGCTTTACAAGAAGGAAAGACACTCCAGGAAGGTGTAGACTTGTTAGTTTAAAATATCTTTCCTGCAGATTGGCAGACCAGACCACTTGTCTGCAGCTTTGGCAGGAAAAAATATCCCTGTGGCAAACGAAACCCCCTCTAAGACTGTTTGCTTTGGCTGAAAACACTGCCTCTTTTCGAAACCACTGGTCATTTTTTCTCCTGGAGAACTATTATTAGCCTTTCCCATCATATTGCTTCTATCTTCTCCCTATTTCTTTTATCTCAATTCCATTTGTAAAGCACAAAGGATTCTTTCTCCAAGAATCAGGCAGCATAGTCAATACTGAAGAGGTTTACTCACGATACCGGGAAGTCTGATAAATCAGCTTCAACTTCACGGTGTTACAGTGGTCAATTATATATGCTTTCTTATCAATTACATAGTACATTTTTAATTCTGTATCTATTCACTTACAAATACAGACACTGTCCCATCCGGAGACAACAACAGTGATAATGGTCGTTACATACATGCAGAGACACTTTAATCACTCTACTTACATCAAGTATCCTAGGGCTACACTCGGGGCGGAGGTAGGGTGGAGGAAGAAAGGGGGAGTCCTTATAGCTAGGTGGCAGGTGAGTCAGAAATTCTAAAAGCAAATGTGCTGTTCTCATTAGAATTAGAATCACATCCGGCTTCCTGAGCCATCAGATGTTTCCACTAGCCATTGTCCTGGAGGCTCAGGTATTCTCATTAGCCATTTAAATGTGTTTTGACTTACAACTTGTTAGCTGAAAACAACCTCAAGCGTTATGCATTTAATGCAAAATAAAACCAACTATAGAAACTTCTTAACAAATTAGAGATGTCAAGGATCAATGGATCTGGGGTAACGTGTTCTAAAACCCCAAACTGTTTTAGGAGGAATCTCATTTTCAAAACCAACTTCGAGACCTTCAATGAGACTTAGGCTCCCAAATGCTTACATTAATTTTGAAAATGGGACTTTAGGTCCTAAGTCACTTAGCAGCTTTTGAAACTTACCGCTGGTCTGGTTGATTCGTTGGAACCCTGACATTAACCCAAAAAAGCCATACAGCCTGAGCCTGCCTGTAGCTGACTTTATGTTACTGACTAACTCTTAACTGATTTGTTCTTTCAATTCTTTTTCTTTTACCACTTAATTTGGGAACATAATAAACCATCTATTTTCATTTGCTATAAAGAACTAGAGTCTGATTCTACACTCCATTGTATCAGCTTTACACAGGTGAAATTCTGTTGAAATGAATGGCGCTACACACTGGCATAAAACTGGAGAATCGGGGCCCTAACGCATAGATTAAGGGCTTGTCTACTACACAGTGCAGCAATGAGTGCTGTGGGGTTGACTTCTGAAGCGCAGTAATGCATTGCACATCTGAGTCGACCCTGCCAGTGCAAACTAAAGGTTCCCTAGTGCGCTTTAATGTAGAATTAGAAACAGTACTGTATTAAAGCTTCAGTGCACACAGGCAGGACCTACATGGATCAATTAATGTGCGGCACATTCGGGCCCTTTAGAAATCACACCCAGCGTGTAGACAAGCCCTACGTATCTTGAGCCTGATTTTCAGAAGTGCTGGGCACCTGCAGTTCCCATTGATAGCCTCATTTCCAAGGGGTGAAATCGTGGCCTTATTAAGCCAATGGCCAAACTCTCACGGATGTCTAAGCACAGGAGGAACAAATTGCCATAGATCAATTAAACACAGATGCCTAACACATTTTACAATATTGTACCTCTAGCCCCCTATCTAGGTTCTTATCTGGTGCCCATCACTCTAGTACCCAATGAATTCAATGGTTTTTGGATCAGGCCCTACATGCCTTGCAAAGTTATAGTGTTTTATCTCAATCTCTGTCTCTCACCTCTCCACTCAGCATGGTTTGGACCATGCGTCTGCGTGCATGGGGTTAGCGTGGGAAGGCAAGGTGAAAAGGCTGCTCTGAAGGGAGTGAGATTTGTGCTGATCTCTTCCAGGAGTGAGTTGCGGATCATTAGGCCAATTTCCAAAAAAGCTGACTCCTAAAGGCACAAGTTTCCGTTGTTCCAGTGGAGTGTGTCTCTTGCTGTTGGGGTTCTCAAACTGGGGGTCGTGACCCCTCAGGGGGTTGCTAAGTTATTATGAGGGGGTCACGAGCTGTCAGCCCCTGCACATGCTGGTGAGGATGGCATGGCATGGGGGGGGACCATCACTTTCGTGGGGGTGTTAAGGCGTAATGGCTTGGTTTGGACATTTTCCGTTAATCGTTTGTTCCAGAGAATAGCGTCATGCACAAAACCGTTGGTGCCGCGTGTAGTTCTGCAGAGCCGTGTGCACTCAAAGTTAGTGACGAGTGCAAAGCCGTTAGGGTGGTGTGCAAAACCCAAAAAGGCGGGAAATAGGAAAGATTTCTATTGGTTGGGGAGAGTTCTTAAGCCCAAGGCAGACTGACAGCACAGCAGCATACGCACTAAGATCATCGGACTGTATCCAGAAGTACACAGACTTACCAGTTCCTGCTTTCCAGTGTTCCCGTTGGAGTGATCCCGAATTCCCGATCCTTTCTGCACTCCCCTCCGGTTCCAGCCATCCGCCAAGTCCTGCCGAAGAAGCGGTGATGACTTGTTACTACCCCTTCCATGGTCTTGTGTTCTTGAAAGTAGTGGGACCTGGGTTCAAGCCTCTTTGTAACCCAATGCCCGAGCTCTGTTATTTGTGTGATATCTAATTCATTTAGAATAGAATGTTAATGGGTCATTCCCTTTATGTAGTCATTGAACTCAACCTTGGTGACAGATACGGGACGTGGGGGGAAGAGAGGCGGAAATCCTGCCAAAGGAGACAGCTCTTGGACTAGGGTCTTCTCTTTCCTTTATAGAACAGGGGGAATTGATCCAGCCTGTCAACAGCGGAGTTGTCACAGCCTGAAATATTTTCAAAGGGGGTCCCAGCAAAAAAACGTTTGAAAACTCCTGGGAGTCCTGTGGGAAGTTGCGATCGCACCGGATGAGACACTGCCCCAAGTAACTTGAACCAGTCTCACAGAGGGCTTTGAAGGTTAGGACAGGAACCTTGAATTTGACCAGGTACACCAAGGAGATCCCATGATGCGTGCGACAATGGGGAATATGCTCTTGTACAGCTCAGCATATGGGCTGCTATGCTCTGAACCAAGAGCTTTCTTAAGGTCAGTAGCTTCACAGCTAGGTACAACAACATTATAGTAAACAAGGGTGGAGGTCATAAATGTGTGGATCACTGTGGCTAGGTTTAAGTCTGACAGGAAATGGCACAGTCTTCTTGATAGGAGTGTGACCCCTTCATGCATAGGGTAGCCACCTGAAAATGCCATGGTCAGGGCAGGCTGTAAAAGGACAGCAGATTCTCCCAGCACCGGTGGGTGCACTGAAGTCAGACTTCCCAACCAGCCACAAACAGTGCTTCTGATTCCCCACACTGGTTATCAAGAAGCCACTATACAAATACACACAGCCCCCTTTACTGCATTTCAGTCTCTGGCTCCCAAACTGCCACTAGGTCCAGTAAAGAGACCAGTTATTTACAAATCTATGCTCTTTACCAGAAAGGTTTCTCCTGACCCCAAAGGGTCAGCCACAGTACCAGATCAATATAAAAGTTTAGATCTTACCCAAAATACCACACTGCCAGCCAATCCTTAATAACTAAAACTAAAGGTTTATTATAAAAAGAAAGAAACAAACTATAAGAGAAATGTTAAAGGATTAAAGCAATCACATACATACAAATAACTGGAAAGTCCATATGTATCAGGATTCTAGTAGAATTGTGGAGTTTGCAGGCTTGTATAGACCTTCTGGTGTACATCCAGTACCTGGATGGGTCTCAATCCTTTGTTTCACAGCTTCAGGTCAGCTGTAGAAGAGTTGATCCAGAGGTAGACTGAAGACATAGAACCATAGAATATTAGAGTTGGAAGGGCCCTCAGGAGGTCATCTAGTCTAACCCCCTGCTCAAAGCAGGACTAACCTCAGCTAAATCATCCCAGCCAGGGTTTTGTCAAGCCACAGCTTAAAGACCTCTGAAAATGAAGATTCCACCACCTCCCTAGGTAACCCATTCCAGTGCTTCACCACCCTCCTAGTGACAAAGTTTTTCCTAATGTCCAACCTAGACCACCCACACTACAACTTGAGACCATTGCTCCTTGTTCTGTCATCTGCCACCATTGAGAACAGCCTAGCTCCATCCTCTCCGGAACCCCCTTTCAGGTAGTTGAAGGCTGCTATCAAATCCCCCCTCATTCTTCTCTTTTGCAGACTAAATAAGCCTAGTTCCGTCAGCCACTCCTCATAAGTCTTGTCCTCCAGACCCCTAATCATTTTTGTTGCCCTCCGCTGGTCTCCCTCCAACTTGTCAACATCCTTTTTGTAGTGGGAGGCCCAAACCTGGACACAATACTTCAAATGCGGCCTCACCAATGCCGAATAGAGGACAATAATCACTTCCCACGATCTGCTGACAATGCTCCTACTAATGCAGCCCAATATGCTATTAGCCTTCTTGGCAACCAGGGCACACTGCTGACTCATATCCAGCTTCTTATCCATTGTAACCTCCAGGTCCTTTTCTGCACAACTGCTGCCAACCCATCGGTCCCCAGTCTGTAGCAGTGCATGGGAATCTTCTCTCCTAAGTGCAGGACTCTGCACCTGTCCTTGTTGAACCTCATCAGATTTCTTTTGGCCCAGTCCTCCAACTTGTTTAGGTCCTTCTGTATCCTATCCCTACCTTCTAGAGTATCTACCATTCCTCCTAGCTTAGTGTCATCTGCAAACTTACTGAGGGTGCAAACCATCCTCCAGGTCATTAATGAAGATGTTGAACAAAACTGGCCTCAGGACCAACCTCTGGGGCTTGTGACCGGTTGTCAGCTAGACATGGAGCCATTGATCACTACCTGTTGAGCCCTGTGATCTAGCCAGCTCTCTATCCATTTTATAGTCCATTCATCCAATCCATACTTCTTTAACTTGCTGATAAGAATACTGTGGGAGACCGTATCAAAAGCTATGCTAAAGTCAAGGTATAACATGTCCACCTGACTGAAGACTGAAAGCAAAATGGACATGGAAGGTCCCATAGAAGGTTTCCATGGTTTGGGGACCTCTCCCTTACTGTGAACAGACACATGGAGTGTTTAGTTATGAAAGGTCCCTGTGCGATATAGCCAAGATACTGGGAGGGCCTGAGTTTCCCCTGCTTCGTGCCTTGTGTCTTGAGTAGCCATTTGTACCGAGGGCAAGGTGGTGTGAAATCCTACCCTTCTGATCTGGGAGGGTTTTGCACCAGCTCTTCACATACTTTGTTCTAGTGACAGTTTAGACAAGGTGTAAGGCAGTGGAGGCTGGTCCACTCTGTGATGCATTTCAAACTGTCAATTTCTCCTGCCTAGGTCTGTCATTATTTTGGATTGCATGACCAAATCCCCTCTTCTTCATCACTTGTTTCCTTCATCTGGCAGTGCTGGCAGATTTCGCCATCTGCTATATGTGCTTCAGCCAGCAGCTCTGAGGGCCTCTCGCAGACCCAGTCCAACATTAACCACATGACCATTCACAGAACCGCAGGTTAACTTAAGACCGAAATAAATTTACATTACCTTAAAAATCATTCATTGCACATTTCTGGGCCAGCACGATCTGCCCTCTTTGCACTGTTCAAGCTGCACAAATGGCCAGTTTGGGCAGTAAATGTCTGGCAGCGAATTCCCCTGATGGACAGGAATTGTCTGGTGCCATAAACCTTGCCGAGGCTATTCCTGCCCCAGACAGCCACTTCAACCTGGCAGAGTGGGCGTACCATGGAAGAGAGGATATGGGGCAGAGCGCAGTTCTGTTACATCAGACCTCCACCAGCATTAGGTGCTGGACCAGCACAGAAATAGTGAGCCACCGGCTTCCTGATGCCCCCCACCCTTTCCTGCACTGAGCAGGGCTCAGACCCAGAGGCTAGTGCTGTCTATGGATTCATTTAGAAGGAATTTCCAAGAATCATTATGCAAGGAGGGGAGAAGGAAGGTGTAGTAGCAGTGGTCTGAAGATGTTTCCTGTTTGGTGGATTTCAGGCTAACCTTTAACATTTATTACTTTGAAGCATTCCTTTTGTTTGTAAAGGAGAAGAATAGAAAGTTGATTCTGGCAGTTCCCACTAAGATCTTTCCTGAGGGGCGTGTTGTATGAAACACTCATTGGTTCTCCTCCCACTTTGCACTAAACAGGGAAAAACGAGGAGGTGAATAACATTATTCTTCAGAAAGAGGGAATTTTTCTAGTTGTGCAAGACAGTCTCCAGTCTGTCTGGAGCGAGGTATCAGATGCATGAAATTTTTAGTGTCCAGAATTCTCTGCCTGGTGACACCTTCTATGACTCAGATTACAGTCTGTCTCCACCAAACAGATAGTAATAGACAATTCCACTCCCAACCTGAGCCTAGGGATCATCGTCATTGGAGACCTTGGTGTCTTTTCAGCGGCCACACTAAGCTGAACAAAGGAGTGGAGGAAATGCATTTGGCAAAATGACAGAGGCTTGCTTAAAACTTTTTAAAGATTGCATTTCAGGGCAATACATGTTAGGCCCATCTGCTCTGCAGCAAAAGGGATCTTCATTCTGTGACAAGATTTCTGGGTGGTACACCTCTTTTTTTTTTTGCGGGGGATTAGGGGGAGGAATACATCTCACACTGATGCTTCTCTACATTCACTAATCCTAATTGCAGACCCCATTCTGGGTCCTCAACCTCATC
Organism: Mesoclemmys tuberculata; assembly: GCA_007922155.1. Taxonomy (NCBI): domain Eukaryota; kingdom Metazoa; phylum Chordata; order Testudines; family Chelidae; genus Mesoclemmys; species Mesoclemmys tuberculata. The sequence continues at coordinate 6,929,770 of ML675646.1, forward strand.
TAGCAGGTCCACACTAGGCTGCAGCCTTGGTTCCTAAGAGATCATCCTTCTACCAAAGTAGCTGTGATCATTGAGGATTTTGCATCCTTCAGGGCCAAGATGTAACTGACAGTAGTCAATGGCTGAAAGTTTCTAGTGCTGGGCCATAAACTGCGGCACTTCCTACCAGAAGAGATCAAAATGAGCTTAAGTCTCACCACCCTCCGAAACGAGTGTCAGATCCATTTCTATATACAGACCTGCCCATGAGGATGTCTCTGATATTCACATGCATACTATGCTGTTTGCCTATGCTAAGGCACATATGCATGCAGGATATGAAAGTCCTGGTTTCTCCTAATTCTGTGTCCTGGAACATAGATCTAACAGACAGGGTTCTATGCTCTTCAGCTTATTAAAGCAGAGGGACTGCTCCTCCTCCTTCTCCACTCGCTCTCTCTGTGTTGGTATATTTTGAGGTTACTCAGGGAGATCTGATGTGCCAGACTGGATTCAGATTTCCTTGACCTTTCAGTTCTGTGATGGGCAGACATATTAATTTACGCCTTTCCATATTTGATACTGAAATCAGTTCAATACTAGGGGAAACTTTACTCCTTTTGGAACTGATCCAGAAGTTTTCCTATTCCAATGGTTGCAGAGGTAAGAGATGAGTCCTCAGAAGAGGCCTTTGTCCCCATCTAGGATCATTACATCACTTATCGGAGGCAGGGCTTTTAAGTGCAGAAAAGAACTACTTGTGTGCTATGATCATACAAATAATAATAATGGAAAACGGGGACAGGTTAAATCCTGTAGCCATCCTTGCGTAGTTCTGTGATGGGGCATACAAGCCCCACACTGGACAGGAAAGAGTTAGTGAGTGGCTGTGGGCTCTATCAGACCAGCCCTGCTATACCTGTAACAGATGTCAGGCTTGGAGGGAGGACTTGAAAGGGGAGATCTCAGCCCAGCTGGAGAAAGTCTGGGAGGGAGAGCAGACCTCCAGCTCTCACTCTGTGAGAGACATTTGCCTGGGGCCAGGAATTGCTTGAGAGACTCTTCCGTGTCGGAGCCTTGCTGAGGGCAGATTGGCCTGATGCAGGACTGCTCCTGGGATTTGCTACCTGTGCCTCGCTTGCTCTTGCTTGGTAAGATTGCTGCAGGTGGTGTCCCACCTGAAGGGGGCAACTGCCACACACGGGTCTTTTTGTCTTGTGCATGCTACCGGGGACCCAAGAGTGGTTGATTGTGAAACCAGAAGCAAGCCCCCTCCTGGGGCACCCAGCTACCGAAGGGTGGCACTGCTCTTTATTCCTCCCTCTGCAGGGGCTTGGCAACCAACCAGTGGTGCTGGGTTCATTATGCTGAGTTCCTTCACCTAGTGGCTGGGAAGTGTTGTCCATATTCCGCTTCTGGTCTGTATGCGCCCCAAGTCCTCAAGGTTGGCAGGCTTTTGGTGAGCAGCTTCACATGCCCTGGATCGAGGACATGTAGGACAGTGGTCAACCAGCACTCAGTTCCTTCTCTACCACAGAATCAGGAAATATAAGACTTCAAAACACAGGAGAAGGAGAACAGGTTGTGGAATATGTACACAGACAATACATCTTGAAGAACTCCAGTTACTGTAAGATAAGTAACTTTCTCCTTCAAGTGCTCGTCCATATATATATTCCACTTCTGGTGACTCCCGAACAGCGAGCCAACGAAAGGTAGTAAGAGCTAATAAAGACTGACGCCCACCCTTCCCGAAAGCAACGTCCAATGTAGGAGCGTCAGTGATGGAAGAGTGCTTTGTGAATGCGTGAACAGATGCCCAAGTGACTGCTGGTCATTCATCTAGGGCAGAAATATTGCTCAAAGATGCTCTGAGGAATTTGCCAGAGCTCTTGTGGAAGGAGTTCTGAGTGAAACAGGAGGATCTAACTTTGCCACCTCATAACAGGCTCTCATACAGTCTGATGTGCATTGAAATAGACCTAAGAGTCAAGATAGGTTTCCTTTTCATCCTCTGAGCTATTGCCACAATAATCTCAACAGAGGAACATCGGGAGGAAAGCCTTGTCAATTTAGCTGACGATTCCAGTTCATCTCCTAGAATCTTTTCTGCTGTGTACTTGTGCTGTTGCAGAACAGAATTTTTCTAGGTCCAATATCCGTCCTGCAGCCAGGCAGTGAGTTGGAGAGATTCTAGATCTAGGTGAAACATCTTCCCTTTGTACTGTGACAGCATGTCTGGAAGGAGAGGGAATGTATTTGGTGGGCAGATGGACGGATTCAGTATCTTAGGGACCCAAAATTGTCTCGGCCACATTGATGCAATCAAGATAATTCTGGCCAAGTCCTAAATTTTGCATGAGGAAAGAATGACAGAGTTGCTGTCCCTTTAAGGGGAGTGTGGGTCCAGACCTAATTTAAGGGAATGAACCCATCTAGGCAGGGACCCTTGCCAGCTTCAACAGTAACCACACTGGGCCATGAAGTCTCTTTTGACTGTGAACAGTGAAGGGACAGCATTCTTCATAGGTCTTCTGCAGGGACTGCCTCTAATTTTCCCCAAAGTATTTAGCTTCTCAGAAAGCTGTGTCACACTTTCCTGAGGAAGCAGCTGGAGCCTTAAGCTGATGGGGCTCTGGAGCTGCCAGACCCTGTGCTGACTAGAGCACTAGTGGAGACAGGAAGATCTTGTACAGAGGGGTCAAGGGCACCAAGTCTGAAGTCAGTCTCATAGACCTATCAAGTAGAAACATCTGGAGACAGGCCTCTTTTGATTTAAGGTCCTCTTGGGAAAGGACTTATATATGACTCATTTACTGAGGATTTGAGATTCTCCCAAACAGAAAAGACATCTACCGTTCCCATCATTAACAGACATTGAGACTTCACACAAGGGGCTGCACAAATTTGGGGAACTGAAGATAGGTCATCTCTAAGCCCCTTTCCTTGGGAGTAAAAAATACCAAAAATTCCTGGTATGAAAAGGAAACTTGTCAAAAATTGATTACCAATGGTCAAACAAGTAACCTAACTACACTTAGAAACTAAGCAGGTTACAGGGAATGGACAGCAAATAGCTCTCTCTCGTAGCCTGAGGGAATGAGAAGGAACTGAGTGGTGGCTGGCCTGCTCCATTGTATATGCCCTCAGTGTGGGGCACAAGAACACACTGAATGCATGTGTGACCCCAACGGATACTGCTGGCCAAAAGACTCCAATCATGAGAGCCCAAGGTGCATGCACATCCAGAAATGGAAAATATTTTTGAGCCAGCACATAAAAGAGAACATCAGATCCTAAGTGTGAAAATAGAGACTCCCTGATGTATCTGTCTCTGTATCCAGAGCCAATCCGTGAGAGAAATGTTAATTTGAATCATGCACTTCAAGAACATTTAAGGAACTGACAAGTGGAAAGGACTCTGTTATAAGAGCCATGAGGCACCGTATGGATGTGTTGGATCCAATAATTTCAGATCCACAACCATTAGAACCAAAATCCAAACATAAGAAAGGATTGCACTCCAAAAAGGATACCATATCTTCAGTTTCAAGCTCTGGTTTCAAATTAACATGTCAACAATCTAATATGGTGGTGGTTTAAATCCATTGCCTGGATATGCATCCTTCTCAGGGCTTGGATCTGACTTCTTTAAGTAAAGAAGGTACATGAGATAGTGTTGGTTCAGGTTCCACAATCCTTCTTTCGAAAAGAGAAGAAGAGTGGCTGATATCCAAATCTCAATGCTTCCTCCTCTACCTAAGATCCCTTCAGGCTCTGCAAACAAGTACACTCAACCTTTCCTGTTTTACAACCAAGACCACCAATATCATCTTTATCATCAGAATTGGAACCAAGGCTGGATCTGCAATCTGACTTGGAACATGAACAGATTCCACAGCACAAAGAAAGACACGCTGCCAATAGCATGAGGCGGGCCCCTGCTACCCAAAGTTTTATTGTTCAAATCCAAATATGTAATTCTGGCCAAAGTTGCAGACTCCAGCTTGGGTAAGATGGCTGTGCTGACCCTCCCTAGAACATTTTCAAGAGCCCCAAACTCTTTGTATATAAGGAAAACTTCTCTGCCTGGCATGTGAGACAGCTTTCAGCCATATCTGTGGAGGAGACTTCCCAACCTAGATCTGACAGCTTGGATTCATCTTCCAGAAGCAGAATCGCTTTTCCTCTCTTAGATGGACATTTTTTAACTGGCTAAATTGATCAGGTCTTCTCCTGCACCAGCACAACCAAAGTCAAGAAAAGATTATCAAACTTCATCAGCTCTCTCAAGAGCATTTTTCTAAACTCCAGACACATCCGGCCCTAGATTCTTTAGTGGTGGAAGCTGTAGTAGAATGACCAAAAGGTGGATTAATTCTTTCAATTCCATCTGACAAGGAGGACCAAGAAAATGGATGTTAAGAAAGAGCTTTTCATCTGCCACTTTGGGTGTGAAAATTGCAAATTATCAGGTAGTAATGACACATTACCAGTGTCCCCTGTGGAATGAGTTGTTGGCATTTATTAAAAATCTCCCAGACAACCAGAGGAAGTTAGCAAATGCCATACTTACAGAAGGACAAAGTGTTGTGAAACATGGACTAAGGGCATCTTTTGACTATACTGACATTTCTGACAGAGCAATGGCTTCTGCAATATCTCTTTGGTGATACGTTTGGTTGAGAACCTCAAGTCTACCTTCAGAGACAGTAGACCTTGCTTTTGATGGGGAAGGCTTATCTAGGGCAAAGACAGATGAAATCCTGGAAAGAATGAAAGATGTTAGAACTACTGCCAGATTTATGGATGTGTTCCAGCTCCCCAAAAGAAGATTGGGGCCACCAATCTTCAGATAGTCCATCCTCAATTTCAGCTTTTTGCAATATCAAAACCTTTCTCAACAATAGAATCAACAGACAAGAAAGTCTTTTAAACTTCGTTCTAATGAAAAACAAACCCAATATCATTCCTCTGGACATGAGTGGCCTCAGATCTGAAATGAGAATCAAGAGTTGCATTCCAGTTTCCATCCTTCCCTCCCCATTCCTCTCAGGAGACCACCTTGCCATTTTCTACAAAAACTGGAAAGCAATAACATCAGAGAAGTGCCTCTTGGAGATAGTATGCAATGGATACGCTATTCAGCTCAAAACCATGAGTCCTTCCAGACCTTCCCTCTTCCAGGACCCATATCACAAAATCCTGTTGAGATAAAAAACTTCTCTCCGTTTTACAAACAGTTGCTACAGAAAAGATGCCTAGTACTTTCAGGGGGAAAGGGTTTTATTGAATTTTCACTTCCCCTCCTTTAGATGATTGATTTATCAAAGCTCCATCAAGGGAAGGCCTATGCATAGCTGTATCCCAGCTGCTCTTTCTTCAACAGTCTAGGACTCAGAAATAACAGGGAAAGGTCCCTACTAATACCCACACAACACATTTTATTCATAAAAGCTATTTGGGACTCAATCTTAGGCACAGCATTTTTACCACAGGAGAGATTTCGAAAAAATTGGCTGTAGACCTTCTGTGTTGATATCCAAAAGAAATGATCCTATCTTTCTCAAGTTCATTGGGCTCACAGAATCAGAGAAAGATAGGGCTGGAAGGGATCTCAAGAGGGTTATCAAGTCCAGCCCCCTGCACTGAGACAGGACCAAGTAAACCTAAACCATTCCTGATATGTTTTTGTCCAACCTGTTCTTAAAAACTGCCAGTGAGGGGATTCCAAAACTTCCCTTGGAAAAATTTATAGTTAGAAAGCATTTTCCTAATATCTAATCTGAATCTCCTTTGCTGCAGATTAAGCCCATAACTTCTACCTTCAGTGGATACAGAAAACAATTAATCTGTTTTCTTTATAACAGCCCTTAACAAATTTGAAGACTTATCAGGTCCCCCTCCACTCCCACCCTCTATCTTTTCTTAAGACTAAACAGGCCCATTTGTTTTAACCTTTCCTCACAGGTCAGGTTTCCTAAACCTTTTGTCATTTTTGTTGCTCTTCTCTTGACTCTCTCCAGTTTGTCCACATCTTTTCTAAAGTGTGGTCCCCAGAATCTAGACACACTCTAAGACTGTTTAAAACCTAAGTACATTCTACCTCTTTACTCAGGTGTCTGTTTTCAAAGAACTCCTGTGTGAACACTCATAATTAGATTTGGCCTAATTAAGGTCGCTTTAATTCTGAAGGAGAGTGTCCACAGAGGGGTCTAAAACAGTTTAGCTAATCCACATTAAATTCATACCTTTAGTTGTTAACTTTCCTGTGTGTCCTGCTAGAGATAAACCTGAACATTCCATACACAACATTAAGTGACGTGTTGGGTTTACTCCTCAATAGACTCCTTCAGTCAGTGTTCATTCCTGCAGAGCACAGGCTGATATCTGGGACCACGGCAACCTCCCTACACGCAGTGGGTAGTCAGATATGCTGCAGGGCATAGGTACCCAGGGGCATGGGGACACTGGGGAAGAGAACAAAACAAGAGCTGGGGCAGAGCCATGGAGAATAGGCTTCAGAGAGAGGCTTGGGGACAGACTCACTGCCAACCCAGACTCTTCACTCCTCTGATCTGACTATTCATGTGAGTGTCCAATAGGCCTTTATATAATGAAGGATGAGGTAAATGCAATGCATCAGTGCAGGTTTTGCTGCTGGCCTATGGAATTCATTAGCTAATATGGTGACTAAATTGTTGGGGGGCTAGCTGTGGAAAGCCTTTCGTGTACAAACTACTATAAATGGCTGTTGCATACACAACTGGCAAACCAGACTCCCAATTGGCTCAGAACCCACACTGAGTGGGAGACAGTACATGCATATTTGATTAGCCTCCTCTTATTGGCCGCTTTCATGCTCAGCTGAAGTTTGCACGCTCACTATGGTGCTAGTCTCATGCACAGGTCTTTGGAAATACGGCTCGAGGTGTCCAGCAATGAACCATTACCATCAACTCCTATTTTCCATCTTCCAATGTGTGTGAACTTCATCCCAGGAAGTTACCAATTCCGGATTACCAGGGGTAAAAAATAGCACATTTTAGACTACTTAGTAGAAAATCTTTAAATCACCAGTCAAAATGTCCTCACATCTGTGCCAGAATTTACAAGTTGGACTTTGAAGAGTTTGTTTGCCTGTTCTGGGATGCATTAACCTGATCATATAGTCTCTATGGTTTCGGACAATCCTCACATCAGCTCTCATTATCCCAGAATGCAGGCAATATAAATGCATATAAGATTTCTATAGTCCAGAATCCTCCTGATCCCTGGAACTACAAGAGATCTCTTGACCAAAGGGGAAGGAGACAAATAGGGAGAAAGGAACACGATAATATTCGTTTAGCTATTAAAAGATTTCTGGGTTGCAGCTATTTTTTCAAAACTATTCCTGAAAGAATCACTCCACTGACTGGCAATTCAGCTTCTTTCTTATTTTAGTCTCTCTTTCTTTCCCCTCTCCACATTTCAATCTGAATTGACCGAAGCAGCAAAACCTGCCAATAATTCTCTTGTTTTTCTCCTGGCTTCCATGAGAGGCCAAAGTAGTTTCCAGCTACCCCAACTAAACAAACCTGCCTTTTCTGATAGACCAGCAGCCCCTGAAATTACAACCTCTCTGTGCTCCTGAATCAAAATTGGTCTTTAGGAATCCTTTCAGTGGCAAGCTATTTGGGAAGTGGACAAAGTATATTCCAATTGTAGGATTTAGCTACTGTGTAATAATTACCCTTCTATTATGGCTTTATCTGAAACTCTATTTGAGGACAGGAAGCCAGATTCAGTTTTGCACGATAGTCCCCCTTACCCTAGCCTGACTGGCCAGAAAGCAGGTGTGAGGCTTTTCCCATAGGGAATGCTCCTGGCCTAGGTGGCTCCTAAACTAGGCACACAGCTGATTCTGCCAGCTCCATGCCACTGCTACAGCAATCCCAGGCACAGCGGGGTGTTCTGGGGCACAGCAGAGACAGGGGCAGACGACAGGGAGGGGGCAGGTCAGAAGTAGAAGGGGATGTGGCTTGGCACCATGGGCAGCAAAGCACCCCTGCCCTGTGCTGGCCTCCCCAGCTCCTTAATAAGGGAGACAGAAGCTGCCTCCCCTGTGGGGCATGTGTGCAGCACAGGAATCTCTCCCCAGGGACTGCTGGCACCTGCTCTAGCCAGCATTCCTGGTATCTAAATCCGAGCTCATACTCTAGAATATCACTAGACTGGCCTCTCTGACATTACAATGCACAAGGAAATTCTGTATTCCTTTCTGAGACAATATTTGGGTTATTTGGATTACCCACCTATTTCTCTACTTAAGTATAATTGAGGCTATAGTTATTCCACACAGTTTTGGGTTCCTTTTATAATGTTATATTTAGCGCTGTTTTAAGCTGAAGATATTTTTTGCCACCCCTCTGCTCTCTGTTTTAGTGGGGTTCCACTGGTATAAAACTGGAGTAATGCAGCTATGAATCTGGCCCTTTATAAACCCAGACCCATTTCATTTTATTTAAATACATGTTACATATGATCCATATATTTATAGCCACATATTTTGCATATTTTCATACCCAAATTTGCATAGTAGGTTCTGATCTTTTACTTCATTACATTAGCTTTATGCCATTGTAACTCAATAGATTTCTAACTATTATGACTCTATACTAAAAGACTAAGTCCTTCTGCTACAATGATTCCAAGCGTGAGTGCTTGTATTTTTTTCCTCAGAATTTTCATCTTCATTTGATGAGCTATAACTCTGGAAAATAGACTGACAACATAATTATTTAAATGCTGGTTATGTCTTTTTATTACCGAATGCTACAAAGATATGAGGAAATGAACACTTGAGAAAAAGAAACTGTGTTAGGGTTCATTTACTGGGCTGTTCATAGCAGTTAGGTTTCAAAGGCACAACTCATCTACATAATTATGTATCCTTTGACAAACAAGTCAAGCAGTGGAAATATCTCTGAGAGCAAGAGAAGTGGAGAGTTCCTATCAGATAGTCTGAGAGGGCCAATTTGTCCACGATGAGAACCAGAAAAAAAAAACCTGTAGCATATGTGGTTCTGGGGAAAAATCTGGAAAGAATGTCCAAAATGGTAAAAAATGTAAACAAGTTTGCTCATTTTCTGATGAAAACAAAACTAACTTTGGCAAGTGATTGTGAACAAGAAATGATGTGAAAAGAGCATTATGGCTTGATTCTCCAGCCACTGTGTGTGGGTACATGTCCGTACCATACCGTGCCCCAACAAAAACACGGGCTCCAACATTGCCAGGCTTTGGATCAGCCTCCTCTATGAGCCGCTCTGTTGTTGGGCTCACTGCTGACCCTGCCAACCCGGGCACTGCTGTCAACTGGTGCCAACTGCCAGTGGTGTTTGAGATGTAAATATTTTGCCCACCAGAACTGCACCAAGAGCCACCAATTCACTACTCACTGCACTAGGAAATTTCTATTCAGTTTTAAGGAACACATCAAAAGTCTGTCCAAGCACAAGGACCTGATTTTTATACACACAAGAAAATTGTTTTTATTATAAAACTGGCCTTATATAAGGAGTATCTAACTCTGTAGAACATAAGAATGGTCATAGTGGGTCAGACCAATGATCCATCTAGCCCATTATCCTGTCCCCCAACAGCAGTCAATGCCAGGTGCTTCCAAGGGAATGAACAGAACAGGTAATCATCAAGTGATCCATTCCATTCCCCATTCCCAGCTTCTGGAAAACAGCACTCCCTACCTGCTTAATGAAAGCTCTGAATGTTAGTATCATTACCCAACTGTAACAAAAGAATAAGTAAATAACTTTTTAATTAAAAATACGCAGCAACGAGAGCTGTATAATGGATAATGTTATTGTTTAGTATATCAGGGCGTTTGTCCCCTTCAAGAGTAGTAGGGACAATGGGTCAGTGATCCCTTGTTCTATAGCATGGCCCCGTAAGCTTCCTGGACTTCTAGAATGGATGAAGACCTAGGGAAGAGCAGAGCCAGGTATTGGGAGAAAACTGGTCCTAGGGAATAGTCAATGTTTGGGGGAAAACACAGGTTTGGCATTCTGAGGTGCAATCCAGATCAGTGAGAGGCTTTGTCACCACTTAGCCTGCAACCTGGGGTGCCTCAAAATGCTTTGCTGCTGTAGCTCCCAACCTGGGCTCCTCACAAACAGCCAAACAGCATGCAGGTCACACCATGAGTGTCTGTGTACAGCCACAGCCCTGGTTCAGCAACTCTGACCCCAGCAGCCTGTTAGAAAACACCAGTCACACTCTGGATTCCAGCAGCCTTGGTTACTATTTGCAGCATGACCCCAACACACTCCCAGTCCTGGATTTTCCCAAAAAACATGTGTTCTGAACCATCCAGGCCTCTCTTGGATAGTCCAGATATATTAGCTCTGTTGCCCTTCTAAGGGGATCAGCATACAACAGTCTGCTACCTTAAATGCAGTTACCCAAATAATGCACAACGCTGGATTAGTTTTGATTCAAAAATAAAACAAGCCTATTTAACTACAAAAAGAGAGATTTTAAGTGAGTACATGTAAAGAGGCATTAAAGGCAGAAATGGTTACAAGAAAAATAAAGAGAAAACACTTTCTAAACTTCAAAAACTAGACTTGGTTCAAGGGGAAGTTCCTTGCCACATGTTTTCAGTACAGTGCAGCCCAAACACTCAGGCCAGGATCTGATCCCAAAGCTATAGACTGTTTCTTTTGTCTTCTTAGGTGGAAGAGAGAGATGGATAAAGATAGATAACTTAGAGTGTTTTTGCCCTTCACTTTTATAGTTCAGTCACCCTTTGAAATGCATTTTCCTGAGAGTGAACCTGAGATAAAGTTCTTTGCAGCTGAGACCAAGGAGACATGAAGTCTGGTGGGAGAGAGGTTTTATGCTGTTGTTGCTAAGATGCAGATTTGTTTGTTCCTGTCCCACTTCCTAGCCAAACAATGGCCATTTGATAGGTGATGGCCCACCAGCTTTAATGACACCTGGCTAGAGGCATCAACTTGTCCTTTGTCTTTGAGAAACAAGTTTACCCATTCCCCAGACTTGTCTGGTAGACGCACTTCAGTCATGATTTCAGCTTAGACTCATAACTTGCTACATACAGTTCACCATGATATTACGGACCAGCAAGTTCTTAGTTTTCAAATGATACCTTACAAGGCATATTTTGTAGAAAGATTATTACAGCAATGTGTGGGTGTGAATACAGGGGTGCATTCCATCAGAGCAGGCGACTGTCATTTTAAATGCCTGGGACCGGGAGTCCTGTATGAAAGGTAGGGCGAAGCTCCCCTCTCTCCCAGGCAACCAGGACAAGCCCTGGGAAAGAACACAGTGTACATTCTACCTCTTCCTTCGGAACAGGAGAAGGTTGTTATCTTCTGACTCATCCCAGCCCAGAGAGGAAAAGGACTAATTAAAAACAGGCCAGCTGGGAGCAGCTCGTTTAGGACTGTAACTGGCTTGAATGAACACAACCTGAAGAAGGAGGATTGTGGGACCCCCAGAACAAACAGAGGAAATCTACATAAATTAGCAGCCTGGCCCCAGAAGGAGGGCTGTGGGACTCCTGAATGAAGAAGAAGGGTTGGGCCCACGGGCTAAAATAGCTCTATTTGGGAGAAGACAAAATAAATAAAACCCCACAAAGGGGGGACTGTACCTGAAGTATTCAGAGCTGAGTGTAAATTACTGTAAAGTACTAAGAGGGAAGTAAAGGCAAGATGCTGGAGGTCAGGAGGTGGGATCTGGTTTGTACCTCACATTACACTCACGCTGCTCAGGTGTCTGTGGTATCTGCACGAGTTGCATCATATGCCTTTGCACCAAAGATGTGCGTGTATTCAGGGTAACTGTAGTAGCTACATCCAGACAAAACTGCCATGGCCTACCAATGGTGATGGTAATAGTGTGACATTTTTTCCCCATAATGGCTGCCCACATGTAGAAGTTTGAGTACGCTACAACCTCTAAAGGAGCTAATTCTTTAGCTCAAAGAGGAAAGGCCTGTATTTTTAGATCCAGAGGCCCCTAGTTCAGTCCCCGCAAACAGCTTGACCAAGAGTTATACCAGCACCTCATCTGCGACTGCTGTTAGGCTGATGTTTGTCTGCTGTAGACTCAAGAAGCACACCCTGAGCTAAGGCTGGCATAAAGAGACTTCCCTTCTTAGTGCAGATTTTAATGGTTTGATGGAGTAAAATGCAGAAATAAATCTACCTGATATTACATTTCTATTGGGCCTTGGAGCCTATTGATGTCCATTGACTTCAGTGGCATTTTCATCTGGCCCTTTGTGTTTGAAAAGCTTAACCTATACATAGTGAGGGACAGAAGAACAAAAAGCTGGCAATCACCCTCAGCTTCATGCGCTTAATGGCTTAATCAGCGAGGATTCAATTCTTCTACATTATTGACTGCCTTGGCTGTTATCTAGTATAAGCCATTAACAGTTCCTTTCCTTTGTAGAAAAAGTGCATTTAGACAATACTGTGAAGAAGGCAACAGTCACTTGGGCATAGCCAATGAAGAATTTCTGGTCTCTTAAGGAAATGCAGTTTAACCCCCTGACATTATCAGTGATGAGTAACCCTACTCCATCTATAAAGAGGGTACTGTTAGGAAATTCCCTCTATAAAGTCCTACTTATCTGTCTTGGGCCAGCTCCATCTCAGCCCCTGCTCCATCTGCTTTGCATTTCCTGAGTGGTGCAAAGGAGATATGAATAGACTATAAATGGCTAGTTGAGCATTCCCCCAGCAAAGGGAAATTCTCCACCAGTATAGAACCAGAAGAGATGGTACTCTGTGCCAACTGCCCCCTCCACATGCTGGTATAGGGAGCCATGTCAGGCACAGGGAGGAGTGGGGACAGAACAGAGCTTCATGATGCTAGGTCTTAGCTTGCAATGCAAGAGCGCTGCTCTAATGTTCATCAGGGCCAAGATTAGGGATGACCTCTCCCTTGTCAAGCATATGGTGGTCAAGAAAGAATCTGCCCCCTCATTTAAAACATGCTGTAACTGTTATAACAGGCACATCACAGCCATGTTTGTATGGAGTCTTACAGCTGTAACTGCTCGGCCTTCTTCCCCACCTCCACCACACCGTTTTGTTGCCCCTTTTGTTGTGTCATGTCTGAAATTAGGTTGTAAGTTTTTTGTGGGAGAGGCCATTGGGCAAATTGTCTGCTTGGTGAAATAGTTACGTCAGGAGAAAATTTTGCCTCATGTCATCTTATCTGTAGTGTGACACATCTATCGTGCTTGTGGGCCCTATACAATTAATTAATAAACACTAACAGTGAGGTAACCACTGAGAAGGGATGAGGCTTAGTCTCCTTTTTATTGGTGCCAAATGCTACCACAAAATGTATAATGAAGTGTTGGTGGAAGTCTGAGACTTACCTCTCAAATTACCTGACTTGCACCTACAATCAAATAGCCAGAAGTGCAGGTACTGATTTATGCACGCAATTCAATTGCTGGCCCCAAACAAAAGTTAAATTTGGCCTTCTCTGTGGGCTGAGCACATTAGATCTGAAAGTCAATGAGAAACAATGAACAGAGGACCCCACAATGCTGCATTTACAGATTCTCTTCTCAAACAGAACACACTTTGAATGATTGGTTTAGGTTAAAGTCTGAGCCCTCTTTTCCTCTTACTAGAACACACTGGTTGTGACAATTCCGTATTTTCATTCAGTGCCCTGTCTCAGATTCTTTTCAGAGATCCCTGGTAACTTGAAAGACCCTGTCTCCAGTTCCTCAGAGGCCTTGTGTTCAGAGGTAAAATACCATCATTGGCACGTGAGGTGTTGCTTTATCCTGTTTCTCACAGACATCTGCCGTGAAACCCAAAGGAAGTTTGAAACCAAAAAACCCAATTTCACAGACCCACCAAGAAGTATCTTGCCAAGGAACTGTACAATCCTGTTATTGCAACCCTTGTCCATTCTTCCTTTTTCTCTTCCTCTATCTGTTTATGATTCCTTTTTAAAGTGCCATGCCTGGATTTAGACAGTAATCTCTTTCAGGCAAAGATTGTCTTCTATTATTTCTGTGAAGCAATTAGCACACCTTGGGGCACTTTGAACTCATAAATAAGACTCAGATTCTTAAAAGTATTTAGGCTCTTCACTTCCATTGAAATCAGCGGAGGTGAGGTGCCTAATACTTTTGGGGGTCTGGACCAAATAAATAATAATGATCAATACTTATATAACACATTTACAATTGCATTTCTACATCAGAACTCAATCAATTAAGTTAATTATCTCTTGATACCTAATTTTTTTTCTTATCCGTCCTATTTGCATGACTACACATTGAGCATTTAAAACAGTTTTTTATTTCTTAAATATAGTTAATATTTTTGGTTCAAAAGGCACAGCTCTCCTGTCCCCTATATTGTTGAAAACAGGTCTTTTATTATGCTGATTATGTCTACAGCACAAAACTGTATCTGTATTGTCTTTGAACATGCTTGTGAGCAATAGAGATAGATGACAGTACTGACTGCGCTTCAGCAGTCAGGATAGACCAGGGTACACAATGTACAGACATGTGCCCTACAATTGCTATGTCATTGTGCTATGTATTGCATTCTAACTTGATTGTTCACAACTGTGTTCAAACAGTCAAATTCTTATAGTGTAGACAAGTCCAAATGGTTTCCTTATTTCTTGGCTACGTTATCAAACAGTAGAAACACACAAACGTCAGAATGAGAAGGAAAATCTTGTGCAAACAAAGAGTCCAGGAACATCCACATTATTCCTGAGTATAAATCCATTCTATTTCATTCAGGGCCATTGAGAATACTAGAAAGGGAGTGTAATATATTGTCTCAATAATTAAAATAATAATAATAAATTTCTTAGTACTTATATAATACTTTTGTATTCAAAACACTTTACAGACATTAATTTCAAACAACTCCAAGACATGGTTGGATATTAACAAGGCAGAGGGAATGACGCAAAATGAACACAGAAGATACGGAAGGACAAAAGCCCTGAAACCAAGATTAGTGAAATAAGACTTCTGTGGCATCACACGAAAACTTTGCATTTCTTAATATTCTCCTGAACACATTTTGGAATTTCCTTTTGAAAGCAAGCTCTGGAGGCGGGTTCTTCTCTGAATAGGTATTTGATATGAACACACAAGAGACTGCTTTTTCAGATAGGAAATGACGAGAACAATATAAGGAAACAATTCGTTGCCCAGTGAATGTTGTGGATGCAAATGTTTATTTCAGTGCAGTAAAAACAAGTGTCTTAATCCTATTCTTGATTTTTTCCAGTAACTCACTGTGTGGCTGTTATCAAATCATTTGGCCTTTCTTGTCAAAGAGAGAGGGGAAATTAAGGGAAAATAGACTTATGCCTCTTTTTGCTTTCTTATGATGTATAAAGATATTTTCCAGCCTTGTTTTGCATTATAAATTCAGATGTTATCTCAGATGGAAGGAAAACGCCAGTCTCTGATGACTAGAGAACTAGACAAAGGGTAAAATCAAAAGATCCAAGTGAATGTTTCTCTTAAAGCCCCTGCAACTTGAATCAACTGATTATTTGAGAATCTCAGTTTCCATTTTTTTAAAATGAGTTTCTAGGCCTCGTGGTTGTGGAGAAAAGCTTGAAAATGTATATAATCTGGAATCTCAAAAATCAGAAAACAAAGAAAAAGAACCCAGAATTTATTATTTCTAAACCAGTCTCATGATTTCTTCAGGCCTGACTCATGATTTTGGAATACTGAAGATCAGCAATGAGAATGACTAATTAACATTTTGGATTAAGGAAGCATTTGTTAAGGACTTCTTTTCCATTTAGGAGTTTATAATAAAAATTTCTGAGACCATACAATGTGTCACAAAAAAATCAGATGCTTGGGAAATTTCTAAGATTAAAAAAAAAAAAAAAGTTACAAAACTGAAAACCATCATAAACAGAAAAGGAGGCACAAACCCACCCATTTAAAAAATATTTGCAGGTCACCTCTGGATTTCCCTATTAGAGCTGATCACATTTTTTTTTAAACAAAAAATATCTTAGTTGAAAAATAAATTATTTTTTAAAAGTGTTTTAAATTTTTAAAAAATATTTTAATGTTTTATCATTTTTCTTTTCTTTTTCTGATTTTTAAAATTCTTTTCCAAGTAATTTTCCAAGAAAAGAAATTCTTCTTCAAAAAGTACTGAGAAAATTACTTACACCACGAGCTCTCAGTAGGAAAGGGATGGGAGTACCTAAATTAACCGGGTCATGCCTTGAGTCCTTGGGAGGGTAATAGGCAACATGCCCGAGATTTTTGCAGGTAACAGAATAGCTAGAAAAAAGCCTCAAACTCAGAGGCAAATATTTATTATTTCAATAATGCCAGTCTCAAGAGATCAAATATCATGAATTGGACTCCCGAAAATTATGAGACTGGCCCAAAAATTATAAAGTTTTTTGTTAAAGTTTATATTGTGTTTTTTAGTCTCTCTTGATTTTTGAACTCCATCTACCCAACCCTAGTGTATGTGACAATTAGTGAAGAGGAACAGCAATATGGAGCTGCACAAAGCTTTACTTACCCCCAACAGTTCATTGCTATTGCCACACCCCACCCTCAAAAAGTCAATTAGTGCCCATCTGCTTTTTTGTGGACCCTGCTACTGCCCCTCGTCCTGCTACTCCCCTGCAGGGAGCCCTCAGTTAAGTCTCTGGAAAAGTCTTTTCTCAGAGTCAGGGGGATTCCCAAAATGAATTCCCAGCCTGCTGAGGAAGGGACTTTCCCAGCTCTGCTTTTAGAAAGCTGGGGTCTGGGGCTCAACTAAATGTGGGAGCCAGCTGTGCTGGCCCGGAAGGTGGGGAAGGACCCCTCCCGGAGCATTGTGGATAATTCTGGTGTTCACAATTCAAGAAGGATGTTGATAAATTGGAGAGGATTCAGATAAGAGCCAGAAGAATGATTAAAGGATTCAAAAACATGCCTTACAGTGAGTCTCAATGAGCTCAATCTATTTAGTTGAACAAAGAGAAGGCTGGGGGTGACTTGATTATAGTCCATAAGTACTCTTCAGTGTAGCAGAAAAAGGCAAGATCCAATAGCTGGAAATTAAAGCTAGACAAATTCAGAATGAAAATAACCCACATATTTATGAAGAAAGTAATTAACCTTTGGAACAATTTATCCAACGTTGTGGTGGAGTCTCCATTGCTAACCATTTTAAAATCCAGATTGGATATTTTTCTAAAAGATCTGCTCTAGAAATTATTTCAGGGAAGGTCTCTGATCTGTGTCAGACTAGATGATCACAGTGTTCCCTTCTGGCCTTGGAATCTATGGTACCTCATTAGATTGGGGGCTGCAGATCTGATTGCCGGTGTGGGCAGACACACTCCTGCTAGTTCAGATCCAGCTTGGATGCTGAAAATAGCACTATGGATGTTGAAGCACAGGCAGTGGGTCGGACACAGAGGTCAAGTGGGCTTGGCCGATGCGGGCTGTGGAGATGACTTGGAAGATCAGAGACTCAGGGAGCCGGAGGAGGTATGGTTGGGGCTGAGGGAGGGTAAATAGCAGCCCCCAGCCAAGGCTGAGGACAATGAGCAGGGAGGGTGCAGGGCAGGAGTGGGGGAGACAGAATCACAGGTTGGTCTGCAGATACCAGCCTGGTCCAGGTCAGTGAGACAGCAGAGAGGAGAGTCAGGACTGGGAGCAGGGCAGGCAGAAGGAGCCAGGGAAATGGGTCCCTGCCAGGAGGAGGAGGGGACGGTAGACAGCATCACAGAGTCAGCTGGTGGCTAGAAGCAAGAGGCCTCACAGGAGCTCCCCTGGTATGGCCAGGGCTTCACAGCAGTGCAGGAAAACATCACGATTCTTAGCACGTTCACCAGCAGCCGTACTGCGCACTCAGCTCTACACAGGTCTGGGTATAGCGTGAGATGCTCCGGCTCCGCCTGGGAAACCTTACTCCCAATTGGCTGTTTTCCCTGCCGCCCCATCTCCTGGGCAACAGCAGCCAATCAGAGCTACGGCAGGAGGTAGAGCTCCGCCCATCAGGAGCCCACGTAATATTGTTCTCGCAGGAGGGGAGGTGGCGCTAACGAACCCAGCAGCTCAGGGTGGCTCTGCCCCTCTCTCTCCGGTGGCACCGGATTGGATGAAAAGCCCCATGAACTGCAGGTGGTGCTATGGCAGCAGGGACCAACATTTTCTCAGTGAAGTGGTACCGTGGGCAGCACTAACTGCCACCTGCATGAAGGGTGGGGGAATCCCTCAGCTAGAGCCCTGCAATGGGATTGGGATCCCACGGTCCTGGGACCTGGACCTGCTGCCGTAATAGTGAGAGCGGGTAAAATGTTCTTTGTTGCAGGCAGGACTGGGTGGGCAAAAAAACCAGAGTGCAGTAATTTGCAGGAAAACACTAGATCTCTTGTCATTTTACCAAGAACAGCCTATTTGGGAAACTGCTAATTCTTTTGTCTAAGTTTCTCTTTCCTATACGTATTTATCTCCCTCGCTCTGACTCTTGTGTAGTGCACTGGCTCAAGTCAAGTCAGAGAATGAGTTATAAGTTTTGTTGTTCTGTGATGTCACATGTGCGCAGACTGTCACTGTTTTATCAGTTTTCTGTCAATGCTGTGAGCAATTTTTCCGTTAAATGCGTTTCAAAATGCAGTAATAATTCTGACAGATAAATGACTTGAATGGTATGTTTCAGACTTCTAAAAACAGTGCTTATGCGGTTTAAAAAATTCCAGGTTTTTTTACCAACCTACTTTATCATTAAAAAAAATCTGCACCATTTAAGGCAAAATTGCAGTGCATTTTTCTTTGGCCTTCCATGCAATATATACGGCAGTTGGTCATAAACAGAATTTTGGCAATGTAAAGCAAGTTTTTCTATTTCTTTCTTTTTTTAATTAAAGATTTTAATACTTACATTTAAGCGAGGGACAGAAAGAGATTTGATGTCTATTATAACCGGAGTGAAAGTAAGTTTTTACATGGTTTAAGGAAGATTTGTTTTACTCTTTTAGTGCAGATGTCTTCAATCTCTGGGGCACACTAGGAGGAATGTTTGGGGGGGAGGATGCTGCCAGGGCCAGGCCTGCCCCCAGGGGGGCAGAGAGGGAGCACCACCCAGCCCCACTCTACCACAAGCTCTGCTCCAGGCCTGGCTGCAACCTCAGTTCCCTGCCATGCCTCGGTGCCTGGCCACGGCCCCCACTCCTGGGACCCCACCCCTGGCTGTGGGCACCCAGCTTCGCCCCCCTGCCGCAGCACCCAGCCTCAACTCTCCCTGCGCCGCAGCACCCGGCTACAGTGCCAAGCCCCTGACTGCAATGCCTGACTATGACACCTGCCCCCAGTCTTGGCGTCCAGCCTCTGCCTTGTCCCATGGCCTCAGCGGCCGGTTCCCAGCCAACGGGGCCTGCTATAGCCCCAACCACCTCGGTCCCCAGAGTCCCCGAGGACAGCCTTGGCCCCAACCGCAGCCCCGACCATAGCCCCGCTTCATCTGGGGGAAGGAAGGGGGGAGTGGAGGGGAGTGGCTAGTGATAAAACAGGATGTGGGGGTCAGAAGTTTGAGGACCACTGTCTCAATCGCAAAAATTACATCTGCATTCCGTTGACCCACATAAAATATTATTAACCGACTTTTTTTAGTCGCCTGGGGGAACCCGTCTCTCTCAGGGGATCTAAGGGTTTTGCGGGTGGGAGCAGGGTAAAAATGCAAGCAGCAATGGGGGAGCGGGTCCCACGCAGCGCTCTACCCTCAGCCCCTCGGGGCAGCCTGTGGCCTGCCCCGTGATTTTTGCCCCCGGGGGACAGCGGGGCAGGACTTTTGAAACGTTCGTCACGTTTAGGCCACTCCTGATTCTGGGCATTTGGCCTCTACAATTGGCCGCACTAGGCCCAGGCCCCAGCAGCACAGATGGGCCCAACACACAGCAGTAGCTGGCGGGTGGGGACGGGCCCCCTTGGGGAGGCTCTAACCCCCAGTCATTCAATGGCGGGGAGGGAACCTGTCATCCCGCCTGTCATCCCGCCCCCTATCATCAGGGGTCTGCAACCGCCACCCTGGTCCCGCCCACAGCAGCACGAGCCAGCAGCCACCGCCTTAGCTCCGCCCCCCCAGGGGCACGAGCCAATAGCCACTGCCTTTGCCCCCACCACTTACTGGCACGAGCCAGCGTGAGCACGCCCCTAACCCTACGGGGCGCATCATCAAGGCCTGGTCAACCCCGCCCACCGCTGTCCCTCGGTCACGCTTAACGGCAGACTTAGCCCCGCCTTCTCGGGCAGGCGGGCCCGGCCCTGACAGAGGGAAGTCTCCTCAGCCGCACGCCCCAGTACGCTTGCGCGGGCCAGGCTGAGGCGAGCCGAGGGGGGTTGGCCCAGTCCGCTCCCAGCCCCGAGGGGTGGCCATGGCGGGGCAGCTGGGGTCGGTGGCCGCGGTGGAGATCGATCCGGACGGCACGTTCAAGTACATCCTGGTGCGGGTGCAGCGCGCGGGGAGCGCCGAGTACCGGGACGTCGTGAGGGGCAGCGCGACCGCCGAGTTCCACAGTGAGTCGGCGCCACCCGCCGGGCCGGGCCGGGCCAGGCCAGGGGGCGGGGCCTGCCCTGCAGAGCGGCGCTGCGCGTGCGCGGACACAGCGGCCGTGCCCTCGCCTGCGGGGCCCGCGCTGGGCGCTGCAGGGGGGCGCCACCCCCCAGTATTTCATCCCTGTCCATCGGGGCTGCCCGGCCCGCTCCCCGGCCCCGGCCCCCGCGGGCTGCGCTATTGCAACCTCCCGCGCCGGGTGAGGCGCGACTCGCCCCGCTGTCCCGCCCGGGGATATTTCTGACAGACGTGCGAGGCGGAGGGGGTGCCACGGGCCGCCCCCAGGGCCTAGCCGCGGCAGCCACCACGAGCCTTTTCCTTCGCTGGCCAGCTCCCCCGAGGGACCTGGAGATACAGAAATACTGGGGTTAGCTGGAAGTGCTCTGTGTGTGTGCGCGCGTGCAAAACCTGCCTTCCGGGGGTGGCTTGAACCGTCTTCATTTCGCAGATCACATCTTTGAAAAAGTAAACCCTGCCATGGAAAAGTTGGGGTTTGAATGCAAGTGCCTGGGAGGAGGAAAAATTGAGCATAATAGCAAAGAGAAGAAAATGAGGGTGTTTGGTCTCTCAACAGTAAGTGCCATGCATCTGTTTCCTTTAAAATCCCATGTCTCAGGTGCCTATTTAAAAATGCTAGTAATAATTCTCAGCGCTTTGATGGATCACTAATAAGCATCAATTCGTTAATCCACACTGCTCACCTGTGAGATGGGTAATGATGGCCAATTTTATAAACTACAGCAGAGAGGTTAAATGATTTACCCACAGTCACATGGTACTTGGTGTCAGGACTAGCTAGAATTCAGCAATTCCTGACTCAAGGTCCTGTACCTCTATATCATATTTTGATGGTTCAGTATGTAAATACAGTCTCTTTTTGAAAGGACCAATAGGCACACTGAGGTATCCAGATATGGGGAGCACTCTCCCTCCCACCTCACCCCTGCAGAGAGTAGATATAGGAACAATGATAATAGCAGATGATCAGAAACAAGGATTTCTTGAACTACTAATGTGGACATGAGCAGACTAGTTCCATGTGATGTGAAGACCTGCTACTTGACTCCTGTATAGAAAGCAGCAGTTGGTTACCTTTCTTCGAGGTCACTTTTCCTCTGACCTTAACTTCATGAAGTGAAGATCAGTTATAGCCCCAAGCTGGCTTAAACATTTTTTTAAAATTAGGACTCTTTCTCAGATACCATATTGTAGGGGCAAAGCTCTGTGGGTAGGAGAGAGGGCATGCAACACCAGGCGTCTTCTAGAGCCTGCTCAATAGTTGTGGCAGAATCGAACAATTAATTACCAAAGTCCTGGGTTAATGGTGGTATACAGGACAGGCAGCAGCAACATCTCTCTCTTGCCACCAATAAATTATACCCCCATACTTTGTGTGCCCAGCTTTGTCAATGGACCTGAACTTGACAGCTGAATGCTAGGCAGCTGCCACGTTTCACTATTAAGTCCACTTGTGAGACAAGAAGACAGATTCAGAAAAACTAAATGGCACTCTAGAAAAGTGGCTTAGATCTTGATCTGTAAATCAAAGCAACTTGTCTCTTTCCATATTTTGGACATTTATTTGTTGTGTGATTTAACCTAACTACTTCTCTATTTGTAAAGTGGGGCTATTAATACTTAGCTCTTGGGTAAGCTATGAGAATTAGAAACATGCTTAAGGAGTTCTTTGAAATGAACTCTGCGGCTGGGATTAAATAGATTGAGTTTCTTGAGGCTATCACTATAAGGGAATGATAGTACTTTTCCCCAAGTTCCCTGAAAAGCAGTGTCTGAGCCAGTACTGGAGCTCAGCTTCTCGCTTCCATTATTAGGGCATGGGGTGGGGAAACTATCAGATGATTATGTAATGGCAGTACACATTGATACAAAAAGTTAAAGCTTTCTAACCGTTAAAATGCAAACAGTTGACATGTCAAAATATACAAAGTAAATATCAAATCAAATTAAGTTTTTAAGCAGCTTTTTTACTTTGCTTATCTTTCAGTTTTTGTTCTCACTGATGAAAATATTTGTGTATATGATTGATGTTTACCAATTAAAAATTTAATCCTTCGGAAGCAATTTATATCTGCTATAGCCATTCTCGTTTTTTATGTGGGCAGACCTTGTGTGGAAAATTACTTTTTGTATTAGCTGGGTTAACCTGCAGTTTAGATGTCAATCTACTTGTGTGGTCCTGTTGGAGCAGACTTAAGCTCTTTACCTAAGCGAGAGTCAATGCCTTGTTAAAAGCAATCTTAACTCTCATGTTCCTGGCCTCTAACTCTTAGACATTTTAACTCAGAGATTCTAGAAAGATAACATACACTTAAATCACAGGCAGCTTTAAACTCTCAATTTTTTGTGTCTGGGAATTATTTCTGGTTATGGTTTAGTTCTGAAAATGAAACAGTTCCATATGGAATAACTGCAACTATCATAAAAGCTGCTTTATTCTGTCATATGAGTCTAAAGAGTTGTTATTGTGTTACCTGATTGTTGGTCTGAAATATGTATTAAAGGCCTGATATTGCAAGTGGACTGCCTACAGAACTTGGCTTACTTCAATGGGACTTCAGAATGTGGAGATGCATCAAGCTGTCAATCTGGATATTTAAAGTGTTAACTGGAACTTGGTATTCCTGTAGCCTTGTGTTTTGCATCCCTTTAAAAACTTTTATCTTTTTTGCAGGGCTATGGTAAAGCAGATCATGCAGTGACTGTAGAAATACTGAAAAAAGTATACCAAGACTATGAAATCACTTGGTCAGATGACAAGAAGTGAAAAGCTACTCTGGAATCTGAAATACAAAGTGGTTTATATTCTAGCTATTGATATAAAATTAAAGTTTACATTGTGTTCAAACAAATCATTGTTAGCGTTATCTGAGTAAAAAGATTGGGTGTTCTCTGTCCTTTAGAAGTTTAGAATTAAATCTTAAGAGGAAAATAGAAAAGAGCATAAAAGCTGACAAGTCAAGTGTAAAAGCAAGAATTTGAAAAGCAACTAGCTAAATACACAAACGAAGCAAAAAATTGTAAATATATCAGAAGCAGGCAGCCTGTCAGTCAATAGGGCCTCTGAACAACCAAGGTGCTAAAGGAGTACTCAAGCAATACAAGGCTGTGGCAGAGAAACAAAATGCTTTCTTTGCTTCTGTCTTCACTCTAGAGGATGTAGGGCTGTGTGCCACCCCATAGCCTCATATTTATCACCTAAAAAAAAAAAAGGAACTGTCCCAGATTGAGATGGCAGTCATGGAGATTTTGGAACAAATTGATACATTAAACAGTAATGCGTCATCAGGACCAGATAGCATTTGAGGTCTTTCAAAACTTGAGTGGCTGAAATTGTAGAACTACTACCTATTTTTTAAATGAGTCTGTGCCAGATGATTGAGAGTAGCTAATATAGTGGTGTTTTTTGAAAAAGGTTCCCTAGAGATGATTCTGGCAATTAGAATCCTGTAAGCCGAACTTCCATACCAGGCAAACTGGTTTAAACTACAATCAAGAACAGAAGTATCAGACACTGAGATGAACATGATATATTGGGGAAAAAGTCACCATGTAAAGGGAAATCATGTCTCACCAATCTATTAGAATTCTTTGAGGGTGTCAACAAGTATGTGGACAAGGGTGATTGAATGGATACAGTGTACTTGAATTTTCAGAAAGTCCTTGACAAGGTCCTTCACTAAAGGTTTTTAGGCAAAGTAGGCAGTCATAGGATAAGATGGAAGATTTTCTCATGGATCAATCATTAGTTAAAAGACAGGAGACAAAAGGTAGGAATAACTGGTCAGTTTTTTACAATGGAGAAGTAAACAGTGGAATCCACCAATGAGCTGTACTGGGACCTGTGCTGTTCAACATTTCATAAATGATACAGAGAAGGGTGTAAACCGATGTCAAAATTTACAAACAATACAAATTACTCAAGATAGTTAAGTTCAAAACTGACTGTGAAGAGTTACAAAGGAATTGCCTAAAAATGGGTAACTGAGCAACAAGCTAGCAAATGAAATTCAAAGTTGATAAATGCAAAGTAATGCGCATTGGAAGAAATAAGCCCAATGGTACATCTAATATAATGGGGTCTACTCGAGATCTTGGAGTCATCATGGATAGTTCTCTGAAAACAGGTGCTTAATGTTTAGTGGCTGTCAAAATTAACAATGGTAGGAACCAATAGGAAGGGAATAGATATGTCACTATAAATCCCTGTTACGGTCACACTTTGGATACTGCAAGCGGTTCTGTTTGCTCTATTTAAAAAAAAAAAAAAGATATTAGAATTGAAGGGCAATAAAAATGAGTAGGGTTACAAAACAGCTTCCATACAAGGAGAGGTTAAAAAGAGTCGGACTGTTATCTTAGAAGAGAGACACCTAAAGTGGTAGTGGTCTGTAAAATCATGAATGACGTGGGAAGAGTGAATAGGGAAACATTATTTACTCCTTAGCATAACAAGAAACAGGTCACCCAATGAAATTAATAGGCAGCAGACAAACAAATTACTGCTTCACCCAACACACAGCCAACCTGTGGAACTTGTTGCTGCACGATGTTGTGAAGGCTAAAAGTATTAACTGGGTTAAAAAAAAATATTAGATAAGTTTGTGGAGAATAGGCCCATCAATGGCTGTTAGCCAAAATGATCAGGGACTCAATCCTATGCTCCGAGTATCCCTAAACTTCCAACTGCCAGAAGCTGGAACTGGTCGATAGCATGGATCACTCATAACTGCCCCATTTGGTTCATTCCTGCTGAAGCCACTGTCAAAGTCAGAATGCTGTGCTAGCTGGATTATTGGTCTAACACAGGGGTCGGCAACCTTTATTATCAAAAGAGCCATAGTCTGGAGCCGCAAAACATAGCTTACTGTGGCTGAAGAGCCGCATCCGGCTCCGGAGCCGCGGGTTGCCGACCCCTGGTCTAACACAACTGGCTATTCTTATAAATACTGAATAGTTTATCTCTGCTTCAATTTACAACAGTCCAGATTAAATTGTGATAATTTCCGCATGCCAAGATTTCGATGGCCAAGGGAAAGCTTTATAAATTAGATCTACATTTGTGAAAAACAGGTGTTTAGCTACAGCCCGTGAACCTCACTCTTTTGGGAACTCCTTCTTTACATTTTTTGTCCTAGTCTTCAAGGCCATACACATCTCTACATTGGACTGCATCTGAAGTTTTGGTTTGCTGATTCTTTCCCCATCTCTTCCTATGGTATCCTTAATTTTCTGTTAACCAACGTATCCCACAATCTTCTCACTATCTTCCATGCCACTATTCTCCACAGAATACCCTATCATCTGTCAACATAATTGCTTTGTTCTTACAAATCTCCCTGAAGACTACATCTGTGTTGCCTACAAGTAGTAAATCAATAATGTATACATAGATAAATCCTAGTTATTCCCTCTGCAAGGATTCCCAGTGCATCATAGAATATTAGATTCCTCTATTGTTGTATCCAAGAAGTAAGTTTCCTCCTCGCAGATCCATTTACTTTCTAATACCTGTTTGGCAGGCTATGTGAAATGCGTGGGTTGCCTCAGTCCAGTTTCTACTAGACAGGTGTCCACATCACAAAAAGCTACCATGGCTTTCAGCGTTAGTAGAGAGGCTGTGATGGCAATTAACCACTTATAGTCAGAATCCCAAATCTTAATTCTGGACAGGACGAAGTAAGCACTTGTCAATTAACTAATAGTAATTAGTTGATGTCTTGATAATACAGATACCAGCTTTGATTTCCCTACAAGGATTATGACTTCAGAACATGTTTCCATGCAGTATGTCTAGTAACCAAGAATGGGGTAAGAGAATCAGAAGTTTCTCAACAAAACATTTTCTCATGCATTTTCCATTTGTTTTTGCCCTCAACTTTTCAGAAGAAAAAGATAACGCTAAATGCTGCTGTTATACTGCCTCACTAGTCCCTGTGCACAAACTTGGACTGATTGATGGTCTCAGTTCCTGTAATCGGCAAATATTCTCTTCAAAGAAAGGTCAGATAAGGCAAACTCTTTAACAAAACAAAGTCACTTTAAAACTCACTCTCCTGAGAGAATTGGGATAGGATTGTTGTAAGTTTTCCTGTAGCACTGATTTACTGGAAAAAAATAAGTGAGACCGGATTTCTGATCATACAAGTCACACTTCCAAAACGTGAGGGTGGGGTTGGGATGAGTTCTGGGAATGGGCAGATGAGAGACAGCGGGCTGCAATCTTCAGTGTAGTGTGTACACACAGGAAATTGTGCATGGCTTATTGGTACATCATGTTCCTACAAAAAAACTTGGGAGGGAAGAAACCTCTGGATTCTATCCCCTAATCTAGTAGTGAAGGGAGGTTGCGATGTGTTGCATAGCGAACACTGATTACTTGCATTCCTCATTTAGCCAGAAGAAGGGATTAGTATAGGGGCTGTTTAGTCCAGATTTTGGAAAAGTGATTTAGTGCTGGTCTGTAGGGTTGGAATGATTTGATCATTGGGGGAGGCAGCAGTGGCACTCCTTGTCTAAGGATGTACGTACGCAGCAAAAGTGCACAGGACTTAGCCTCCCCATATTAGCTTGAATCCAGATATTGTAGGTAGCACTAGCAGTGAAGACAGTGCAGAGCGGGCTAGTGATCCAAGTACATACCTAGGGTTTGTGCTAGGCTTTTACTTTCCCTGTCTTCAGCATGGGTAGTACAAGCCTGGCACGGACCCTGGGTATTTACTTGGCTTGCTAGCCCGCCGTGCACAATTTTCGCAGCTATTGTTATCTCTGCTAGCTGGATTCAAGCCAGTTCAGGTAGGCCAGCCCGTGCATGGGTTTTGCTACGTAGACATACCAAGAAGGGTGTCGTGGAAGGAATCACGCAGCCACTCCAATTCAGGTGAAGATCGAGTAGAACTTTAATTTGACAGACACACATACAGACAGTCTATAGCCATAGGGGAGTCCAGGCAGCACGGTTTTGTGCTGGTCACTGATCTCCGCCGGTTTCAAGTTACAAAGAGGTTTATATAGGTTAGTTAGAGTTACATATTGCAGGCAGGATCGTATAGTGCTTTGTTCAGGGCGTACCAAATTGTTTACGACATGTCAGGTCATAAATTAGGGGGGGCTCTCCTGGGCTGGCCAGTCTGGAGACATCTTCATTTTATGATGGCCTGACGGAATTCCTGACCTTGGGGCTGGGGGGGAGGCTGCAGCTGCACGATAAGGTTACAGACAGTTGGGCTGGGGCGGCTGCAGCCAAGAGAGATAAGGTTATGTTTTACAACGTTTCCCACCAGGCTGGATAGAATGGAGTGTCCCGTTCAAGGCCTACTGTCTTGATTTTATTCTACAATCCTCCCTTTTGTACTTCCAGTACAACATGGAGAAGATGCCAAAGATTAGAAGAGCCACGGTTGCCTTCCTAAACAATTAGTTAAGCTAATAGGCAAAGGGGACCCCTAAATATCAATTTTAACTATTAATTTTACCAAGTACAATTCTGGTCGTCTGTGTCTCAAATTCATTTCCTGTGAAGTAGGTCTGGACACCTGTCCCAAGCAGTGGTACTTTTCCCCACATTTCCCACCTTATCCAAAAAGAGGTCCAGGCACCTCTCCTGTCCGCACACTGGCCAGTGGGACACAGGTCCAGGAGGCCCTGGCTCCTTGGTGGTCCGATGCCTCAGTCCACTGGACATGCTACGGGTAGGTGAGGGAGGGGGTGTGTCATTTGGGACCCATATACCCATGTTCACAGGTATGGTCTTTGTAGACAGACTAGGGTAATGTACAGGCTAATATTTCTACAAGACTACTAACCCAGCAACTTATTTAAATATACAGGCTATGGTGAGGTAAACACAGTAAGCCTGCCAGTCAAGGCGTGACCGCACGCTCTGGTCTCCATGAAGGGTTAGGGTTTTTCCACCGTGATGGAAATGTCAATGTCCATTAGTTGTTGGATTTGCCTGTCATATTCCTCTTCCATCTGTAGCAGCTCAGGATACAACAGGTAATTTTCTTTTCCCGTTTCGACATCCAATTTAGGTTTAGGGCTTTGGGTAAACTGGTTTAAACATGCCTTTAAACAACATTATGAGAAAACTACAACAACATATAAAACTTTTATGATAATTAGGATGGACAAGATACCATGAATAATTTTCTTTCCTAATACTTTTATGTTAGACAACCAGAAGGTTAACCAGGACCATATATTTGCAAGGCCCCAGTTAGTGTTTTTTAAAGCTACTTGGTGCATTATTTTGAGCTGAGATTGAATTTTGTGAATGTCCATCTTAATTCTTTTATCTTGGTTTACATGCATACAGCAACTTGAATTTATCAGGGCACATACTCCGCCCTGGGAGGCTAGGAGAAAATCTAGTGATACGGGTATAGCCACCAGGGGAATGACTTGCTTTGGATGGGCTGGTCCGTAAGTGCAGATCCAGCAGTTACTGTGATTATTCAAGCCAGTTCAGGTAGGCCAGCCCGTGCATGGGTTTTGCTACGTAGACATACCAAGAAGGGGAAGAATGACGCCCATCTTCAAACCTCAGACTTACCGGCCTCCAAAGCCAACTGCCAATCCATTTCCTTTGAAGTACATGACTGTTGCTGCTGACTTTAACGAATAGGATTAGGGAGAACAAAACATAAGGAAAATTAATGGGGAATTGAGAAGCTCCAGAGTTGTTTTTGCTGGTTTCATCTCAAAGAAATGACCTAAATAGATTATTTTCTTTATTGGCCCGTGGGCCATAATTTGGAAAGGGGAAATTAATTATACTATAATTAAAATTATACTATTTCAATTCTCCAATGTGGTTGCCTTTAGAGCCTGTGGTATAGTGCTAATAAGACCTCCAAGAATAAAACTTTTAAGAGGTCTGATACATAAAACCTCAAGGATGTTCCAAGAAGCTATAGCTAAGAATAAAGTGAGGAAACTAATCAAAAGAAAACGTATGCAGAACATGAGGAAAAAACAGTGGGTTCTGATAGTGAAGTATATTCTCAAAAGGATGTGGGAAAACTACATTGTGTGACAAGTGGCAACTGGGAAAATACAGCTGTAAGACAGCTCAAGGTCTGCATTAATTGGCTACTAGTAAATACCTTTTGTGTGTTGTAAGGCACAAAACCAAAGGCTGAACACATTCAACTATCTGAGCATTGCACTAAAAACCTAAGCACTAGGCTGCCATGGCTTATTGCTGCTGGAGGGTGGCTTTTATATATATATATTTTTTTTTTCTAAAGGAAGTCTTAAATAGTTTTGGGGACAGGAGCGGTTGAAATTATGCAACTCTTCCTTCCTTGATTGAAAAAAGTCCCTTGCAGAAGGATAAGGTAAAGTAGTAGATAATTATAAGCACCTTTGTGTCAAAAAAAAAAAAGACATCTAGGATTCACTTTCTTGAGTATCGTGCCTCGTGACGATGGAGTGCATTCCCTCAGCTCTTAAAGACTTTTGACCCCTTGAGGCAATAGTAAAGTTAGTGTATGAGGCACACACTCTGGTCATAACAACACACAACACCAATTCACATGGTGTTGAGGCTCAGATTGGAAAACAGCTAATAGCAATGCTCCGCCAACCTTTGTCCACAGCTGCTCATCCATTATGCCAAAACAAGTAGCCATTAAACGTAGATTGGGCAGATCTTTATAATGTAATCAACCTTCTGTGCTTTGGCCAGTAGGTAAAATATCAACATTATAAACATAATAAATACAAATATTTATAATAAATATTAATAAGTAAAAATTCCTGGGTCCCAAAACAGCTAAAACAGGTAAAACTGATAAAATCCAAATACTGTCTTTGTCAAAAACCTGGGAATTTTTCAGAGAAAAAACCAGTAAATACCAAAAATGAAGGGCCTTGGTTATAAACTATTTAATGATTAGGCTTCAGAGTTACTACCACTTGAAATGATGTGGGGCATGAACTGAAACAGTCGTTTCAGGCTGCCTGGCAATCACCTCTTCAACTCATAAGGGCTAGTAAGCGCTATTTTCTTTAAATGAAAGCTTAAATTCTGGAGCACAAGATACAGCCAAGATTTGGGTGTCTGGTTTCTCCTTCTCTCTCATCATATGGACAATTTTAACAATGTCTCAAACACTTTTCCAGGACTGCCCGTTCACATGATTAATATAAGAAAATTGCAAGCTGTTTTGAAAGCTACTTTTGTTGGAATAAAAAGTCATCAACTTAGAGGGTTTCCTGCCCTTTACCTGAATAGTGATGCAGTCAAAATTACAGCATTATGGATCCTACACCCAACCTTCATGGGCTTGAGTGACATGGATAAAATATATTAATCACTATGTAGTGTGACAGCTTGGAAAAAGAATTCACTGCAAGTCATGGAGACCTATATCACTCTTACTGTACCTTTTATCCTCTCCTCAAATATTCCCCATATCAGCACCTTTAGATCCAAATTGTTTGGGTAATTTAACAAAGGAAATGCTTGATCTGTCACTGAAAACAATTTCAATATGATTTATAAAATGTGATGAAATATGACCAATGGAACCTAAACACTTTTTAGGATCTGGGCCTCAGTGAATTTCTATCTTGCCCACTACACTAAGTGTCTAACCTTACAAATGTGCAGGAAAACACATGTTGATGGAGACAAATCTCCACATATGGACAGGCACTGTATTGAAACACTTCATCAAAAACAGTGCAGCACTCTAACTTAGGTAGACTTAGCTACATCACTCCTGGGTGTGAAAAATTCACACCTGAGAGACCTAATTACACCAGCCTGAGCCTCAATGCAGACACTGCTATGTTGATGGAAGAATTCTTCCATCCACAGCCTCTCGGAGAGGTGGATTAACCACAGCAATGGAAAAAACTTTTCTATCGTTTTAGCGTCTACAGCAATGTAGCTGCAGTGCTGTAGCTGTGCTTCTGTAGTGTTTCAGTGTGGACACATAATACAGTGACAGGATGGGTTCACCCATCACTGTAATTAATCCATCTCCTCAAGAGGTGGCATGTTTCTGTTGACCTAGTGTTTTCTACACTGGGGGTTAGACTGGTTTAACTATGTAGATCAAGGGTGTAGATTTTTCACACCCCTGAGCGACACAGCTGGGTCAATTTAATTTTGAGTGTAGAGCTGATTTTAGTTTGCAGTTCTATATGCATGAAGTCTTTCTGCTAGTTCACTGAGCTAGTGATCTGAGTGATATCATGGGTGAAATCCAGGCACCATTAACATCAATGGTAGAAGCCCGACTGCTTTCAACTTTGGAATCAGGAGTTCACCAAATGATTTAAACTCTCATAGACCCAATCGTGCAAACACTTATTTACATAAGTCCCCTAACAGAACTACACATGTGAAAAGCATTTACAGGATCAGGTTAACAGAACATGTGATACATAATGTCACATCTCCCTCTGGTGTGGAAATTGTACCCAAATGCAATTTAACATCATGTTTGAGACTAAGGCCTGATCTACTATCCCAAGATCTTCAATTCTCCCTCCTGCCCCCCAAAGTAACTCTTCTCCCCAGATTGGAAAAGATGAACAGAAAGCTGGCATCTCCTTTTTCTCCCCAGTCAGGCAGTTGGCTTTGAGGAGGTAGCAAGTCAGGACAGGGGGAACAAATGAAGCCTATTTCAGTCTCCTCTCCTTGCTAGCTAAGCATTTGCCCCACACCTACTAAATCGCTAACAGCAAGGAAAGCAAAGAGCAACTTTTAACTGAGAATAGCTTTTAGCCATGCCAGGAACTCTGTATGCCACACAATTCATATTTCTTTTCTTTCTCACTGGAGATAAGTCATGTAGGATGTCAACATTTTAAACTCAGTTGGGATGAAAGGAAAAGGTGAGATGAGCATGTTATTATGCCAGAAGGTGTTTGTGACTTCACCAACCAGTTCTTTGGTCTGTAGATATTGCAGAGCTGATTACAACTGATGGGACTGCTAACCAGATTGCTAGAGGCATCAGGTGTCCCTCATTTCCCTTTTCCAGTTGTCATCAAAATCAATAGGATTCTGCACTGTGATACCAGAACATCCTCTGAAACTTTGGAATTGATCAAGTACGGTATTCAAGTGTTATCACATTACAAACACCATCAAGATGAATATGGGGCCTCACAAAAACCAGAAACAATTCCTTGTTTTGAAAAGGCACCAAAGTCTATGGGTGAATTTTGAAAAGCATCTTGTTCATGGAAATTCAGATAGCTGGGATTAGTGGTATGTGATGGAGCTTTTCATCTCGTGGCTCAGCTTTAAATCCAGCCCAGATGAATGGTAATTGCTAGTAACTACTCTCTGATGACCCTTCAGTGTCCTACATGAAATGAATTGGTGGTTTCAGTCCAGTCCTAAGTGGACCAGTGTCACTGCCACAACCAGAGGGTCTTAACCAACATCCTTATTGGGCAACCTCAGTAGACAGGCCAAGAATGTAACTGGAATGGAAGCTAAGTTCCCTTACTTGTAGAGCAGGTCCCTGTAGAACAGAGAAGAAGTAGATGGATGAAGAAAGTTGCACTGCTGCTTTCTCCTGTTGTATGTTTTATGAGAGAAAATTTAAGAGTGCCTCGCCTTGTCAATTTGGCATTTTCTGACAGCACTAAAAAAAACCTCATATGAAAAAACAAATATATACAATTATCTAGTGAAAATGAATTCTTCGCCTTATTCTCCTGCTCACACAAAGAAGGAAAAAACAACCTGGCCTATAAAGCATTTCAGAACAACTCAACAGATAAAAAGGCAGTGGGCTATAAATCATGTCTTTATTAAGATATTTAACAAGCACAATGGGGAATGCATGGATTAACTGGAACTCTTAAAGGCCATTTCAATAATGTACCGTGCCAGTCCTTCATCAATAACTTTGACAGTTCTAGTTCTGAACACATTCCTCTCTTCAATGAATTTCTCAAATATATGCACACCACCTCCCACCCCAAAATAATGTACTTTGCTAGCCAAATACATGCGGCCATTTTTATTCAAGAGTTTAGAAACTGTATCATGCAAAGCGCTGTAGTATTCAGGATTATAGATGGTCTCTGATGTGAGAATAAAGTCATACTTTGAAAGGGATTTGTTGCCACTTAACATGAACTGGCTAAACTCAGTCCATTCTCCAGAAAAGAATCTGCACTTTGACATCAGAGCTGGTATGAAGCCTGTTTTCTTGTGCCTTTTTGAAGGAGGTTCACTAATTCCTCCATCATCATCACCACCACCATCACCAGTACAGTTAGCCACTACATTAGGTAAGGTTATTTCATCGATCACAGTGCTGTTATAATCCTGAAAGTGGACTTTTTCAGCTTTTCCCTTTAATGCAAGTATTCCTAGTAGCCCAGCCCCACAACCAAGATCCAAAACTGTCTTGTTGATAAACTGTATTTCAGCCTCTGACAAATAATCTATGAGATCAAAGGTGCATTCCCAGATTTTCAGACCCCCTTCATAGATGCCTGTGATGAGATCAGAGTGAGAAGAAATGCTTTTAGACACTATGTCTTCTTCATGGGAGCCATCTGTAAGGCTCATTTCCACCACAGAAATATTTACATAGTACAGGCCCTGAACAACTTCCATAACTTTATTTTCTAAGACTTTGCTGACATCTTCAGGAATACTATGCTCTTTGGCAACTTTAAAGCAGGCTTGTTTCTTTGGCAATATCTGGAACTGGATTTTATCAGGGCTACAGTTTGCTACTGGATCCGCTGTTTTTGGTGTTGCTTCACATGCACACAGAGGCTCCTGGTGCACAACATGTTCTTCTGCTGAAACTTCCTTGCTCTTTTCTGTAGATCCGTCTGGGTTCAAAGAACCCTGCGCAGAAGCCAGCTGTAAGACTGTATCACCAAGAGTCTCTAGTTCATCTTCTGCAGTCTCTTCAATAGAGAAGTTAAACTGAAATGGCATCTTATGAATTATGAAAAAAAAGAAATCACAACCTATATCCAAAGTTACAACAGGCAGACACTCATGCAATGAAAATGTTAATATAAATGTGATTTTTCTTCGGTTGCTTGTGCAGATAAAAACTTGGTTCCTGGCTATAAGGCTGCTCTGCTGCAGTTACAGGGTGTTTGTGAAGATATTTACATTTAGTCATCACTATGAGAGCCTCTGCTTTGCAAGTGTAATGTCCACTTTCTCTGCAAATTGATCTGTTGAATTCTCTCTGTTAAAAGAGAATATATGTCAAATATCACATTTTGTTAAATTGCAAGATAATTGCTTTGAGATTGTATCTATCCAAAGGACAACAGAAGTTACAAATATCTAATGTCACCTTGTAACATCCCTTTGAGGTAGGCAATTATTATTATCCCCATTTCACAGGGGAGAAAACTAAAGACAGTTAGGGGGTTTGTGAAAGGTCACACAAGAAGTCAGTGGCAGAGTTGAGTAAAGTCTAGTTTCCTAAGTGACTTAATCCTGTGCTTTAGTCACAGCCTTCTTCTCTGCAAAGTACATAGACAAGTTCAAGAAGATATAAATCACGTGTCTACAGGAAGGTAACATTTCAAATTTGGTTGTCCAATGAGGAAATGTGATTGTTCCAGATTTCAGACTGTGGTCTCATTCTTTTCTGTAAATGAAAATATTATTGCTTTGTTCTGTTTTGGACTACTACTTCAAGGTTTCTCCTATTCTTTTTTAGAGCATCTGATTTTCACTTGGTATCAAATGCTTGGTTTTGTCCTCACTTTATAATAAAAATGCTACCATCAGTCTGAAACTGTGTCAGAAAGGAGCCAATTAATTAATATCTAATTTGAATAAAAATTCTACCATCTAAATAATATGGCTCACATTCCTATCCCGCTAGTTTGAAAACTAGATCCAACCCCACAGACTAGCATTACTCTAGTTCTCCACTAGCATCGTTTTCAGTTTGGCTAATTGTGCCCAGGCTTAACCTTACTCATGTGAGTTGTTCCATTGGCTTTGGGAGGCTCTTGTCTTTATTGGAGTCCCACACTCCTGTGAGAAGAGTTTAGCATGTGCATAAGCATTTGCAGGATTGGGGCCCAGGACTCTGTTCCCAAATTATTATTTGTATTACAGAATCATCTGTGTCTAAGATCAGGGCCCCAGTGTGCCAGGCACTGTACATATACAGCAAGAGACAGTTTGTTCGGAAGAACTTGCAGTCTGAAGAGACCAGACAGGGCGGAGGAGAAAAAGAGGCGCAGAGAACAGGGCAGTGACTTGCCCTAAGACACACAAGAGGCCCATGGCACAGCTGGGAAGGGAACAGTTGCCTGGTCCCCAGACTCCCAACCCAACTCCAGGGCTTATCTGCTGCTTCCCACAACAAATCTGCCCCTGTCCCACAGCCCTGGCTACTGGGGTGGGCAGTCACTCCGCCCCGAGGACACCCCCCTGGCCCTGCATGGGTGGGGGCTCAGTCACCCCGCCCCAGGGACACCCCCCCGGCCCCGCATGGGGGGGG
>ML675646.1:6965873-7032540 GCA_007922155.1 Mesoclemmys tuberculata
GGCCGGTCACCCCGCCCCGGGGACACCCCCCCGGCCCCGCATGGGGGCCGGTCACCCCCGCCCTAGGGGAAGCGCGGTCTCGCTCACTCCCGCCACGCGCACGGACACGGCTTCACCGCGGCCTCCCTCCGGCGCGCGCTCTCTTGCCCCGCCCCTAACCAGTCAGGGGGCGGGGCGGCGCGCGCCGCGGGGGCTGCCGGGAGAGCGCGGGGCTGAGGCGCGCCGGCTCGGTGGGTCTCGCGGCGGCTGCGGGCCGGTGGCTGCCGCCCAGCTCGGGCCATGTCCCCGGCGGAGCCCGAGCTGCTGCTGCGGGAGCTGGGCGGCTGGGACGCGGCGCTCTGCCGCCGGGAGCTGCCCTGCGTCCTGCCCCGCCTGCTCATATCCTTCCGCGGGCGGCGCGGGGGGGATGTTGGGGGGCGGGCCACGGGACGCTGAGGGGGCGCGGGGATGTTGGGGGCGGGGCCCTGAGGGGGGCATGGGGGCGGTGCGGGGGGTGTGCGGGGTAGGTGGGCGCTGTGGGGCGGGACTGGAACTGGGGGCTGTCCTGGGGGCAGGGGGCTGTAGGGTGTCACGGGGGATGGGCTGTGTGGGGCTGTCTCGGGGGCAGGATGGGGGATGTCGGGGCAGGGACGGAGCTGGGGGGGGCTGTAGGGTGTCACGGGGGATGGGCTATGTGGGGCTGTCTCAGGGGCAGAATGTCGGGGTAGGCTGGTGTTTGGGCACTGATGAGAGCTGATAATGGGGTAGTTGGTGGTGGCATTGGGGCAGTGGCCGTTGATGGGCTTATGCAGTGTGTCCAGTCCCCAGTACTGTCGGTTTCTGACTTCTAGGCCTCCCATCACTGTGTGCAGCCCATAGCCTCTCTCATCCTGTTCTCTAACCACACTCGCTTTCTGTGATTTTCTCCATACTCCCATTGCAGTGTGCCTTTTTAGTTTTTCCACACTTACCCCCTGACCCGTCAAACTTATGTACCCCTCAGAGCTCTGCATGGATGCAGGCGTCCCCCCGGCAAAGCAGCTTTGAGGGTCACGGCTTTTCAGTTACCAAAATGAAAATAACAGGGTATGATAGTTCTGAAAATAAAGAATATGTGGGTCTGGTTAGCAATTGTAATATGCAATTCAGTAAGGAGAAAATCCAGTGTAAAAAGAATCCAATATTCCAAAGGGATAAATTTGAAAAGTAGCAACCCTGAATTCTAATGATGCTCTTAAAACACACACTACAAGAATGAACATGTAAAAGGAAAACTGCAGAGAAAAGAGAAATTCTAATTCTAACACTGAATTATAAAAGATGAATTAAAAACTTGATCACTAACTTTTAGGTACTGTATTTAAAATTATTGAACATTAATCCTAGTCCTGCAAGCATTTAAGATCATGGATACAATTATGGAAATAGTGCCATTGATTTACCGCATCCTTTTACGTGTTTTGCAGAACTAGAGTTGTAGCAACTTCTATAGTGGGATTAGTCTGTACTTCAGGACATATTTGTGTTTCTCTTCTTTAACATTTTTACTCTATGTATCAAAATTCTGACGACTGGACTGAGCGTGTTCGTAAGTTATGATAACTTTATTTTGCGTTACAATGCGCCTTCCTTATGTCATTTTGTGTTACAATGATTGTACTGTAGATTCTGTATTAATTACGAATGCTTCTATAACAATGTTCCTTGGTTTTGTAAGATAACCTTCAATAACTTCAGACATTTTGAACTAACTTAAAAACAAAAAGAAACAGATGCATGTGTTGTCTGAAGATCTTGTTTTTCCTTTTCTGCCACTGCTAATTGCAAGGGTATTTATTTAAAAGAAAATCTCTTTTTACTTTCTGTCTCATTTGTATACTGGTACCACAGTTAGTCATCAGTATGGAAGCTTGCAAACACTAGATTGTAGTAACAAGGAATCTGACAAGTTAATTAGAAAGGCAGTCACTTGTGTTATGTATGCTGGTAAAGAATGGGGGGAAGCAAAATGCAGAGAGAGTAGGTGGCAGTTTAGGGTAGCTCTGATAACTTTTTAAAAAGTTTGCTTGAGTGCCTCAAGTGTTCTTTGTAAAAGTATATGTGTCAGGATCATCCAAAAAAGGGGAAACTCGAAGAGAATGTGTATACAGGGATGAATTTAAGTGCAACTTCCATTTGAAAGTAGGTGAATTTAAATTTAAGTAGGTGTTTTGCATGCTTACCTGAGAGCAGAACTTGGCCTTCCGGAAGCTCATTTATAGGGATTGTCATAGTGATTCAAATGACTAGTCAATGTGGCCTGGTATCCTGTCTAAAGTATATAGTGCTGTATATCAGACTGTTGCTTCCTGGAATGGTAAACATTGCTCCATCCATGTAGCTTTCCAAATATGCATTGCTATGGGGGTGGGGTGGGATTCCTTCCCTCCTAACTTTCTCAGGCTATCAATTTTTTTGTGAGGTTTGCTGTCCCCTTGTACTTGCAGAAAGAATACTAGTGCAGCTGCAAATATTTTTACTATAGTGGAACTTTGATATTGACCTGCTATAGTTAAGCATTTCCATTAAAATCTCCCAGGCTTGGTCTTGTCTGAAGGTTAATTTTTTAAATTTTTTTTAAAGTTCGAACAGAAATTATTTTGCTTTTGAGTGAGTGTAAACAAAATATAATTTTTCCCATTATAAAAGAATGGAAGATATTTTTATGTAGAGTTGGCCTGTGGAAGAAAGGTGACTTTTCCCCCCAAAGAAACAGCCTTTCAGCATTCCAAGTAAAAATTGGCTTTGGTTTGGCTGTTCTAAGGCTTCTAGATCTTAGCTGTAGTCCTGGGTCTGATAGTTCCTTGGCATAATGTTTTAGCACTTTTTTTAACAACATCCAAAGTAAAGATAGGCTGAACTGTGCATGTGCAAATGGGTGGTATGTACTGTGAGGTTTCTTGGTTCCAGTTAGGCCTCAATCCTGAACATGATGTGCTTACATTACTCTGGGAGTAGTCTATTAGAAGGCTACTCATAGTAGTAAAGTTAAGCACGTGCACAAATTCAATTCATTATCTAGACTTCTTAAGGAATGTACAGATATCAACTGCCATTTGCCTTTTACAAGCTCACATAGATAAGTTCTGCTTTAAGCAAATATGTATTCCTTGTGCTAGATAGCTACAGATTTTTTAAAATCATTGTATAGTGTTCTCCTTTACTAGTCTGTAAATATTTTGCTTCACAGGTGTGCTGAGGATCCTGACTGAAATGTTTCTGCCTCATATCAACCTTTCAGAGTTAGAGCAAACTTTTTTCTCAAAAGTATTACCCAAGGTATGATGTCTTTTGTAACGAGAAGAGTCAAACATCAATACAGTACTAAAAACCTGGTTAGAAACCTTAGATTTGTCTTTTCAAGGACTGAAGTAGTTTGTATGATAGAATTCTTGCTTTGGAATCAAGCTAATGTTTCAAACAAATTCTCTTTCACTCTAAAAAGATCTCCTGAATTTATATCATGAGTCCTGCTCCTATGATTTTTACCATTGGAGAAGTGGGCCCATGATGTTATGCATGATGTAGTCAACAATCAAGTGAATGTTAAAAGCCTATTTTGAGAAAATTTGACCTATTAGAATAGCTGATAAGCAAATGCAGAATTACATTATTATTATTTATTATAACTTTAGGTGCGTTGGCTTAATACACTGCAAATTCCAAGACTAAAGTATTTCTACCAAATAACCTTCAAGGCCAAATTAGCCTAGGATATGATCAATCCTGACTTTACATGAAGTTCTTCCTATTTATTATAGCTATACTGAAATTCTTAAATTAAATATTCACATTTTAAAAGAAATAGAAGAGACTACAATAGAGGTTGTCTAGCTCTCATTGTCTGTTGGAGCTGTTTAACTCCCTAGATCCCCTGCTTGCAGATAATAGGAAGTCTGCAAGGGCTCCTGGACAGTTCCTACCCCATGTTAATCATCCTCTAACAGGTTTTAAGAGAATAGAAAGAAAGTGATTCATAGTGTGCATATCCTAAACCTGTGTAATTGTACCACATCAGCCATGTGTTGTTTTGCATATGCTTGGAAAGAGCTGCTTATGTCTTTTTAGTTCCACCACCAACAACTCAAAGGCATCAAGACCAACCAAAAGAAAAAGAAATGCTCAGAATAGCATGATTTCTGAACTTCAGATATTAGGAGCTGAAAGAGTTATTAACCGTTTCAGAATAAACTGCCTTTAAAACAAAACCTAAAACTCCAAAATGATTGATTTGAACCAAATTTAAAAAATGTCTGTGCTAGGGTATGATGTACTGTATAAAATGTGTAGTAATGTTAATATTGGTTAAAGTTGAGCTTGGTGAACAAAATTGGGATTTCATGGGAATCTCTTTTTAACGAACTATAGAGAGACTTCTGTGTAATAGCAGAACACATGACATCTGCGCCCTCTTAAATAGAGAAGTGACCTAGGAAACTACAGGTTCCAGCATGCAATATTTCATGGTTCAAATGACTAGACTATGAAGCATAAGTTTCTGCATCCCACACATCCATACCAAAGATGAAAGTGAATGTATGATGACTTGTACTTAGAGTGCCCTTGTTCTGTACCGGGAACATGATGGAGTCTATTAATATCAGTTTCATTTTAATTTGCTTTGTTCTGGCAGGCTATACAATTATTTGATGACTTGTTGTATGAGTTATCCAGTCAGGCCAAAGGACTAAGCAGCCAAAACGTAGAATTATGCAAAGTGGTGAGGAATGTTTTACAGGTAAGTTTATTGAAATGGGCTGTAAGAGGAATGGTTCGTTTTATACCAAAACTGTGGAGAGATTTTTGAAGTGTTTGTCAGCAACAGCTGAATGTGAAAATTAATTCTGGGTTTGTCATAGTACAGCTAGTTTGAAGATGTTCGACAGCACCCGTATATTTTTGTTGCTAAAGAGTAGCTCATCATGTTGAGGAGTGGCGCTTGATGGGGTGTCCGCCCAGCGCCCCCTCAGCGGTCAGCCCTTGCTGGGGCTCGTGGGGTCCTCACCCCTTCTCTGGGAAGAGCTTTGGCCATCCCAGCTGTGGCCGGTGTCCGAGCCCGCCCTCTTTTTTGAACACCAGCCCAGGGATCCTGATGGCAGCAATCACCTCCTGCTGGTGCGTCTAAACTGCTAACTCTTTTCCCTGGGCTGCTTCCCCACACTGCCCTTCCCAGGCTTTAGTAGCCATCCACCTGGTAGTGGCAGTTCCCTCTACCGTGGTTCTGATATCACATTCCATCATCAGTAATAGATTCTGCTGGCCAAATTTTGACCTTAATGAGACACATGCAAGTCTATTGTATTCATTAATGTTACTAAAGTGAAAATGAGGGCAATATTTAGCCTGCAGTTGGTTTTGAGTTAAAAATTTGGTAGATGATATGTAAGCCAGAAGAGAATCCATTTTCTTCTCCAAGACCTGAATTAGGTCTGCAGTGCCAACAGGAATAAATTGTAGTGAAAACTGTTTAGTCTTTGAAGCAAGCAGATGATATTCTAAATCAGTGGTTCCCAACCTTTTGGGCTTAAGGGCCACGGATACCATTTTTACAAGCCACCACTTTCCTCCAGCTGCCCCTCACCCGCCCAACTGCAGCCAGACGACAGAAATCTAGTGAGGAGACTGCCTCCTCGTTTATCTCCGGTCCGCCTGCTGCAGCAGGGAAACCGCACATGTCCTCTAGCCCCATGCGCTGGGTCCCTAGGTAGTGGCTCCCTTCTGCAGTAGAGGGTGAGAGATCAGTGCTCCTCTCCCTCTGGCTCCAGCAAGTACCTAAGCACTTAGGGACCCATGGGGTGGAGCGCTCTGCCATTCTCCCTGTTACAGTCAGGGGGAGTGGAGCTCTTATCTCCTGTTTCCTTGGCTGCAGCAAGGAGCCTGCAGGCAATGCGCTCCATCTGGGTCCTTAGGCAGCGGCTCCCTTCTGCAGCCAGTGGGAAGGGAGCAGCAGGCCACTTTGAAAGACTCCAAAGGCCCCGGGTTGGGAACCACTGTTCTAAATACAAGGAGCTGGTATTTAGGAAGGTGCCATTTTTTTCATAACCAATTTTCAGAGTATAACTGCTTTTAAAGATCTGTTAGTTGATGCTGTGAATCTTGAAATAATAAATAACTGATAAACAGCAGGCAGTACAAACATGTCTCTCCCATAAAGAGAATATGACATCACAGAAAAGCTGTGGTCTGAAATGAATGAAATTCATTCATCTTTAAGGTTTTCTAACACATTTCCATTTGCTAATGTCCTAAAGGACAGAGAAAGGTCTAGCCAAATGCAAAAGGGAAGAGCTGCTTTATTATTTTTGCTTTTTGAATTAACTGCTGCAGTGTATTGTCATAGTTTGTGCCTTCAGTGATGAAGATGATGATTTTGTTCTCACTTGCAGACTATGGTGCAACTGCTGGAAACTCTGACGGGTTGTGTGCGACATATCTGTACCTTACAGGAGTCTGTGTTTCTAGAGAGTATCCGTACCCTTCCCTCTTCCGTTCTTTATGTAATCAAAAACACATTTATGCACTGCAAGGTAGGTTTCTGGGTCTAGTTATAGATCATTTAAAAAAATCCTTTCAGTTGTGATTCTGCTTCAAAAAATTACTTTTGTGGCTTTGTCATACTTGTAAAAGAAAAGACTAGCAGGATCTTATTCAGGGGGACAAGGCAATATGCCACGTTTATTGTACATGTAAGAATATCAAAAAGCAGTCACATTCACACACACATTCATAAAGTTCTGCAAGCTGGTGTGAGATGATGACCAGTCCTTTTATGCGTTGCTCAAGCCAGCCTAGTGGCCAACTAGACTGGGCACGAGGAGGGAACCGGACCTCTGTCAGATGCGAATCCGATGCCCCAAGATGACAATTGCAGAATGAGACCCAAAGTTCCCATGTTTTTACCCATCTTTGATACTTGCTGGCTCTCATGTAAGTCTATGGGCCTTGCTGTGTCATGCTGCCTCTATGTTCAGTATAGTTGTTAATCACCAGCTAATTGAAAGCATGACTATTCTCTTATTTCTGTGCTTTGTTTGTTCCCAGGGTGGATCCTTCTGTACCTTAAGATCATTGATAGGTATTCTTCGGCCTTCAGGGTTAGGATGGCAGTTGGTGTCTTTACTCCCCTTTCTGTTAGAGCAGTTTAGGCTGGTGTCTTTTTATGCCTTGCACATACACTCCTCACTCACACAAAGAGTTTATCAAGATATTTATAGGTTCAATAGTATAAGTTTCAGGAAAGAGCTTACTTCAAGAAACTTACAAGATGGAGTCCACTTGTGCCACACTAAACAGTACTATACCATTATCATAACAATAAAGGAAACATTTCTCTCTACCTCTTACCTCACTTACACAATAAAACAAGGCGTCTACATCTGATTTGTTTGCACAGCTCCTGGGGAGGGCTCATATTATCCCCTTTTTGACCCTTCAAGTTGAGTGTATTGAATGGATCACACCTCATATAATTGTCTCAGCAACATACTGAGAGGCATTCTGAGCTTATGGTTTCAATTTAAGATGTGTTCTTCTCATCCAACAGCACATGAAGCACATTATTACAAGGCATAAACTGCTTAATAGTAACACAACAATGGGTGGAACATTATGGATAATATTCCTCTGGCTGTGGGTGAGCATCCCATGAAGGCATTCATAAATTAGCTTATTGGTCTTTTTAAAAAAAAAAAACACAGATCACACACATCCACCAAAGCATCAGGGAAGGGTGCAGAA
Organism: Mesoclemmys tuberculata; assembly: GCA_007922155.1. Taxonomy (NCBI): domain Eukaryota; kingdom Metazoa; phylum Chordata; order Testudines; family Chelidae; genus Mesoclemmys; species Mesoclemmys tuberculata. Next base: position 6,973,629 of record ML675646.1, read on the forward strand.
TCAGGCAAAGGTTGAGCAAGAGGCTCCCCTCCCCTCCTGGCTTAATAATGCTATAGCTACGCAGGCCTGCAGAAAGGCCTCCTGATTTTGGCTGCTGTTAGCAACAAATATAATAAAATTTCCCTATACAGTTCCTTTCCTTAAAAGGTCACTTTTTATAGAACGGGGCCTTGTGTAACTGCTGTCACATTTATTCTGGATGCATCAGAGCTGTAATCTAACAAAATCTCAGGGTTCTCACCTGAGACCAGACGAATAATCTTGTTGGCATCCCATATTCAGCATACCAGACCAGCAACTGATGAGCAGTCATCTCCCTAACTTCCATTCGAGAGAGGGGTGACAAATTCAATATATTCCCTTCCAGGACAAAGCAAGGGTGGCAGTAGCCACTGGCTCCTCTGTCGGGGAATGTTGCCAAGTTTGCACCAGATCCAGCATGCCATTAGCTGGTAAAGAGAACCACTATTATTTGGAACCCCAAAATCACTACAGTGGGGCCCAAGGCCAAATTCAAGATTCCCATGCCAGTGGGGAGCCATTGCAACAATACCTCCCACCACTCATGTTTTAGATCCTGGCCAATTCTTGCAAATGCCCACTTTGACATTATGAGGCACAATAACCATGAGTCTGCGCCCTTCCTGATTGACAGTGCAGATGGTTCTACAAATTAGGATGTACAAGCAACATTTGTAAAACAGTCAAATTCATTTCAAGTAGTACAAGTTTCAGAGCAGAATAAAAAGAATACATCACTTTTAACTGATTATATCTAAGTTCAGGCACTTGAAATTCAAAATTACACCTCTAATTGCTACAATACTACAAAAACATCTATTTTTATGAGGATTATAATCTACTTGAGGTATGTACTTAACAAGACGCATAAAACACCAGCTTCTGAAACACATACAGTGATCATCTACATACACCAACAGTGGCAAATTAGTGGCAAAAGGCTTAATAGCACAGTGGCATTTGTCTAGGTGCTTCAAAATCTTCCAGCATTCACAGCTGGTTAATCTGAAACACAAAGCAGAATAACCTTCCCCTCCTTATGTGGGTGGTAGCACTAAAACATTTAAGCTAATTTAAATTAACTTTTACTCGCAGACCCAGCCAGGCCTCAGCCCCTTTTTTCCCTTCCCTTTTTCCTGGGGATAGTAGGGGACTCTTGAGCTTTTAACTGTGCTTTGAGCACCGCACCCACATAAGGGCTCAGCAAATTCATCACAAGCCCTGGCTGATATGCTTAGGGCTTACTGGTAATACTGAAATTTTCAGAGGCTTCCAATTCCAGGGTGTTACAGGAGGCTTTTTTCATAGGATTCTGTTAGCAAAATTAATTGGCACTTTTACTTCTGCCAAGACATGTATTTTTAGGACCCCCTTTCCTTCCAAATTCATTGAACTTGATTGCCCCTTGTTTCTCCTCTTTTCTACCTGAAAGAGGATGTTTTTGTAAATACAGTTACAGTGCTCCTTGATTCTTTTCTGCTTCATGCAATACCTCACCTTCTAAAACCCAGTACCATACACAACAATGTTAGTAACAAGACAAACAACAAAACACAAGCTTTGTTGCAACTGTAGGTCCATGGTTCTGTTCTTTAGCTGTTTTGCTGGTGCCAGCTTTTCCTGCAGTTCTGGAAGATAAAAACATTTTTCTGCCTCCTTGGGGGGAGGGGGCAGCAGCAGATTATTGCTTAAAATACCCCTTTCTTTTACAAATTTCCTTTCTGATTTTAGGCAAAATAGAGGAATTACCCTAATATTTTGCTATGTTTTAGTCCTATAGGCAGGCCAGGTTTCTAATGTTTTCTCTGCTGTGCCAAGTTTTAAGATTACCTACAGGTAATAGCTGAGAAGTATCATTACCATAAGGCTTTTCAACATGAGGCATATTTTCAGTTACTATTTTTTCCCAAAAAACTGTACACATACATTGTTACAGGGTTACTCAGAAAACTTCTTTCAAGGTTTAATAATAAAAATAACAGCATCAAATTTATTACAAGTATTACAAGTGGGTGTGTGTAAGTATCTTGTTTTACCATGCCTTTTATTTAGACAATTTGTCTCTGAAGCCAGTGTGTTCAGTACCCTTTTGGAATCTTTGCACAGGCTTTAATTTAATTACATCCTTGGAGTTCTGGTGGGGTAAGTTTGTAAGGGACTCTTGTTAGGATGGACTTGTTTCTTACCTTTCTTTTGTGTCCATTATCTGCTGCAGCTCCTTTGTGCTACCATCTCTGGGCAGTCCTCTTCTTTCCTTATCAGCTATGTAATTTGCATCAACAGACACCACTGGTGGTCAGTTTTTGTTTTTTCTTAAAGCGCACAGTGATCTGAAAAAGAAAAAACAACCTCTCCTGGCTCCTCTTTTAGCCCTTATAGGATTTTAATTAAGTAGAAGTTTGGTTTACATTTCTTTTAACCTGCATATGTCATGGAAAAATGCCAATTTCTTTCATAGTTTAATTTCTCTATAAGATTATATTAACCATATCAATTTTTACATAAGGTGTAACTGTTTTGTGCTTAGATTTTCCTGTATCAATCTGATTACTCAGTCACCTTAAGGATCAGTGATTTGCATCTTACCCCTGATGTTGCTTCACTTTCCTTTTAATTTCTTATTATTTTACTGCAGCTCTGATCTATTTTGTTACCAAAAATAAAAAGAATCCAGAATTTTTTTTTTCATTTTCCTGTTTTTGGCTACCCTCCACAGCCATGGCCACATTCTTTGGTCCTTATTTAAAAAGATATTAAACCTATAGAACATTGAGGTACCTCTCAAGGGTTAAATGCTGAATAACAGCCAAACAGCACTAATTTACCTGTGTCTGGCAAAAAGGTGTTTATTCAAAGTCTATCCAAAGTTCCCTCCATCAAAATCTAAGAAAAACAGAAGTTGTAAATAGGGGGCAGGAGTTGGGGGAGGAGAAGGAAGACAGAGAGAGAGAGAGAGAGAGAGAAGCAGTAGCAGTAGCAGAGGAGGAAGAAAAGCCTAAGCCAAGAAAAGTATAGACAGTAACAACAAATCTGGAAGTGGGGCTCTGGGCCAGAGCATCTGAACCCACACCCCAGCCCCTATCCTGGCTTAAATGACAGTGGCTCTTGTGTTCAGGGGCTGTGCCCAAACCTTTGCAAAACCTGCTTAAAGGGTGTAAGTTATTGTACAAAAGGCAGCACTTCCTGCTTTTCTTTGAAGATATTTCTAGGCTCTGTTTTCTTAAACATTTTCCCCAATAAAACACGATCAACAACTAACAATGACACTAAACTCTCTGTCTCTGTCTGTCTGTCTCTCTCTCTCTCTCTCAACTGCTGCAAGATAAATTTTTTTTTCCAACTCTTGGAATAGCAACAACAAACTCCTGGAAGAGCAATTTTTATTTTCAACTCCTGGAAGAACAACAACAAACTACTGGAAGAGCAATTTTTTTTCAACTCCTGGAAGAGCAAGGGAAGAGTTGTTTTGTTTTTTTTCCAACTCCTGGAAGAGCAACAGCAAATTCCAGGAAGAGCATTTTTTTTTTCAAACTCCTGGAAGAGCAACAACAAACTCCTATGTCCTTCTGAGTCTGTTTGGTTAACCCAGAAAACAAACAAACAAGCACACAAGAACAAACAAATTTTCAGATCTTCCTCTATATTGCCAAGCTTACTAAAGCTGGCGGTGTGCACACCAATTTTTACAACAGTCGTGGGATACTGCTATGCTCCCCCCTTTCACAATTCTCCACCAAAATGTTATACTTGTAAAAGAAAAGACTAGCAGGATCTTATTCAGGGGACAAGGCAATATGCCACATTTATTGTAGATGTAAAAATATCAAAAAGCAGTCACATTCACACATGCATTCATAAAGTTCTGCAAACTGGTGTGATATAATGACCAGTTCTTTTATACGTTGCTCGAGTCAGCCTAGTGGCCATTGGCCAACTAGGCTGGGCACGAGGATGGAGCCAGACCTCTGTCAAATGCGAATCCGATGCTCCAAGATGACAATTGCAGAGTGAGACCCAAAGTTCCCATGTTTTTACCCATCTTTGATACTTGTTGGCTCTCATGTAAGTCTATGGGTCTTGCTGTGTCACGCTGCCTCTATGTTCAGTATAGATATTAATCACCAGCTAATTGAAAGCATGACTATTCTCTCATTTCTGTGCTTTGTTTGTTCCCAGAGTGGATCCTTCTGTACTTTAGGGTCCTTGATAGGTATTCTTCGGCCTTCAGGGTTAGGATGGCAGTTGGTGTCTTTACTCCCCTTTCTGTTAGAGCAGTTTAGGTTGGTGTCTTTTTATGCCTTGCACATACACTCCTCATTCACAAAGAGAATTTATCAAGATATTTTTAGGTTCAATAGTACAAGTTTCAGGAAAGAATCATATAACAATAAAGGAAACATTTCTCTCTACCTCTATCTCACGTGTACAATAAAACAAGGCGTCTACATCTGATTTGTTTGCACAGCTCCTGGGGAGGGCTCTCAGCTTTCCATTTTTGTTGCCTCAATACTAGATCAGATGTTCTCGGTTTACAAGTACAAAGATGGCATTTCCAACTGCCAGCCTTGGAAACTGGCCTCTCAGAGCCAAGCTCAATTCTTTCCATCTTGTTTATTATTACCAATAATAAAGGTTCTTCTGATGAAATTCATAGAGTTTAATATGAGACGGGACCAGACTAGACTAGATTATCTAGTCTGATTCGTACATCACAGGTCATTAAATTGCACCCAGTTGCTCCTGTATTGTGCCCAATAACTTGTTTAACTAATTAGGTCCTCCGTGACACCTGTGCAAGCCTGTTGTCTTCAATGGATTTGCAGAGGTGTAAGTGATTATGGATGTGTTAGTATTATCTCTATGATTCAGTGGAAAATTCAGTGCAGACTTGTGGTTGGAATTGACAGAACCAGGAGCAACAGTCTCAAGTTGCAGTGGGGGAGGTCTAGGTTTAACATTAGGAAAAAGTTTTTCACTAGGAGAGTGGTGAAGCATTGGAATGGGTTACCTAGGGAGGTGGTGGGCTCTCTATCTTTAGAGGTTTTTAAGCTGCGGCTTAACAAAACCCATGCCGGGATGATTTAGCTGAGGATAGTCCTGCTTTGAGCAGGGGGTTGGACTAGATACCTCCTGAGGTGCCTGCAACTCTAATATTCTGTGATTCTATGATTAAATACCTTGCGTTATGTATAAAATATGTTGGCATTGCACTTTACAGCACCTGCACATGGAGGAAAACTGATAGTTGTGCTTGAAAACTTTCCTGTTGTAAGCGCTATCATAAGACTATCATAAATCCATAATTTGTCATTTGTCCTACTGGCATCAGTTTAACTTTGGAGCTTGTATTACTTGCTTACTAGAACTTTTAAATACTCTTGGAGCCAAATTACACAGTTGTACCTTTGCTAAGGACTTCTCCTCCAGTAGGCAATCTATTATTAAGAAACACTTTAAAATACTGGTAAACTTTTGGGGTACAGCTATGTTTGTCATGAAGTATGGTACTAGATTTTGGTAAAAATTTGATTTTAGAGTCATGTGTCAAGGGGCTGATCCAGCGTTGAGTGAAATCACTAGAAAGACTCTTGCTGATTCACTGGCCTTTGCATCAGGACCTAGGTGAGTGGGATTTTGTATTTCATTCATAGTAACCAGAGATGGCTATTTAAAATCTACAGCTCTCGCTGGTTGTGTGAGTTGAAGCAGATGTTTGTATGCCTAGATTCTGCATCTACTGACATTTGTAACAAAATTCCCATTGATTTCAGCAGGGGCAACCTCAGGTTTTGATTGCCACACATCTTCTAACTCTCCCTCATTCCCTGTTTCCTACAGGACAGTGAGTCAGTGTACAGTGGGTGTCTGCACTTGATTTCTGACCTCCTCCAGTCTCTGTTTAAAGAGGCCTATTCTCTTCAAAAGCAGCTTATGGAGCTCCTTGACATGATCTCTATGGAATCTGCTTCTGCTGAGGACAGTATTTTAGATATGGTGTCAGGTGTGTATATGAAAGCTGTTACTTTATCCTGACCAACCCCTTATTTTCTACAGACAATGGGCCTGATCCTCCAAGATGCAGAGCACTTTCTGCTGCATGTTGAGCACCCTCAATTCCTATTGTCTTCAGTGGGATTGAGGCCATTCAGCACTTTAAAGGCGGCACTTCGTGCGCTTAACGGATCTCATGCTTTCTCTGAATCTCAGGTTGCTCTCAGATACGAGATAGAGTGTTGCTCTGTGGGACGCAGGAATTGAAATGGTCTCTGTCCCCTCCAGGCCCTGATGATTAATCAGTTTTCCAGATCTGGAAGTAGTTTTAGAAATGCAATGCTGTGACACTGTGGTTTTTTTTTTTTCAGGTGCATGGAATAGCATTGAATTTACAAGTCCATTGTAACTCAGTGTTTGTTTGCTCTCACTTACTGTTCCCTTTGCAGTTATCCATACCGTGCTGGAGATTTGCTCTGTCATTTCCAACATGGATCATGCCCTTCATGCCAACACTTGGAAGTTCATAATCAAGTATGTTTTAATGCCTTGAATGTTGCCGTTGTTTATCCCAAGCATATTTTGTAGCCACTGTTTTATAACTCGTGTAAAGCTAGGCTTTTCAAAAGTGCCTAGGGAGGTGGGCCCCTGATTCTCATTGAAGTTCAACTAGTAACCAGAATTAAATGCATTCTCAATGGAAAAAGTTATGAACCTTGCCTTAGAAAATCAAGCATGCTTTAATCGTTTTATTATTATGTTAAGGAAATAAATTCTAAATACGCTATTATGATTTAAATATTCCCCAAAGGTCTGAATTGGAATTCCACCAATGCTGATGGATTTAATTCTGCCACCTTGTTGACACATCCTGTATCCCTTCTGTGCTTCAATAAATAGTCACAGTGGAGCCAGAGTGGTTCTGCCTCTGAGTTCTTTGGTATTTGTCAGGGCACTGCTGCATTAGTGCACTCAGAATCCATGGTGATGGGTGAAGTACAGGAGCCTGGACAGAGCAGAGTAGGGTCTGTGGAATTGTGCCCATTGTCACTCGATTTATTTCTGACAAGTAAGTATCTGATCCTGTTTGACTCTTCTAGGCAAAGTCTGAAGCACCATTCCCTGCTACAGGGCCATTTGAAACACAAGGACATCCTCAGTGGCCTGTGCAAAGACATCCTCTTCTCGTTCCATTCCTGTTTGCAGCTTGCAGAGCAGATGAAGCTGTCTGGGACGCAGGTGAATGAATTACCACCCAAAATTGCTTTTGGACTTAAGAAAGAGTTGGGTTAGGAAGCACTGCAAAGATAGATATGTTTGCTCTGCAGTGTTATTGACTTAAAAATAGTCTCATTTTACACATTTGGTACTTCACATTGCTTACAAGGTTCTCTAGAAAACCGGATTGAAAGGGCGTTTTATAGCATTGGTTAGCGTCCAGTATACTTTGTCTAGGTACTAAGAGTATTCTCCCACCCCACTCCACCCTAGTACCCTATTAGGAATCTCATTCATTTCACATACTGCTGCTTTCACTAGGTCAATTAAAAGACAACCGTTAAATTTTGAAGATCCCCGTGAAAAATTATTTTGAGATTTCCAGGACGTCACACATTCCTAGGGGTCCCCCCCTCAATTTCTGCTGTGTTTGTGTGAAATACAAACTTACTTTAATGGACAAAATAAAGTTTTTAGCCCGGTGAGCAATATATCTTGCAATGTAGCTTTCTTTGTTATCTTCTTAGTCTGTCCTTAATGTTTTTATTGCTGCCTTCCTTTTGGATAGGAGAGCACTGACCACAAGTTGTTCCAGAAGACAGTCAAACTATGTAGATTCTTTGCTAATTCCCTTGTACACTACACCAAGGTAAGATTTATTATTTCAGTCCTATGTGAGTATAAAACTAACTCTGTACTTTGGAAATAGACACACTGATCAAGTGTTTTATATTGCTATACCACACTTACAGTGGTGGTATCTGGATGGCATAATTAACACCCATACTTACCCTTTTGTGATTTATTATCTCACATGTAATACAGTTTGGATGCCTAGTACTGTTCACTGCTTCTGCCTATCTTCTGCTAAATAGCTGCCTTGCTGTATTCTTCCAGCTGACCACCACCAAGCTCTCTGACTCCATCAGATTTCACACGCTAAGTAGGGTCAGTATCATACCTGGATGGGAGCAGCAAGATGCAGCAGGCAGTGGTATTGGATGAGTCAGTAGGGCGTACTTAGTGACTTAAAAATGTATAAACAGACATAAGCAGTTGTGAGGGGTGTAAGATTGTTGCTGATTTATCCTTAATGTTTGCAACATATTCATAGTCCCATTTCCAGCATCCTAGGGCAGGCATTTGTCCACAGGACCCTTGACTTTTTTCAGTGGACCTCAAATTAGTTCTCAGCCATGGGAAGTTGTCCTGCACAGGAGGTTGCTGATTTCACTGGGCACACTAACAGCTACTAGCATACTGCCTTCATTTGACTCCCTCAGGGAGCTTATGGGCAGGATAATAGCAAATATGGCTGGCGACCAGCTTGGCTTAACAAAGAAGTCTTTGGTGAGCTTAAACACAAAAAAGAAGCTTACAAGAAGTGGAAGCTTGGTCAGATGACTAGGGAGGATTATAAAAAGACTGCTTGAACATGCAGGAATGAAATCAGGAAGGCCCAAACGCAATTGGAATTGCAGCTAGCAAGGGATGTGAAGGGGAACAAGAAGGGTCTCTACAGGTATGTTAGCAACAAGAGGAAGATGAGAGAAAGTGTGTGCCCCTTACAGAATAGGGGGAGGCAACCTAGTGACAAAGGATGTGGAGAAAGCTGAAGTACTCAGTGTCTTTTTTGCCTCTGTCTTCACAGACAAGGTCAGCTCCCAGACTACTGCACTGGGCAGCACAGAATGGGGAGGAGGTGAACATCCCTCAGTGCTGAACGAACAGGTTCAGGATTATTTAGAAAGATTGGACATACACAAGTCCATGGGGCCAGATGCAGTGCATCCGAGGGTGCTGAGGGAGTTGACTGATGTGATTTCAGAGCCATTGGCTATTATCTTTGAAAGCTCGTGGATATTGGGGGAGGTCCCTGATGATTGAAAAAAGGCAAATATAGTGCCCATCTTCAAGAAAGGGAAGAAAGAGGATCCAGGGAACTACAGACCCTCAATCCCTAGAAAAATCATGGAGCAGGTCCTCAAGGAATCCATTTTAAGGCACTTGGAAGAGAGGAAGGTGATCAGGAACAGTCAACATGGATTTACTAAGGGCAAGTCATGCCTGACCAATCTGATTGCCTTCTATGAAGAGGTGACTGGCTTTATGGATGTGGGGAAAGCAGTGGACGTGAGATACCTTGACTTTAGCAAAGCTTTTGATACAGTCCCCCACAGTATTCTTATCAGCAAGTTAAAGTAGTATGGGTTGGATGAATGGACTAGAACATGGATAGAGAATTGGCTAGATCATAGGGCTCAATGGGTAGTGATCAATGGCTCCATGTCTAGCTGGCAACCGGTCACAAGCGGAGTGCCCCAGAGGTCGGTCCTGGGGCCAGTTTTGTTCAACATCTTCATTAATGATCTGGAGGATGGGGTAGATTGCATCCTCAGCAAGTTTGCAGATGACACTAAGCTAGGGAGAGTGGTAGATACCCTGGAAGTTAGGGATAGGGTACAGAGTGAAGGTTGGGCCAAAAAAAATCTGATGGGGTTCAACAAGGACAAGTGCAGAGTCCTGCACTTAGTATGGAAGAATCCCATGCACTGCTACAGACTGGGGACCGATAGGCTAGGCAGCAGTTCTGCAGAAAAGGACCTGGGGGTTACAGTGAATAAGAAACTGGATGTGAGTCAGCAATGTGCCCTGGTTGCCAAGAAGCCCAAGAGCATGTTTGGCTGCATTAGTAGGAGCATTGACAGCAGATTGAGGGAAGTGATTATTCCTCTCTATTTGGCATGGGTGAGGCCACATTTGGAGTATTGTGTCCAGGTTTGGGCCCCCCACTATACAAAGGATGTGGACAAGTTGGAGAGAGTCCTGTGGAAGGGAACAGAAATGTTTAGGGGGCTGGAGCAAAGACTTATGAGGAGAGGCTGCGGAAACTAGGCTTGTTTAGTCTGCAAAAGAGAAGAATGAGGGGGGATTTGATACCAGTCTTTAACTACCTGAAAGGGGGTTCCGGAGAGGATGGAGCTAGGCTGTTCTCAATTGTGGTAGATGACAGAACAAGGAGCAATGGTCTCAAGTTGCAGTGCGGGAGGTCTAGGTTGGTCATTAGGAAAAACTTTGTCACTAGGAGGGTGGTGAAGCACTGGAATGGGTTACCTAGAGAGGTGGTAGAATCTCCATGTTTAGAGGTTTTTAAGCTGTGGCTTGACAAAACCCTGGCTGGGATGATTTAGCTGAGATTAGTCCTGCTTTGAGCAGGGGGTTGGATTAGATGACCTCCTGAAGTCCCTTCCAACTCTAATCTTCTATGATTCTATTATTTGAACTTGTTCCGTTGGTGAGAAGTCAATATGATCTTTTGCCACAAGGAGGAGGAATTTGATAGCATGAGAGGCAGCATGGTCTGATGCAGTGGTTTTCAACTTGTGGTCCGTAGACCCCTGGGGGTCCACAGACAATGTTTAAGATTTTCAAAGGGGTCCACGCTTCCGTTCAAAACTTTTTAGGGGTCTGCAAATGAAAAAAAGGTTGACAACCATTGTTCTAGTGGATTAGGTACAGGACTGAGAATAAAGGATTCCTTCATTCAAGTATTGTCTCTGACACTCAATCTCTGCTTTGGCTTTGGTCAAGCCATTTAACTGTTGTGCCTTAGTTTCCCTGTCTATAAAATTGGGATATTAACACACATCTACTAAGTGAGGGTGTGAGAGAAAAAACAAGTTCACCAGTGACTTTGGGGCCTAGTGATTTCCAGACCTCAACATATTCGGACAACTGCCCTTTGCAACATTTGTCTAGATGTTAGCAACTATCAGTATTTCCAGCACAAATAGTTGGATTCCACTTCTGCAGCAGGAGGCTGGAGGTAGGGAGGTACCTGAAGATCCCAACCACTCTCCCACATCCTTCTATAAAATGGGTTAGTTCAGTTTGGAATGTAGCCAAGAGAATCCCCTTTCTAATCCTTCTCCCAAATCTTCTGGCTAGACTTGTGCAGCAGTGTAGTAGTGGTGAACGGGAATCAGTTACATGTGGAGACGGGTGGTGAAAAATTGTTACACAGAAATGTAAAGCTGTCTCTGAATGTGTGACATCTGGTGTTTGTTTGATCTTAAACAAGAGAAAGCTCTTTCCTGTTAAGGCAAATGTTAGCAGGTGGTCTCCTCAGCATTTACCAAGAGATCCTGCTCTCAAAATAAACAATCTTTTTCTCCTGGGATTTTCAACAAGCTCCCATCACCGACCTAGGGATAACTACAGAAAACCACTTTCCTCCCCTTTCTCTTTGTCCTTTCCTTTCCTTCTCCCCTCGCTCCCATTTTTTCTGTTATACTTATTTTAATCTACAGGTACCCATTTAAGTAACGTACCAAATAGCAATAACAAATGTAGAGTAGAAAATGAGGTATATAATCACCGTGTCTGTTGTATTAATGTCAGTTACCTTTTTGTTTATGCGTGGCATAGAATGAATAGTCTTATAGCCGAAGAGTGCATTTTTGTTTGCTTGTGATTGACTGTGATTATTGCTCCTGTAAATGAGTTTTAAGAAAACCCTTAGCTTATTAATTTAGCATCCTAAGGACAAAGAGAAACATGGTAATTTTACTTAATAATATTTTGTTGTGTTGTGCATTTTGCACTTCTTTTGCACTGTGCATCACAGCAGGCTACAACTTGTCAAAATTAACTAGGCTTCTTAATAAAGCATTTCACAAATAAGTTCAAGTAAGCAGAAGAAAAATATATTTAATTGTATTTCATTTTGAAAATACCATTAAAAATTGGTGGCTTTTGCAGGAATTTATTCCTTTCCTCTCTGAGTCCTGCTGTCGATTACACCAGCTGTATCTTCAGATATATAGGTAAGTGAACCACAAAGAACGACTCATTGATTCTGCTGCAGGGACACCTCTGTATCAGCTCCAAAAACATCTGAGCTAGTTACAGCAGTCGCAAAGGTGACAAGACTTGTAAAAATAAAAGATTGCAGCAGTCAGTTCCTCTGACCTGCTATTCTAGGAATGTAGAATAGCATTGGTGTATAGAACTTCTTTGGTGTATGGAGGTCAGAGAAATTTGTACTTCTTCATGAGAAGCTTCTCCCGGGTGTTTTAGTGTCTATTTGTCTGTGCAGCTATTAATCACTCTAACCTATCCTCCAACTGCCACCAGAAGGGGAATCAATACCATGAATGCCAACATATTACCAAACTCCTCTTTCTATTGCATTTGTTTCTACTAGATCCTACCAGTGGATCTAACTGGGTAGACTCATTATGCAGGTGGATCCCATTGAGGCCTTAACAACTGATTCTTCTTCAAGGAGTGTCCCTGTGGGTGCTCTGCTTTAAGTGATTGTATGCCTCTGCACTTGTAATTGGAGATTTGTAGTAGCAGTGCCTGGTTGGGTTGCACATTCACTGTCCCTGTCTCATGCAACCTTAGGCAGTTACATGAGGCTGTGTGACCGATCCCCCCTCAGCTCCTTCTCTCCTGCCTTTGGCTTGAGTCAGAGCATTTAGCAGCTCCTCTATACTTTAACCAAGTTGGCCTAGTATTTAGTTGATAGTTACTTTTTGGTTAGTTTATATTTACCTCTCCTTCACTGGTTTTTTTTCTTTCTTTTTTTTTCTTTCTTCCCTTAAAAAACGAAAGGCCTTTTTTTCTATTATATTAGGGAATTAAGTTTCAGTTGTTATTGATCCTTTAGAATAGTATAGTTGTCCTCCCTTATGGGAGAAAACTCTTCTTTGAGGGGGTTTTAAATGCTGCCTTATGTGCAGACTTTCTATCCCGGTCTCAGATGGACATTCACAGTGTGTCCATTGCCTGGGTGAGTCTCACATCCCACAGAAGTGCTCAAACTGCCATAACCTGAAAGCCTGAGACAGGAGGGTGAGAGACCTGCAATTAAAACTCATGATGGAGAAGTTTCTGCATCTGGTATCTGAGCCTGAATCATGCAACCCCCCCCCCCACATGATGGTCTCCTACTGCAGCCTCTGGCATAGGCTCCCCTTCACAAGGTCAGACAAAAGAGCACTCTGCCAAGGTGATTAAAAAGTGGGCTACAACTTGCCCCCTTTGGGGAGTTTGCCAAGAAACACCATTCTCCAGTTCAGCAGACTGTTGGTACAGACTGCACCAGGAGCTCCTACATTTGAGGTAGCAAGATCATCTGGTACTGTAGGTACCAAATGAGCAAAAGACCTTAAGCGGGCTAGCTTGGACAAGCGAAGCAGAGGGAAAGTGAAACCCTCTATCATCAGAGCTGACAAGACACTCTGCACCGAGCAGCTCGACATGACTGTAGCTATGGCACCACCTCCTGCCTCCCCAGTGCGCCATCTTTGGCACCGACAACTGCACCCCAGCCATCGATACTGCCAACACCACCTTCATCAGTACCATTGTTCCCAGTACTGCAACAATTCCCATGGCACAAGGAGCTCCTGGTCTCCTCAACACTGGAATCTCCTCTCCTTGGTACTGACCTTGGTACTGCCATCATGCTTAGCATCTTACTACACCGACCAGATCTTCTCCCTTTTCGAGTGATGAGGATGAAAGGGAAATTTACTCCTCCCATCGCTCTTCGCCTCCTCATGCATCTGCCAAACCAGGCCCATCACAACAAATTCAGGGCTTGTATGCACATGGATGCCACCTCCCATGCCATTCCCAATACAGTGGCCTTATTAGGGTCCATGGGCGGCATACAGAGCACAACATCACAAGTCTCCCAGTTTACCCAGGGGGAGATCAAGACATTCCCCTTCACCCTATGTACCAGGACCCTCTGAGTCCCCTGAAGAGGCAGTTGAGGAACTAGAAGAAGCTTCAGACCAGGAAGCTGCACCAGCAGCCACCTTCTCATCCTCTTCTCCAGATTAAATTATCATGCCCCCCCACCTCCTTCCATGGGGGCTGATTTTAAAAAGTGTCAGGAGTCCTTCAAGAGAGTGGCACGGATTCCTTGGACATTCCAGTAGAGGATGTACCTCAGTCCCAGCATAAGCTGCTGGATATACCACACACATCAACTTTCTCCAGAATCGCTTTGCCAATCAAAGACGCCTTTATGGACCCAGCTAAAACTATCTGGCAGACCCCGGCAATAGTCCCACCCACCTACAAAAGAGAGGACAAAAAGTATTGTGTGCTCTCTAAGGGAATGGAATCCCTTTTTTTCACCCACCATGCCGAACTCCCAGGTGGTGGATGCAGTGAATGAATGGGGCAGACAGCACCATTCCAGAACCACTCCGTACGACAGGGACTGGAAAGAGAGTAGGCCTTTTTGGTTGTAAGGCCTGCTCATTGGCAACCCCACAGTTTAGTCTCCTTTGTACCGAATTCACCAATGATGATGATCACTACGAATGCTTCCCTACTAGGTTGGGGAGCACACTTACAACCGCCCCATCAAAATCCATCCTACATGTAAACCTACTGGAGCTACGGGAGCTTCGCAGTGCAGGCATCCATTTCCTGCCTATGATCAAGAGCAAAGCTATAAAGATCCTCAAAGACAACGTCGCTTGCATATTTTATATAAACTGGCAAAAGGGGGCAGGGTCACGCTCCCTATGCACGGAAGCCATGCTACTATGGAATTGGTGCATCATTCACAACATCGACACCTCAGCCTCCAATTTACCAGAATGCCAAAATCCCACTGTAGATGTGCTAAGCAGAACATTTCCCCAGCAGCATGAGTGGGAAATGAACCTGGAATACCACAGAATATATTCAAACAGTGGGGGCCCCAATTAAACACCTTTTTGCAACACCCCAAAATGCCAAGTGTCCACAGAGCAGGATTGGTTCTGCTTTTCTCATCAAATGGGATGCACCTCTACTGTATCCCTTCCCTCCAATCTCTCTTCTATCACAGGTCATACACAAAATCAGGATAGACAACTCCAGAGTCATATTGATAATGCCCATGTGATCCAGGCAAATGTGGTTTCCCTACCTCCTAAAGATGGCCATGTGCCTACTGCATACTCTTCCTCTTCTACCTCATCTCCTTGCTCAGGATTTGAACCAGGTTCACCACCTGAACCTGGCAAGACTTCACCTCAAGGCGTGGCTACTCCATGACTCCGAGAAACTAAAATGACTTGCTCAGAGGAAGTAAGGAATATTCTGTTAAATAATTGTAGATCAACCAGTTGACATACAGACCTGCACAAATGGAGACAATTCAATACCTGGTGTAAAGACAGGCAGATCATGGCGGTTTCCAGTCCTCTATCACTGGTACTTGATTATATATTGGAAGTTAAGAAATTGGGTCTCTCCATGAGCTCTGTCAGAGTATACCTCACAGCGTTCCATCACAAGGTGGATGAGTTCAATTTTCACCCTCCCAAGTACCAAGTGTTTTCTCAAGGGTCTTTGTAACATCTACCCTGAAATACAAACCCTTACTCCATCATGGGACCTCAGTCTGATGTTATGAGACCTTACTGGACCAACATTTGAACCACTTGCAATGTGTTCACTAGTCCACCTTTTGATGAACTGTGTCGCTCAGGGGTGTAGATTTTAAAGATCATGGTGAAATACCTGTAGCAACATTATATGTAAACTTATGAACAAAAGCTGAAATTATGACTGAAATGTGTTTACCTGACAAGTCTGGGGAGGGGAGGTAAATCTGTTCCTCAAAGACAAAGGACAAGCTGATGCCGCTAGCCAGGTGTCATCAAAGTTGATTGGCAATCACCTGTCTAGTGGTCATTTTTTGGCAATGAAGTGTGGGGGGCAGGAACGGATGGATCTGCAGCCAGATCTACACTATACACTGATATTGGTATAATGATGTCACTCAGGTGTGTGAAAAGCCACACTTCTGAGCAATACAGTTATACCCATGTAATCTCCAGTGTAGACAGTGCCATGTCAGCGAGAGGGCTTCTCCTGTCAACATAGCTACCGCCTTTTGTGGAGGTGGATTAACTATGCAGATGGGAGAAGCTATCCCTTCGGCGTGGTAGTATCTTCCCTGAAGTGCTATAGCAGCGCAGCTGCACTCGTGCAATGCTTTCAGTGTAGACTGCCCTGCATTTTAGCAAGCAACAACATGGAACCTCTTTCACTGTGAGACGCCGTGTCTCTGTGATCACAGTGGGAAGGAAGTTTATCTAGAGGTAACCTTCAGGAAAATGTATTTCAGAGAGTGGCTGGACTATAAAAGTGAGGGGCAAAAACACTGAGTGATCTCTTTCTTTCTCTCCCTATCTCTCTCTCTGTCTCTTTCTTTCTTTCACCTTGATGACAATGGAACCCCTTTGACTTGAAGGGGGCATCTTGACCTGAGAATTTTGTCAGCCCTATTGCTGGGAACATTTGGTAAAGATTTTACTTTGAACCAAGTTTAGTTTGTTAAATTTTAGCTATTAGAAAGCATTTTATCTTTTTTTCTCTTGTAACCATTTCTGACTTTAAAACCTTATGCTTGTACTCACTTAAAAACTATTTGTTTGTAGTTAAATAAACTTGTTTTATTTTGTAACCAAACCTAATCCAGAGTTGTGTTTAAACTGAACTGTTCGGGTAACTCCGGTTAAAGTAGGAAACTGTTGGATAATATGTGAACTGTCCAGGAGAGGGCTGGGCAGTGCAGAACACACGTTTTGGGGACAGTCCAGGACTGGGAGTGTGATGGGGTCACCCTGCAAGTAGTAACAAAGGCTGCCGGAAGCCAGTGCGTGGCTGGTGTTTGCCGACAGGTGCTGGCATTCAGAGTTGCTGGAGCAAAACTGCAGCTATATACAAATACAGGGGGTGACCTGCATGCTGTTTGGCTGTTTGTGAGCCTCCCAGGTTGGGAGCCACAGCAGCAAAGAATTGTGAGGCACCCAGTGTTGCAGGGCAGGTGATTTCAGAACCTCCCAGTGGTCTGGATTGCACCCTGGAATGTGACAAGTAGGTTTTCCCTTGATGCCCTCTCCCTCTCTGCCTCATTCTTTACTCTGTCTATTTTCTAGTTTTGTCTCAATCTCTCTTTAATTTTTTGTTTCTCACTTATTCTTCCTCAGTTTTCATTTCCTGCAAAGCAAAATGGCATTAACCTGTTGTCACTAACCTGCAGGCCAGCACGCTAGTATTGTCATCATCTGGAACAAATTGCACCTACATATTTTTCTCTTAGAAGTTTTCCGCTCATAGTTACTTTTGTACCTATTGAGTAAATTCCTCTTTGTACAGACTACAGACTGGATGGTTTTTCTTACTGTGTTTAATAAAATACAGCCCTTCACTAGTTGTTTTAAAGGCAGAATACAGTGACATTTTAAAATACATTGTTAGACATGAAACCTCTGCTACTTTTTTATCATATTGATAAACCACAAGAGTAACTCACATTTCTGTCTCTTCATGCTTATTTTAAATGTAGTGGTAATGAAGCTCTGTATTTTTTTTCCACTGCAGCAAGTTTCCACCTAGTCTGTATGCTCCGGTGATTTCAGAGGTGCATCGAGATGAAATAGCCAGGGTTTTTCTGGTGGCTCTGGACCCTCTCATTCACCAGCTTCTTCCCTTCAGACCTTTTCTGGAGCTGGTATTAAGTGAAAAATTAGGTAGGTTTAAAAGTATTATTGCCTGTGGTTTACAGTACAACTGTACCATCTCTCAGGAATAGAACCAGGTTTCTGGACTTTTTGACCTCCACTCGCTATACAACACTTCTGCATACGTTTGTATCTTATTTCTGTGTAGGAGTTTTAATAATGGATCCTAAGTAATATTGTCAGGTACTAAAGGATCTTCAACCAATTGCAGCACTAAGAGGGGTGAACATTGCACATCTCATAAAACAACATCAAAGGTTTCTTAACTCTACCACTGTAACCGCGTGCATGGGGAAAATTACATTAAAACACTGATTTATTATATCGAATAAAAATCACATTTTTAATTAAGATGCTCATCTGGGCTGGCTGAAAATTTTCTGCCAAAACTGTTTTTTGATAGAAAAATTGGGCTTTTGACAAAATAACTTTTTTTTAAAACAGAAAAAGTGTCTTTTTGGTGACAAAATTTTTATAAAAAAATTGCATGTGTCGTCGTCGTCCCGTCCATCCATCCGTCCTTCGTTCCCCTACCTCCTCTTACTCCCCCCCCACGGTTTTCTGCCAAACCCGAAATATTTCAACCAGAAAATAAGATTTCTGAAGTGCTGCCACAGTGCATCTTGGGAGTTGTAGTTCAGATGTCTCACGCTCCCCTTCTCCTCTGTGGGCTATGCTGGACTATCCCAGCCAGTTTTCATCTTTCTTGATGCGCACTGTGGCCATTCAACTCTCTTGAGGCTCTTATCAAGAGGGGAGACAGTGGTGCACCATGCGACCACAGAGCCAAGGCCATAGAGGAGAATGGGCGCATGAGGCACTACAGTAGCATTTCAGAATCAATTGCTGAAAACGTTAAATCCCTTTACCCCCCCACTCCATTTTCCAACCAGTTCCATCTCTGGGTGACTTGAGCTTCATTAGCAGCGTTAATGTTCTTTTCATTCAGTCTTTTGTTGTTAATCACTTACCCAAGCTCACTTTTGGTTCCATAAAAAATGTGCCTTGCAAATGTACTTTACCTTTTTTTTAAATTCCTTGCAGATCTTTCTCCTGAGTTGTGCCTGCCACAGTGTCGCCTTCTGGTTACCATAATGGGCACGCTGCGCACTCAGCCTGAGGATGTGCAAGCTCTCTGGACCACAGGAAGCCAGTTCTCAGAAGAGGTTTCCAGGTAATTCCTGCCTACAGCAGTCAAGCTGCGCAGGCAGACATGGGGCTTCCTTCTCCCTGTCAGCTAACTCTGTTCTGAGAGAGTGAGAGAAGTGTATTTACTGCTGTCCTTCCGAGATCTTCCCCCGTTGGTTAGGAGTGAGGGCAGCCTGCCCAATCCTACACTACAAGGCTTCTCATCCAGGGCCCTTAAAGGGACAGGGACTGGATTTTTTCCATCCAACTATTAATTCCCCAGGATTGCATCCTCTCTTCCTGCTACAAGGCCGTTTCTAGTGCCTCAGTTTATTCAAGTGTCCCTGCTACAGGATCTCCTAGCCCCCTCTAATTTTAAAGGCCCAGTGTATCCTGTTACAGCCCCATAAGTCTCTGATAATCTCCTGAGTATATAAACAGAAAGTTAACCAGAGTTGTAAATCTGTTACTGTAAAAATATTGATGATGATGCCACAGCTCCCAGCAGTAGACATGAAGGAACTCCCCAAGCTCAGATGTTTGTTCTTGGGAACTGGAGTGCGGACAGCAGTAACCCCACCGCCTTTCATTGTTCTGCAGGCTCTCTTTGTTCTCAGCCCTTTTCCTCAGTTTCCAGCAGTGTTCGGGTGAGCTCTCTCTTCCTGTTTGTTTGCCGGGAGTGATGGATAATGGGCAAGCTGAGATTCCTGTCACGCTGTACCACCATGTCTGTGTCCACTTGTGTGCCTTCATCGCATCCACACCCCCATCACACTTTCCTCAGCTGGTAGGTTGGCTGTTGGTTTAGCCACGACCACTTTCTCAGCTGTTTCCTTCTGTTGGATTTTAACTTTTTCAAAAAGTGTCCCCTCGCACACACCTCCAGCTCCAAAGATGATGTGTACAGCATGAGCTGGTTTTGCTTTTCTTCAGAAGGCAGATGCATGCCGGGTAAGGCTGCAGGTGTGCAGCAAATGTCATTTACTAAAAAAAACAACTGTATAAACGTGGTTGGAGACCTCAGTTGTATTAGAAACCTGTTTGTAAAACCACCAAAGGAGCACAAAAATCCAGCTTATTTAAAAAAGCTGTTTAGAACTTTCTTTTAATACAGTTTCCAAAGGTGATCACCTCCTTACGACTGAGGAATTCCAGCTATAGATTTTATCTCCTAGAGGATCAGACATCAAATAACTACTGCAACATAAACTGGAAGCCTTTTCATTCTCCACCTTTGTTTTTGGGGTCAGCTGACTGCATGTTTACAATCCCATGAGCCAAGCGTGTTAAGTTTGTCAAAGGGTTTTACTGGTTCACGGTGCATGTAAATGAGAAAGTGTTATCTAGTGATCAGAGCAGTGGGATACTTGTCTACCACTGTGTTTTTGTGATCCAGTTCAATCCTGTGTCATAAAAGGGAAATAAAGAGTTATCTCCCTTTATAGGAGGTTTCTGAGGCTTAAATCATTAATATTTTTATAGTGGTTTGAGATCTTATCAAATTCCTCTATGCTTTGGACAGTATATACAGATAGAATAAAAGACACTTTGTAAATACAAAGTATCAAGAATTCCAAGAAGGTATAGCCATGTGCATGTACGTTTATATACATAATACAAAAAAATCTATTCAGACAAAAACAAAATTAGGACTGACCCCTGAATTCCTCAATCAGGGCAACTCCCACTGAGGCAATCAGGTGTTTTGCCTGCCGAAGTATTGAGTAAGGCTTGCATTTGGTCTTAAGTAACCTTTAGAGATGTCCCCCAAAAAGGGACAAAAATTTAATGAAAAATTTGTCCCCCTTTTTTGTAAAAAAAATTCTAGCAAAAATATTGACCCTATTTTTTCATTGAAAATACTTTAAATTTGAAATTTTTGAACCAGTTGTAGTAAATTTATACACATGGCTAATGTTTCTGGGCCAAGGTTAAAAATAAACCTAATGTTCCTTGCTTTCATTTATAACTGAACATGCAATATTAAAGCCAGTTTGTTTATTGGCATTTTAACTGCACAAACTGACAGTCTTATATATGCCATGTGGTTGTAGCCATGTTGGTCCCAGGATATTAGAGAGACAAGGTGAGTGAAGTAGTATCTTTTATTGGACCGATTTCTGTTGGTGAGACAGACAAGCTTGATCTGCAGAAGAGCTCTGTGTGACTGTCACCAACAGAAGAAGTTGGTTCAATAAAAGATATTACCCCACCCTTCTTGTCAGTCTAATTATGTGTCATACTAGTTAGTGGATTAAAAGTAGAGAGTAAAATTGCAATCTGTTCATAAGCAAGTACCTTTTCTTTTGTCTCCTCAGGAGCGTGCTCTGCTGGATGCAGTCCTTGGTTCTAGTATGATCACCTCTCTACTGGCTATGGATTCATGGTGCTTCCTGGCCCGGTAAGATATGCAATTATTGTAGTGCGCAGAGCAATGGTCCATATGGTTCAGGCTGCATGAATGTTGGCTTTCTAACCACAGGGTTTGAATTGCTCATAATTCTCAGAAAGTTTCACTTGTAGGACAGCCATGTTTCAGGGTTGATCTCTGCTCAAAAATGTAGCTTATTTTGGAAAACAAGCAGAAATGGTTCAGCTATTTTTCCAGAATTAGGGGAAAACGTACTTTCCCCATTATAAAAGATTTCTTGGCATTTTTTTTCCTAGCAGCTCTATAGTGGAGGGCTATGGGTAGCAAGTTTAAATGTGTTACGGAAATGGCCATCTCTGAGGAGAGAGAGCCTTTAATGCTCCATGGTTCTTTATTTTGACTTGGTTGCGTTACAAGCCTTTGAAAATCAGTTGGCTCATATGTAGTATATTTTGCACAGGGTTCTTCGCTAATCTTGTAAAGTGTTCAGCTAAGCAGAGCTATGCTTGTGTGTGTGGCTAGCATGGCTGCGTAGTAAAAGTATGTTCTACGTGTGTGGATAGGCTGAAGAAAAGGGATGAAAAGGTTCGGGGGAGGGCTCCTGTGAAGCACCACCTCAGCTGGGCCGCTGCAAGGCTCGCAGCAGAGGGCCTTCCTATTACAGCCTTTGTGAAGTGTGTGGGACAAGGCATTCTAATGGGGTCTGGCCAAAGAGTTCTAGACTACTGAATTCCCAGATGGGGCTGGCAAATTTTGGCAGGCGAACAGAGCTTTGAAGTCCTGTAGCCTGGAGCTGCCACTGCTTTTAGGGATTTTTTTTTCTTTAAAAAACAACCTGACTTTAGGAAATTCTGTACCAAAAAATCTCCAGCGAAAGAACTTTAATGTTGTATAGTCGAGCACCCAAGTCATAATATGCCACAACTAAGGGTGCACTTGCCACTTAAACGTTGCCCCCATGTGCACATGTATTCATAGGTGTTTTAAAGATAAGATCACAGTCTGTGTATCAAATAATATATTAACATACCATTTTTTCTACCAGCCTTAGATATACTTTACTAGTGTCACGTAGCTTTCATTCCCAAAATTCTTACACTAATTTCATTGTTGTTATGGTCCAATGTGTCTGTATCGACTTAAAAGTTTTATGTTCTCTTCAGTCTGACATTTATGTATTATTTATTATTTGATTCACATCAACAGTGAGCATTTAGTCATCCATGTACTATGCACTTGTATATACGTATCTTTTTTTTTTTTTTTTTTACATTGCAGTCATGGTCACTGCCACACTGGGACATATAGTGGTCCTTTGTTTTGATCTGCAAAAGTTAGATCAGATCTCCTCGATCTTCCTGCTAATGCATGTCCTCTGTATTCCTTGATTTTCTGGCCAGACTGGCTTTGGAATTTTCTCCTGGCAAATGAAATATACAAAGGCCCTTAGGAAAAACCATTTTTCTGCTTTGTAAGGCAGAGTGTAAACTACCCTTTCAGACCCAGCAGAAAAGGACAGATATGCTAATTAGCTCACTAACCTCTCTCTGTTGCATCCTAGGTATGGAACAGCTGAACTGTGTGCTCATCATGTCTTTGTGATAGCCCATTTGGTGAGTAGCATGGTAGAGGCAGGTGTGTGCACATACATGTTTGTGTTTGGGTAGACAGGTTTTACTGCTTTTTTGAACAGCTCATTTTTCCAGCATGGGATGGAGTAACGAGATCTAAGTTCTAACCCCAGTTCTGCTACAAACTTCCTAAGTGACCTTTGACAAGTCTCTCATCCTCTCTGTGCCTCATCTTTCCTATCAGCAAAATGGGGAAAATCCCTCCCTCCCAAGGGTTAATAAATAGCACTTGTAGCACAGTAAAAATAAGTGGTGATGTAGGGTGGAAAATATACAGACATTGCAAAATTAATGTAAGAGCTGTTAATTTAGGAATTACTGTAGTGATCCCATGTGGTAAATTAAAGGAATGGACAGAGGAATTCAATGAAATGCCACAAGGATAAATAAGGGCAAAGTAGCATACATATGCAATAAAAATAAACCTTGAAGAAGAAAACAGGAAACAAATAAATGGCCTGCAGTGCAAGGAAAGACCTGGCTGTAGTGGGATGAACTATCAGTGATCACTCATTGGTTAAAAAGGAAAATGTAGTCTTCAGTGTAAGCAGAGAATTTGTTGCAGCCTAAACAGAAGCCCAATCAGTTTCTTTTAATTTTTCAGGACGTTTTCCTGAGTCACAAAAGTCTTTGAGTCTTTGAAAATGCCGACCTGTAGGATTCATTTGCTGGGGGCAATGACTTTTTCCCAATTTGATGAGATCAATTCCCTGTTATCCTAATTCAGATAAACTCTTGCCCTGGCGAGTGTTACCAGCTCTCTGTGTTGGGGGTTCTGCTGAGGCGTATGCTGTTCTTGATGGCTCCAGACCACCAGGCAAGTATAGCACTAATTTCTCCCGTCTTCTGCTAAACGAGAGAGAAATCCAGTTGGCCTCCATTAAAACACTAGCCATCCATTTTCAGTTCACTAGAAACAGCAGGGTAGAGCAAACAGTGATTTCGTGCCATCCTGGTTTTGTGGATGATAAAGCAGAGCAAAAGATGACATACCAGTACAGAAAGGACAGAGGGTACTTTAATAACTAACTCAGCCCCTGTGCTGTCCCCGAAGTGCCTTCTCTGAGCACTTCAGTTCTTCCTTATTATCAATTCAGCTTTGCTCCGAGTTTGTTGTCCTATTTTCCCTGTGTTTTAGGCTATTTCCCAGTTGAGAGATGATGAGAGTTAACTCTCTGCTTATTCTAATAATGACTAGATAACTTTTGAGTCACAGTATAAAGTGAGACCATCACTGTATGTATACAGTTAAAAGGCACAATAGGAGTGTTGGCTGCAAACAAACGACAGTTAAATAGTAATTACAAAAGATAGCAATGCTGGGGTAAATTAATAAATAGTACAAAGGAAATCATGAGGGTAAAAAGGATACTCAACTAAGTGGTTTAGTTGCTTGGGAATCAGACTCTCTGCTGAATAGGAAAACATGGATGATTTTGTCCATGTTTCATGTTACTATGCTCTTCTATGGAAGGTCTGCACCAAGCCTTACAAAAGCAGGTGTCCAGTGTATGGATGATGTTTCCCTTCTGACCGGCAAATGTGTAAATAGTCAAGGAGGATCAACTTTGGTTGCTGCAAACATTTGGACTAGGAGTTAAAGGGCTGACCTTACAGATCCTTGGGTGCATTTAGAACCCTCAGTGAAGGCCATCGTTCTGCTCACGTGTATAAAGTTACTCAGTGCATAAGTGTTAGCAGGACTGGGCTCTTCAGTAGTAGGGGGATTGATTAGTGCGGGGAGCCCAGCATCAGATTGCTTTCCATGGGTAATTGTTCTCTGAACTTCTGTGGCCAGATCTGCAGTTGGCGTAAAGTTGTCATTGCTCCAATGACTTCAATGGAGCAAAGCAGATCTATGCTTGCTGTGGGTCTGGCCCCTGTTCTCTGTTGCTACCCCATTTGCTGAATGACATTACCCGAGCAAATCATTGTGCCCCACCTCATGTCGAATGTCGGGAGCAGTATAAATCAAGGTCTTTGCAAGCACCGTTACTGTGTGTTGGTTTTGCAGCTCATCTTCCAGGTTCTGTCGTGGTTTCTTTAATTCACATTTACTTTGACTTGCAGGTGGAGTTTACCCAAAAGTTTCCTCCCAAAGAGACAGAGAACCTGCCCCTGTGGCAGCATATTTCTCTCAAGGCCCTGATTCCTGATCTTAGGAAACAAGTGGCACACGAGCTGTGTGCAGTGGGACTCTCACAATGCAGGCAGTGGCTGTGTGGCAGGTGCACTCTGGGAGAACTCCAGTCTGTGGTAAGGGAAGGTGTGACTGCTCATTAAAACTGGTAAGCGGAGAGCTCCTAAGTGATAAGGGGGCTGTTGTCACCCTGGCCCCTCCTTGTTTATCTTTCCCTGTGGTGCAGCCTCAAAATAGGTTCAGATTGCAAGCTGTCTGCACCAGGGAGTGTCATTTTATCATGGGCCGGTCTACACTGCACACTTGCACTGATGTAGTTGCAGTGCTTCTGGTGAAGATAGCTAACTCCACTCCTGTGAGAGTCGGTAGATGTGTTGGCAGGAGGAGCTCTCCCACCAACATAGTGCTGTCTGCCGGGGGGTGGGAGGTGTGGGTACCAGGTTGGTATAACCGAGTCACTCAAGGGTGTGGATTTTTCACACCCCTGAGTGATATAGTTACACCAAAGTAAGTGTGTGGTGTAGACCTGGCCTGTGCATGTGTACAGGATTTGGTACAGTGGGGTGCTGATCTGAGCACTGCAGTACAGTATTATGAAGGGATCTATCTGCTTCCCTCTCTCCCCCACTTGATGCATGCTAATAACTTGTAGTAGCAAAAATGGCAGATAACTTGTGTCAAAGGGAGAGCTAAAGTTTCAAAAAGTGACCAACTTCCAGAGGGCTGCTGATTACTGAATCATTCTGGCAGTCACAATGGGAGCTACCGGCTAGTTGGCGTTTTTGAAAGGCAGATCTGCTTATTTAGGTGCTCAAATATGGATTTCGGAACCTACCTTTAGGGTCCTATTTTTGAAAACATTGGCCTAGAAGATTGTCACCAGAGAGAGCCCATCTTGGGGCATGTAGTGCCTCCCTCGCAACGTTGTGTTCATGTCTCATGTCTGTCTGCTGTCAAGTACCTGGATAGCAATAGTTAGCTCTGTGGATCAATAATTATTCTAATTACCTTTTGATTTCCTGCTGAGCATGCGTACAGTGTTCTTGCTGAGACGTTCTGGTGTGATTTTAGGCCAGAAAATTTCTTTAAGTGATATGTTCACTGCTGTTCTTTGAGGCTGCCATACCTGAAAGACAAGCTCTGGTTTCTTTGACAACCTAAGGAGAGTTGTGTGTGACTGGAGACCTCCACCGAGAAGGTCAGCAGTTCAGGGTTCTGCTTCCTATATTTTTGTGTTGATTGATAAGACAGCTAAACCCTCTCCTCATTTGTGCAAAACTCCCACTGACGTCAGTGAATGGTGGCATGAGTTGGCTTATAGCCAGGTGGACTAGCAGAACTACGTTACTGACACATTGGGCCTCTTGTGAGGCTTTCGCAGCTGAATTTTACTGGGTTTTTACCTTGCTCCTGATCCCCCTCTCCATCTCCGCCAGAATGTTGCTCTCTCTGTCTTGCTGACCGTGTGCAGTTCTGCTGGCGACGCTCTGGAGGCAGGACTACAGGCAGCAGTGTTGGAAGCTGTTAGTCACCTCTGGGCTCTCCTCCAGGTCAAGCAGGTGAGGGAACTCACTGTTCCAGCAATGGAAGGTATCACACCTCTGAAGGGCTCGCAGTGTTCCACCGAGTGTGTTGCCACGTTATTTAACTGAGGTTGTAGGAGTTCACTAAAGCGCAGTGCAGCTGACTCCCCTTGGTCCCCTACATGGTGTTTGAGCCATTGCCGGTACTTTGGGGAGCCTGGAGTTTGAATTCTTCCCACAAGCAAGTTTGCCCCCGATATTATGTAGGTGGAACTGTACATGTAGCAATTACTCATGTAGTACCCCAGGTCAGTTTTAGATGGACTGTTGTCTAAAACAAGTCTAGAAAGAGGGGATTCCCCAGAAGTGGGGAAAACACACATTAATGGAACCAGATGAACCAGCCAACTTAATGCAGTGGCTCTCCACCTTTTCAGACCACTGTACCCTTTCCAGGAGTCTGATTTATCTCGCGTACCCCACCTCACTTCAATTAAAATCTACTTGCTTACAAAATCGGACATCAAAATACAAAAGTGTCATAGCACACTTGCTGAAAAATGGCTTCCTTTCTCATTTTTACCATAGAATTGTTGAATAAATCAACTGGAATATAAATATTGTACTTATATTTCAGTGTATAGTATATGGAGCGGTTTAAACAAGTCATTGTCTGTATGAAATTTTAGTTTGTACTTTGCAAGTGCTTTTTATGTAGCTGCTTGTAAAACGAGACAAATATCTAGATGAGTTGATGCACCCCCTGGAAGACCTCTGCATCCCCTCAGGGGTATGTGTACCTGTAGTTGAGAACCACTGACTTAATGTCCTTATTTTATTAAGAACAAACAAAGGTAATATAGGATTTCCTTGTAATGAGAACTGGATTAATTCTGTCTCCGTTTAGCATTGAACTGCCTGCATAAGCACTATTCGGAGCTCAGGTGAGAGATGTGCTTGTGCAGAAAACTGAACATAGCCATCTTCTGTAGAAGCTACATGTGTAACACCTTGCACTGATGAAAAAAGAACTTGGAGACATTTGATAAAGTCAGAATTTCCTCTGCCGTGTTTAAAACTAGTGATTTTTATTTTATCTTCCAAAATCTAAATGTATAAAACCAGATCCTCAGCTGGTGTAAATCAGTGTAATTCCATTGACTCTATCTGAACTGTGGGAAGGACTGTGACTTCAGTTGAATTACTCTCATTTATACCAGCTGAGGGTCTGGTCAGGTTTTTGTAATCCATTACTAATGTGGACATAAACCATTGCCATCTAGAATAGCACACCGAAATGGGGGTGATAGCCCCTGCTGGTGGTATGTAGCTGGTGGTTACCTAACCAACACTTCCCCCAAACGGTGTACCATGCTGCTTTTGAAGGTGCAGTCGGGGGAGTCGTCTTGGCTTATGCACAGGTTAAAACAAAGGGGGGAAAATAAATATTTGCCAAATGGTTATGGAGAAAATAGGTTGAGACGCATCTTATTTGTTTGGCTTCTGTGAGAGGGGTGGGATACAAATGTCAGATTAATAAAAATATCAGTGGTAAAAGATCCTATAAAATATTATTTTAAACAATTTTTTATTCCTTTTTGATTACCCTGGACACAAGAACGTAAGAATGGCAATACTAGGTCACACCAATGGTCCTTCTCGCCCAGGATCCCGTCTTCTGATAGTGCTTCAGAGGGAATGAACAGAACAGGGCAACTATCGAATAATCCATCCCATTGTCCAGTTGCAGGTTCTGGCAGTTGGAGGTTTAAGGACACCCAGAGAATTGGGTTGCGTTCCTGCCCATCATGGTTAATAGCTATTGTGATGGAATTCCTATCTTCCAGGAATTTATCTAGTTCATTTTTGGACCCAATTATACTTTTAGCTTTCACAACATCCTGTGGCAATGAGTTTGACGGATTTACCGTGTGTTGTGTGAAGAAATGCTTCCTTTGGTTTGTTTTAAACTTGCTGCCTGTTAATTTCATCAGGTGACCCACTAGTTCTTGTGTTATGTGATAGGGTAAATATCGCTTCTCTGTTCACTTTCTCCCCCTCATTCATGATTTTATAGACCTCTATCATATCCCCCTTAGTCATCTCTTTTCTAAGATGAAGAGTCCCAGTTTCTTACTCTCTCCTTGTATGGCAGCTGTTCCATGCCCCCTAAACATTTTTGTTGCCCTTCTCTGCACCTTTTCCAATTCTAATATAACTTTTTTGAGATGGGGTGACCAGAACTGCACGCAGCTGGAATAACAGGAAGCAGTCATTAAGTGGTCTCTATGAATTTTTTTCCTGCATCCCATCCTGAGATGACATGTACCCAGGCAGTATGAGGATATTTGAAATCCCCCATTATTATCGCGTTTTCTGCCTTTGTAGCGTCTCTACTTGTTCTAAACATTTCACAATCGCTGTCACTGTCTTGATCAAGTGGTTGGTAGTACATTCCTACTGCTATGCTCTTATTGTTCAAGCATGGAATTTCTGTCCATGGAGATTTTATGGTACAGTTTGATTCATTTAAGATTTTTACTTCATTTGACTCCATGCTTTCTTTCACATATTATGTCACTTCCCCACCAGCGCAACCTACTCTGTCATTCCTATGTATTTTGTACCCTGGTATGCTCCTCATCCCATTGATGTTCCTCATTCCACCAAGCTTCCACAATGCCCAGTGTATCCATAGCCTCATTTAATGCCAGGCACTGTAGTTCACACCTCTTAGTATTTAGACTTCTAGCTTCCTCACTGTTTCTCCTGGGGATTGTATCTGGGATCGTATTTGTCTGAAGTTAAATTGTTCGGGGACAATATTGTGGTCTCAAGCTTTTTATAAGCCACCTGTAAACAGAAGTGCTGTGACGCTAATAATATGCTCTTCTGATCTGGTGAAGGTCTCTAGTCAGCCGTGCCTGCAGCAGACACTTTGCTTGCTCCTTCCACTGCTGGAATTTGTCATCCAAACGTTTGATCCTCAACTGATAACTCAGGTAAGAAACATTGCATTGGGCAACCTCCCTTATGCATCCTGGATCTTTGGTTATTAAATGTGATCACATGTAATGTTTCAGGGTCTGATTTCTACCACTTAGCAAGAGTGAAGAGTTCTTTATTTTGATTCCTTCCTAGCCTATGTCGTTGGCCTTCGTAAAGTGTCTGCGACACATTGATGAGCATCACTCTTGGGAGCCTTACAGTCTTGATTTTTTTTCCTGGGCTTAGGGCAGTCTGATGTATGTTTCTCTTTCAAAGACACGTTGGGGTTTTATGTAAGGATTCCATTTGTTTTGACAACATTTTGAAAAGCTCTGGGATATTTGCTTTTGTTCCATTGGTGCATCTAATGTCCTGACCTAACTCTTTCTAGTCTTGAATAAGCTCAGACTTCATGGACATTGCAATCCGCAGTTGAATGGAGTTTCATCTTTCTTGTTTCTTATTTGATGGGGTTTCATCCAGATCTGTTTTCCTGCAGGTGTTTGCAGTGCAGGCTTCCCTCTTTGAGTTGGCTCCCCCAGATCATGTTCGCTTGGCAGCACTGGATCTGCTCTCTTCTATGGGGAAAGTGTTTATACCCCAAGAAATCCAGGTAAATGCACTGGAGGCAACATTTTGTCCTGAGCCATTCGTGTATCTATTAAAAAGGTTGTGTTCATGGAATAAATAGTATAGCACCACTGGACAGTAGTTCTTGGAGACATTTATTTTCAGACCAGGAGATAATATTTCATGGGCAGTTTTATATTCCAGGGAGTCCATGTCTGTTGTATCCATTGCCTGTAGGATGTTTGGTGCGCTCATTTGCATTTTGTTGCCTAGGAGTTTGATAGAAGGGCTGGTGTCCTAGCTCCAGATGGAAGAAGTGGGTTTTGTGTACGTGTTCTCTCTGTTTTTTGCCAGTCAAGGCTGTTGCAGACTTTCGCAACCTGTAGCCTCCAGCCCTGACTGTGAATGCTTCTTTAATGATAAATCACAGGGATAGAATATGCCAAGATAACTCCCCACACAATTCTGACAAGAGGGTGCTACCGTTTCAGGGGCAAGTTTTTCCCAAGCTGTCGTGTCTCTTTGCCTCTCTGTTGGCTGACAAGACCTGGCTGATTTACCAACACACGCTGGAGGCATTCACTCAGTTTGCAGAGGTAAGAATGACACCACCTTGGATATACATATTTACTTGTGTCATGTTGCCTTATGGATCAGTTCCTCTAGCATCTTAAGTTTTGTTCTCTGAACTCCCTCCACTTCGTTAGTACTGGTCCGGTAGCAGAATGCTCGGAACCTACCTCAGCATTCCAGATGCTACTGCACCAAAGTAAAGGGATTTAGGGCAGGTCCACGCTCAAAGCGCTACATCAGCGCAGCTGAACCACATCTGGTGAAGATGCTGTATGCTGAGGGGAGAGCACCACCGGCTGAGACTGCACTGCTGTGGACAGTGCTGAGGTCGCTGTGACTTGCGTCACTCGGAGGTGTCTGTTTCAGTTAGATCGACTGAAGCAGTAGTGTAGACGTGCTCGAAGAGAAATAGTGACGCAGGGTGGGGGAAATAAAGGGAGAACACATTTCCAGTCTTGTTTTAAATACCCCACACACATCCTCTTAACACAGAACATTTTACAGGTTGTTTTTAGACGCTCCACAGTTCATCTTTGTTACTGCTGCCCTGAATGTTAATATACTAACCAACTTTTTCTTGCTCAAAACCTTTGACAGGCAACAAGCCATGAAGAGATAGTTCCTCTCTGCCTTAATTCTGAAGAAACTAAAAACAAAGTTGTTTGTTTTCTGGCCAAGGTATGTTATTGAACTATTTTACTGCTGTCTTGCTTGAGGGAGGAGGGTCTCTTGCCCACAGTAAATTGAAACAACTGCTCTGTACCTGGAATCTGATTGTTTTCTGAGCTTGTTCATGCCTCTTAAAGGGGCTAGAACAAGGAACAGTGATGACAAACGCTGTGCAAGCTTCCACCACAGACTTTCCCAGTGCACCTTAACTCTGATTTGTTAACATTCCCTGCTATTCCTTACCTGAGCACCAGGCAGCTAAATTGGCTGGTGATTTGGTATGGCGAAGAGGCATCCTTTAGTGGGATGATAGATTGCAGCTCACTTGTGTTCTAAACAATGTTCTCAGGTGTGCAGAGGCGAAAGAGTGGCTCCCTGGCTTTGCTTTGTCATTTTTTTACATGTACCAGTTAAAATGGGCACCAAAATGAAAATAAGTGACTAGTAGTGCAGCCTCCACAATCAGTCTTCTTGAGAAAAAACTAATGCAAGAAAAGGGGTATCTTGTACTTCCTGGAGGACTAATAAATGCACTGAACTCCTGGCATTTAAAAGGTACAGTTTTCTCTGTTAACAACATTTGGTGTGCCAGCTTTCCCATTGGGCAGTCAGCGCTTCCAAGGAGAGTTTTTGCCCATCAGAGCACCTGCTAATGTCACACATGAATTGATGCTCCAGCTCAGCTGTCCACTTTAGACTGCGTTTTTCTCCCAGCCTAACTCTGTGAGTTTGCTGGTTGAAGCCTTGCTGAGGAACTGCAATTTAACTCTGGTTTTTATTTTTGAAAGACAGTTTCCATTGCCATAGTCTAATAATGCAAGGGCTAGAGTAATGGAGGCTGGGACTGATGCAGTGTTCGGCTTTACTTAGTTACCTTTCCCATGGCTTTTCCCTCAGACGAGGCAAGTGGAGGAGACGGCAGAAGCGAGGGCAGAACGAGTTAAACAGGAAAATGCTGTCTACAGCGCGCACTTTCTTAAAAAGGAAACGGATGGAGAATGGGGCTCAGTGGCAGAGGTAGGTGTCTTTGAAAGCAGCCATACTAGATTTGTGAGTCCTTAGCCATGCCCTCATCCTTGGGGAATGGCACAGGCCCAGGGACCAGGCCTTGCGCTCCCTGCCCCCTAGGGTTTGCTGTGAAGTGGGTACACGCTCCTGAGCCAACAGCTGCACTTCAGCGCTGAGCTCTGTACCATCCCTGCCCCTGCTACTGGTGCCTAGAACTCCCTTCTCCTCCTCTGAGGGAGTCCTGGCTCACCCCCTGTAACTGGCCACAATAGCCCTTGGAGGAGCTGCTAGTCCTCAGGTTACAGGCATCTGTCAACAGGCCAGTTTTCTAAAGGTTAAAGGAAGGGTTTAGAGAGTTTCAATTTCTTGAACCAGGTTTTCTGTGGCAGATGAGGGATGAGAAATAAACCTCTGCCCGTGGAGTTGAGCAGTGTTCTCTAATGCGGAATGTGCAGTGTATCACATACAGCAAGGTTCCCCGTAAATGGCTGACCTCAGTGCAGCATGCTCCATCCTGTAACAGTTGTATTAAGCGGTTAGCAGGTGTACTGTAATCAAAGCGGCCAGCACAATCCTTGAGGCACATTCAAGGCTAATTCTTTTGTTCTAGCTGATTAACACTTGGTTAGCCTGTCACAAGCTCGGGCTCTGTGATTTCACTTCCACGGTGGGAGGGTTCATTTCTGTCCTTTTCCTCAGTTGCTAGTAGAAGGGGCATTAGATGAAGAGTAAACTAAAGGGTTGGCCCTCCACCTTACACCAGCAAAAGGAGCTTTGTCCAAAAGTCAGGAGCCCCCCTGCTTCTGTTAAACTTTATACTGAACCAATGAGTGAGATATACAAAACTTTAGGAGAAATTCTCACTGCTTAAAGCTTGAGCTTTAAAACAGGAGAGGTAAGATCCTCCTACTTGAAAATCCCCAGCTGCAGCTGCTTTTGTGCATTACTAGCCTGCTTGCCATTCTTTTCCTCCAAGAAGTTGAGGCTTTAGCCTGTGTGGTAGAGGTTTAACATCCTGTGTTTGAATCTGCAGCCCTTAGCAAAGAGAGCTTGTCACTCACCTTCTGAGGAGCAGTACAAGTCTGCTATAGCCACAGCCGAGGGAGCCCTGGAAGCTGTGAAGTTGCTGGTGCAGAAAGGACCATCTCCTGCGTGGCTTGCAGTGAAATTAGAGGCTCTGCAGACAGCAATAACCATCTTACAAAACAGTGTACGGTAAACAGGTGTCAGACACCAAACAGCGCAGCTGGCCTGTGCTGAGTGGGAGAGATCACAGCTGGAACTAAGGAGTCACCATTGTCATATCATACTACAAAACTAACTAGTGTTTTGTTTAATGGGCCTGCTGCGTGTGTTAACTGCTGAGGTGGAAGGCCTAGTTTAACTGACTCCATCCTGGGTAAACTCCTGCGCTGCTGTAACCTAGACCAGGGAAAGCTCAAGAGGAGTGTGTAGTAAGAGAAAACTGACCGAATTGTCTCCATCATATGTACAGAACAGTGGACCCTTTTGTATTAAACTGTTAACAATGAATGTGACTGGTTTGAGTGCACTTTAAAACCCCAGGCTCCATTCTCTGATGGACAACACTCTGATGCACCTGAGCTGCTGCTCCACTCAGACATGCTCCTGATCTCTTGAAAATAATCTTTATTGGTCAGGTTTAAAGAGCAGAGTGAATTTGGCGCTATGATACAATCTGTGCTAAGCACACTTCATTCATCCTGGTAGAACAGCAATAAATAGGTTATCCAAGTAAACTGTACAGTCTAAAATCATTGCAGTTTATATCTAAAAAGTCAAAGAGGCCCTCACTGTGGCTTTTTTTCTAATAAAAAGAAATGGCACAAATATTAAAATGTATCTGAACTAATGCAATTTTCATTTATTTTCAAGAGTTTTCCAGAGCAGTGCTGCGTCCTGGAGCAGAAAAGTATAAATCACTCTTCTTCAGGAACTTCAGCTCCAATATACAAACCAGTCAAGCTATTCCATTTCCCACCAGCCTGTGCTCTGCATCTCACTTGTACATATGGCTTCAGCACTGGCCTTGACCACTCAGCTGTTGGCACAGGCTGAAAAAGGAGCATCCTGGTACAGGAAGATTGGCTGCCTTCCTGGTGAGGTAATCTGTACTGTCATGGAAGCCACAGATAGCCTGTCTCTTCCAGCCATCACCAAGTAGGATCTTCCCAGTTCAACTCGTCCTCTTCACCCCAGCCTGCAGCTTCAGCCTAAAACAATTACACAAACCGTCAGTAAGAACAAGCCAGGGGCAGGCCATGCCATCCTGAGAACTGGGGCCTACTGGCCCCTGCTGCTGGTCAATTAGGCTGGAGCAGCAGCAAAATGAATGGGCTACAGTGCCGGGCAGTCCTTGCCCCAAGGCCACTAGTACTAGAAACCAGCTTAGGAGACTCAACACGAGTTGTTGGGTTTGCTCTGCTACCACCAGCTCTCAGCCCCCGCCCCCGTTTAAATGTTGATATAAACGTAGTATTCCATTCTGGTAGAGCCCCTAGACGTGGTAGGTGAAGCAGTAAATGGCCTGAAGAAAAGAGAATGGGGTTACCAGTTGCTGCTTGCCTAGATCTGTCTGTCTGCACTTGGCATACGCCGAGTGCCCACAGCTAGGTATAGTGGCACAATAACTGAGCTGAGCTCAGCCACCCCCTGCTAACAACTTTCTCGTGGTACCAGAAAAGTAAGGAACTATCAGCTCTTGCTGTTTTTAGAAACAAGTTGTCCCTTCCTCCCAGAACAGATCAGCTGACACCGGATGAAGACGGAGCTGTTAGTGTGCTACAGCACTCTCTAGTCAGCTAGAGCCTAGGCTGCTTTCAGATGTCCCTTTGGGGGGAAAGCTCTGCACAGAGATTCTGTTTATCACGTCTAAGCATGGGAGGAACTGGTCTGCTACAGTCACTAAGGTTAAACAAGTTGAGCAACGCGGTCCAGGGAGCTATTGGCCATGCCCATCCCGCTGACTACATCCCTTCCCTTCGGGTTTGGGGGGAGCAACCATGGATTAAAGCAGCCCTCATGGTGAAGCTATTCTCCCTGCCCTAGTCAGATCAGCTTTTAGACTGTTTTTGTCCCATCGTTCCCCCCCCCTCACTAAAATAAAATCCTTGTGCTCCAATCCTGAGGGTGGTTTAGCCACTCCCTAGCCTGGGACATGGGAGACCCAGCATTGACTCCCTGAGATGAGAACACTTCCCTGCCAGCTGATAAATGCATTAGGCACTCCCTTGCTATGGTGGGGGGCCACAGCAATACATTAGAATGCTGTAGTGGCCGAAGGTGATGTGTGCTGAGTTAACACTGGGCCCATGATTTAACACAGATAGTCAGGTACTTTGCAGTTAAACACTGGTTTAAACCCAGCGTTTGTCCCTGCTGTGACTAAAATGTGAGTGGAGTACTATGGCAGCAAGGAGGGGTAAGAGCTGCAGTCCCCCCACTTGCAGCAGAGGAGCACATGCTGGTATCCCAAGAGCTGTTACCTCCCAAGGGAGGTGACAGCCCCTGTCTTCCCCAGGGCTGAGGAGCAAAGTGTTGCTATACACACCTCCCTCTCCCCATCCCCTGCATGCACTGGTGACAAATAAGGAATGTTCCCTTTCCAGGCAGTGACAGCATTTTCTTCTGCAACAGCTAGACATGCACAGCAACCGCTCAGCCCTCCTGGGCTGTGACAGGTCCCCCTCTTCCATTTCAGAGAGGGAGAACAGCTGTCCTGCTTCTCCCCTTAGGAGCACCGAAAGCCAGGACTCAGGCATAAGCAGACATTAAGCAGACTGTGCCATGCACAGAGCTTAACCCTGTCCCTCACTGCTGCGGAACACAGCAGCAGTCCTTGGATGCTGCGACAATCCATCAGCATTTCCAAGTCATGTGCCCAGTTCAGTACCAGCATACGATTTGTTATAATCTAGCTGGTACGTTATACAGGCGCATGATGACAGAAGCCAGGATTATGCACCACTAGAATTCCCTACAGAGAAGGCGTAGGTTTCTAGCCCCGCTGGCTACCACAGGGACAAGCCCTTTCTTTCCTCTATTCAGATCTTACAAACCATTTAAAAGGAGTTAGTTCATTTGCAAGGTGCACAGACTCCCCACCTCTGCCTTCTATGTTAAAGCAGCTTTCTCTCTGCAAAGTGATTACAGAACCAAATGTTCAGTTAATGTTCATGCTGCACCCCTCCAACATGCCTTAGCTGTCATAGCAGGACACCACTACCACCGAAATTCAGGCTCCTGGCCACTTCAGATCTTTGGCCACTGAATCAATAAGATCACATGCCAAAGGTAGTTGCTGAGGCCACTAAACAGCCCCTCCCGGTTTGAACTCAAGACCTAGAGAGGACAGTTTATAGCCCCTTCCTCATCCTCAAGCTCCCATGCTTATTTGTTTTAAGGGCCACGCGTTTACCCACGTTTACCCTGTGCCTCTTACCACATTTGCAGTTAACAGATGTGCACCTGTCTCCCCCCCATTATCCACAGTCTAGCTGAAGCTGCTGAGGCATCACATGGATGACAGCCAGCTGTTAAGGACTGAGGCATACTGGCAGGATTGTGCAGTGCCTGCTTGCATTATATGCACCCCTTGAAATGTATTTTTCCTTCCACAATTTGCTGCATCACTCAATAGACCCTCCCCCCCCGTATCCTCACCTCAGTGACTTCAGCGGCAGCAAATTTGGAGGAAAATTGCACAATCTGGGAGGTATCCTCTCCACTGGACACTGCCCGTAAGTGACTAAGAACCATGGCGTCTGTCCTCACTTCAGGTAAAATCAGGAACGCTGCAGCTGGTTTAATGTCTGGGATCATGTCAGCAAACCAGTCCAACTCAGGGTCTTGCCCTGGTTTCCTCTTCACCTGGATCGTGAACTCTTCCCCTAAGCCAGACTGAGGAGGCCTTTCCTGACATGCAGTTTCTCCCAGCTGCTCTGGGTGGTTGCAGCTGTCATTGCTCCAGCAATGCGCAGGGATGGACAGGGAGGGAGGACTCGGTTTGTAGCTTTCAGATTCTTTGGCCAGCTGAAGGGCACCAGGGAGAGGCCCCTGCACTTTGGCTCCCTCAGCCCCCATAGCACTGAGGCCGTTTCCTGAGAACAGGTTAGGAGCAGGGCTGCTGGACTCCAAGTTGTCCCGGGGTTCCTTGTCCACGCTGCTGTCAGCAACCTCAGCCTTGCCACGTGGCCCCACAGGCCGGAGCTGTGTGTTCTCGGTCTCTTCGGACTCGCTCCAGTCTGGCCATTCTTCTGCTGGCTTTTCTGAAGCATTCAAAGAGCTGCTGCTGCTTCCCACAATCTTCATCCCAGCGTGATCATCTCCATTTAGGGATAGCGGAGGGGCTTGTTCATCTGTGGAAGATACAGGAATTACACAGCGGCTTTGGATGGTGCTAAATTGTGCCCTCCCCATAAAAGTGAGAATGTATGCTCTACCTGGAACTCCCATGATGCCCTAACTAGTGCTAGGAAAACACCGCACCAGCCTGCTGGCCTGAAAATAAACCTGCCCAGGAACAGTCTCACTAGAGCAGACCATGCTCGGCATAGCCTAGCACCTTGCCTCCACCCGTGGTCTACACTGGATGCTTCAAAGTGCTAGGGAAGGCAGGGCAGAAATAGCTCTTGCTTTAGAAGCAGTGCCCAGCTTCCTGCCTACGGGGGAGGGTTTACTAAACTGGGAACATCTAAGAGATTAGAAACCAACCAGCACCCAGGCCCCGCTGAGTTGCTACTGAGCAGACAAAGGCGAAGTGAAACGCAGATGGACGTTTGGGATCACCTTGCTGAAGACGGAAGCACCAAGTATACAAATGGTGCCAAGCGCAACTAGCGAGTGAGTCATGATGGCCTTCAGCACGGAGCTGGAGCTGCTCACCGACCTAGCTATGGGGTGCGAAGGTCAGGACGCAGGAAACCGGGGGGAAAGGGCCAGGGAGGGCAAAGGCAGACACAGACGCAATTAAGGCACATTGCTGTGCTGTTCAGTTGGCCAGCAGTGTCACTGTTCACTTTGGTCTTCTCAATTATCTTCTATCCATCCCCATGCAAATGGAGCGCTGAGAGCCCCTCCTGTGCACCCCGCTGGTCCCACCTTTCCAAAGGTTCAACACAAGCAGGTCTCCTAAACGTTGTGTGTTACGTTCCTCCTCTGCACACCCCTCCTCTCCTAGCTGCTTTACCTGTCACTTCCGTATGGCAGTGATTCGCTCCACCGAAATGGCACCTCTGTAGCCATGTTACATCAGCAGAAGGCAGCACTGTTGTGCTTCCCCCACAGAAGATATTCTCATTAGCAACAAGGACTGCTCCAGTAAGAAAGCTCTGGGGGTTCACCTGGCTTTAAGGCCACCTGAGAGTCTTTTCTTGGTGCATGTGTCTCGCTGCTGAGGGACATGTTTCCAGAGATGGGGCACTTGGGAAGCACACCAGAAGAGTTGTTCTGCACAGGCCGGGAGAGCTGACTTCTCTGGTTGCTGCGAATGTGAGTTGGGGAGTCTGCAGGGATTCAAAGCAAAACACAACGGACGCTCAGCAGCTGCTGCTCTGCTCAGAACAAAGGCATGGTAGAGATCACGGTACGTTAAATTGCCAGCGTGAAACCTAAGATGGCCACAGTATAAAGACCTACACAGGGCACCTACATCTGCAGCCCCAAGGCCTTGCTCACGGAGACCACCCCCAGCATTCAGTGCTCCACAGGGATTCAACCACATGGGATCAACAGCCTTGTAGCAGTCTTGGCCTGCACCTCTACTCCACCCACACACTGCTCCGCTTTCGTAACCAGGTGGGGTCTGCAGACTCCAGGCCAGTTGCTAAGGCAGCCCTGGGATAGGCAACGTTTGCTTGGGCTCTGAATTTGAGGTCTGGATGCTTTGCAGACCCATGTGAACACAGCAGCCATCCCTGCACTTTAATGAAGTGAAATTAACACGAGCACCACTCACATCCTATCCCTGTGCATCTAAGATGGGGAATGTTTGCTCAACCATTTGTCTCCCCATCACAAGCTTCTGCTCCGCAGTGCACAACAGTCACAGGGTTCCAGAGGGATTCTCCTGTTATCCCTCCCTTGGCTCCTCTTCCCCTGCTGCACACATGCAAAATAAGCCCTCACCTGCTTCCCACAGGCTGACACAAACAAACTAGTCAGCACAGGCAGCCGGCAAATGAATGCAATCACTGACCTTGTCTGTGTAACACCCAACCTGCCTGGATCAGCAGCAGCAGGGATTGGACCTCAGACCTCTGCATCTTAGAAGCTTGAGTCTCTTCTGCTTGAGGTAGAAGAGCCAAGTCTATCTGCCAAGGCTGTAGTAGGCTCATCAACCTCTGAGGTCCAAGCACCAGCAGAGGAGGACCAAGCGCTACCCTGCAATCTGTCACCTTGTGTTTAGGTGCAGTCCCCTAATGTAACACCCTCTGCACTGGTACAGGGTGATGTGTATCAGTGCACTTTACTCCAGTCTCCAATCTGGGTCAGCCGCACCCATATAAGCTGTGCTGGTGTAAACTGCCTACACTAAGGGGTTTTGTCAGCGTAGCTACGGAAGGCTGAAATACAGGTACAGACAAGGCCTACAGCTAACATCAAGACAAAACCCATTAGCTTCTGCTTTTTCTCCTCCTCTGCCCCCCATCAAGAGGGAAAACAGATCAGTCACAAACAGCAAAAATGTCACAAGATTCCAGACACAAGGTCCACAGCTCCATTTAATACCACGTTGTAGAGAAAATCATACAGCAGACTGAAATTTTAACCAGTACTTAAAATTGGGCCTGGTTGCAAACACCCACCTTGGGCCTAATAACTCTTCGCTGTGTCTCTCTCACGAAATGGACAGTTGTGGTTTTGTTTATATATGGCTGTCCCCACTGTGGTCTTTCAACAGTGACATTGTCCCTGGAGCTTTATTCCTCTACATCTCACTGGAGCAGCTTGTGGCAGGAACAAGCTGTTGCTAAACACACTGCCCCAGTTCTGTCCGTGCAGATCACTTTTTCACTGCTGCAGACAAGAGGCCTTCACTTAACAGGCTGATGATCCACGAGTGACTCTCACTAGACACTGTCCAGGCAGCACAGGCAAGATTGGACAGTGCAAACCGATCACATTGTGCTTCAATCCCAACCCCTTTTTGCATTTACCTACCTGCTGGCGAAAGGCCCGTAGTTTTAGAGAAACTTGGTGCGGAGCATTTGAAAATCTTAGTTCTTCCACCACCCACAACCACCTCGGGTCCAAGCAGAGAGACCAGAACCGCTAAGCCATGCAGCGTTATCGCAACAATAGAGTCACTACTATCTCGAAGGCCGAGTAGCACCTAAGACAAGACCAGAAAGCAATCAGAAAAAGCAAAGAATCCGAGCAGCTCTCTCTAGCTTGTCCATTAAAGATTCCATTTACAGCATGTTTCTGCTCTTCTTTCATCTGGACAGTCCTGTGGATAACCACTTATGAAAGTCACTATTGATGTCATCGTCTCTGACAAACACAATTCAATACGTATATCACTTCCCTGGGGTAGGAAAGCAGCCCTACTCCTCACCAGGGTTCAAATCCTGGTTCACGCTACAAGTGAACGGGTCATTCATCCCTGCTCCTTGTGGACATCTGACTGCTTTGTAAAACTACCCAATGATTTGGCACAATTCAGAATAATTAGCCATCTCTGCTCCAGAGACCCCCAGGACTGAGATAGCGGAGTGGCACAGAATGGAGAGGCAGTGTATTGTCATAAGGGGGAGGTTGTAAGTCAAGCTTGATCTGTATGAGCTGTGGAGGGAGGGGGAAGGATGGGTGCTAGCACTGGAATGGAAGGGGGGCTCCAGATCAGGACTGAGGAACATTGGCATGGCTAGGGCGAGGGGGCAGGACTGGACTAGCAAGCAATGCCTCGGCTGAGGATGGAGGTGAACTGACAGCTGGGAGGCGGTGCGTGGGTGCCAGGCCTGGAATAAGCAAAGGGTGCTGCACGTCAGGACCGAGCTGCACTTGGCGGAGTTGGGTGTTTGGGGAAAGCTTACACAGAATTTGCCTGCACTGTGCTGGACTGTTGCCAGGACTAGGAGATCTTTACTTGCAATAAAGAACAGAGGCCATCCCAGCAGCTCAATCCCCACACTCTCGATACGCCACGTCCAGTCCCGTTGTCTGCTCATCATTAACCTGAGGCAATATGATGTTTTTCAACTGGTCCTGCGTGAACAGCTCCGCGTAGGCGCCCATGTGAGACAGCAGCACCGTTCGCACATGCTCTTCGTGGACCTCAAACAGTTTCAGCAGCACAGGAGTGACATGCCTCTGGAAGACGGCTGGCGACAGCAGGCAGGTGGTCTGGCTTTCTCCAATGTTATCTAGGGGAGAATTGGAACATGGGACAGCTCCCAAAGCAGAGAGAACTTGCTTCAAGCGAAAGCCACTCTCAGTGGCCGTAGCAGCAGCCTATAGGCTTGAGGAGCCGGTTTGAATTATAGTCCTGGCGCCTTGCTCTCCGGGTCAGCAGGCACGTGGCGGAAGCAGCACAACCAGCAAGCACGCTCTGGACGTCAGGAGGATG
Organism: Mesoclemmys tuberculata; assembly: GCA_007922155.1. NCBI lineage: Eukaryota > Metazoa > Chordata > Testudines > Chelidae > Mesoclemmys > Mesoclemmys tuberculata. Next base: position 7,015,596 of record ML675646.1, read on the forward strand.
GGGCAGGAATGCTTTGCACTGCCCAGCAGTGACCCCTCTGGGCAGCTGAGGTCAAACAAGTCCCATCCAGTCCCTGTTTGTCCAAAATGCTGGTGGCTGCTTAGAAAAAATTGTGAAGGAGGAGGAGCAAAGATCAGGGAGAGGAGGAGAGAGTGAACAGCCCCTGCACAGAAAGAGGTTGCCAGCCAGGTGACAGGGACCTGCTGCTTTCCCACAGCTCAAGGTAGGGGGCAGCCGTGTTCTCTGCAGGTCTGTCAGGGCAGGGGAGGGAAGGACAGATACACACCGCGCTGCTCTAAGAATGCCCCCTGCCCCACAGCCCTGGGGAGGGCCATTTATAGCAACATGGAAGGAGCCAACATGATTCCTAATGCCCTTTTCAGCAACTGACAAAAGAGCAGTCGACAATCTGGTGGACGGGGGGGACTCCCTGTTAGTCAGTATCCGGAATGACAGCTCTCTCTGGTACTCTTACAGTACTTGCTTGGCTTAAACAAACCCCACGATTAAAAACCCCATTCAAATTAACTAACAGCGTTTGCTCTCAAGAGAGAATATTCAAAAGTCACCTTTCTTTGGACCTAGAAGATGCGGAAGGAAACTCTTGACAGCTACCGGCTCAGCAAACACAAGCTGATTGATCAAGAGAGGCACCAGCCGTGAAGCGATCAGCTTCTCTGACAAACCGGCCACTCTATCCAGCAGGAATCTGTGTTTTGGGAGACAGTAGTTAGTAGGACAACCGTTTTAAAATTTGATGACGACTTGGCTTCAGAAAGAGTTTCCCCCTTCCTTTGGGTGCCCTCTTTATTCAGACTGGGGGATCTACAGAGCTGGGATTGTCTTATGGTGTCTGCATAGCGCCTATAATAATGGAGCTTTGATCCTGATTGAGGAATCTAGGCCCTACCAGAAAACAAATCATAAATAATTAGGAAACAGATACATGCTGTGAAACCTCACAGCCAGGCATGAATTACACCGGCCTGCACCAATCAAACTCTGTAGCCAGACTATGAATATCTTTGCCTTTTATAGAACTGTCCATCACCACAGTTTGTGTCTGACTGTTTCAGAGCAAGGCACACACTAACTATCTCCATGTTAAAGCCCCAGTGTTAAAATGCACTTACATCCCAAACCCCACACACATTACATTCTTCTGCCACTCAGTAAGAGACAAGCATGTTTATTCAACTGGACGCTGTTTGAACAAGACTGCTTCCCATGCAAGGAAGGACATCAACTCAAGAAGACATTTCCCTTAAACTAAGGCAAAAAGTATTTTAGAAGTGATCCGTAAAGGGTTATTTTTAAATGGTTCTTTACAATGTATAAAAAGGGCCTGAAAGGATTTGGATTTTGGAGAGTTCCAGCCAAAACAGTTCAGTTGTTTCCAAGAATGAGGCCAGGGAAAAAATACATTTTACCATAATAAAAAAATTCTGGCAATCTTCCAAAAGCTCTATTGACTCCAAAAATCTTAGTTATGGGCTGGGGGAGCCTCTTGGAGCCAATACAACAAATGAGCAGCAATACAATGAACATAAATTCACATAATACCACACCCCTTCTTCCCCCACCACCACACACGAGGGCACCATAATGATACAGCATGTTACCATCCTGAAAATGACACCCTGGCTGATGCAGCAGTAAGGGGAAACGGGTAGTTTTACCACGTAGACTAATGGGGGTTTAAATAAAAATCCTTCTGTTAAATTAGTCATGCTTCTCCCTATCTATGCTAAACAAAATTAGACTAATTTCCCATTGTGGCTTATGGACAGTATAAAACCTGGTTTGTCTTCACACCTGACCCACCCAAGGGAAAACCTCTGCCCTCGATTTTGCATAAGTTCCCATTGAGAATCCAATCAGACCTCTAAAATACACCTGGGATTTAAGAGAAGTATGTCTGAAGAAATCACACTCCACCACGAGCTCATTCCCAGGGACCACCGGGACCAATTATCTATGCAATGGAAGTAGTTCCTGCCCACCTAGTCATTTACTCATGGGTTTTACTTGTTTCGGAGTGACAACCACAGTGATCAGCTGCATAGAGAAAACTGTGTAGACTCAATTTCCAAGAAAAATTAGCTGTTCAGAATCAAACTACACAGCAAAGATGGAGAGAATTGAGGGGACACAGCTGTTCAGCAATTTAGACTGTACCCTGAGTAACGTCACACCAGATACATCCTATTCAATGCTAACAATGGATTTGCTTGGTGTGTGTATAAGATTACATTAAAATTAGAACATACAGGTGATGGTCTGTGTAAGAGATTGAGATCCACAGACAGAGGAAGTACCATCCCAGCTATCAACCTCCTTAAAATCCTGCTGAGATCCCATTTGGAACATGACAAACTTTCTCCCCTCACAATAAACACTCTCCACAAAGTTAAAGTTTTGAAACTTTTCACTTACTTGAAAAATTCAGTTTTCTCCTCCTCAGTCTTTAATGTTAAACTTTTCAGAAAGTTCACAACTTCCAGAAAGTCATTCCTGACAAAAAGAAAGAATGTTAACCATCAGAAACTTGAGAATCAGGAAATCCCCATCCTGCATTAACCAGGCAGATGGAGGAGGAAAGGGGAGTATTAAGTCATATGACATTGAACTGGGAACACTGGAATGATGGTCCGAGCCTCTTGCATTCCTTAATGCATCTGTGTGCTTCAGCCCCCATTGCAATCACTTCTAGGCAAGGGAGTTCAGTCTCCATGGCCCATTCCATTCTTAGCCTCTCTTGCGGCTATGACAAAGGCCAGTGAAAGCAATTATGTGATTTGGACATCTGTCCATTAGAAACTGGACTAAGACCAACAAAAGTCATTTCCTCAGTCTGAGAGACTACAACTGGAATTTAACGATGCAGCTATTTACAGAATGAACTGGGCAATAGTGTATTTGCAAACTTTGGAGCATGCTACTACATTATGGTGAGAAAGGAAATTCCCATCACAGGCCATTAACACTACCTCAGGGGACAGTGTCTGTAAAGACTGGAAGTAAAGTTGGATCTAAGACAGAGGTACTGTACCTCTAAGAGCCTGGTCTTCTATGCCATCCATCACCAGCTAGCATGAAGATTACATTGCTACGCATGGGAGCGTCACTCTTTCAACCATCCGGCTGCTAATTCAACAGCCTGCTATGAGGGTTACGAGGACTTCTGAATTTAAGGAGTCCCCTTATCAGAGATCCCAAATGACAACATCCCTGTGAGCCTGGTATAATTGTGTTTGCACTTCATGCATCGAACAAGAAGCAACAAACCTTCAAAAGGAAATAAGGGAAGTCAGCAACACAGAAACGAGCAATAGGGAGCTATATCCAAATGGATGATGCACTCGTTCCCTCACCTGAAGAACTCGTGGGACAGTAAGCTGGACAGTGGTGGACGACACGTTGGATCTGGATTCAGCAGCGTACAGTGCAGGGTGTGTTGAAAACTGGAGAGATTAGCCGCTGAAACTGAAGCCAGAGCAAGAATTAGCTTTCAGTGCCAGCACCGGGAAGAGACAGTGCCCTTTCCTGTGCTGCACACTCACTATTTCTCAAGTGCTGATAGGTCGCAAAATAATCCAGAGCCCCTGCTTAGCAGCTGTCATAAACCTCTATCTTTTGTAGATAGATGGAAAATGGCCTCTCTCCTCCCTGCCTGAGCCACTGAGTGCCGATGAGTTCAGGAGTTATCATGGACAACACAATGTGTAAAAGCCAGTTTTCAAGGGAAGACTTTCTCCTGAGCTTGGTGAAGACGACACGAAAAAGTCAGAATCAGAGAAGAGTAGGGCTGGGAAGGATCTCAGGAGGTCATCCAGTCCAACCCCCTGCTCAAAGGTTCTTCCCAGCAGCTTCCTTTCCCCTCAACCATCACACTCCCACTGATTTCCACGGCAGCAATGGTGAACATCCAATTAGAAGAGACAGGCAGGACCTCAACTAAGAGCTCCATTTGGTGCCATTTCAGTCAGTCAGCTGGAGAGTTATAGACCTGGACAGACTTCCACATGAAGAGACAATAAGAAGATGCTGAGGGGAAAGGTGACATGCTGGAGGTATATAAAATAGGGAGCGCTACGGAGCAGCGCAGTCATGATCTCCTGTTCACCTTCTCTCCCAACATGAGAAGAGGTAAAATGGTTCAGTGGACCTAGCACTGTCCAGGGAGTCAGCAGACTTGGGTCTGTCACTGACTCCTGTGTGGGCAAATTACCGCACCTTAGCCTGTGTTGGTTTCCCCGCTGATATAATGGGAATGACGACACTCACCCACCTTTCTCAAGGGCTTTGAGAGCTACAGATAAGCACCATGTAAGAGCTTATTGTTAAGAACAAGGGAACTCATGACAGTTAAACAGCATCCAATTTAACACTAAAGACCATCATTTTTAGTCACACACTTACAGGGTGTAATCAATCTGTGAAATTTGTCAATATATTATTGAGGCGAAGAGTTTAAGACGACTAAGGATTATTCGACATCCATCGCTACAGCTGCTAGGATAAAAATGAAGGGATACCAAACTTTGTTCTTCAGGCTAGGTCAGTGATGGAGAGTTTTTGTTTGGTGGAACATTAGTCCATGTTCTTCGGAAGAGGGGGTTGTGTAGTTTGGATGGCCTCCATCTCAGTGGAAGGGGTACCAATCTCCTGGGGGACAGGCTGACTAGTGTACTCACGAAGGGTTAAACTAATAGTAAAAGGGGGGAAAGGAAGAGATGATACAAGCACTGAGCACAAAAATCAAGATGTCAAGAACAAAATTAATCACGAAACCCAAGGACATGAAGAGAAGAAATTCCTGAATTGCCTTTACACTAATGCTAGGAACCTGGATAACGAACAAGAGGAATTCTTGTTTCTGAGAGACATGTGCTGGAGGTCTCGCTGCCAGGACTAAAACATCCTTGGAATTTCTAAACATTATAGATAACAATTTCCTAGCTCAAAAAGTGTTGCAGCCAATGTGCTGGAATTCTATATTGGACTTTGTCCTAACAGATAAAGAGGAACTGATCACAGAACTAGACGTTAATAGTAACTTAGGTACAAGTGATCATGACTTGATCAGATTTATAGTGTGCAAGCGGAATGAAATCCAGACCAGTAATATATATACTTGGTGCTTTAACAGGGCCAATGGCACAAGGCTGAAAACAATTATGAGCCACATTAGCTGGAAGGAAGAATTTAATCAGAAAAATGTGAATGATAATTGGGAATCATTTAAGGACACCATATTAAATGCTCAAAAAGCCTCAATACCACAACTTGGTTTAGCAGGGATGTGAAGGCAGCTGTAAAAAATAATTTAAAACACACACACCCCCCAAATGGAAGAAAAGGAAAGTTGATAGTAAGGAATATAAATGAGAAGTCTGGAATTGTAGAAGACTAATAAGGGAAACCAAGGGGCACAAGGAGAAATCCATTGCCAGTAGAGTTAAAGACAAAAAGACAGTTTTTTAAATATATTTGGAACAAAAAAACCCTTGACAATTATATTGGTCCACCACTAGATGGAAATGATAGAATTCCCAGTAATAATGAGGAAAAGGCAGGAACATTCAATAAATATTTCTGTTCTGCATTTGGGGAAAAACAGATGAGATGGTCTCATCATATGATGAGACTAACACTGTTTTCTACTCCACTGGCATCTCTGGAGGACATTGTTAAATCAGCAGGTCCAGATAACTTGCATCCAAGAGTTTTAACAGAATTGCCTGAGCAGCTTGCTGGATCATTACGAGGGATAAGATTTCGTCATGGAGGTCACAGAAGTCATGGATTCCTGGAGTTCTCAGCCACTGTGGGCTGCAGGGGACCCTGCAGCTATCAGCTGCCATTGGGGGCCCTGCAGCTGCCAGCCACAGCAGGCAGCAGAGGGACCCTGCAGCTCCGAAATCCCCTCATTGCCTACGAGAGCTTGGAGCTCCAGGGTCCCAACCGCCCATGGCAGCTGACGGCAGGAGAACCTGCTGCTACTGGCCACCACAGGGGTCCCCCAGTTCTCAGTCATGGCACGAGGACCCTGGAGCCACCGCGGGTGGCAGAACTCCCAGCCGCCTTGTTATTTTTAGTTAAAGTCACAGACAGGTCACAGGCTTCCACGAACTTTTGTGTACTGCGCGTGACCTATCCGTGACTTACACTAAAAATAACCATGCCATAATCTTAACCTGAACCACTGACATTCGTTTCAGCGCGTTCTGCAGCACTGGGGAAGCTACAGAACTCTGCAAGAAAGCTAATGTGTCAATTTTTAAAAAGGATAAACGGGAAGACCTGGGTAACTATAGGCCTGCCAGCCTACGTCAATCCTGGATAAGATAATGGAGCAGTTGACACAGGACTTGATTCATAAAGAACTAAAGGAGGGTGATGTAATTAGTGCAAATCAACATGGATTTATGGAAAATAGATCCTGTCAAACAAACAATATCTTTTTCTGATGAGATTACAAGTCCAGCTGGTCAAATGTTAATGTAATAAACTTAGACTTCAGTGCGGGGTTTGATACTGCATGACATTTTGATTAAGAAACTAGAATGATATAAAATTAATACGGCACGCATTAAATGGATTAAAAACCGGCTGATAGTTGCAAAACGTAACTAAATGGGAAATCATCATCGAGTGGTCTGTTTCCAGTTCTTGGCCCTATGCTATTTTACATTTTTATCGAGCACCTTGAAGAAAACATAAAATCATCACTGATCAAGTTTGCAGATGACACAAAAATTGGGGGAGTGGTAATAAAAGAAGAGGACAGGTCACTGATTCAGAGCAATCTAGATTGCTTGGTAAATGGCGTGCAAGGAAATAATATGAGTTTCAAAACAGCTAAATGTAAATGTATACATCTGGCAACAAAGAATGTAGGCAAAATTTACACAATGGAGGGCTCTATCCTGGGAAGCAGTGACACTGAGAAAGATTTGGGGGTTGTGGTGGATAATTAGCGGAACATGAACTCCCTCTGCAACATTGTGGCCAAAAGTGCTAAGATGCATAAATGGGGATTTTGAGTGACAGTAAAGAGGTTATTTTACCTCTGTATTTGGGGCTGGTGAGACCACTGCTGGAATATTGTGCCAGTTCTGGTTTTCACAATTCAAGAAGGATGTTGATTAATTGGAGGGTTCATAGAACAGCCATGGAAATTGTTAAAGGGTTAGAAAACCTGCTTGTAGTGATACATTCAAGGAGCTCATTCTACTTGGCTTAACCAAGAGAAGTTTAATGGGTGACCACAGTCTATAACGTACTGCCATGGGGAACAAATAGGTTCTTCAATCTAGCAGAGAAAGGTACAACATGATTCAAGAGCCAGAAGTTGAAGCTAGACAAATTCAGACTGGAATAAGGCGGAAATGTTTAATGGCGAGAGTAATTATCAACTGGAACAGTTTATAAGGATTGTGATGGATTCTCCATTACTGACAATTTTAAAATCAAGATGGGACCTTTTTTCTAAAAACTATGCCCTAGGAATAATTGGGGGAAGTTTTATGGCCTGTGCTGTACAGGAGCTCATACTAGACTAGATGATCACCACTGTCCCTTCTAGCCTGAGAATCTAGGAATCTACATGTCAACTGAGAAGAGCAAAACATGGGGCCATTTCTACCTTCTAATTGCAGGGAAGGATCCGTTTTAATTTGTGGTAATTTGCACTCACACAGTTCCTTTCGCTGAGCATCTCTAAGTGGTTTACAAAAGGTAAATCCATTATCCAACTCTTGCAGATAGGGAAAACTGACACACAGATTATACAGTTTACCAAGGTCGTGCATGGGGAAGTGAGATTCTGGAATCAAACATAGCATCCCAACAGCCAAACCTGGTGCCAGTTACTGGACAATCCTCCCTAACACCACTGTACCCTAGTTTCCACTAAAAAATATTCCCACCCTAGCCACTGACTCCTGGACTGGACTCCCAGTTACTATGCAAGGCACTATACAAGAAAACCAACCACCAATGAGTCTCCCAGCCTGTGATGGCACAACATGGAACAGGAAGAGCTCTTATGGGAAAGTTTCTCATTTCTGAAATACATAGAGAGTGAAATGGACAATTACTTCTCTACAATAAAAATGTTGTCATGCTTGTGCTGAGAGAGACTTCTCTATTGGAAAATGAATACTTTGGGGCATTTATGCAAGGACAGGCTACATGGGAAAATGTGGTGTGGTAGGTAGTGAAATAAGGACATTTTATTCCTTGTCTTTGTGGAATCTCACCTGGATCATTTAAGACCGTCAGCAGACTTTCAACCATTGTTCCAAATGAATAGGCATCCCGGGCATGTCCGTGGCTCTCAGGAAGAATTTTGAAATCTGCAGACTGAAGAAATCATCATCATAAAGCAAGAGCCTACTATACAGCTTCCATGAGTATCTACTATCTCCTTAAACCCTCCGATTCTTTAATTATTACCTAACTCCACTCAGTGCATTACAAGTGGAGTATTATGCTAAACTCAAAGCCTCTAGAGCCTTAAAGAACCTATAACCTAAACACACAAACAAGAACGTGGCAGTTAAACAATGCCCCATGAGTTTATCCAGCAACTGTAAGCCAGAAGCTTTCTGCATTTCTATGGAAACCAATGTTAACCAGGGAGAGATCTCTTGTAGTTTGTAAGCAGTCTGCATTATATTATAGACTTGATATTTGGTTAACAAGGGAAACACGTAGCAAGGGAAATGCATCAGGGCCACAAAACTACGTAGCCAAAAAAGGACCGACAACTTCCCAGAGCAAACGCTAGCTGAATAAGGCTTTAGGTTGTTTATAGTTTAAAGACGAGTATATTTTTTGCACCAAGCTTTACGATATGAAATTGGTCAGTTTTAAAATACAGAGCTCAAAAGGATAATGATTTACTTTTCTGAAGTGCAGCTTACTGGCTTCTTACGTTTTGAGTTTCTGCATAGCACAAAAATTGGGTTCAGCTTCAGAACTGGCACTTTCTAAGTTGTTAGAATACATGTGGCTCGACTGCTTTTGGGAATATAACATTTACCTGAAAAACCACAACCTCCAAATGGCCATGGGTGATGTTTGATAATCTGTCTCTATGCGTGCCCAGTAACCTTTTAAATACATGAACTACCCATAGTGCCATGCCCGCTCTGCTGGCCAATTTCATCTTGTAAAACTTGGTGCAAAAAATTTTGCTCAGCTTTAGAATACTTAAAAATATCAAAACCTTGTTTGGCTGATGTTCTGGAAGATTATTGCCAGCCTTTTTATGACTATTTAAGCTGTGTGGTCCTTTGGCAATTTAACAGAAATAGTACATAATATAGCAGGCCATTGACTTTAAGACTCCCTAAGGGAAACAGAACCAGTAAAACACACCTAGTAAGGATACAGAATGTTTTAAAAAAGAAAAATATGCCTAACTTCAGATCTACCTGGAGATGGGAACTGGCTCCTGAGCTATAAAACAAAGACATGTTCTATCACAATGCATGTAAATCCATCAGGATAAAGAAGAGTTAGAAAAGAAAAACATCAAAACCAAACAGTCTCTGGCAGATCTCTTTGCATAGTTCAGCCTACAACCACTCTCCCCTGTAACTGCAAAGCTCATCAATTGTGGGTATTTTTTTGCTGGGGAAAAGTGATTTGTACTTGTCAAAAAAGAGACAGACAGAAGCAAATATTGTCATTTCACTTTTTAAAAATTCATTATGTAAAGGTAAACGAAAAATAGCAAGTTGCAGTTGTTGGGGTGGAGAAATTTTGGGCACTGCTATTTAAAATATTAAGGCAGGGACGCAAATATGAAAAAATATTCACCATTAGGGCTCTTGCTGTCATTAACTTATTCTATTGAGTCATCTCCCCCTCTCACAATACACAAATTAGGGACAGAACAACACACTTCATTCTGAAGTTATCTACATGGACATACCCCCTCCACATCTGAGCATGCTCTATTTTATATACATCTAATGAAATACATATTTAATATATATATGGGCAGAAACGGCTTTCTGCACTTCATTTGCTCAAATATCCAATACAACAAAATCCTCCAGCAAATTAACTTCTGATAAATCCAGAGCACAACATGCTACTCACCATCTCTTCAGGAGGGATGGCTGCCTGGTCTCGCACTAACTTGATACTGTGCAGGAACTAGAAAGAGGAAAGGAAAACTTCACGTTTAATGTTTTGAGCTAATTGTTTATCCAGGTTGATAAACTGGTGCCAAGCAGCAGTAGATGAAACCCAGCTTTCACACACACACACAAACACACACTTCACGGCCAGCCAAGACTGGTTGAACGTACAGTAGTGGGTTCCCCCTTCTAAGTCCAATAGAGGATATGCCTCACTGCCTTACCAGCCTGGAGGGATAGCTCTAGGGCCTAGGTATCAAGGATAAAACACAGAGATGCCCTGGAGTCACTGAACCTTACTAGTGTCAATTCTGCCTTCAGCCTTAAAACCATATTGCTGCACGCTCGACCTGAACATGAAAAGCACCTCCGAGGCTTTAATAATGGTAGGATTTTACCCTAATGCTCTTGGTCAAAAGTGCACCTCTTGCAATGCTGTGCATCACACAAGGCACCAATTGCCTGGCCATCTGCCCCCGCCCCAGGAGGAAGTAGCTTGCAGCGGAGCTACGTGAGTACAGTTTATGAAGAATTTTGGGATCCTTTGGAACAAAAGTCAGAACTGCATTTGAGTAGAGCCTCATTGCAGCACTGACTTTAAACAGGGTGCAGCTGAGTTCAAGACAGGCATTTTTCTGCCAACATCACTCATGTCCAACGGAGAGGCCAGCAGGGAGAACCCAAGTGCCCTTTAAATGAGCATGATAACCTGTTTCAATCTGGATCCAGCTTTTCTGCTTCAACTGAAAAGAAAGCAAACTCCTTGACTAACCAGTAGCAGCAGTAGTAAAGGGGATGGACCTCAAGCTAGTTCCCACCTTCCCTCTCCACAACCCTAACTCCTACTTGCAGCCACTTCTGGTCCTCTTGAATGACTAAGATGACTTTACCCACACGTGGTAATTTATGGTAACTGTACCCTGGGAGCAAGCATTCGGGCCATGGATCTGGGAAGCAGGCTGATACACTTTCAATATTAATCCCAAATTCAGGCAATTGGATGGACTTTAAATTTGAGCGAAGTTTTCTGCTGATGGAGGCCTAACAAGCAGGAAAGAGATATTGCAATTGGGTTGTTCATTTGGCTCTGACCTCTGCGGTGGCTTCATAAAGGTTGCAGACTGTTTCCATCCCTCCTAGTTTCCAGTGGCCATCCTCACTCACAAATACGGATGATAAACAGACGTTGTTATGAGTTAGGTTTCCCTAAAATATAAAACAAATAATAGACTACATCTAGGGATAGATGAAGCATTAAATCCTTGTTAAGTCTAACTAGGTGCCCTGAGGAAAAGCTGCCGAAAACCATACAGATCAGCATTTATTCTTCAGGTTCCTTAATGGTTTTTGCAGACCATACGGCAACTCTCACAAGGACTGAGGCTTTAAAGGAGGCCAAGTTTAATCATCATAGTCCTTTTACTCAAAGACAGAAAATTAGATCAGTGTCAGATCTGGAATTTGCTACATTCAATCCTGGACAAGTGCATAAAAAACACTGCTAGACCAAAGGACAAAGTCTGATATCTCATGTACCACAAGGACAATAAACAAATATGCTGAGAATCTGGTTTCCAGCAGCATTTGTTCATAGGTCTGACAAATTATGCGATCTCAGATCAGAAAGTAATGACATTCTCATAATTATCTTCCCTGATTTTATCATTCATTGTCTCAAAAACAACGAGTGAGAATTCTTTGTGCCATCTAAAAGCAGACTGGAACACCAGCTGCCAGATGGTATAACATACCATTCTCTATTCACAAGTGAACTGAAATAAAAAGCAGGCAGGGAATAAGAAATGTGAGATTTTAAGGTCCAATACCTCAAAATCATCTATGTAAGTGCACTGATTAAAGCCTTCCCTCTCATCTAATCCTGTTCCCACTAGGAGATCAAAACCTTACACATTCATGCCTGTTTCTCTTGGGCACTTACCCTGTCATGGAGGAAGATGAGAGCTAGCAATAAGTCATAGATCCCTGCACAGATCTCATCAGAGGATAGCATCTCCAAGGCCATCTCCAAAGGCTTTACTCGCTCTGTAACCAGGTGAATCCCATCCGTTTCCACGGTACAAGAGAGGAAGCGCAGAAGGCACGGGTGGCGCAAGGTTTTCAGGTGCTTCCAAAATAACAAGGAAGAAACAAGTCCATATATATGCCACATCATTTACATGCAGGGGGTTTAGTGGGAATTCACCACTTTGGCATCTCCTCACATGCAAGTGCTTAGCTACACAACCTTAATTCCCTTTTAAATGAGTTTTCTGGAGGGAATTATAAATTCCAGTCCCACTCCCCACCCCACAGCGCACACTGTTCTTACTTTGATCTCACTGTCGAATGTTTCTAGTCACATCAAAGTCTTACTAAAAAATAGAAAAACTATTTGGGAACTGTGAGAGTGTCCCTGTAGTTAAGGAGATCTGCTATGTTTACCCCGCAAACATATTATGAATTAACCTGTTTCTTCCTCATGCCTCCCAAGGGGCTTTGAGGACATTTATGAACAGAAACTGATAGCTTCACACTGGTAGTAGAAAAGGCAGAGAGAATTAGAAAGAAGCCTGTTATTCAGTAAAGCCACATTCTCTACCTTGGCAGCTTTATTAACTGTGTCTTCATTCTCTGTTTTGTACACAAAGACCGAGGCAAGCTTGCCATCCTGCAACACAGCTGGATAAATTGTGAGTCCAGTAGGCAAGGTATATGGTGGCTCTTCCAGTGTGCAGCTCTTTAAAGCACTGTTCTCCGAGCCCATCACTTGCAGAATTAGGCCGTCGTGGAAGTTCTCTCTGCGTCAAACAGGCCTTAGGGTGAACAGAGATTTTTCAAACCCAACTTAATTCCAGCAGCCAGCGTCCAATTTATTCTTCAGAACATTTTCTGAAAAGTGCGAAACAAAACATCAAAAAAAATCTCATCTTGATGTGCCTCAGTCAACAGTTCTCTCCCTTTAGTTTCAGAAGATAAAGATCAGAAACTAAGTCCTTTATTTTGTAAAGAGAATGACAGAGGCTTAGACAGATCTATAGATACAGCCTTTAACTATGGAACAGGTACTGCACAAGCAAATCAGTCCAAGCTACACCACAAGACACTGCTAATATGTCTCAATCTTGCCCTACAGGGTGAAAGGATAATTCAGTCTCTATGGCCCATTCAATCCTTGGAGTCTCTACCAGAAAGGTGGCCCCCGCGTGATGATGATTTATCATGTGGACACCTGCCCATTGGATCTACAACAATGGCATCAAATGATACAGCTTAAAGCCATCTGACAGTCATGACGTTTGGCCTCCACCGATCTAAACCTGATGTAAAAAATAAAAAAAGTCAGGAATCTTGAAGTGAAGGGTTCCTCTTACCATTACCAAATGACATACAAAGGAGTTCCTTAATTTCTTTGGTGTTGCCTTATATACTTGGCATATCAAGCAAAATTCACCCCCCTCTGCTGCTCCGCTCCAGCAGGTGCATCATCACTGAAGTGTTGACAGAACGGTGGTTGCAGGAGACACCAGCACGGAAGGATTAACTGGAGACAACTTTTAATTTCTACCACCACCACCCCACAATTCTCCTCTTTTTTGTATTTGTAGCTTGCTCTGATAAGCTTGAAAACTGCGTGTATTTTCTTCCTGACTGCCTTCTCTCCATCTGGCAAATGTTAGGTTTGCCTGCTTGCCAATCACCTGCCCCCCCTTCACGTAGAGATGAAGTTAACGTGACTTTTTGTTTTACTTCCTTGCTTGTGAACCAACTCTGGAAGATAACAGTGGAACACACGCAACGTACTTCTGGGGCAGAAGTCCATTTTTAAAACCACTGATAGGACAGGCCTGCGCTCTACAATCAGTGTGGTGCTGGCAGACTACCTCGTGTTATGCGTAAACCTTTCTCCCTGAAACACCCAAAACACTCGTCCCTATTAAATGATTAAAACTAAAAATATGTAGAAATGCAGGCTATGAGAAGGTTATCTGCTGATCATTCGGGGATCAGAATGGAATTCTTGCCCTACCTCCCATATAGCATTTTGCACAGTTGGATGACTGCATTATGGTAGTTTTCGTCTTCCTCTGAAGCATGAGGCACAGACTATGGCTGAAAGCAATAAAACAGATTTCTTGACCTCTTGGTTTGATTTTAATAAGGCTAAGCTTCCGTTGTGGCTTCTCTCTAGTTTTTTCACCCTTCCCAGTAGTCATTAGTCTGGGTATGTTTTGGAAGATTTTTCTGTTATAGTTCCTTGGTTTTCTTCTCATTTATTGTTTCAATTAAAAATTAGTTATGTAACTGGCTGGCTTAAAAATATGGTGCAATAGTTTAAATGTGTTTCATATAAATGGATACTTATTAATTGTGTAATAAACCAGCTGTGCAATCCATATAGCCAGTGTGAACTTCGGAAATGAACATGTTAATTTTTTTTAAATGGATGTAGCTACGCAAGAAGCATGTCATCCGCAGCCACAGCCCAGCAGGCTCTGATTTCATGCAAGTCTTACATAAGCACAGCCTCATCTTTTTATGCTTGGACAGTAATGGAGAAATAGCTGTTCTATAATTAACAGACAGTTAGAATCCTGCAGTCGCTTCCTGGTGGGGTGTATCTATTTTAATAAAAGTCAGATGTGGGGACTGAACCGCTAGACCATGTTCCTTTGAAAACTGAAATGTAATACAACTCCTTATCTGCCTTCTCTGACACACAACCCACCAGCTTGTAGCAACTACGGGTGCAGGATAGAATGAAGGAGATGGGCTAAAAGGCCACTTTTATATGCAGAAAGGGGCCAAATTTCAGACCATGTTTATATCTGTTATTAAAGAAAGAGCGAAAGACTTCCTGCAGAAACAGAAATTCACTTTCAAACAGGAAAGTTCTTCTTCTAATAGGGGACTCAAGTTACTTAGGACACTTGCTTGTTACCTTCAGCAGATGGCTGGCAGTGTGTACGTATGCATGCACAGGACAGCATGGCGGCTGAGTTCACAGAATTCGAGAATGGTGTCTCTAGAATAGCTACTCAAATACCTAAACAGCCCTCATTAAACAACCACTCTGTCTAAAAGATCTCTCACACATTTCATGGGTTAGGACTTGTAAATTTAATCCTCAGAAATTATGTTATTTTCACCTAAATTTATCATTTGAACATTATCATGTAGGAGAAAGCTGTGGTCATCTTGAATTGAATTGGAATGTTTCATGTAATGCATTATTGGGAGCTGGGGAAGAGAGAGGTTTCTATTATCTAACTGCAAATAATTTGAACACACTGTCTTAATTGGCATCAGAGCTGCAGTCTCAAAATCAGCTTCAACCTAAGAGTGATAGAACCTCCCTGTTTAGGTGAAACATAAATAAAACACTTGGCATGGAGGCTGACCATGACCGTGTTACTTTGTTATCTGATAACTAAGTAAGGCTGCTAACCTCTCAAATTATTAGAGAGCTTATCAAAAATGGTTGATTTGTTTGAAACACTTTAGTCAACCTGATAATTACTTGATTTTATCTTATTACCCTGACTGATATTATATTAACAGACTGTATTGTAATTGACTGTGTTTATATCTGTTTTATTTTATGATTTGTTTGGGAGTTAGGCCTAGATTTTCTAAGGTATTTAGCGATATCTCCATTCAGCGTTTCAACACCTGACTTCAGAGCCTAAGTCTTATTTCCAAAAGTGACTGAGGCACTAAGTCTCTCAGGCTACAAACTGCTTAACTCACTTTTAGAAGTCTTAGGCTCCTAAGTCAGTCAGGCATTAACACACTGTGGGGCCAAAGTGTAAATACCTCTACAAAATCTAGGCCTTAGTTAGTTAAATACTATAGATACAACTGGACATCTGTGTGATTTGGATTTTTTTTTTATCCTCCAGAGACACAAGATTCTGGACCTGAAGGGTCCCAGGCTAACTACAAGAGGCAACTCTGTGGCCCAGCTAGTGGTGGTCCATACAACTGCTCTATAGCTCTCCCATAACTGATACCTGTGTTCTTGTTCAGGTAACTTACATATTGATTATTTCTTTCAACAAGAAATGTTGGTTCCAGAACTTTTGAAGGCGTGGGGTGGTAGAGACGAGCTGATCAACCCAAAGGCTGACCAATTCCGCACAGTAAGTCTATGCTCCTCACACAGCATAGATTTAAGATAACTTGTATAATTCACTTGTGGCTTTGCCATTTAAGAGTAATGCAGTCATTTCAAATTCATGCTAAATTACACACTTCAACACAAAAGAGGCAGCTAAATACGTTTCTTTCTCCAGGACAGTCAAACCAGCATCTTTTGCAAGCACTAATGACATTGCTTGTTGTTTGAGTCCTCCACTATTAAAAACCTGCAAATAGCCAGCTATGTATTCATCCTTCAGCTGCAAAAAACACTGAGTACTCTTGATCTTCTTTCTACCTTTGTCGCAGAAGGGATTGCTCAGTGAATCCAGCTTCTTCAAATTCTTGCTTTTGGACAATTCTTATTTTATTACATGCCCCTCCAGCTAATTGTCTCCTGACAGCAGACATGTACTTCATGTCACTGCCACCAGAGTCAGGAGAGTTGTTTTCTCACATGACTAAATGCCATGAATTCAGAAATGCTTGGCATGAATTTTAGGGGGAAAAAAAGAACAATTCGTGTAAACATCACCTCCTTTCATCCAAGCCAAAAGCACTTTGGAGACTCATTCAGCCCCTACTATACTTAAAGAGGAAAAAACAGAGGATGTGTCATATCTTGGTTTCACCAAGATCAGTTTATC
>ML675646.1:7033987-7058668 GCA_007922155.1 Mesoclemmys tuberculata
CCCCTCCCCCACTCACTGCCAGCCCGCCCCGCCCGTGTCACCGCACCCCCGCGCGGCCCCCCCGGCCCGTGGCGGGCGGGCGCGCGCGGCGGCCCCTCACCCGGCTGCCCCGCTCCGCTGGGGGGCGCGAGTCTCCGCGCCGGCCTCGGCCCGACACAGCGACACCAGCCGCGTACCTCAGCGCCGCCGCCGGGCCCCGCCTCTCCGGCTTCCGGGCCGCACCATAGAGTCGCGCCGCCGGCGGCTAGAACAACGCCGCCCAGACGGGCCGGGCGGCGGCCATCTTAGACAAGGGCACAGCCGCGCGACGAAGGCGCCTGAGGCTGGAGGCGGCCATGTTGGATAGGGGCAGGAAGCCCTTACGTCACGCGCGCCCTGGGGTCGGGGAGGAGGGGCGGCTGGGAGCTACGGGCCGCCGTCCTGAGTGACGTAAAAGCCCCGCCCCTCCGTTTCCCCGCCCCCCGGCGTCCCTTCAGAGGTCGCCATGGTCACCAGCCACGTGGTTGTCACGGGGCCTTCCGCGAGGTGTCCTTGGGTGACGGGCTGCCGGAGGGGCCACGAACTTTACTCCGCCGCGAACCCACAGCCCGCCAATCAAGGCGCGCCCTGGCGCCCCCCGCCCTCGCCTCGGCTGGGCGCACCTGTGGCCGACAGAGGTCCCAGCTGCAGGGAGGCACGGCCAGGCCCGGGTCAGCCCCACGGGGCTGGGGAGGGAGGGCTCCCAGCCCGCTCCGCCCCTCCCCAGCGGCGGCTCCGCTCCCAGCCCTGCCTTGGCAGCCAGGAGCGTCTCAGCCCCACCTTGGTCCGTGGTCTTGGCACCTGGTCGCCAGCCCCACCCAGCCCCTGGCTGCTGTGGCCCCGCCCCCAGCCGGGCGGGGGGCACCAAACGACGGTGCTCCAAACCGTGCTAACAGCCGGGCTCCCCGGCAGGCATTTAAAGGGACCAGGTTTAAGGTGGCCCAGCCCGCGCTGCTTTGGCGGCACTGGTCTTTAGGGTGTATTTGTTGGCAACACGCCTCACCCCCTGTTCTGGCCAGGAGCTTTCCGCTTGTGCCCAGAACGGCTGGGAAACAGACCAACGCCCGAGATCCTCCACGGTATTTATGTGCCTCGCTTCCCTTGTACGGGCTGTAAATGAACAAACCACGCATCAGTCTCCCTGCAGCAAATCCAGAGTCAACATGGGGCAGAGTCGGTCGGGTTCTGTGTTTGTCGAGCGCCTAGTATCTTGGGAGCCGGGACTGGCTCTCCCAGGCTGTATCGTAATACAAAGAAACCAGACGCAAAGGAGATGGAATAAGCATTAAATAGAAAGCGGATTGAAAACACACTGCAGTGAAATAGAGTACACCGGGATAAGCACACAGCGGGTTTATTTCTGTACACTGCTGGGGGTGTGGCTTTAGCACAGAGGTATCGAACGTCCAAGCCACAGGGTGCACAGCCCGTGTGCGACTCCCATGCACGTGCAGAATCTCAGCTTTCATTATCTGAAAAGAAGTTTCTTGCTTTCATGGTTCTGAAGAAAATCTTCCAACCGCAAACCCAGTGTAACCTGTGCAGTTGTCTGCCTGAGTCTGCAGAGAGCCTAAACAACTGGCTCAGAGGTGTGACCGTCCCTGCCTACTATTAATCTCATTGCGGTGGTAACTGTGCAAACTAATGAGACTTTAAACACCAGCATTAACTATATCGTTGCTAACTTTAGTAGTAGAATGGGTAGGAGTGTCTCCCAAATTGGAAGATCCTACAGGGAAGGAAACAGTGGAAGAAAGGAGGAACAACATAAAGCCAGGGAAGAGGGAGAAGATGAGAAAGAACAAACAACAAAGGACAGAAATAGCAAGGGTCCTAATGGGGAGCAGAATTTTCCTTCAGTTGATGCACACTATGCCTCTAAGGGATTGAACACAATAAACAATGAGAATAACTAAAACGTTAGTTTATAGGCCAGATTCTCAAATCTCCCACTGACCACCATGGGAGATCTGCTGTGGGTTGGGGACACATGCAGTCATGCATTTGTACATGACCCACAGACCATAATTGGAAAGGGATTTAGTCTCTCTCCCCAGACTGATTTTGACCCCCCTGCCTTGGCGAACATAGGAGCATGGCTGTTTTTCATCCTGCTAACAAGCTCAGTCCTCAGGCAAGTACATTTGACCAAACCCTGCCTGCGGATAATGATTCTCTTCCCTCAGTTGCTCTTAGCCAAGCTATGAACATGTCGTTCTTTTTCTTTTCTCATAAAATTTCCAATACTTGATATTAAAATGCAGCCAGAGTTTTTCCATTGCTATTTATTTTGGGGCTGATCGCAGACGCAAGTACACTTACAGGCACGCACCATACACCAGGCCTAGCTATAATCCTTGTTCACCCGAAGTTCTCAATTAAATGCAGTTTTAGTTTCCCCAATACCACGCAGAGCCCGTTAGAACATGCACTTAACTATTTTCAAAGCAAATTCAAAAAGGACAACTGCTTTGAAAAATTTAATACTAATTCTCTGAAGATCTTATAAAACAACAGATGCAAATGCAGAGATCTCCTAATGAAAAGCCTGGGTGTATGCAGTTCCAGGAGTTTCCCTTGCAGCTGAAATTAGGTCTGTATCTGAGATACAGTGGGCAGGTGGGGCACCACCTCTGTGCACACAAATATGGGCCCGGATCCGTAGAAGGGATCTAGAAGGACAGCATTATGAACAAAAAGGCATCAGCAGTTTAATAAGAGATTTCTTTTTTTAAAGGTCGCTTTAGAAATGTACAACAGATCTGGAGGATTAACAAGGAATTCTAGTTGTAACAATGCTAGTAACTCTCCTGTCTCCAAAAATCGTGTTTGAGGCAGTGTCTGGGAGGACGTCTGGTTTTAGTGTGGCTGTTTTTAAAGTCCCTTCCATTCTCTGTCTCACACAGATGCACAGAATGCTATGTGTAGCTTGACTAATTGTAAATGACCACCAGGCCCAGTCTTAGCCATAGGCGAAGTAGGCGATTGCCTGGGGGGGCAAAACGTAAAGGGCGGGTGCCTGATCCTCGCTCCTTGTGGCAGCCGCCCGTCTCCCGTTAGGTCATGGGCTGCAGCCCCCCACCTTCTGCTTGGCCCCGGTGCGCAGCCAGGAGCCCAGCGGCAGCTGCCAGCATCCTGGGAAGCGAGCAGCAGCCGCCCGTGTCCCCACTGCAGTGGGCCAGCTCCGTGGTGAAACTGACAATGACAGGCCCTGCACCGCTGCAAATGCTCAAATTTTCAAGTTAGGGATGGTGCACGTTTTTGTTTTGCCTCGGGCAGCAGAATATGTGAAGCCAGTGGTGATGACCGCCTACAATTTTAAAAGCTCTCACGGGTTTTCAGCCAATGTCGTATTTTAGGAGAGATTTTCAGAGATATACATGGCGGTTAGGTGCCCAACTACCTAACTGTCCTGTGTGGCTTTTCCTCAGCCTATACATTGGTCTTAGGAGAGATTAATTTTGTAACAACACAGGCCTTGGAGCTCAGTGTTACTTGTAAATCAAAAGGGAGGGGATTGAAAACAAATCTGTAAATCAAATAGCCACTTTTGAAAAAGTGAATTTGAGGTCATTCTTGTTTTGAAAAATGAGCTCCTCAGACCCTCTCTTCACCATCAGTCTGAAATTCTGCAGTGAGAGAAAAGATAGCTGGTGGCATGCCCCCTGGGGATAGGAAATCTATTATTTAGGATTCATGCCAGCCTAAACTGTGCGGCACTCACCCTAGACTAGGGCCCAGATTTTTAAAGGCATTTAGATGTTGCCGTGCACTGCCTTGCTTAATGATTTAGAAGCTTAAGTCTCATTTTCAAAAGGGATTTAGGAATCTAAATCCCATTCAATGACTTTTAAAAATGAGACATGAGCTTCTAAATCAATTAGGTGTTGCAAGACTGAGTGCAGCAACATTTAAATAGCCTAGGAAAACAATTATAGCACTGCAAATATGTTAGTTCCAAGTGGAGACCTCTTGGCCCTGTAACCGTTAGTCAACTATTTAGTCTGTGCACAGACAATTTAAATTGGCTTGTGAGCTAATGGGGTGGTTCTCGTGTTTTGGGATGGGGCAAAATTCAGTGAGGACAGCTTAAAAACAATGCTATAGCTTAGATCCATCGTTACCTACAGAGTAAGTTGTTCGTACCCTGCAGGTCTTGTGCACAAAGGCTGGATGAACTCTCTTAAAACATTAAAGCATTCATTTTAAGAACGGTTTCTAATTGTGGTCATTTAGATGGTGCAGATGGCTCTCACTGTAACTGTACTAAGCTGTAACTGTTTGAAAATGGTTTCAAGCTCAAGACGAGTGAATCTGCATCTCCCCGCCAATAATACAGCAGTACAGCGCCATAGCCTTCGGGCTGTTTGAATCCAGTTCTGTGCTTCTGTAACAGTGCTCCAGGGTATAGCCAGTGGATGCCAGGCACGAGGCATTTCCAGTGGGAGGCTTACTCAAGTACTTGAACAGTTCACGTACATCACTTAAAATGTTCCACAAGAGGCAATTACAAAAATGCCTCATGAACCAGAGAACAACATGGAGCTCGATCATTTATCAGCACTGACTGCCTGCTTTTTCTTTTTAATAGAAATTAAATTACTTGCTTAATATACATAATGTAGTGTTTACTTTCCAGTCTAGTAGTTTTCAGTACTTGCTTTCAAGTCACATGGCAAATACTATACACAAATTATAACAGAGAGAAACCAAAGGGTTAACACAGTCAGTGTTTGAAAGGGTAGAGCCAGAAAGGGTTAGGTTTTTCTAGAGCTACACATACCAAAGGATACATACCACGCAGACCCATTTTAGCAGAGTCATGCATGTAGCCAGCTACATCCGCTACATACAACTGATTTCTAATGGAGCAGGAAGACAGCGCCCTATGCAGAGGGCTGCTCTATCGGGTTCCATAGCCATAGTAAAAGGGTTCATCAGGGCGGTATCCATACGCAGTTGCAGGGCGGCCAGGAATACCAGCTGGCTGACCAAATCCATCCACTCCAACGCTGGGGGTGGGGGGGAAAAAAGAGAGAGAAACAGATGTTGATGCTTGTGTTTCACATATATAGAAAGTGTGCTCTAGGGCAGGGCTCTCAACTTTTTCCTCAGGATAGATACTGTCTCGAGCACCATCCCTCTTGGGACTCAAGATTCTGTAGACCTCCTCTTCCAGTCATGACCAGGTAAGATCCCTGTAGAAATTAAGGCAGCTCCTGAAAAGGAAAAGTAACACTAGGAAACCCCTTCCTTACTGGAATCACTCCCAAGTTCTCCTACTCCTTTTTACAAAGTCCATTAGGGGATGGGCATGTGATCTCCAAGCCTTTGCCTCACTTTCCAGACCTCTCTGAACAGCTATGGTAATCCAGCAGACTAGGCATGGCTTTCTCAACAGCAGGCTTGAGCCTCCGGAGAACCCTGCCAAATGAGGCCAGGAAGGGTCCTAGCCTCACCATCTCCAGAAACACCTCTTCTCCAATCCCCAAAGAATCAAAGACAAACAAACTGCACCCAAAATTACAGCCAATGTAAGACAGAGAATGGATTTTCCTTCCAGCCTCCTTCCTTTCCACAGCATAGCACCTCCATCCTACTGTGACAGACCCTTGGGAAAGGACAGACAGATTAGATGGAGGGCTCTTCTCAGGCCTAACTTTTTGTGTACAGGATATAGAGCTTTTGAAAAGAATAAAACTGACTAGTCTACCTTCAAGAGCAAAAAGTTAAACAAGCTGGGGAAAAGGTGAAAAATCAAGTAAATTTTCAGTTTTCGAGGCTGATAATCTCAGGAGTTACTAACATACTGTAGGTAAGGGAAAATGTTTGACTATGCCTGATTCTCCATCCATTGTAATGTAAATCCCTGGATGTCAGTGGCATTACACAAATATAAAACAAGTGATGGGGCTGAATCAAGACCCTACTTTCTGTTAACCAGACAGTGTCCCTTTAAGATAGACCTTCAGTTTAGGATACTTTTTCTTCTTTCCTCCCACAAATTCTCAAAATGTGGACATAGCCAGTTCAGCCCTGAAGTCAAATAATTTATCATTTAAAAAAGTAACTTTGTTATAGTTTGCAGTGTTTGCCATAGGATATTAAAGAGAAGGTGGGGGAGGTAATATCTTTTATTGGACCAACTTCTGTTGATGAAAGCGACAAGCTTTTGAGATACACAGAGCTCTTCTGAAAAGAAACAGAAGTTGGCCCAATAAAAGATATTCTCTCACCAATCTTGTTTCTCTAATTTGTTATAGGAAACTCAGTTCTTCATTTTATTTATTTTTTACAGTCGTGTTTTGTCTGTGATTGATGTAACCCCAGTTTTGGATAATTTTACCATTTATTATTGTGATAACTGAGATCCATCACAATTGTGATGCTCACAACATTTCTGAAAATTTTAGGTTGGGAAAATACTTTATACATGGCAGAGGGACCACACTAGGGCTGGCTGAAGGCTGCTTTGTCAACTAGTCAGGAACCCAAAGGCCACACCTATTTTGCATAAAACGGAACCAGCTGTAGCCCCTTTCAACGTTAATGTGGTAGAATGAGAGGATTTGCAGGTCCCTCATGGCTCCTTAGCTCAAGACAAAACACCATCCTCGGACTCAATCTCCTTACAGGTAGATTCTCCTCATTACATACAAAAGTGGCTGCACCTAGCATTGCAGAAATTCTGGCCTTTGTCTATCTTACGACGCAGGACCAAAAAAAGGCGTGGAATATTGTGCTGGCCACAAGCACGGTTAACCACTAGATGGCACTATCTCCTCATTACAGAATATTGCCAAGTCCTTCCAACTATTCCCAGGTTAGTTGTCCTTATTTAAACAACTTCTACGTGTATTTAAATGGATAAAAAGCTGGGCAAAAAACATGGTTTCAATTACATTCTCATCAAATCCATTCCCCCCCCCTTTTTGTAAATGTGTAATTAGGTACAGGTCCTACAGGTTAAACTTTGAGCAGCATCAGTCATTTCCAAACGGTTCCAACACATGGCAGCGTCCTGAAGAAAAATGTAAGATGGATCAGCTGATAACTACTGCAGACATCCCATTAAAAAAAGGGAAGAGAAAATTATATTAAAGTCACCACCCTTCAGAAAACGGTACGCTCTCTAAATGTTTTCCTTACGTAAATGGATCCTTGTCCGTGTCTCAGATAATATTTGCTTTCAAGTGGGTTTAGTGCCCTTGAAATGTCCCAGCCTACCCCTCTTGGAGACTGGAATTGGTGGGCAGAGTCCACCTGAATGAAAAGCCTCTCCCACCCGCTCAGCTGAGGGAGAACCCAGAAAATAACAGAGTCCCAGGGACAAGAAGGGAATAATCGGCAGCGGGTGTGGCTTGCCAGCACTGCTGAGACCTGGAACGGCTATGCCATGCCTGCGTTCTGCATCAACCACGCCCTGGAGAGGCCTCCTTGATGGTGCACCAAGGAGTTTAGTATTGTGTCCCAAGTCTTTCCACACCTCTGCCAAGGACGGAGCCACTGGTGATGGTGGGGTGTAAGATGTAGGCACCTGTCACTAGTGACCGGACTGAGAGAACTTGCCTCATGGGTTTTTGCTTCAACATTAGCAATCAAATTCAAACTTACTCTTAATGAAAGAAGTGGCTTTAGTATTATGTACACAGCACCAAAAGGGGTGCCGGGCATTTTACATACCGCTGTCCTGAAAAGGCAGAGATATATCGTAATGAAATCAAGCACATAAACCCCAATCCCTCACCACCTTAATCCCTCCAAAATAATCCATCATTTTCACCTCCCACCACACAGTTTAAATAGAGGGAGTTTATTCATGGCACAGACTGTTATCTCACAGAAACTGATCCCACAACATCGTAATGAGCCTGGAACAGGTGAGTTTCTGAAATTGCCCTAATATGTAAACTGACTTAAAAATTATTTTACTTGATGTTAGAAGCTGTGGCTGTGTTCCCCGTGCCGCAAAGGCATCATCATTTTTTACTGGAGGGTTTATCAACATGTCTGGGACTCACGGAGTTAAACAGGTCGCACACAACTAATTATTATGTAATGCTAACCTCAGCTGCTGGTTCATTTTGAGACCCTTTAAAATATGAACTGTGTATTTTACCCTATGCACTCTCTTAATGATTTGTTTTTTTTAGACTGAAATCACTTCCAGCCATCAGTTATACTCACGGTCGCTACACATGCACTTCTCCAAAGCACAAATATTTCTTTTTCCTATTGGTCTGCCAGCCCCTGTCAGAGCAAATTTCACTTTAAACTAAATGCAATGATACTTAAACCCTCTTGGATTACTCAGCCTGCTGGCATGATCTATGACCTTCCCAGAATGACAGCTGAACTTTCCAATTTGCTTGTACTGCCGGGGAACCGAAGAACATATGCCAAAGGGGAAAATGCTCCTAATGTGCATGAGTGAAGAGAGATTTCTTAACAGCTTTATTTATTGATATTTACTTTGATTCATGATGTACAAAAATAACGTGCCTGTCCTGGGCCCTTGGTGCCTAGGGAGACGTTTTAAAATACAATCAAACAAAACTAGCAATATCACCCTTCCCCCAAGCCAGGAAATGCCAGACAGTACCCCCTTCCCCACACATACCTGCACTCATTGTATCCCTCCCTCGCTCTAAGCCTGAAAAAACTGACAGGCTGTGTAGTGTGCCTGGAAGATTGGACTGTTTCCGACCAGGCGATGGGTGTGGGTGTGTGCAGAGACACACCCTGCACTAACCCTCTGATGGCTGTTACAGTTCAGGGGTCCGCACCGGTCACAACTCTACGGTGCAGGCAGAGAACAGGGGTGCCTAGGTTCTTCTGCATTAGGAAAATTAGCACCTGTCTTGCAGAAACGGCCAGCAATGGTGCAAAGCTGCTCTCTGTATATTTTCACGACAGTGGTAAAGACACCTGAGCCCTGGCTTTCAGAGTCCTCAGACTGTTATGAGCACTGGTGCTGACAGTTCTGTAATATGGGTACTAATTCCTCAAGTGCAGGCAAGCCCTCGGAGAGGCAGATCCCAGGTCATTTGGGACTTTATGGGTCAAAAGTGACCCTTTGAAATCCATCTGGAAATCCACAGGTAGCAGCACAGAATCCAGAGCACTGGTGTTATGTGCTCCCAGCAGGAAATACTGCTTAGGATGCAGACAAGCTCATTCTACACCAGCTTCAGTCTCCGACGGCATTTAAAGATACCGTATAGCCCCATGCAGAGTGCACTGCAATAATCAAACTGTGAGGTGACACAGGCATGGATGAGGGAAACCAGGTCCACATCTGGAAGAGGCTGCAACCTCCTGATGAGGTGAAGATGGACATAGACCTTCTGGCGACTGCTGCTACCTGAGCCCACAGCAGCTGGGGAACTTGTATTTCAGAGATTGAATATGGATTTAAGAGCCTGACTGTAGGGACCCAAATCTGAGGGCTTTTTTGGTCTTTGTGTTTCATGTTTGGCACCCAAAAACAAAAGGACCAAAAATCACTGGCTACTGAAAACGGGAGATCAAAGCTTTCAGGGACATCAATGGAATCAGGATTGGGCCCATGTTTTTGAGCATGCAGGATCCTCTGAAAACAGCCTCAGTGCTGCCTGTACAGACATAGCGCTCCTTCTTTGAGAATCTCTTGCATGCTTTATTATGGTGAATCTTTTAAGAATACAGTTTAAAATATGCAGGGCTCCCCCTCCCACTCACACAACTGATATTCAGAATAATCTTATCCTCAGAGTCCTAACATTTCACACCTGAAAAAGAATCTATTAGTCAGTGAGGATATTGTTGATAATATAGGGCACTGTTACAGTTCTAGCCATCCTGCTATAAAATCCTATGTCATAAAACCTTGTAATGTATAGATGGTATCAGGTTCATGTGGATAACTCAGAGAATGAATTATGTTTAATACATGGTAGAAGACTGTATTTTTACCTCCTGGGTAATATACCCAGGCCATGGAAGTGAAATACCACCCACCATAGCCTTGAGCCATAGGCCCAGCATTATAATACATAAATAATGAACTGCATCTAAATTATATCCTACTTGAGTGCCAACAAGAGAGGACTTGATAGTGTTTAAATCGGTATTTTCTCCTCTCTCGGTAGTTCTCATTTTTAAGTACTGATGAAAGGTACAAGATTGAAAGCCCAACGTGCTTCTCCCCAGCCCAGATGCAATGGCCACCTGTAGAGCTGGGAGGGTCATTCAGTAGCCACAGGACATTAGTTCCCTGGCCTTTCTGCTGAAACTATCGACTTCGTGCCAGCTGCGATGACGGTTTTTTTGACAACCACCTGTCTACTAAGTAATGGATTGAGGCCACTATGCTAATGTCACACCGCCCACTAAGCAGCCATCCAATAGCAGCTACTCTTGGTTGCATGGACTCTGGCAACCAAAGAGATGACAGGTTCCCCACACCCTCTATATAATCGTCTGACCCAGCTAATTTCTCTGTTCTTCCTCAGTTGTTTGCTAATTTGTTCTGCTCTTCAGATTATGAGAGCAAATTCTGGGAGACTGGGAGGCAGAATAGAAACTTTGTAAAAAGTCAGAATGTAATAACATGTCCTGTAAGTACAGATCCTTATTGGTCATGACATCATACAATAAATCACAAGTATTTTTAATTCTGTATCTCCTGGCCCCACCTTCCTTCTCCCCCTTGCCTGATGTTTATTTTCCACATATTTTGCGTCTCAAACTCGGCGTGGAGGGAAGCTTTGGGGCAGGAACTGTGTTTTTATTGCTACATAAAGTGCCATGCACAATCATCATGCTAATATGAAATATGAATTACACACAATTATATTAACAACATTAAGGTTGAAAAGTCAAGCACTCAAAAATTCGGAAATGCCAGAATTAAGGTCGTCTGTTCTCCCTTGTGCACACGCCTTACGATACAGTCTCTAGTTGTTTTTTCACAGGATCCCTGCCTCATTCAATGCACAGTACTAACTGAAAGAACAGCTAGTTCATATTTTGTTTCTCCTCCCTGTTCAGTGTGTGGCCCCATGGCTTACATAGTGAACACTATTCAAACCTTGCTCTGGAGACCATTATTAATTTCACTGGGGGCTTTTCCATGGTGCTCATGATCGCTTTACAAATATTAGTCTATCTTCACAACAAGCCTGTGCGACAAGGGGTTAGTATCCACAGTTTGCAGATGGGAAACAGAAGCACAGATTTAGCTCAAAAGTATCCAGAGATTCTGAGTGCCCATTTGAAACGCCTAGTCCTGATTTTTCAGAGTACTTAGCATTACAAAGCGCTTTATATATTAAAGCCCAGGTCTCCCCGACTTACAGTTGCAGCTCAAGCACCTCTGTAAATCAAACAAAGGGCCTCACGTCAGACACCCAGAAATGAGGCAAACAATTAGTGCCCACCTGTGGAAAGATTGGTTTAAATGACTTGTCCTGCACCACACAGGCACTCTGTGGCAGAGGCAGGGATGGAATCTAATGCTGCATGGCAGCATCCAACTGCTTTGACCACGAAACCCTCCGTTCTTTGTAGCCTTCTGCTTCATTCACTACTTCCAGCTTCTGCAACCAATGAGGCAGGGGTCCTCTAGATGACACTACACAACTGTGCTTTCTCCTGAGTGAGCCTGGGGTCCTGAAGGAAAAAGTAGTATGTGATCATGTAGTTAAAGACTGTACCATAACGCATATGCACAAGAAGTCTCAATTAAGGTAGCAGAGACCTTAATTCTGGCATATCCTAACTTCTAAGTGCTTGACTTTGCAACTTGAATGTTCTTTTAACGTAGGTAGGTGTTCTTCCCCATGCATTATTTACTAGGTTTAAAAAAACAAATTCAAAATAGAAATTCCATCATGGCGCATCACAGGCTCCTTGCTATTGGTTCAGGCACCTGGAATGGCCTGTAGCAGCCCAGAGCTGCAACTGCAGGGAAAAAACGGTTATTAACCGTTCATAAGTGCTGTTCTTCGAGATGAGTTGGTCACGTCCGTTTTATGTTACATATCTGCATGCCATGGGCACGGCTGCCAGAGACGTTTTCCCTAGCGGTATCTATGGGGCCAGCTCTAAAGCACTCTGGAGCTATGCGCATATGTGCCAGTATAAGAGGCACTGCTGGCCCCCCACCCCTTCAGTTCCTCCTTGCCTGCAACTCCAACAAAGGGTTAAGGAGGTCAGGTCATGGAATGGACATGAGCAACACATCTTGAAGAACAGTTACGAAAGATTAGTAACCATTTTTCTTCTCCGAGTGTTTGCTCATGTCCATTCCATGTTAGGTGACTCACGCCTTGCCTCTGGAGGTGGGCCAGAGCTCATGGGCATGCTGACTGCAACACTGCTCTCCCAAAACTGGCTTCATCTCAGGACTGTTGGGTGATAGCATAGGGGGACATGAAGGTACGGACCGATGACCAAATCGCAGCTCTGCAGATGTCCTGAATTTGTAGGTGAGCGAGGAACTCTGCTGACTCTCTGGCTCTTGTGGAAGGAGCTGTCACGATGGCTGGATGACGTTCACTTGCTTGTAGCATGCTTTGATGCAGGACGAGATCCTTTGGGCTGACAATGGTAGGCCTTTAACTCTTTCAGCTATCACTACAAAGAGCTGCATCAACTTGCAGAAGGTCCTAGTCCTCTTGATGTAAAAGGTGAGGGCTCTTCTAACATTCAGGGTTAACCATGGAGCAACCATACCGTCAGATGCAGGGAGATGAGGTTCAGATGAAGCAACCTGCTGTGGTCCTAAGAAATCAGATCTGATGGCACGGAAGCATGAGGGGTTCTGCTACCAAAAGGTCCTGCAGCATGCTGAACCAGAGCAGGCATTGCCATGCTGGTGCTATGAGGACGACTTTTGCCTTGTCCCATCTTATTTTTAGGAGGGCTTTGTGAACCAAAAGGATCAGAGGGAAGGCATACAGAAGATGGTGTGACCCTAAGATCAGGAAGGCATCTGAGAGGGAGCCCAAACTGTGCCCATTCAATGAGCAGAACTGATGGCACTTCCTGTTCTGCCTGATGGTGAATGAATCCTCCTCAGGAGACCCCAAGATGATACTGATGACCTCTGGATGGAGACACCACGCCGGTGAGAACGCCTGCTGAGGCGATCCACCAGCACGTTCCATGTTTCCAGAAGGTACGCCACTTTGAGGTAAATGCAGTGTTCCACACAGAAGTCACACAGTTGCTGGGCTGAGGACCGCACCCCTCCTGCCTGTTGATATAAAACATGAACGCTATGTGGTCTGTTAGGACCAACGCTACCAAACCCAAGATCCTGGGAAAGAACACCTGGCAGGCCAAACGCACTGCCCTGAGCTCTCTGATGTTTATGTGCAGAAAGAGTTCTTTTGGAGACTAGAGGCCCTGCGTCTTGAGGCTGCCGAGGTGCACTCTCCACCCAAGGTTCGACGTGTCTGTGACCAAGACAGGTTGGGGGGGATGCGAAAGGTACCCATTCCATTACTGAACTGGGGTTTTTCCACCAGGACAGGGAAACAAGGACTGGGGGGTGTAACTGTGAGCACCATGTCCATGTGATGTCTGCTTGGGAGTACACTGACACCAGACACTTATGGAGGGGCCCGAGACGTAGCCTTGCATACTGTACCACGCAGGTACATGCTGCCATGTGACCTAGCAACTTGAGGCAGACAGGAGCTGTCATTACTGGGTGAGCTGTGACCTTGGAGATGAGGTCTGACATAGTCCAGAACTGAGTCTCTGGTAGAAAGGTTCCAGCCTGGGTCGAGCTGAGCATCAGCAGTCCCAGCTCTTGGACAATGCCACAGACTATGCTGACACTGTTGCACCTGGGTCTGCGAATAGCCCTTGATGAGCTTGGCAGGGGTAGACCTGTATTCCTCAAAGCCTGAGGAAGGCTCCAACAACCACCATGTGCTTTGTGAAAACCCTCAGGGCCACTGAGAGGCCACAGGGTAGGGTGGTGAATTGGAAGCAACTGCCCACCACAAATGTGAGGACCCTCCTGTGTCCATGGGAAATGGAAATGGAAAAGGATGCATCCTTTAAGTTGCGGGTGGCGTACCAGTCTCCTGGGTCCAGGGAGGGAATGATAGAGCCCAAGAAGACCATGAGGAAGCTCATCTTCTTGAGATATTTGTTGAGGCGACAACCCCAGGATGGGTTAGTCGCCCATTTGCCTTTGGGATTATGAAGCATTGGGAGTAAAACCCCTTCCCTCTCAAGTCTCGAGGAACCTCCTCCATGGCTCCCATGCCTAGGAGGGATTGTGCCTCCTCAACAAGGAGTTGCTTGTGATAAGGGTCCATGAAATGAAATGGGAGAATAAAAACTGGAAGGTATACCTGACTGTCACCATGCTGAGGACCCAACAGTCTGATGTCATAATGGTCCATGCTTGGCTGAAGGGCGACAGACGGTCCAAAAATAAAGGGGGAGAAGAAATTGAAGTGGAGACAGTTGCAATGGAGACTGGTACAGCGCCTCCTGGCGCACCTTCAAAAGGCCTCTTTGAGGTCACCCTGATATCTCTGAGCCCCCAACTGGGAGGCAGAGGGAAGTGGGAATGGGTGCAGCTATTTGCAACCCTTGCCCTTTCTTTTGTAGAGCTTGTGTCTCAGAGTCCTCAAAAACTGCAGGGGTTGTTGCAGTCTGAAGTGCTTCCTGGAGATGGAAGGCATGTACAGGCCCAAGGAACGAAGTGTGGCCCTTGAGTCCTTCAGGCCATGCAGCCTGGTGTCAGTCTGCTCAGAGAAAGCAGCCAAGCCCTCAAACAGGAGGTCCTAGATGGATTGCTGGACCGTGGTGAGGAAAGCTGGAGGACTAGAGCCAGGAGCAGCACTTCAGTGAACGTGGAGGCCATTGTCCGGGTCACCGAGTCTGCAGAATCCAGAGCAGCCTACAAGGAGGTTCTGGCCACGCCCTTACCCATGTCCAGGAGGGCTGCAAACTCTTGCCTACACTTCTGGGGCAGGGATTCTTTGAATTTGTTCAGGGAGTCCCACAGGTAAAGTTGTAGCGTCTCAGCAGAACTCGCTGGTTGGCGATACGAAGCTGAAAGCTACCTGTAGAATAAACCTCTCCCCCAAAAGGTCCAGCTTCTTTGCATCTTTCTGCTTACGGGTTGCACTAGTCTGGCCCTGCCTGTCTCTCTCGTTAGCTGCAGTCACCAATACGGAACCCTAGGGAAGAGGTGAGTACCTATAATTGAATCCCTTCACTGGGACATAATATTTCTTCTGTGTCTGTTTCAATGTAGGGGCCAGAGAAGAGGGTGTCTGCCAGAGGGCCTTGACTGAACCCATTACTTCCTCATTAATAGGCAGGGACACCTTGGCTGGAGCTGCCACCACCAAGATGTCTATAAGACTGCAAGGTCTCTCTGAGCCCCTCCATCTCCAAGTTCAAAGCGACCTGCTTCAATAGATCCTGGATGGCCCTGAAATCATCCTGGGGCAAGAGATTTCCAGGTCCCACCACTGCCTCATCTAGGGAGGACGAAGCAGCTTCTGCTGGGGGAGGGGCTCCTCCTTTCTCCTCCACCTCAACTACATCCCCTGGAAGCATTTCTCAGGCCTCAGTACCAGAGTCATGGTCTGGTTTTGAATGGGCAGGTGCCGTACCCCTCTCTCAGAAGCCCTGAGCAGTGTGAAGGAGGTCCCTGTACTACAGGAAACCGCAGGGATTCCAATAAGGCCCACTGGCACTGGGTACATCTGATATTCTCTTGGTCACACTTGGCTCTTCCTTAGAGCCTGAGAAGAAGCCCCTACCTGGTGACCAGTGAGGCATTGCCAGCTTCCGCCTCCATCGGGCGCTAGGGATCTGGGGACTGGTAACATCTGAGGCTTGCCTTTGGAGGGTGCTGGAGGACCTGGAGCTGAGAAGGTGCTCGGAGCCTCCTGCTCTTTTCTGCTTGCAGGGGCCTCCTGCAGTCTAAGCCCCGATGGAGTGGGGGGAACTGGCAGGGACAGCAAGTCCCTAGCTGCCTGAAAGGCCTGAGGTGTTGATGGGACCGCCAGACAATTAGCATCACCCAGAGTTGGCAGAGGATCGTGTGCCAGACTCGAAGCCCTCTGCAGTTATTGCTGACATGGGTGCTGGGACAGCGGAGTGGCTCAGCATGGGTCTCACTCCCTCTGCCCTCTGTCGGTTCGCTGCTTCTGGCACCTCTTCCTTAGCACTGGAGATGGTGAATGGTTGCAGGAAGTGCTCTGTGCCAGCGACACATTTCTCCCTGACGCTGATGTGCTTGGGGTGGAATTGGAGCAGCTGGGCAGCTCCCATCAGGATATCTTTCAGTTTTATGTCCCGCTCTTTCCTCCTGCGGGATTTGAGTCCCTAGCAGATGTGGCATGTGTCTCCCATGAGACTCCCCCAGACACTTTAGGAAGTCAGCATGCGGGTCGCTCATGGGCACATGCTCCCTGCAGGAGGCACAGGGTTTGGGTGTGAAGTCCCTTGATGATCGGGGCCTAGATTCTAACAATCTACACTACTATTTACAATAATTATATAAACTAAAATATGAAGGATAACTAGTCAATTAACAACTAATGGGAGAAGCCTTGACAGAGACAGAGAGATGTTCCAGCAACAGTCAGGGGTGGTAAGAAGGAACTGAAAGAGCTGGTAGTGCCCCTTATATCAGCGCATGTGCGTGTGGCTCCAGAGGGTGCTAAAGCCGGGCCTATGGGTACCACTAGGGGAAAAACCTCCGGCAACCCTGCACGTAGTGCGCACACCTAACATGGAAGAGACATAAGCAAGCCCTCAAAGAATTAAGTCCTGTTCAGCCCTAGTGGACACTTTAGGAAATTTAGCTGCTAAT
Organism: Mesoclemmys tuberculata; assembly: GCA_007922155.1. NCBI lineage: Eukaryota > Metazoa > Chordata > Testudines > Chelidae > Mesoclemmys > Mesoclemmys tuberculata. The sequence continues at coordinate 7,050,846 of ML675646.1, forward strand.
ATCTCAGTCTCTACACTCAACTTGTGTTGAGTGAACTGCAATTTTTCAGGAACTTATAACTTGGCCAAATTAGGGTGGATTTTCACAGGGACAATAAAATGCATGTCCCTGATACAAAGCCCCCCCTTCCCCCCCACTGCCAAATTTGCAGTCTCTGCTCCAAAGCATGGGGATGATAAGAGCTTTTTAAAGAAAAGGTCACCAGAACTTTTTTTTAAAACATGAACAAAAACAACATTTTTCTTTAGTCTTGTTCTCAGAAATGACTACATTGTTTTGGCTGAAGTTTTCCACACACACACAAAAAAAAAGCCTGAGGCAGACACTCTGCATGGAAAATTTCAGCCCAAACAGAAATTATGGCAAAGTTATAAACCACTGAAGACAGGGCCATATAATGGGAAGTGACAGGCAACTTTAATAATACGCTGCGCTACCAGCCCCCCTATAATAAGGAGCCACATCAGCTCCCCTACTTTTCTGCATGCATGAGTAGGATAGAGTTGTAGTGAGGGAGGAGAAGAGAAGCTCAAGCAGCGTTACTTCCCTCCCCCACCACAGATCCCAGGGACGTCCCATCATGTCAACTGTGTGTGGCTTCGACTCCACTCACCTTGGAGGCAGGGCCAGTCCCATCTTATGCTCTACCTTTTCCAGCAAATTTGCAACATTCCCCATTGACGTGAATGGTGTCTATTGCAGATTTCCCAGTAGTGCTCAATGTGGGCCTGAGTCACCACTTTTCTGCTGGCATAACCCTGATGATTTCAATGGCATGACATTAACCAGAGGCAGCACACTGAAGTGGCAGCTAATCAGTGGCAACAGGGGTGCTGAAGGAGTGGTAAGCTAGGAGGCTGGAGAACCTCCTACCCCCCAATAAATTTTGCAGGTCCCCAGCACACACTGTCCAATGCTGAAGAGACAATCCTCTTGCTGGACCAGGGGACTCCACAAATTCAAACTCAAGTCTCCTGTCCGAAGGGTGATTGCATCTGAAAGGAGAGGACACATCCGAGAAACCTATCAAATCTATTTCTGTCACTTATTAAAACAGATTAACCCCAAGGAGTCCACATGTCCGGCGCTCACAACACTGGATTAAATGGAATATGCATTAATGCAAAGTTTCCGCGTTTCCAGATGCCATCTGGCACCAAGTCCAAGAGCATCTTAACAAAACACTCTTGTTCCAACCATTTAATTATAGGCCAACAGCAAAATTTGAGAACTGTGGAGAAATGAGCAGCGTCTGCTACTTCAGAGTCCAGCTACGTATCAGGGGAAAAGAGCTCTGGAGTTCATTGCTGAGAAGTGATTCTTCAATGTTTCACGACTGAATAGTCTTCAAACAAAGGCTCTGAATTAAGAAATGGTACTAGTGAGCCAGCTGAACCCACCAAGTCTTGCTGAAAAGTAGCATAGTCTGTTATCTTTGCTGAGTGATGGAGGATGGTTCAGTGGTGAGGGGGTAGTGAGAGACTTGGGAGACCCAGGATTAATTCCGTTCTGATGCTGATTCCATGTAATCTTGGGCAAGTTATTAGACTCTCTGTGCCTCAGTTTCCCCCTCTGCACAATGCAGATAATAGCACTTTCCTACCACGTGCTACGATGATAAACACACTGAAGATTATGAAGTGCTCAAATACTACAGTAATGGAGACGAGTATTATGGCCGGTTTGGGATTGATCTGACCATCTCACTGGGCTCCACTCGTGGCAGGTTTATGCTCAGTATGGCAGTCTGAGGGAAACAAAGGGTGAGACCCTCAGCTGGGGTAAATAAGTGTAGTTCCTTGGGTGTTAGGGGAACTATGTTGCTGGGCAGAACTTGAAATTTGGCCCAAGTCTTTAATTCAGAGCTTTTACTTTTGACTAGCTCTTCCATTTTCCACATACTTCTCACCACATCTGCTGGGTTATGATCATAGTGCACCGACCAAGATGTGCTCTGGGAATGCAGTTCTCATGGTCGGGCGCTGTTAGGAAGCTATGCATTGCTGTACTCGGAACTCCCGTCTCCTTTACACCGATGGCCCTGGACCAAACACTTCATACCCGCCAGACTCAGTGCTATCTGAGAAATGAGTGGGGGAAAAGCAATTCTTCCCAGACATGATGCAAAAAATGGCTGCCAAAGAGAATCATGCCATTATGTCCCTAGCTAATGGTGTTGTCCCCAGCTGCCAGCACCAAGCCTGCTGCCAGAGGCTTCTGTTTAACCAACCAGTACATCACAATTAAACTTTCATATCACAAGCCCTGATACAGCATGACAAAACATGGCATGAAAAGACTCGAAGGCAATCGGAAGTCCAGAAAAATGCTAGGGGGGCAGGAAGAGAGAAGGGGCGGCAGTTTTGCTTTGAGTTACACTGCGTGTGAAGAAGAGTTTTGGAAACTGCTTTCTGTACATAAACATTATCATGGGATTGGAAGCATTCAATGTTTGGTGCATGCAGCAAAGACTGTGAGAACATTATTGACCCTACAGATGGTGGACCAAATTCTACCTGGATGCAAACAAGGGCAGGCTCCAACAAAGTCTGACCCAAATAAAAATTTTTAGGGTAGTTTAAATGAAGAATCAACTCCAATCTTTGCTCATTCAAGAGTTCTCCCTATTCTGATTTTGGATGCATTTTAGGGGATGTATCAGGGATGAGACCAGCACACATGGAATTTTTTTCTTGATTCCAGGACACTGGAGTTTTGTTATTAGGCAGGATTTTAGCTTTAAATTAAAAAAAAAGTTTCTTGTTCTCACAGTTGTGGAGAAACCCTTGAAAATGTGAATCGCAGAAGGCAAAACAAAGAAATCCTAATTTATTAATTTAAAAATCTCATGGCATCTAAAACCAGTATCACTATTTTAGGGCCCTGGCTCACGTCTGACTACCTGAGGCTGACAAGACAACCTAAAATTTTAAAGCAATAAAATTCTGTCTGTCCAAAACTGAAACATAATTAATCTGATAAGTGAATTTATACATAAAAGGCTAGTTTACAGCAAAACGGAACACGTGCTGTAATCCTGAAGAAATATCCCACTAATTTACTGCACAAAAAGACTGGCCTTTTTAGGACCACTCATGGTAGTTTTAATTTTTAATCCTGTGAACATGCTCGCACACAACACCCAACCCCCGCTCTACCCTCCACCAGTTTATTATAGTTTTAAATCTTTCTTCCAGGTCTGGCCATGCAACCACTTGTCTTGGTAAAACAGGTCACTTAAAAAAGGAAAGCTCAATAAAATGAATTACAAAGACAACAAGATTAAACCGATTGTACTGTTTTTGTACAGTGCAGCTGAGTCCTGCAAATATGCTGCTGGCTGTGGTTTGGCATTTAACAGCATGCGATCAGTGAGAAGGAGGAAATTTTATTCTCATTAACTGTTGCAGATTTACTGCAGTGAAAAAGGGCTATGTAACCTGAGCAGTGACAGAAAAGAGAGATCAAAGCGACAGTCTGGAAACTAAATAAACCTTCTGGCTACTTCCTGCTAGGAAAATTCACTCTGGCAATGTAAAACAGAGTCTAGTTAAGAACTACTCTCAGTTTTATGAGCTGTCACAGCAGCTCCAGTGGTTTGGACTAGTCAAGTTTAGAACATTATATTTCCTTGTTTTTGTCTCAGATACTTCTGTAAGCAGTTTGATAGTTCCTTTTTCTTTTTTAAAAGGAGAAAAATCAAATTCTTTTCTTTGGTGAAAATCAAGAGGGTCACAGTTAAACTCATTAAAACCAGGCAGGTCTTCATTTGCACATTCCAGTCTCATTTACTGTGTTTTAATATTTATAGGAAATGTACATTTGCTTTAATAACTCTTCCACATTCTGTTCACTTATTGTTTAATGTAAGTGCAAATCAGTTTACAGAACCCAGATGGCTTGTAACCCAGGAGCCAGTCTATTCCTTGCAGCACATCTGGAAGGGCTATGAGCAGCAGACAGAACGTGGGAATTAATTAATGCTACATTTCAAAAGAGACAGGCCCAGATTTGGGGAGGGCTGTAAAGACATTCCAAGCGACTTGATCTTACTGCTACAGTGTTCTGACATTCTTTTAAATTATTAATAGCATCTAAATCGTATTGGTTAAGTCAGTCAGAATGCAGGTGGAATAGAGTAGAATAAAAAGTAACTGAAAAACGTTAAGAGCCACCACAAGGTACAACTTGCCCTAACAATCCATTGCCTAAAGAGCTGAAAAGAATTAAAAGCTCAATGCCAAGTCTCTTCCCAAATGGAATCTGCATCTCGCTGAAACGATTACAAATGACAATATTCATGACCAAGCTATTTCATTTATTAGAATACTACTCAAATCGCTTAGAGCAATCAAACACAACACTAAGGAAACAATGCAGTATGATCTCCCACAATTATGGGCCATACGCTGTGGTCCAACAGATAGGGCACCGACCCAGGTGTTGGGAGTTCTGGGTTGTGTTCCAGGCCCCACCACACAGCCTTGGATGAGTTATTTCTCTTTGCTTCTTCCCCCTTCCACCCTATCTGCCTTTCTCTAGATGATGGGCTCTTAGGTGCAAGGACTGTGTCTTACTGTGTAATAAGGTGGTAGCTGTGCTTTTGAGGTCGGACTAGATGATCTAATAGTCCCCTCTGGCCTTTCTTAAATGCTTGTCATCACAAGAAAATCCACTGTATTAGGATACCACTGAGTTAGTTCTTCCTTGTTTGGAGAATACTGAACTACAATCTGTATTGGGGACTTAACCCCGCAAGGAGCTCTGTGTGGTCAGATCCGTAGGACTTGGGGAGCCCCGCTGACTCACACAAAGACCCTTGTAGGATCAGGACTCTGGTCAGTAAAAGGCTGTAACAAAGGGCCACACTGTAACAACATGGTTTGTTCCTACCCATACAGGTGAGATCAAATTGTGTTATAACATGATCAGGGCCCTATTACCAATTTCTATTAATGACTGTAGCTGGCTTCATACACAGGTCCTAAAATCTAAATCAGGAGCCTACTGCATTAATAATATAACAAGATTACACTGTATCCGACATTTGAAAAATCCCACTGCATAAAATCAAGATAGTCTGAATTGTCACGCAGAATACAATTCAATATCCACCAAAATCAACGGAAGTCTTTCCATTAGCCTTTCAAGAGACACAATCAGAATCCCAACAATGGGCCTAGTTCCTTGCTGGTGCTTCTAAGAACAGGGTAGGAGTTAATGTCACACAAATTTACAATAGACAGTCCCCAGAGAATATGAAAATGTCAAACTTGGTGATGCCCTCATGACCCCTCTCAGATGATTTTATTCTAGAATATGTTAAAATGTATTATTTGACTTTGTTAACACTAGAGCATTTTTCCAGGATAAAAATCTTTTCCTCCAGAAACTTTGCTGGTTCCGGACCTCTCTTTAAGGTCTTTTTCTTGTTCATTTGAGTGGGATTTACAATTTGCTAATGCTGATGTGTGATAAACTAATAAAACCTGGCTACAAGGTTATAAGCCCAATTTACTAATAAAACCTAATTCAAGTCTCCTTGGGAATTACAAATTGAATACTTTCCAAATGTAGAAATGGAATATCACTCTGCTGAATGCATTTCAAGGGCAAAAAAGTGTCACTTATTAATCAAGTTTAAATAAAGCAAAAAAGGTAACATGGAACTCTAAGAACAAACACCACCATGGTAAGGTCATAATTAAAATAGCTTTAGTTTGTGCTATCCAAGGACAATTTTTTTAGACTATTAATACATTCAACTCTACATCCTACCTGTAAAGCAAGTAAACATTATCCCTACTTTATAGAGGGGAAAACAAAAAGCAGAGAGCTTATGGGATTTGCCCCACAGCCTACAGATTCACTGTGTGGTTTCCTTATGGCTCTGCCACACCTCCTGACTCCCAGTCTTATGATTACAGCACGAGACCATCCTCCATCCCATTTTACAGCTGTGCATTATCCCTCTCTCATGTGGTAAAGGAGGCTTTACCTAATGAAGTAACTAGTCTACATGCAAGATTTCCAAAGTCAATAGCAGCAGCATAGGAAGAGAAGCCATTTTTATATTTACTTTCTACTTACATGCACGTTTTAGCAATTAGGAACAGCCTACCTCTTTAGAAATTCAGGGAGAGATTTTTGTAATTACTCAGCACTGACATAACTCTGCTCCCACTGAAATCAACTGAAGTTTTAACACTGACTTCAATGGCAGCACTCTGAGGTCAGGGCACAGTGCTTTTCAAAATCTCACCCACAAGATCTAATTAGTCCTTGGCATTATTTCATAGATCTTAAGGCCAGAAAGGACTATTAGATCATCTAGGCTGACCTCCTGCATAGCACAGGCCAGAGAACCTCACCCAGTAATTATGGGACCATGCCACTCCCAAAGAAAAGAAAATGCATGCTTGATCTTAGTACAGTTCCTTGCATCCACAATCATGGCCACTGTTATTCCAAGATCCAGAGATTATTCCAGAGATCCCATTAGAGATTCTCTAGATAGAAATCACTCGTCCTCCAATTCTTTCTGGTACAATGATGAATAATTGGTCTTGTTCTGTGTAGGTCAAAGGTCCGCCAGACGTCCAGGGCATGGAGTGTCTCCGAGGAAGTGTGTGGTTTAGGGAAGAACAAAGGTAACTGGTTCAAGTAAAATTCCAAAAGAACTTTGGGGTGAATTTGGGATGTAAACATAACAAAACCTTTTACAGAATATGGTGTAAGAAGGATCTGCCATCATCACTTCAAGCTCACCACCTCTACCTGGGGTGATGGCTTCATGGAGAGAAGAGACATGGAGCAGGAAGCTAGAGGTTCAAAGGGTGACCTTCTGAGTGCTGAGAGAACAAGGTTCAATTCCTACTGAGAGATAAAGGTGAAAAGGTTCTAATTAGGCCTTTCCAAAATCTGGTGGTCAGTGAGTGAGTGAAGACTGAGTAACTCTGAGGAGGATGGTCTGTACTAATCACTGCCAGGTGGACTCATAAGGAGCTGATGGATAGGTCTGATGTCTTTTGAAAAAGGATCTAGTCTAAATTGAGAGGGATATCTGCGTTTTCTGGAAGAATGATCCTTTGATGAGCCCAAGAAAAAAATACCTCTCCACTTAGCCAGTAAGATTGTCTAATGGAATCCTTCCTTCTGTTAGGGTGTATGGCTCACCAACGGCGGAACATCAGTGTTCTGAGGATGATGCCCATCCAAAACCCAAGCCCTGAGGTGAAGCAAACATGGATTGGGGTGCTTGACTTCGCCATTCTGCTGGGTCAGGAGTCAGCTAACGTTGGGAGAATGATTGGTACTTAGGATGACATGCAGGAGATTCGGGCACTAAAATTGTCTGGACCAGTAGAGGGCGATCAGGGTATTCAGCAGGACAGGGAATTTTTTTTGCGCACAATTCGTGGCAGGAACGGTAGCAGATGGAATGCTTAGTTCAGGTGATCTGACCAAGGAAGAACAGAGCATTGCCTTGGGAGTGGCAACCTAGGGCTCCTCTGGAGCAGTATGTGATGCATTTTCTGTTTGTTATGAAGGAGAGCAGATCCTGGTTGGGGTTCTGATTAGATTGAAGATATACACAACACCAAATCATGGATTTCCCACTTCTGGTCGACTGAAAATTGCCTGCTGAAGGAATCTCTGACTGTACCCTGTTTTCTGGGAAGGTTGGCTGTTGGTAGGGTGATCTGGCTGCTGATGCACCACTTCTGCAAGCTGACCGCTTCCACACACGAGACAGATCTCACTCTTTGCTGATGTAGAAGACTCATAGACTCATAGGTCAGAAGGGACCAATATGATCATCT